>ML677358.1:11886394-12475012 GCA_007922305.1 Dermatemys mawii | reverse complement strand
CTCTCTCTCTCTCTCTCTCTCTCTCTCTCTCTCTCTCTCTCTCTCTCCCTCCCTCCCTCCTTGAATTAATCCACTGTCCTTTTCTCCTTCTTCAAATCTGCATAAGCCGTGAGGTTTGCAGGAATTCAGCCAACCAAGAGTGGCTAGGCGGTGTGACCATTAGGGGGAGTCTGTTTTATTTGCAGTATTTAAAAAAACCAAACTTTTGATGACTTGTAACCATCAAACTATGCATTAATTAACCTACCAAACAGCAGTAATTTTTGTATCACTACCTACTTCTGCTGCCGCCATTTCCCTCCTATCAATGGTCCCATTCATTTGTATCATTTTGTTAAAAATTAGGTTGCAAGCTCTTCCTGTGTGTTTCTACATCACATAACACAATGAGGCCTAGTCTACACTGGGTGGTGGTGGTGATCAATCTACATTACGCAACTTCAGCTATGTGAATAACGTAGCTGAAGTCGATGTACTTAGACCTACTCACCACAGTGTCTTCACTGCAGTGAGTCGACTGCTGCCGCTCCCCAGTCGACTCTGCCTGCGCCTCTCTTGGCAGTTGGGTACAAGAGAGTGCTAGGGGGTTGACTAGAAACGATAAATCGACCCCCTATACCCCCGGCGGATAGTATAGACATACCCTGAGAATCCCAGTTGGGACCTTGGAATGTTATTGAATTATCAGTCATCAATACTCTTGAAGTGAATGGATTGTAGAATCAAGTGAATCAGAATTGAATATAGCGTCTGTGTTAAGAAAAGGCCTCCTACAGAGTGGCTGTCAGTGAGCTACTTACAAAGCTGTTAACTTGAAGTATCGGATATCTTCTTAACACATGTTCCTAGGCTTAAAGCAGCGAATAGCATAGCTGAAGTCGACATATCTTAAACTGACTTACCTGGGCATCCTCACGGCGGCGAGGCGACCGCTGCTGCTCCCGCGTCGACTCCGCTTTCGCGCCTCGTGGCAGTGGAGTTCTGGAGTCGATGGGGAGGATGCTCGGGGATCGATCATTACCCACCGATCCAGTGGGTAGTGTAGACTTGCTCTTAAAGACATGGTAGAGCCCTTTCTGTTTAGTGGCTGATGAAGTAACTGTATTTTAAAATTTTCACACCAGTAATTACAGATATTCTGGTAGCCTATTCTGTTTGCGCTAATCTGTAGTATTTCATGTGTGTGCTAGCCTCCCTAGAATGTTTCTTGTCATCTTGCTTGGAAACATCATTTTTAAACATATTGAGTTCTGTGGATGCAAGCTGGGACTATAATGCTTTGCTCCATATAGCAGTTTTCATCCACAATTTTGAAGCAGCTTATAGATGAATTTTAGATTTCATTTTATTTCTCTTTAACTAAATGGAAACAGGCTATGGAAACATTTGTTGCAGTCAACTGCATGAAGTCATGATGGCGGGGAGGAAGAGACTAGAATCACAGAAAGGGGGCAGCTGCTCTATCTTCTTTCTTTGGAAAATACATGATGAGAATAACCTGAAAAGCTGCTGCAATCTTCACGTATGACACCTTAAAGCCTTGTGGCTGAAGCATTCTTGTCCTGACGTACTATGTGCTGCTTTATGTAGGAAAATAATTTCTTAAAGGGAGACATTGCTGTTATGTTGGTATAATACTGCTGTTAATACAATGTGCTTTTAGCCTGGGGATTTATAGACTTAAAATGTTAATTGATCAAATGAACCCTGGAAAATATGCTGGAAAGCCTATAAAATGGTATTGTTCATATTTGTGTTGGAGCTGTCCTCTGCTATTCAGCGTTCAATAGCAGATTAACTCTCTGATTGGAAGTCTCATATTTACTGCATAGTCTGCTAGCTATCAGCTAATCATGGTATTCTTGTATGCGTGCAGTTCCTTTGAGGATAGAATGAAAACTCTGGTCCAGCAACTTTTCATATGGAAATATTAAAGAAAGCAGAAATGAGACTCATGGGAATGGGTGGGGAGGTCTTTTTATGTTTGTACATTAAAATTACCCACTGGATTCCTTCTAAAACATAAATCTATGCTTCATTTTTATCATTAGCTGAAACTGAGAGAGCATTTCTACTGCAGCCAGATGGCACATGGATTGGTGGATGATCGTTTTGTATGGACTAACCCCAGGCTCTGGACAGTGTATGGGCTCTAATTGTCAGTAGCAGACAATACATTAGCTAAAATGTAACATGGCCCAACCTTTGGTGAAAGTGTACTTGAATTTTTATCAAACCAAAAGGGAGAATTTAAGTTTATATTTGTGGAAAGTGGTCGTTATTCCACAACATATTCAACCAAAAGCAGAAGCACCTTTTGAACAGTGTACACAGACCAGATGACTCTGCATTGTCAAATAATTCTGTTCTCAAAGAAATCTGCTTCCATATCACACATCTGTTTCTCTTGGCCTGTTTTATTAGTAGAGGACATTTGCACGAGAGAATCTTTGTTCCTTCAAATATAATCTCTTCTTTCTGCTTATTTATTCCTGACTTAAGTCCTAATCTTATGCTTGTGATATGATGTCATAAGTGAGGGATTTGTGGTAGGTTCTCTAAGAATCCAAAAAATATCCACACACATTTAAAACAAAAAGGTGTATTCTGACGTTGTGCAAGAGTATATAGTGACCTGAAAAAAGTTGCCACAAAAATTTTGGTGAATTTTTATTTTGAAAACTCACCTTACACAGGCAACTTTGGTAACTGTGCAAACAAAATCACAAATCTACTAACTGTTGGAAAAAGGATGCATGGTAGACATACCCACTGCAATGTGCGAAATCTGGATCCTCTGACTGTTTTCCTTGCTCAAGCGATGGGGTGAGAACATAGCATGTTTCCATTCTTACACTGAGAGGTTTTGGATTTCTGCATAATTCCCATGAGAAGTAGGAAAGAACAGTCAGTACTGGGTGAAGAGAGCAGTCATCAAACCATGACTGACCTTAAAGCTCCATAGGCCTGCTTGTGATCCTGTGCTGTTCTGTAAGTCTGTGTTTACTCCTGGGGAACTGCTGTTTAATATCGGCTGTCAGTGTAGATGCCCCCACTGCCTTCCCACAAACTGCAGTGGCTGTTGTGTTTGACACCTGATTTCAAACACAACAGAGTGCAGCATAGGAATGACCTAAGAGCGCAATGCATTGCCCATGTTATGAGACATCACTGGGGATCTTTAATGATTTTGGTTCAGCCATGCACTTAAGCACATGCTTATGTGCGTGGTTGAATCAGGACCCTACTGAGGGATAGGCCCAGACAGGAGTTAGCACTGAAGAGCCATCTCTCTCTGCTGAACTACCTTAAGAGCACCCATCACTATCCTCTCTGGTTCCCCTCGAAGGGAGCATCTGAGATCTGGCAGCATTCTACTCTCAGTGAATGAACCTCTTCACCAGCAGTGCCCTATATTAATAATAATCAGTCAGACTGAGAAAGAAGAAAAAAATTAAACCATTACAGTGTAGTTAAGAAATATGTCCTTGGAATACCTTTGGTAAATGGCTATCGTGAGTGGGCAAATTGCCGTAATAATTTTCAGACAACGTTTTGGACAGTGTGAAACATTTGTAGAATTATAGGTTTCGTGGTAACTAGATGAGTTAAAATAACCACCATTTCATCTTACTGCTGCCCGGGAAAGGGAGATGCATCATATGCAGAAAAATGTAGTGTCATTCACTCGTGTTCCCTGCTATCCCAACTCTTTGCATAGCAGGCAGACAATTATTTCCTACAATTAAAGGTACAACTTATCTAAAAGTTATACTGGTCTTACAACTTTGTGTAGATGGTACTGAAAATTTGGCGCAGCACTATAATATGAGCACATAGATTAAACTCCTTACTGAAGATGTATGAATGTAAACTTTGCCATGGATTCACTCCTCTGTACAGAAGTCTGCCTTGGACATAAATTGATCTCACTAATAAACCTGTGAGCGCTTACATTTATGAAATAAATGTCTTTAAACGATCAGTGGACTCCACTGACAACTTTTCACATCGAGGAAGTTCATAACAAGTCTGAAATCTAACCCAGAGCACAATAAAATATTTCAATTTTTTTAAAAGTAGGTGGCGATTTTAAATAGCTTGATTTACAAAACCCTAACCTGTTTTTTTAACTAATTTTGAAAACTTGTGGTATTGCAACTTTAGATTACAATTTATAATGACTCTAACTATAAATGCTTTTTACTTTGCATAACGCTCAGTATCTTATCTGAATTTTCCAAAACTTTGAGAATTAAGACTTTGATCCTGCAAGCACTTAATCAAGTACATAATTTTAGTCACACCAGTAGTCCCAGTAGGTATACCTACACTGCAAAGAAAAATCCGTGGCAGCAAGTCTGAGTCCAGGACAATTGATTTGGGCTCATTGGATTTATGCAGTAGGACTGAAAATAGCCGTGTAGATGTTCCTGCTTGGGCTGGAGCCCGGGATCTAAACTCTGGGTGAAGGGAGGGTCTCAAAGCCCTGGTGGGAATGTCTACAACACTATTTTTAATCCTTCAACCTGGGCCCGAGTCAGTTGACCCTGGCTCTGGACTTGATGCTAAGGGTTTTTCTTTGCAGAGTAGACATACTCATTGACTTCATAAGACTGCTCTTGTGCTTAAAGTTAGCCGTGAGTACAAGTGTTTGCAGCATCAGGGTCTCAAGTTGTGTTGTTAAAAACTTTTCTTTTATTGATATGAAATCTATTACTTAAAGCTGCAGTGTTAGCACTAAAAAATTACTCAGACTGTCAATACATTAACAAAGTTGTTGTGAATGTCTTATACACAGACCACCATTTTCACGTCTTCAAATTTCCACCTTCAGATGAGGTGCCTAAAAACACTTATGTGACGTAAGAGCATAAGTGCCACTGACTTCAAACTGCAGTACCTGAGGGAGTACAGTCTGCTCTAAGCATTTCAACTTTCTTAGTTAACATGGGGAAGTTAAATACTGTATATTAGGAGATGGTGGTGGTTGTAAATGAAATACAGGCTGTTTGCTTATCAATGTTGTGTGTGTGTGTTTGTGTTCTTCTCATGGTGAGACTGTTAATGATGCCTTGGTCTTGTCTTTTACAGCAGAAGTGAACATTTCAAAGTGTGAAACCTGTCAGTAGTAAACATCTTTATGTAAAATCTGAAATTTGACTATGGGGCAACTAACAATAGGCTCAGGTGACCAGATGTCCTGATTTTATAGGGACAGTTGTGATTTTTGGGTCTTTTTCTTATATAGGCTCCTGTTGTCTCCCACACCCTGTCCCGATTTTTTCACATTTACTGTCTGGTCATCCTACAGTAAGGACATGGATATAAAACAATCTTGTTACTAGTAACTCTCTCATATTGTCTCCTTTTTCAAGCAAGTCAGGTTTTCTTTTCTTTTATAAACCTAATACTTGAACAGTCTGGTCCTGCTATTGTCCCACAAATCCTCCACCCCCGTTATGGCAGATGAGTCTTAAGTATGGGGGTGGCACGAAGATTGTTTTGCTGACCCTTGCGCTAATCTTAAGACTGGCTGTTTTGATAGTAATGTGCTTGTGGTGGATGGGAGTCGGTAACATTTGGGAGGAAGAAGTGAGTAATTGTTTTGTAGCACCATTCAAAGATGCTAAGGACAACTCTGGGACTAGATGACCTCATATATCTTTTTCCATCCTTAGTTTTGGAGATTCTAAGGGATAAAAGATATTGTATCCTTTGGTATGTCTTCTTAAGGGAGTTTGGGAGGAAATAAAAGGCATTAGTTCTATTTTTGGTTATAGAAATCCACTCCATCAAGAAAGTAAAGTGTACGAAGATAGTGCTGTTCGGATGATATTTTTAACTGTGGGAAATTTCTTAAATAGGTGTACTAGTTTTGAATAAAGTAACTCTTCTTAAACGAGTAATAGTTCTTCTGAAAGTCTTTGGAGCACTGCACCAGGATATGTAAGGAAATGAAGTAAAGCAGACTCTGACCTGCTTATTTTTATCTGGGTGCTGTCAATTCAACCGCTCTTGATTGTTGACCTCTGCGTTCCTACAGTTTACTTGTTTATCTGAGCAGAGGCCAAATCAAATAGCACCAGAATGTGTCTTTAATCTCCAGTGATAAAGAATACCTTTGAGAGGAAATTACATTGTAATGTTGGGAGCAAAGGAATAACTGAGACATGCATGTGAAAGCGTTGGGTTTGCTTTTCTTAGAAACTCTTCCCAGAGCATTTTTTCATTAGATGGTTAAAAGAGTTTCTATGTTTTTTTATTTTGTTTTTTTCCTTTCAATAGGGAAATGTGAAACACCCATTATTAAAAGTAACAGTTATATTTTTATGAGAAATTAATCTAGTAATAATGGTAGAAGGAAACAAACTTTCTAAGACAATGGAACATTGTACTAATGGTGCTTGGCTTTCTCTGATGAGGATTTCTGAACTATACTCAGAGTTGATGATTTTTCATGCACTATTAATCAATGTGACCAACGAGGTGCTATTTATTTGCTCTAGAAAATCATCTTGGTCTGGGCTTTAAAGTTCATACAAGCAAGGAAATTCATCCCAAAATTTGGGTTCATGCTAACTTTTTGACTACTATTTCTGACCTATTTGGAGATCTTCTAGGAGGAGAAAACCCAGTGTGACCACTGCTTATTTATTGTATGATCATAATTGTTTCCTTGTTACCTTTTGCTTCCTTCCTCCTTTTGTAAAGTATCCATCTAATATAATTAACCCCCAATGTGGCAATTTACTGCTGTGCCTGTGCTGAGTTCCATTTGAAATCAGTGAACTGCAGGATCAAGATCTTAGATCATAAGCCCTTGAAGGCAGAGGCCATCTTGTCATTATGTGTGCAGAGTGCCTAGCATGAAGGCGTCCCATTTCCTGATTGGGAAATTCTAATGCAGGGGTTGTAGACAAGAGAAGAATCTGACTTTTTATGTGAAAAATTCTGAAACAATTCTTTTTGTTTGTTTGATTTTCCCTTTTGCCTGTAAGATCTTTAAAACAAGATAAATCTGAAGTTCCCAACTTCTGCAGCCTTTAAGTCCCACAGGGAAAAAACAGTTTGATATTCTCGTTCTAGTTTTCTTGCTCATATAACTCAAACATAACTTATTTTGCTCAGGCTCTTACAAAGAGATTCGCCTTTGGGCTGAGACTAAGGCTGGAAGACTGTAGCCCCTCAAATAAGTTGTTTGTGAAAGTTATTTGCAACTGAAAAGGGGGAGTTAATTTGGAAATACCATCTCAATCCTAACAGTAACATAGTCCCGCACACCATATAATAATTTATATCTTTACCATAACCTCTTGCTGTTCTTGGTGGCTTATCCCAGCATGAAATTCCTGCTCAAATATTTTCAGTTAACAAGTTAAATAAGCTGTTGGACAATTATTTTTCCCCAATCTCTTGTATTATTTGACACTTGCAAAATTCAAAGTATGAAGTTTAAAATGCTTTGTATGATTTTAAATTGGAAACCCGAGAAGAAGGCTGGTATATGTTTTTTGTTTAAAGTGGAATCAGGTTTTAAAAAATCCCCTCCCTAATTGGGTCTCTAATGATTGTGCTATAGGTCTGTAATTCATTGGTCAGAGTGATGACTGACAGAGATACATCTGAAAGCGAATGTTCTGTACTGAATAACACGGGAGTGTTTTGGCTGCCATGCATGGCCAGCTAGTGGGATAGATCAGAATCCCCCACCCAGTGGCTGGATTTGCTCTGTGTAGGTGTCATTGCTACAGCTAAGACTCAGAACAGGGGCTCTCATGGCTCTTAAGGATACGTATGCACTGTAGGGGGGAAAAAACCACCGTCGAACACCACAGCAGTGAGCCTGATCAACTGACTCAGACTCACAAGTCTCGTGCTATGGGGCTTGAGTGGACCAGGGTTCTGAGACCCTCTCTTCCCCTTGCCAGGTTTCAGAGCCTGGGGTAGTTGACCAAGGCTCTGAGACTTGCTGGTTCAGTTTAGTTTTGCTTTCCCTCCACCCCAGTGTAGTCATACCCTAAGGGACAGTGCTGTGCTCAGCAGATGAGCCTTCTGTGTATAGCAAGAGTCAGATCATCTCACTGCAGTGGATAAACTTATATCGTTCTCTCATAGCTGAAGTGCTCCTGAGGAGCAGGATTGTATTTCGCCTTATGCACTGGAGACGGACTGGTTTTCTGAGTTTTGTGGAGGTCTGCTGACATATACAAACCCATTGAAGACAACAGAGTTTCACAGAAGTCAGAGGCCGTCATTTGAAATCTTTGGGGCTGCAGCTGTCACTAAGGCCAGGTTTGCACCACCAGATCAGTGGGTAGCGATCGGTCATTTGGGGATCAATTTATTGCTTCTAGTCTAGACGTAATAAATCAATCCCCAAGCGCTTTTCCGTTGACCCCGGAACTTCACCGCTGTGAGAGGCGCAGGCGGGGTCGACGGGGGAACTCAGCACTGTGAAGACACAGCGGTAAGTCGACCTAAATACGTCGACTTCAGCTATGCTATTCGCGTAGCTGAAGTTGCATATCTTAGGTCGATCCCTTGCTCCCCCCCCCCCAAGTGTAGACCAGAACTGAGGGCTTAACATGGCCTACAGAACTTTTATTTGCTGGTTACAGAACATCAAAAGAAAAGAGCTTATTCCAAAACCACTTCTAAAATGTCTCAAAGCCATCGAGGTGTGTCTCTGATCATGTGTCCCCATCATATACTGTTGCCTCACGTCTAATTGCTTGTTAACCTCCTCTTCCTGTTTATTTAAAGTTAGTTATAAACTACTGCAATATAAATATTAGTTTATGATCATTGTAATAAACTACCTGGTTTGAACAGATTGGACAAGTAATACATTTCCAATTATACTGCTTTGCTAAAGGGGAGGTGGGTCGTGGAGCAGGGATTACAGGGAAGTGGGTGAGGAGAGAGAAGAGAAACTGATTACCCAGTGGAATATTGCTTCCTTGCCTTTTCATTGTACTTTGTGTTTTGGGTTGGCCTCAACAAATCAGGCAAATGTATTAAACAAACACCTCTTGGGGTGCACTTAATCTTGCCTCAACACAGAGAGGTGGCCTAGATGGCCTTTGGAGGTGCATTCCTGCCCTACATTTCTGATTTTGTGAAATAAGGGAGACTTGGAATTTTGAACTCTAGCATCTTAGGTAATAAAAGGAATAACTAGTTTTCCAATACTAGTTGAAGTCAGTGGGAGCATTTCTGTTGATTCAGTGGCAATGTAATTTAACCCTTTTGGTTTTCAGCCTGTAAGAAAAGTTTTTATAGGAAAGCCTACATACTGTGTTACCATGTACACAGTGGAATAAAACCTGTCTTAGAAACTCACCATAAGGCAGTACTCCTCTGACTTCAGTATATTAAAGTGAGGTGAAAACGAACATCCTCCAGTGTGTGAAGAAGCGTGATCACTGGTGAGCTCATTTTAATGACCGAAGGCAGAATTTGCCTTCGGAGACCCACTTGGCTGATCTCGTCTCAGATAGTCTTCTCTCCCTGGGAGTTCTGAGCATGTAGGGGGAGGCGAATATCAGAATCCAGATCTGTGGTGTGGCTTGGAGAGGAAAATGTTGCTCTTTCTTTGTTGCTGTTATGTAATAAATTCCCATAGTGACTTATACATTCGTTCCATTTGGGGAGTCACGTGGGATGAAGTTACTTGTTTGATGACATTTCCTAGGCGAGTGAAGGGAAGGAAATAGAGAAGGCTTCTTAATTCCCTGTAATCAGTATGTTTTTGTTAAATTTTCTTTTCTTCTCAAGTTGGAAAAGAATATACAATTGTCTTTTTAAATTTAGATCCTGTAACACATTGCAGGTTAAATGCCATAAGTTCAAACTTAATGTTGCCTGAACATGACAGTTTCAGCCATAAGATATCAATCATCTGGTTATACAGCATTGAAACACACTCAATGCCCAAACAATTACATGCATCTGAATCACAAAAGACATGCATTTAAATACTCTGCCCCTGTATTTTGTTAGAATAATATTGGACATAAAGGCATCTTAAAGGCTGAATCTGTAATGTCTAGCTCATTGCCACTTCTGAGTTAAATGGAGTACATTTGACTCCTGGTTGAAAGTGATGCAAGTTAACTAACTTCATTGTGCCTAGGTATGGCAGCACACATGATAGTTGACATCCTTCATTTTATTAGTTTCTCTTGAACATAATGGAGGGAACAGAGTCCAATAGCCAAAAAATAAGGAGAAACTAGTAAACTCTTTTATATTTCAGACAAACCATTTAAAACTTGAAAATCTCACCTGGTAAGAATATGATCAAAAGCATCTAAGTAATTTTAGAAGAACATTAATTTGAGACTTTTGTTTCTAAATCACTTAAGATTTTCAGAAGTACCTACTTTGGATTGTTGTGGAATATTTAATAAACTCATACTTAGTAGATGTTTGCGAGAACTGACCATAAAATTTCATGCAAACAAATAAAATCTCTACAAACTTTCTTCTAATCATGAAAAGTTATTGCAGATTCCAAGAACAGAGCTGTGCAATTTCAGGATAACCGTGCAAGGCTGTTCTATCCTAGGTTAACCTTTTAGCCATCATTAGTTACCAGTCTGATTGGTACCTTTCAGTGGATGTAAAAGGACTAGATGATGACCAAACTGCTATATTCAGATTTTCTCTTTCCTGCGTTTATTTTTAAGTGAGTGCAAGAGGCACTGTTAACAGGTCTTCCAGAAACCTCTCTGTGTGCTGAACATCATAAAAGGTTCCAATATAGGGACTTGGAACTCATTTCACACTGGCATATGTGAGATCAGAATCAGACCCATGGTTCTGGAAGTGTCTAATGCAGTAATGTTCTTATTTCAGTCCTACTGAATGGCAGCACTGAAACTTGGACTCGAAATCATTTTCAAATTGATTCAGAAATGGCTTAGATTCCCCTCTTCCCCACCGCATGCCCTAAAATTGGATTGAAGATGAATTTAGAATTATGTGGACTAAAATGACTGTGTTTTGCATTATCAACATCTTATCTCTGGACAATTTAAAATGTATTAACTGGAGTGTGGCTGATGATGTCTAAACTAACTGGTGAATCATATACTGTAGTAGCAGAGTAATGTTTGTATACACACACTTTTGTGTGTATACACACACGTGATAAAGAGAAATGAAAGCTAGAGCAGTTGAATTTGCATGTAAGGATCTGGCTGCCTAGTGAGCTCTTTCTGTGGGTGCCTTAGGCTCAGTTTCCTTTTGTGTTAAACAGGGATCGTGATACTGGCCTCCCTTGTAAAGCGCTTTGAGATGTACTGCTAAAAAGAGCTATGTAACAGCTAGGCAATGTTTTTGTTTGTTTGTCTGTTTGTTTGTTTTATTTATGTATGTATGTATATATGTATGTATGTATGTATTTATTTATTTATGACATTGAGAAGTGCTTTCATGGAGAAGTCTTGTAGGCTTCTGAAGTTAATGGCCATTTCAGGAGACTAAGGGCTTGGCTACACTTGAAATTTCAAAGTGCGGTGGCAGGAACACTCCCGCGGCAGCGCTTTGAAGTGGGAGTGTGGCCATGTGCGAGCGCTGGGAGAGAGCTCTCCCAGGGCTCCTGCTAATCCACCTCCACGAGGGGATTAGCTCCCAGTGCTCGGAGCCTGGCCACACTAGCCCTTTAAAGCTCTCAGACTTGCTGCGCTCAGAGGGGGTAATTTTTCACATCCCAGAGCCAGCAAGTTAGAGGGCTATAAAATGCCAGTGTAGCCAAGCACTTAGAGAATTGCTAACCCTAGGTAGTTTTGCTGCTTTTGTCCAGAATCTGGGAGAATTTTTCGGTGGAGGCAATTGTCTATCTGGAATCAAATGTAGTAGCGTAGAGATTTAAAAACTCCTGTGCAGTCCGTGGCAGACACTTGTGCAGTTAATGACCTTGAAATCGTTTTATTCCTTGACAGTTTACTTATGCCAGTGTCACATTTCCCAACACTTGATTCTATTTTTAGTATTTGTCATTCTTTCCATCCAACTTCTAATAATTTACTAATTTAGAATAAATTTAATGTTGCAATCCTCAGGTTTTCCTTTTCTTTTTTTTTTAATTATAGGCATGTGGTGGTGGTGTGGTATTAGCTGTTATGTCTGGTAATCATGAGGTAGCATTTTTTGGTGTCAATGTTTTTGAGGCTATGCCTGGGCTGAAGGACACCTCTTGGTTCAGGCTTCCACCTCCGACACGTGTGGCCCATTACTGCATGGAGCTTTTTGTGGTGCACTGAACATTCTTTTTGACTTGGCAAAGTTGTAAGTGCTATTTTTTTCCCTTAATCTATGACAGATTTTAAGGTATTCTGTAATAATGCATGAATACTGTATGATGACCTTGTTATCGGGATGTACCCTTTTATGCCAGTACTGGTTTGTATAATTGGATGCTGTAAGAAAAAGAAGCAGGAAGGAAACAATGGATCAAGATAAGCCACCCCACGGTAAACCCTTGGGGGTTGTTACAGGAGAATGACTGGGTTGAGCCTATCAAACTGGTTTAGAACAAAAGAACTCCAGATGGATTATAGGGACTTTCTCTCTCAAGTGGAAAGGTAGTTATTGGGGGGAACTGTTGAAGGAAGCCTGTGGGAGCTTCTGTCAATCTAGGGTTACTAGAGAAGCCAGGCCTGTCTAAGGTACTATCAGATAAGGCCGGCATCCATGTAGAGTGTTACTCCCAACTAGTAAAATAACGCAGTGCTTTGGTAGAAGGCGGCTTTCTGATCTCTGTAGTCACCACTGGCAAAAGATTCCCAAAGGAAAGAACAGCAGGTGCTGAACCAGACTGACTGGATAATCAGTGGATTAACAGAATGGTGTAGGCCAGGGCCTGGTCTAAGAGTGGGAGAACTGCAAAAATCCTCTCCAGAATAGGTAAAGGCAGGAACCCTGACATCTGAGGGCATGTCTACACTTACCCGGGAAGCGATCGATCCAGCAGGGGTCCATTTATCATGTCTAGTGAAGAAGCAATAAATCGACCGCTGAGCACTCTCCCATCGACTCTGATACTCCACCAGAGCAAGAAACATAGGCGGAGTTGATAGTGGAGCATCAGCAGTTGATCCACCGCAGTGAAGACACCACAGTAAGTAGATCTAAGTACGTCGACTTCAGCTATGCTATTCACATAGCTGAAGTTGTGAAATTTAGCTCAACCCCCTCCCTCTGCAGTGTAGACCAGGCCTGAGCGCGTGCGCGCTGAGAGACCAGGAAGGGGACAGAGGTGCAGTGAGCCCTGTAACTGTGACATTAATAATGTTTTATTTTAAATAAATTATTTTCAAAGAGTTCGTTGACATGCCACATATGTGTAAGATGAGTGGCATTTCCTAGACTGAATCATGAATATGGAATAAGACATAGGTCTTGTGCAATTAATAGGATGTGGTATTGTTAATGTTTTCATCAATAACATATGATGTGTGTTTAAGGTTCCTCGGTTAACTTTCTGGTTTGCATATCCTGATGTTTAAACGCTTCACTTTGCAACTTTAATGTTTGTTTGACAATATTTTGTATGGAGTGTGCAGTATAGTACTTCATGGGTTAGTGCTTTTGTATGATGCTGTGGATCTGTGTTACATCATAGTAGCCGAATCATTTAGCTTGTAAAAGCACCAGGTAAAATATCCAAACCATACTGAAAATGCAAATCTGCAAGTTTTGATAGTGGAGGAATGTATTGGAGCATTTTGGAGTAGGGCTAATAAATAAGCATTAAACCACTAATACCCACTGCATTTTTGGTGACAGAAATCGCTTAAGCATATGTGTAGCTATCGTCATGGAATGCGGTACAGATAAGTGGGATTTCCCTGCTGATGAGGAGGAAGTGTGGCAGCCACTTGAAGGGAAGGAAGTGTGTGTTCGGAGGGGGGAGTTGTTATATAATACTGTGATTTTTATAGTAGGTAAAATAAAAGATAAAGAATAGAATGCTTGTCTTGAAGTTACTATATAAAGTAATGAGCGTACAGACTACAACTAGCAGGGAATAAAATACTGCATGGCAATAGCTGAGATGCATCTCTGAGCTGATGGATTCTTAAAAGCTTTGAACAGACAGGTAGAGCTGGGTATGTGCTGCTTAGGAAGCTAGACGAATATACAGAAGAAAGTACTGAGGTGGGGGTCTGCATAGAAGACCAAGGGAGTATTGAGGAAAATGGGTTGGGATGTAGGATGGAAGAAATACTGACGAAAATGAGAAGCAGTGCAGAGATTCAAGAAGCTGGGAGATGTGGTCAGAGAACGGAGAAGGAAAGAACAAGTGGTTATGTATTTATTGTAAACTGCAGTGGTTTAAAACTTAAAATTGAGTCAGGCACTGCTTAAAAGGTCAGAGAAGACTCTGCTCATTGCTGGCATCATGTTTCAGGCCTGAGGACAAAGATAATCAGATAAAGGGGCATTTGGACCTAATTATGGGATTCAGGCGTCTAGGAGATGGACCACATCTGGGAAATATGAAACCCTTGGTTACCGCAGTAGTACAGTCTTCCCAACTTTCTCACAAAGACTAAGATTTAGGACAATACAAACTGTGAAAGAGTGGCTGTTTCAGAAAAGACACAAATGGGGAATTGCCGGTCTAAGACTTGTCTACACTACGACATTGTCAACAAAAGTTTTGTCTTTCATGGGTACTTTAAAAAGCCCCTCACCCCACGAAAGACAAAAGTTTTGCCAACACAAGTGGCAGTGTGAACACAGCTTTGTCAGCAGAAGTTCTGACAAAATACCAACAGAGAGCATTCACACACCTGACTTTTAACGACAAGGCTGTGTCAGCACAGCTCTGTCGCTAAAAGGTGCACAGTGTAGACAAACCCGAAGTTAGTAACTCTTAGAAGAAATAAAAAGTGGAATGATTTCCATGGCATGCAGTGAATGTAATGTAGTATGCTTCCATAAAATTTAGCTCTTGCTTTAAACTTTGCACTGATATGGTGCACTTGCAGTTCTGTAATTACGGTTTCATTAATGTTTCCATTATACTGTACATATTTTTAGGACCTTGGAAACAAATTACTCCAGCTAGCTTGGCTTACATATGTTACACCAGTTCTATGCAGGCACAACTGTTATATTCCTAACTCTATTATCATATTCAGCTGCTTTGTTGCTGTTCAAAACAGATAATTAGAACCATCTAAGTTAGTAGGGTTTCAAAATCAAGAGCTGTATGGTATGTTGAATCCATCATCAGGCTGAGCATGTGCAAGAGACAGCCAGACTGACACAGGAAAGCCATCGGGTGTTTCAGTTCCAAATGCTACAGAGAATGGAGGACATGATAATAATGCTCTGCCCTTTATGTGAATAGTACCTGTCATTCAAGGATTTCAAAGGACTCTACTAAGAGGAATACATATTATTATTCCCATTTTGTAGGATGCATTCAGGTTCTATTTAAATCAGTTCAGGACTGCAAGAGTTTGAACCTCAGCAGATGCTCTTCATAATACCCCTCATTGCCCCTTTCTCCAGAATATCCCAAATTGTGCCTGAAGACCGCAACTCCACAACCTGAAATTCTCTCAGAATGGGCCCTGCAGGGTTCAGATTGTGCACTCACCCAGAAGGGGTAGTGATTTTAGATTGGTCTTGGGCATAAAGAGATTTTTGGTTACCTAACATTGGTTGCACCCAGGTGAACTGGTAAATTTACACAGACTCAAGTGCCAGCCATATGCTGTACTTCACCACGTACAACCACCCACTACCAGCAAGTTGGCTCAGTGCTTGGACAAAATCTGCTCATGGTTAAAGAACAGCTGGCTGAAGCTGAACCTGACCAAAACTGAGGTCATGCTGGTGGGCAGAGGGAAGCAGTTTAGAGTTTGCAGTCATAGTGTGATTTCCTTTGCTTTAAGGTCCATGCCTATGATTGGTCAATTGAGTCCATAGCTTATGAATGCTCCTGGACTCCTTGCTGACCCTAAACTCTCTCACAGCAGCATCTGCAAGCATCTGTCATGACTGCTTAGCTAGGAGATTCTTTTCCAGCCTGATAGTTTAAGACCTGGCCTCAATTATACATGCCTTCATCACCTCCTATCTGGAGTACAATATACCTGGGCGAGAAGCCATCAGCCCTTGGGGAAACGTCAGAATGCTTCAACATGTCTCCTTAGCAGTGTTAGCTGCCATGAGCACATCACACCTCTCCTGTGCTCTCTTTACATTGGCTCCCTGCAGAATAAAGAGTCAAGTTCCAGTCTTGGTCGTTATCTTCAAGGTGCTCAATGGCCTGGCCCAGAATATCGAAAAGATTGCCTTAAGTTCCAGGATGAAGACTGCAATTGACAACTCTGCTTTCAGGCACAGTAGAACACTCTATCATAAGCATCAAGCTTGTCTGTGCAGGAGGCAGGATTTTCTTGGGCCGGTCTGAAAGTGTGGAACAAACTCTCATAAGAACTAAAGACCACTGCAAACTTCACCACCTTCCACTCTAAGTGCATGGTGCACTTTTTCATCTTCCACTCTTTGTCTTAAATACGTGGTGGCATGTGCATTTTATAGACCAAACCATACCAAATCAAAGCATTGCACTGCATGCAAAGTTGTTGATAGAGGGGAGAGACATGTGTGACACATGACAGGTGTTATAGTCACATTGCTTACGACACAACTGGAAGGTGTTTGGATGCTACAGTGTTGAGGACAGTGTAAGAATCTATTATGGCAGATGTTGAATCAAGTTACAGGTGACCCATGGAAGGAGAAACTGGTGACTAGGTATGCATGTTTCGCTTTATATACCATGAAGAAATAGGAATTTCTTCAGACCTTAGGAATTTAGGCCATGGACTTAAACTCATATTTTCCAAGGCATATGGGTGCCTAGAGATTGGTGATTAGTGGGACATTTTTGAAAGTACCCATAGATGTCATTGTTCTGAGAAAAGTCTCTAGGGTTATGTCGACACAGTACCTGGAGCAACCCTCCAGCCACATGGACAGACTCGTGCTAGCTAAAAGCAGCTGTGATATTGCGGCTCAGGCTGCAGCTCAGAGTTTAAAGACCACCCAAGCCCTAGGTTTGAGAGCCCAAGCCCTAAGCCGCAATGACCTCACTGCAATTTCTAGCACACTAGTGCAAGTCTGTCTACCTGGGCTGGGACGATCACTGCCTGCTGCAGCATAGACATACCCTAGGTATCTGTTCTGTAACATTTTTGAAAATATAGCCCCTAGAGATAGGATTTCACATTATACCACATACTGTATGGACGTTCAGATAAACATAATTTCTGTCGCACTTTGTTTTCCATTGGTATTGTTGTTCTGACCATTAGGTGTTCATTATTTTGTTGGGTATTTTTTTTTTTTTAGGAAAATAGCAAAACTCTAGCGCATTTAATTTTTATCTGCAGATGTCGTCTCAATTTTTCTACTGTGCAGCTGTTGCTGCCATTCCCCATGGTCCAGTAGTATGTCTGTGTGTAAGCATTGCTTTAACAAACTCCTGCTATTGAAATGTTTGTTGAGTTGTTTTAGTTTATAGGGGGATTTCAGAAGTGGATCCAGTCAATTTCAGCTTTATTTGTACAAATTTTAAATATTTCCACACTGAAATACCTTGAGACCCCAGGTTTTATGGGAAATTTCCAGGAGCTCCAGATAGGACAATTTGGAGATGCCAGACTACACTATAGAATTGGCTTCTCCCCCATTGCCCCAACCTCCCTCCCAAGCATTTGAACCTACTTTTTCCTCAAGCCAAGGATGTAGCAGGTGGGTTAGAAGCCCTGGGACTTGTCGACACTGGAGTTTTGCACTGGTGTGATTTCTGATGTGTCTATACCAGTGTGTACTTCCTGTGTAGTTGCATTGCACCAGTTTCAGGCTAGGATAAGTTGCATTTGTGTAAGTCCTAGTCTACGTTATTGGCAGTATATTTATAATAGGGTTTTGTACTGACTTAGCTACATCAAACTACAACCCCTAATGTAGTCCCAGGCTCTAGAGATCTCCTTGCTTACTGTGGTATGTCAGGGGTATATAGAGACAAGGTAGGATTGGAAGGGATGTGAAATGCCTCATAAACACAAGGAGCAGAAGGGTTATTGTAAATTTACATTAAGCCCATCTCTAAATGGCTGCCAGAGTCCGGTGTCAGTTTTTTCCCCCAGCCAAACACGGGCAATCTTTCACTTTCATTTCTGTGCATGCATGTTTGTTTCTATCTAAAATATAACACCATAGTGATGAGCACAATAGAAACACTTTGTTTCTACTTATCATCTAATCTATAGGAAAGGAAAATCCCCAAAAACTGCATGTATCTGATGAAGTGGGCATAAGCCCATGAAAGCTTATGCGTCAATACTTTAGTTAGTCTTTAAGGTGCCGCAAGACTCTTTGACACTTCTGCTATTCCAGACTAACACGGCTAGCTCTCTGATTCCCAAAATACTGTCACTGTAAGTATTTGTAGCTGGTTCTCAGTATGTTTCTTGGTCTGTTGTAGGTTATAATTCTTCTGCATCAATTGTTCCTGCATATCTTGTAAATATTTATAACCTAGGGCTTGGGAAAACTTGTTTACCAGCACAGCGTGCAACTTGAAACTTTCTGAATCTCTGACCAAGATAGGATGTAGCCAAGATATTTTTCCAAGTTTGTATATGTTTGTACCAAGTTGCTATTTCCCAGCAGTTTGTACTACAAGAGATTGACATGATAGTAGAATACTGACAAATAATGTATACATAGGGCCTGATCCACTGGTGATGGAAATCCAATTAAATGAATCCACTGACTGAGCTTTGGATCAGGCTCGTATTAAATTCCATCCTTTTTTTTAAAAAGCCATTCCTCCAGTAAGAAGTGTTTTTTCTAAATTAACTTTGAGACAGTTCCAGGCCAGTCAGGGCCATGCACAGGGCATGGAACACTTTTTGAATCACTCATTAACTGTGTTTACTTCCTTTGTGTTGCTCCATGCTTGGCAGTAGACTGTTTATCAGCATTGCTCTGAGTAGGGACATCCCAGGCCATGGTCTTTTCCTGAGCAATCTTGTGCGCAGGGGAAATGCTTGGATGTGTGTCTCCTTTGGAGCAACGTCCACACAGAAGAAATCATCCCAGTGCTTCTCTGAGCTCAGATGACCTGCCCTTAATATATTACTAATTTGGTGTGTGAATAATTGTAATGGGGAATAATAATTGTAATGGGGGTCTGTATGCATCTATCAAGAGGGCAATGCAATGAACCATGCTCCTACCCTCACCCAAACTTTGCCAGACTGAGCACTACGTCATGGCTTACTGGGATCTAAAGTTCTTCCTCTTAACTTTCAGCTGCCATCACCACCTTTTAATGTGGAGATGCTTCCCACAGAGACTAGTGGAGCACTGCACACTGGGACCACAAGCCACATTTTAACATACAGAGCACATTCTGGCCCCTTAGAAGGGTATAAATCAGTGTCTGAAATGCCCCTCAGCAGTTGCAGACAGAGATGTGAAAGAACAGCCCTGGTACTGAGGGCAAGGGTGGAAGGCTATGGGTGGTTTTGTTTTGTTTTAAATACCATGCTACTGGAGGGCCCATGATATGATAATCCATTTAGTAAAAAGTGCAATGAGGTTCAATGTATTTAATTGTCATTCTGCATGTTACTCCCTAGGTGGCAAGTTTGTTGTAACATTCAGCCATGTTAGTGCTGGTTGAAGCGTTATTCCACGTTCTTAGCAATTTCAAGAGAACCAAATTCCTTCTGTTTTCATCAGAAGATGATGGATTAAACGGGACTCTCCCATTTGCTTCATCTCCAGTTTTGGTCAGGAAGTTGTGCAAAGTAATTACTTCCCTCAAAAAAAGACTCCATTAAATGTTGCTCATGCCACTTGGGCACCAGCTGATTGTGTTGAAAAACCAAAGCCTCCTTTGATAGTCTCACAAGTTTTCGGCTGCTGGGGAGTACCTATATATGTAGAGAAGCTTTTTCAATGAAAAAGAATTTCATTATAAGGAAAACCATACAAGTCACGTAGTAGGAATGAACACATGATGGGACATCACCTTTTAGATGCAGGACTTATTTAGAAGCAAACATGTTTTTATGATAACTTTGTGGTCTGCTGTGGAGTAAAGAATTGAAAGTTGTACCCATAAATACCAGGATATTTGTTGTACCAAGTTCAAAATTGTTTGATTTGATTCATTTCTTTACACAGATTTAATTAACTCTTCATACACCATTTATAATCTGGTAATTTGATATCCGAGGTAATCCTCAACTTGTTAGCTTTGATATTTGTATGGAGAACAAAAAATGAAGTTCAAAATGTATATCTAATGGGAATAGGATTCCTTCACATCCCTCCTCTGTCCCACATAGGTTTCAGCAAGCCAACTTAACCTATTTGACCTCAGTTTATGCATTTGTAAAATGGATAATGAGACCACCTTCTTGGAATGCATTAAAGCTGCTTAGTTGCTTTGCTGTCTTCTGACCAACAAAGTCTGCATAAATACTGTTTTTCATAATAAAACTTCATATTACGATAGGCACTTAGAGATTGAGGAAAAAATTGTTATCTGTACCAATATTGTATATGTGACTGAGCAAGCAATGCCATGTGTAGTATGCAGTATCCTAATCTATCTATCACCCACCCACACTCTCTCTCTCTCTCTCTCTCTCTCTCTCGACACAGAAGAGAGCTGGCATGCTACTGAGAAACTATATAACTTGCTCTGACTTGGCAAGACCCTATCATACAGCAGTAGTGACTCCTCTTCATCAGAATCTGCTGCTGTGAGATGAGCACTCTTTGATCAGAGAATTCTGATTACTGAGCACAGAGCTCAATAAAGAACAAGTTAGCCATCTGGCCAGTCCTGTCCTCATGGCTGTAAATTAAAAGGAGGGCACATGAGAAGTTCGGGGAATTGTTTTCTGTTTGTTTAGCCTTGTTTACCTGTTGGTAATCCAGTGGAGGTTCACCCTTCTATCTTCCATCAGCAGGGGTTTTTTTAAATACATATTTCTTACATATTTTGTCAGTTGGCATACATCAAAGCAGCTGTCCCCAAAAATACAAGAGAGATAGCAAATAACAATTGTTTTAAATTAAATCCTAATTGGGTGCAGATGCTGTCTGTGTTCTCTAGAATTTCTTTTGAAACGGCAGATGGTCTGTTAGTTTTGGGGTATGGAGGGGATTTTTCCATCTCATTTTTCCTCTTGTGCCATTTGCATGATGTGTTTAAATTAGAGTTGGATATAAGTAGGAAAGTAATACCCTGTTTAGACCTGTTTAGCCTATGAAAACACTGCTTCCACAGTGGCATTGTTTGAGCAAATTCTCAAAGTGACTTGTGTGCATAAGCAATGCATCTCCGTGTTTTGCTGTCAAATTGAGCGGAGCCTTTGGGAGCTTGTGATTAACTGTAGCCAAGATTATATTGTGACCTTACATGGAATTGGCACGTATTGTCATGGCCAAAATGCAGGTAATTTCCCCTGCTTTGTTAAACTCAGTAAAATGTAAAATCTGTCGTCTCCCACTGTTTCCTACACTCTTACTATTCTCAAAGGGGACTAGGGAGAATCCCTGTAGATCAGTGGGAAATAAATTGAAGGCCCATCTTTAGAAGACTTGCAGTGCACTGCGTATGTCCTTTATAACAGAGAGATTGTCATACAGCTCTCAGGAGAAAATCCCATGTTTCGTGCTCTTCTTTTTTTTTAAGTCACTTGATGTTATTCTCTGCCCCCGCCCCCGACCGCCTGAACATTGAGCAGCATCCGCTCACTCTGAAGTCAATAGGAGCTCTAGGCTCTCAAGACCTTGAGAAATCAAGATATCTGTTAATATTTTTGATCCCTAATGGGTGTGTTTTAATTTGTTGTCTGCAGTGCTGATATAGCCTTATCAGTCCCAGGATATTAGCGAGATGAGGTGGGTGAGGAAATATCTTTTATTGGACCAATTTCTGTTGGTGAGAGAGACAAGCTTTCGAGCTTACACGGAGCTCTTCAGGTCTGGGCATAGGTGCTGAAACGGGAGGGGTGTGCTGCTGCACCCCCTGGATTGGAGTGGTTTCCCTTGTATGTAGAATTTACAGTTTAGTTCAATGGCTCTGAGCACCCCACACTATACAAGCTGTTCTAGCACCCTGGGTCAAGTGTTTTTATGTCATTTTGACACCTGAGCTAATAGAGGAGCGAAATCAGTGAGGCTGTTCATTTCATACCCCTATCATCTTGCTGGGCACAAAAGTTGAACTACTTTATCAAATTACCCTGGAGTTGGTGATCACTTCAGATGTCTCTCTAGTTCTCATCAGTCCATGGCCATGAAGATAATACCCAGAATTCAGTTTCTTGAGCACCTGTCCACAAGACTAGGCGACTGAGCAACCACGATGAATGGTGTGTGTGTTGAACTAATAGGTTGTGTTGGTTGACATTGTTTACACTTGCTGCCTGTGATGTTTTTCCCCCCCCCGCTCTAATGTGAGGCAAAACAGTTCAAACTACAAAATCCCTTTAATGGTTATAGTCCTTCTCCTGGCTTTTGCCTTTCTTCTTTCTTTGTGATATTTTATTCATTTAGGCTTAAAATAATTAAGACTCCTATCCAAGGCTCTAGACAGCCTGATGTAATGAATTTAAATACAATTACATTAAATATCAGCAGCTTTAAAATCATTAGTTCTACAGGAACGCAGCCAGCTGTCCTGTTTCTTTCATCTAGGAACCATACCTTCAGCTTGCTCCAAAACACTCAAACCGATGTCTTGCATGGCCTGGACAGTCTTCACATTTGAGCTATTTTGGATCAAGGGGGAGGAACAAGTTTGAAGCCCTCAGAGACCATCTTGCCAGCTCCCCGCCCTCCTCTCTTGTATCACTGTGGAGATCTACAGTCAGGACCCCTGCTGACCACAGCTGTGTCTCTGTGGCCCAAGGAGAGAAGCCTTGTGGCAGAACTGGATACATTTCTGATGGTATTATACCTTGTTTCTTGGTTCACTGGGATTTTGGGGAAATTTTAGTGGAAAAATAGTCAGACAGAATGTTAACATACCCTTCATATTTATTCAGCACTGCACACACCATGAACTTCATGCTTTGTTTCATTTCATTCCCACTAGAAAATGTGGCTATCCAGAAAAATGTAAATCATTTGTGTAAATCCCAGTGAAGCTGATGGTCTGTTTCTCATGATGTCTGTCTGATGATCAGGTGCTTAGGGTACCTAGAGCTGACTGGAAAATGGAATTTCCATGCCGTGGGAAACGCAGATTTTTCTTTGGTTTTGTTCTGAGTTAAGAGGAAAAGTTTTAAATAATGAAGCTTGTCATGGAGTGAAAAGTGACAGCTTGATTTGGAACTGTTGAAAAGAAAAACTTCATTCTGCTAACCATTTCAAGATTTTGACTTGTGACATTAATTTGAAGTGAACCTGAAGTGACATAACATGACAAAATGCCAATTCACAGTTAAAGTTTAGTTTCAAATCAGTATTTCGATGTCACTTCAGAAAATCAAAAGATTGTCAAAACTGACATTTCCTGTTTTGGAAAAAAAAATCCATCAGAAAATTTTGACCAAACAGCTAGAACATAACAGTGAAGCGTTGCTAAAGACACTCCGATACAAGTCAACCCCACAGTCACCCAGGATAAGCATATCAAGTGAACAGTCAGTATCATGGTACCAGGCTGACTGCAGAGGGACAGGGTTGGGGATTGGTCCTGCTTTGAGCAGGGGGTTGGACTAGATGACCTCCTGAGGTCCCTTCCAACCCTGATATTCTATGAAAAATCACTATAGTAAAAACTCAACACAGGCAAGCGACAGGTAGGATTCAGGAAGGCCTGGTGTCAAAGGAGGGAACCCTACCAGGGCTGTGTGTGAGGCACAGCAAATGTATCCAAACTGACAGTGCATCGTACAGTTTTGGTAGGAAGTGCCCTGTTGATTTGAACGATACCTGGAGAACGCAGAAAATCCACTGTGTGATACTTGGCGATTATCCCAGAGTGTTTAATAACTTTTTGAAGATCACCTGGATTTCACAAACTGCCTCATTTTCCGTATGTTTAATGGTGAGATAGAGGCTTCTGCCGAGCTAGCGGTACAACCTTGAGACTAACAAACAACTTCTTTGCAGCAAGCAATTATATAACCTCCTGCTGTTAGAACCTTCTGATTCCAGCAGTCACTTGCATGCTCTTTTAATAGTCTCTGTGCAGAGGCATCATTCATCTACCTCTAAAGTGCAGCTACTTTGACCCAGCAACATACACGCTGGTTTGAGAAGAAGAAAGGGAGAAATTAATATTAATACTTAGCACTAAAAGGGGGCTTGTCATTTTCAAAGTGGCTTGCGAACATCCTGACACACACCTGTAAGGGATGGATGGAGAAATGGTGGTGGAAAGTGACACTGTGTGGCAAGTGGCTTGCCCAGGGCCATAGGAAGAGTCCGTCTCTGAAACAGGGTTAGAATTTAGGATTTCCTGGTTCCCAGTCCTCTGCTCAAGCCAGGAGGCCAGGCAAGAATTATTTATCCCTTTGAAACTAAACAAGTCTTTATGGAGGCAATGTGATAGCTGATGTGGGACTTAGCATACATGGAGAGTGTGTGTCTGTGTGTATAATTCAACAGAGAAAACGTCATGGAAGATGAAAGGCAGTCTGAGGATTCGTGACGTTTCTGCCCCCGCCCCCAGACACCTTCTGAAGGCAAACTGAGCCCCAGGCTAAGGGTTATTGTGACTAATTAGTTAATATTTGCATGGTTCTTGAAGATGAAAAGTGCTATAAACACACTCTGGCCTGCAGTGGACACCTGTAGAGAAAGAAGCTAGTAAGTATTAATCTGCTTAAATTCCTCTTGTAGTTTCAACTGGATAAATAAATCTTGCAAGGTCTCATACAGAACTGGAAGCCAGGAGCTCTTGAGTTCTAATCTTGGCTCTGACAGTAACTGTCTGACATCTCTCCAGGTTCATCCATCACTGATTATATTAAATAGTTATGGGTAAGTGGCAACAGCTTAACATTTAGGTTTGGATTAGCACCCAGAGTTTTGCATTTGTACTCAAAGTTTATCTGAACTGTTCAGAGCTTTGGAGTCTGCAAAACTGGGCTGGAACACTAACGGGAACAGGCTTTGACATGATTTTCCTTGCACTTCTGCAGCTATTGATGCCTGTAAATAATACAACAGCAGCCATTCTTGATGTATTTAAACACTTTCGGTTGCAGTGCAAAACAGAAACTAGAACTGAAAGAACCCATGTACCTAAACTTTCAAAAATGTAAAAGTTCAGATGAAGAGTTGCTGTTCTAAGCCAGGGGTGAGCAAACTTTTTGGCCCGAGGGCCACATTGGAGTTGCAAAATTGTATGGAGGGCTGGTAGGGAAGTCTGTGCCTCCCCAAACAGCCTGCCTCTCCTACTCCCCGCCGACTGTCCCCCTCAGAACCCTTGACCCATCCAAGCCCCCCTGCTCCTTGTCTCCTGACCTCCCCTTCCTGGGACCCCCTGCCCATCCAACCCCTCCCTGTCCCCTGACTGCCTTGACCCCTATCCACACTCCTGGCCCCTGACTGCCCCCCCCTCAGAACTCTTGACCCATCCAACCCCCCCGCTTCTTGTCCCCTGACCACCACCACCCAGAACCTCCACCCCATCCAACTGCCCCTGCTGTCTGTCCCCCTTACTGCCCCCTGGGACCTCCTGCCCCTTATCCAACCCCCATGCTCCCGGTTCCCTTGCCATGCCGCTCAGAGTAGCAGGACTGGTAGCTGTGCTGCCTAGCCGGAGCTCGCAGCCCTGCTGCCCAGAGCGCTGGTGACACAGTGAACTGAGGCTGTGGGAGAGGGGGAGCAACAGGGAGGGGGCCGGGGTCTAGCCTCCCTGTCCGGGAGCTCAAGGGCTGGGCAGGCCGTAGTTTGCCCACCTCTGTTCTAAGCCATAGTTCAAGGGTGCTTTTATGACTTTCATTTGAACTAGTTCTTCTACCCCCAAATACTGACATTAGACACTTAAGTTTAGCAATAAACAAAATGTAGGAGAAAACCAGTAAGGATCTGTTGTGAGTTAATGTCCATGCTCTCTGGACATTCTAGAGGCACATGGGCTTTGGTTTTTTGGTTTGTGTGTGTGTGCTCTTGAGTTAGTGAGTTAGCAGCTGCTTTTGACAATCTCTTAGGGAAAGTAAGAAACTGCAGTGCCATAATGGCCTGTCACTTTGCCTCCAGGGGAAAAATAGGAGGGAATGGTAAAAATCAAATTAAGAAAAGAAACAGAAAATCAACATATAGTACTTCAAATTTTCTTTTCTCTGAGGAATGTTCAGGGGATCCAGCCATAGAGACAGAAACAGTTTAAAAAGGAAAAGGCTGCACTAGATATTGTGTTACAAAGGATTGGTTTATTATCAAAGCAAGTCGCTGGCGGGGGGGAGGGTGCATCAAAGTACATACAGGAGTTATGTGCAGTTTTTAACATAAAGAATATGTTTCTATATGGGCTTGGAAATGTATCCAATTGTAAGGCAAGGACTGGGGAGAAACTGTAACCAGTGCTAAGTTGGACTGTTACTGTCCTCCCTCCTGGCAAGTGGTCTTGAATTGGATTTGAAAGATGAAAGCAAAGTGGAGATAACTGATGGGCAGGTTATATAATTAGTATTGTGGTCTAAGTTACAATTTCTCCTGACAAGGTTGACTGGGTGAAAATCATGTGGTGGTAAAATGTGACCCATTATGTCGATGTTAACTGTTAATGAGGTGCTTCCTGAATGGTGAAAGGCAAGGGAAAGGGGCTTAGTGAAGCAGAAATCTTTTCCGTTATGTGGTTCACAAAAGGACTTTCTCTGAAAGTATTTCAGTCGCTATGAGCTAAATTTGGGCTTAGTTTTCTTTTGTTGTTCATGTTTCTATGAAATTCCTTTGTGACATCTCTCCCTTTCTACTATATGGAATGAGTTCAAGTCTCATTATTGGTACTTTACTTTTGTGTAAAATTAAAACCTCATATTTCATAAGAGAATATTTAGGATTTTGGTGTACTTTCCATCTGATGACAGTCCATTGTGTCTAAAGTAATTTCTTTTGTCATTTGTGCTTACTTTGATTCACCGACTGGCATATTTGCTCTGAAAAGATATAAAATTTAAATCCCCTAATCTGGAATATTTGTGATCTTTCCTTAAACCGCTTCCCATCTCTGAGAGAGTCAAAGCTCCAATGTCTTCTTCAAGCTATCCCTATAATGCTGCTGATAGTGGTTCTCTAATCAAGGAATAGAAATAATACCAGGAGACTCATGTGACTAATCAGAGCTCAGTAACACAGATCAAATTTTGAAGGAATGGTTCGTGATATAGGTCTTGATTTGCAGTGAGCCATGCATGGACAGATGGCTGCACTCAGTGATAGAAATGGTCTGCCTGTAGAGAGTTCATTGCAGGGGTTGGGCACTTCAGTTAAAAACAAACATCAACAGTGGATAACTTTTTTTAAATAAGCTTTTTTTTCTGCTCCCAGACATTCCACAAGCAGAAAGAGGCTACACTGATCAAGTAAATTATTCTCTGCAAATTAATTGCCATGTTGTAGTCTGGAAAAAAATTGTTGCTTTTACTTTGGAAGCAAAAGTACAATGCAGGGTGCTGCAACTATAAATAACCTGTTCCTAAAAGCATACAGTGTTGATTTAAAATTAGTCTGAGGGTGGGTTGTAACTTGTCTCAGAAAGGAGTTGAACTAAGCACCGCAAGTGATGATTCTGTATAGAACCTTTATTTACAGTGAATAATTAAAAGATAGTGTTGCCATCTCTGGTCTGATCACTTACATTCTTGTTGACATTTCATTGATGTAAACAGCAGGACAACCAGCTGGGAGCTCAAGGAAAATAAGCTGTAGTCCTGCCAGATGGAATGTCATGATTTTAGCATGCTATCAGCTCTGTTGGATTTGTCAACTGTTCTTTGTTGACCCTGGTTTTTGTAACTGGTTAATCAAGAAATCAATTGCAAGGTAAAACAAATACTCCAATTTGAAAAGGATTAGACATGATGATACAGTATGTGATGTGTCACAAAACTGAAAGCAGCTGCTATGCCGCAGCCCATGATAAACCAGTACTCCTTAACCCAGGGGTAGGCAACCTATGGCATGCAAGCCAAAGGCGTCATGCAAGCTGATTTTTCTGTGTCACTCACACTGCCCAGGTCCTGGCCACTGATCTGGGGGCTCTGCATTTTAATTTAATTTTAAATGAAGCTTCTTAAACATTTTTTAAAACTGTATTTACTTAATATACAACAATAGTTTAGTTATATGTTATAGACTTATAGAAAGAGACCTTCTAAAAATGTTAAAATGTGGTAGTGGCACGCGAAACCTTAAACTAGAGTGAATAAATGAAGACTGGGCACACCACTTCTGAAAGGTTGCTGACCCCTGAAGCCCATGAAGCAGCAAAACCATTTTTAGCATTAATTACTTTGCTTGATGCCACACAAGTATCTTTAAAAATGCAAGTGTTCTTCAAGTGTACAGTGAACTGTAAGCTATAAAGATCATGCCTCATGCCTACAGTTCAGATTTAAAAAAAATGTTCAGAAAGCAAAATTCAGATTAAATTGGATTTTTCCCTTGATGCAGCACATTTAACCCTTTCTGCTTTTTTTTCCCCTTCTGGTTTGTAAACTCAGTAATTTAATAAACAAATTAGTTTTTTCAGACAGGTTAACTTCCTTTCCCATCTGCTCTTCCCAGTTTGGGTTGAACGTGAGAGAGGTTTTCCACCTCAGTTGTGTATTGGATCAAAAGTTAGAGACACTTCTGTTCTATGATTTTAATATGTCCCTGTGTCATTATGCCCCTTATTCTTCATGGTAATATTGTGATATGATTATTGCATAACTGTGATGTATTTTTTACGTACAAGATAGGTCATGAGAGATATCATTGAAAAAGTTATAATTTACTGAATATGATTATCCTATTTGTATGCATGTATCATTTTGGTATCCGAAGTTAGGAATATTGTCTATGTATCTATTACAAATGCGTTTACACCTACACCTGGGGAATGTCCACTTGGCAAGAGACTGTCAGTCTAGATCAGGGTTTCTCAAACTGGGGGTCGTGACCCCCCTGGGGGTCACCAAGCACTCCCAGTGGGGTCGTGAGCTCCTGGCGCTGCTTAAAAGCTGCTGAATGAATTACTTCCACGTTCAGTGGCTTTTCAGCGGACATGCCGAGCTATTTCGGGAGTGCTCGGCATGTTCGCTGAAAATAGCCGCCGAATGCGGAAGTAATTCATTCGGTGGCTTTTTGGCAGACATATAAGGGTCCGCCGCGGCAGCCGCCGAATGAAAAAGGGGTCGTGGTTCTCAGAAGTTTGAGAACTGCTGGTCTAGATGGCTGGCTGGGAATGGCCCATGCAAATCAATGGACCATTAGGGAGAACACTAGGTCTTAGAAGAAGCGAATCTCCACTGGGGAGCCTTCCTGAGGATGCTACAAACAGCTTCTGAGTCATGGCTGCTGTGATCCTACATCCTACATGTGACCAAGTCACCTGGTACTGGACTCCGTCTTGGAATACCAGTATTTTTCCACTGACTGGGCATGTGAACCAACCTTGAAGACAAAAGGTTCCCACCATATGCAAAAGCTGTTTAAGGAAGGGGACTGGTTCTTCACTGACTCCCTGCCCAAAGAAGACTCTTGAAAACACCTGAGGACTAAACTGAGAGGGAAGTGCTGGAGGGTTTTCTAGCCTGTGAAAAGAATACCTGGGGTTTTAAGTTGCAAGCAACTGTAGTTTGCCCTTAAGAGCCTGCAGCCATCTTAAATCATCATTTAGGGTGAAAATTTGCTACTCGTATCCAATCTCTTTAGTAAATTAAGGTTAGATTGCGTTTTTGTGTATTTGCTAGATAATCTGCTTTGATTTGTTTGCTAGCTCATATAATCACTTAAATGTATCTTTTGTAGTTAATAAATTTGTTTTTGCTTTATCACAAACCAGTGTATGGGAGTTACAACTTGGGGCAAAAAGCTGTTGTATATTCTCCACATTGAGGTAGGGGGTGAATTTCATGAGCTTAGGCTTTACAGATCTCTGTGCAGCACAAGTCAGGATAATTTTGGGTTTCCACTCCAGAAGGGGGTGTGCTCTTGAGCAGCTGGGCAGTTCCTTAGCTGTAGCCTCCCCATGCAGAGCTGATCACAGCAGCCTGTAAGTTCTGAGGCGGGTGTGTCCCGACCTGTGTTTATGCTGTGAAAGAGCAAGATTGGCAATTTATCACAGCACCACAGTGTCAGAGGGATCCCAGACTGGTGGGCCAGGGGAACTCAGTGATACCCCAGGTACAGATGGCACCCCAGGGAGAACCCGTCACAGTCCCCTCTAAAAACAGGCTGACAGAGTGATACAATTTATGGAGCGTATGTAAACATTGTGTTGCAGGAATTCATAGATAGTTCTTCGTGGTGACTTGCTGTCTTGATCTTGTAGGAGTCAGTGGAATGTAACATCTGTACAGCTAAACTGCTCCGCTTGATGTGTAATGTGTATTGAGCTCTAGACAGAAATTACTGTCTAACCTGATTTTTTTCTTTCCCTTAACATTTGCCTGAAGTTGCACATGTTCAAGAAACTCTGTATCATCTTCTACTGTATTGAAATGCGAAGCAAAGACATGTATGTGTCTTTTCCCAAAGCACAAAGTTTAACAAAAACAATAACAACAAAAACCAACCCAAACCCATTATTGAAAAAACTGTTGTGTGTTTTCAGTTAAACAACAGGCAGGTTCCTCCTTATCAGCTAATAACTTTCTGGTATCTCCTAGTTAACCAGAAGTTACTGTACAGATATAGGTCTTGGTTCTTATTTTTGAGATGCTCTATAGCCTAGGCCCAGGCTATCTAAAGCTGGGATGAAGACTCTGGTTGACAGCTCTGCTCCTCTGGTACAATATGGAACTCTCTGCAGCAAGACTTGTTTTCACGGGATGTAGGATTTGTTGGGTGCTGTTCCATTCCACTGGAATGAACTTCCTCTGGAGTGATGAACCACCCCATATCTCATTATCATCTGCTCCAAGTACAAGACACATTTCTTTGATCTACCTTCTCCAGCATAAATATATAGCAATGTGTATCTTTAAGCCAAACAAATTCTACCAAAACAAGACAGTCTACAGCACATGCTTCTCCGCTTGGGGAGAAGATGAGAAAACAAATACATGACACGTCAGTTATGTCATTTAATGCGCTAGTGGAAGGAGCCCAGATGCTACAGTGATGAGCGTGGCATAAAACCTATGCAGAACAGAACCTAGTTTATCTGCACTAACCTGTATTGGCACTAATGTGTGGAGGAGATGCAGTAAAGGAGAGTAATGAGTGTTTGATAACGTATGTACTGGGGGCAGGACCACTGGGTATAGTGGTGCTCTGTCATTGGCCTCTGACATCTGTACTGGCATCTACACCCATCAGCTGAAATGCAATACCCTGTGCTTCAGTATATTGTCAACAGACAAATCTGTTCTTGGGGTGGCATTTTACTAGCACAGATTGGCAAGATTCTGGTGTCTTTTGTTAAATACACTTTAATGTTATAAAGCCATGCAAGAAAGTATGTGTGGTGGTGGTTGGCGGGGGGGTGGGGAGGTGAGGGGGATAGAGATCGGTGTTAGGTGTGGTTATGTCATTCTTAAAGGCACATTTCCTTGCTTAACATGCAATGTAAGCATTGTTATTGCTGAAATGCAATGCAACTTAATTGAATTTAATATGTGCAGACCAAGGAGTTTTTCACTCAACACTTCAGCTATTAAATCAGACTGTGAGGAAATCGTGTGCTTTCCTGTTTCAGTTCTAAAAATAAATTGCAAAAACGGTGTCAGTTTTCCCATCTTACACAAGTCCCAAAAGACAAACATCGAACCCTGCAGCATTCTTGTGTTAGAATACTGGTCTGAGCCAAGCTGTTATGCTGTTCATGAGTGATAGGACAAATCATATTTTACAGAAGGAAAAGAGATATCAGCCACAAATGCTCAGATTTCAGCTGTGTAATGATGACTACTGTATATTATTTTCTTCTTATATCTGTTCGCTGCATTTTCTTCACTGTGGGTTGAAACTTGCTTGTCTCTGTTGTTGTGGCTGCAAAGTGGTACATTTTTACCTCTTCTCCTCCTCCCCCCTTCCATGCTTAAGATATTTAGGTCAAAAGTTAATGATAACAGAGAGAGTAGTGTATCCCTCCTTTTAAAATTAGAAAACATAAGGGCCTTGTTTTCAGAAATGCTGAGCACTCATAGCTCCTTATGAAGTCAATGGCAGCTGTGGATATTCAGAACCTCTGAAAACCAGGCCTTAAGTTTCTGCATACCACATTCATAGTGATCACTGTAGGCAAAGCACCATCACATTGGTAGAGCTGCTTGAAATGTTCCACTCAAACCACAAACGCTCTTAAGACCAGCTTTGGTTAAAGTGTCACATCTGTGAACAGTCCTCCTATGAACTGTGGTGTTAGCCTCAAATCAGAACATACGGGTGTTTTTTTCAAGCTGTGTGCTGCGTCCTGGAGTTGTGTATCTCCAGTTCGGTGCTGTGCTTGATTCAGTTCATGTCAGTTGTTAATAAGTATTTTGTTGTTTCAACTCTCTCGTGACGTGTAGGAAAGCAGTTGTAGTGTGGATGCATGATCCAGCTGTTGCTGCTTGGGTGCATGTGTGTAGCAACATGATACACAAGTGTTGTAAAGGAAAATTAGGATTTATTACACATTAAATTACTAATTGCATGCCTGTGCAGTTTTCAGTTAGCCAGCTATTAGCATTCATTTATAGTAGCAGAACTGATTTGCCTTCTGGCTTCTGAGCCTTTAAGTTACACTTTGTTACACAATCATGAGGGTGAGAATCCACTCTTTCCTCCCACCTTCTGTTCCCCAAGCAGAAGCTGCGCTTTCTCATGTAATCCCATGGCTCCGGAAGCTGAAGCTTGAAAAAGAGCACCAGTTTTTATGAGACTCAGTAAAAATGCCAGAGTAGGCAATATTGTAATAACATTTTCGTTCTGATGGGCTGCCCTGGCACCTCTTTAGTATGGATTGACTGGTGCAGAGAATGTGTCATCTTTCTTAGTCACCTCCCACCCTCATGGTTTTAAAAACAAAAAAAAGGCACAGGGCTTTGATTTGTTCAGCTGGCACTGCCCACAGTTGAACTCCATGAAGATGAGAACAAACCCACGTTGCAATGTAATTTCAGAAGTACTGAGCATGAGGTGGCCATTGAGAGTTCTGAGTGCTCGATGTCTCTGGGCCCTAGGTATACAGAATATTATTGATGCTACAGGATAAGACACCCCACCTCTCTCTTATAGTGCTTTGCCCTTCACTGTGTAGAATAATCAGAATTCTTGTTGACAGTTGGAGTGTGTATGTATGTGTGTGTGTGTGTGTGTGTGTGTGTGTGTGTGTGTATATGTATATATATATATGTGTATATATATATGTATATATATATGTGTATATATATATGTGTATAAGTCCACATGGGAATCTTTATTTGTACAGTCTTATAAAGATGGCTCTCATGTTGATGGGATTTACATTTGCAATCGTATAATTTTAGTGAAGAGGGTAGAGATTTAAGAATCTGTCTCATAATCTATTAAAAAAAAAAAATCCAAACCTCTTGGCAAAGTTGTTCCACGCTGATTTTTGGAAGGGTGAGCATAGCTCTCTCTCCCCCAATCCCCCTTTCATTACTATCTTCTTGCAGAGATGCAGACAAGTGAACTGCCTTCTTCATAAATGGAGCCAATTGCCAGACCAACTGGTTTTGTTGCCAAGGTGTCAATTGACCTGCTGTTACAAGAGCTTGCTTATTTCACCTCTGCAATGCCTGCTGGGTTTGCCAGTTCAACCCTAGTTAGGGTGACTAGACAGCAAGTGTGAAAGATCGGGACTGAGGTAGAGGAGTAATAGGAGCCTTTATAAGAAAAAGACCCAAAACTTGGGACGGTCCCTATAAAATCGAGACCCTTCGTCACCCTAACTCTAATGCAGGAGTCCTGAAGAGGGGGTGGGGGATTTATCCTATTCCTTTTCTGAATAACTTATTGTTGCACTTTGGTGAGTAGATGCAAAGTATTTTTATCTGATCTAGCCTAACTTAAGGGTTTCCTGTATAACCCATCACTGTCACATCCAAGCACTTCCCAGAAATGTAAATCTGTATGGTAAGCTCACTAGGGGACTTCAAGGAGTTTGCTGCCCATCTCCCCTCGCTGCCCGAGGAGACTTTATTTGGGAAATATATCCCCCCCAGTTCTCTAGCCAGCTATCTTCAAGATCAGGGCAGGAAATGAAGCAGTGTTGAAAGGTCAGGAGCATATGGAGAGTGCTAAGGATAGCCTGCTGAAAAACACACTGCAGTCTTCTCAGCTGTCCCACAAATGCAGAGTTTTGTTGCTGGCCCAGCCAAAAATTAATAAATAAATAAAATGCAGGTCTCCCTGGAGAGTATCATTTAATGTTCACTGTGTCATAGGTCAAAGTGCAATAATGTGTGTATATTTAGGGTAGCAATGGGGAACAAGACAGAGAGGACTAGATACTTTAACGACCAATAATCAAAGTTGGGAGCACAAGGTTTACCTTTTATAGCTGCATCTCCTGTCAGTGCCATAAACTTCAGTCCATTTGCGTTGGTAAAAAATGCAAGAGAAGTACCAGAAAAGGAGTCTAAAACTGTTCTGGCTGATCGGTAGCACTGATCTGTTAGAAACTATTCCAGGAAAATGTATGGTATCAGACCAGTAAGGGGAAAGAGTTAGGTAACAAACTAGGTCCGCAGTAGCACTTCATGGAGTTTGAAAGCAGCTTTCCAAAAGATTCACCGTTCATGGGGAAATACTCTAAAGAAAAGCGTTTCACTGAACTTTGTGAGGCATTTGTATGTTTTACCCTTATTTTAAGTTAAGGCTAGATGCTGTGCAGAGTCATACAGGCAGGATCAACTCCCCAAATAATAAGTTGTTTGTGTTGTAGCTGAATAAAGTGTAAATCTTCTTTCTCCCGGCTAGGTAGTTGGCCTGGACCATGGGATTCTGAATGGATGATGGAGGAAGAAAACCTCCATCTTAGTCTGTTGGATAGCAGCAAGTCTGCTCAGCTGCCACTGTTCCACCTTGCCTCTGAAATGGGCCAAACTTGGTGGGTCTGCAGATTGGAATCTACACCTCTGCTGGGGGCAACTTCCGCAGACTTGAGTTACAGAGGATGCATGTCGATGCGGCCCTTGCATGTGTAAACAACTCCATTTGGATTGACAGCAGGGCATGAATACAGGAATGTTTAGTGCAAAATGCATGAGCCCCCGATGATGGTGTCATGGCATCCTGTGTGTTTTCATGTAGCTGTTTAGTCCAGTCTGTGAAAAGCAAGAGGATGTCACATGGGAACGTGCAAGCTCCCAGTGAAGACTTGGCAAGATGCTTGGGCTTTTTTTCAGTCAGTTTTCTGGGACTGTCTTTCTCCAAAATGTTTTGAAAGATGTTTCTCCATCCAGGCCTGTCCTTCGCAGTTATCAATATTATGCAGGATCTCACATTATGCAGCATAAAGGATAGCTCCGAAGTGTTTTCATTCACCAGTCCTCCTATGAGCTCTGTGTTGCAGCTTGCTACAGAAACCATTTTTGGGGAGTCTGTCTTTGCTCATTCTAAATTCTGTCTCACCTTCTCCTTCCTACTGCCCTCCTTCCTGCATTGCTCTTTCCTTTTACTGATTCGTCTGCCTTTGGAACCCTCTGCATCCATGGAGTGGGAGAAGGAGGAAGGGTTTGCTCATAAGTGGAACACTCTATTGTATCTTTCACACTGTGTGGGCAAGTTGTCATTTTCTTCCACATGACTTAAAAATATCAGTGTTGGATGTCTTCATCTAGGTTGGTTATTCAGTTGATTGCTTCATGTGATGCAGAGTGGATGGTAGAGATATCATCAAGATAAGATCATTTGGGGCATTGATTGATGAGGTGTTCCATACTTTAAAGTCTGTTTCCTCGGTTACAAATAGGATTGTGTCTCAGTCCCTATTTATGGTGAAATTAGGCTCATCTGCTATGTGAAGTGTAGATGCACTTTATAGTGGATTATATTTTCCATGGGGACTGAAAAGCCACTGGGTTCCTTGGTTGGATCCAAGATGAGATGTGTATTTGGGATGTTGGTGTCCTTCCACTTTGTTCACTATTGATCTCTGAATCTTTGAACTCTTTCATCTTTAAGCTCTTGCATTTGCAAGACAAAAGGGTTTTCTGGATTTGAGTTGGAATCATGGTCTTTATGTATTTGGAAGACCCTTGTTCCCTCAAATGTGATGGGACTCCTGAAGAATTCTCATGTTGCCATGAATTTGGATAGGTGCCAGTATGGGAAGCCATGGCTGTAGCACTGATTTTTTTTCTATGTCCATAATATTCTGCATAGCAGTGTTAAGTTGAGAATTGACAAGTCGTGTGTGGAAGCTATGTCCAGATGGGTGAACAGTATTCTGCACTAGAGTAGACAGGGTCCAATGAAGAGGTGCATAGAGTTGTTGCATCAGCTCCCAAGTTGTCCTGTCAGTTTCTGGAAGAGATTTGCATGCATCTTTATTTCACTGTGAATCTTTTTGAGGTGCTGGTGGTATGTAAGGCTGTGATCTAATGGATATTTTGAAGTGGGATCATGTCTTATCTGCTGGCCACCCTAATTCAATTTGAAATGGATGTGTTAACAAATACCTGGAGTGTGGATGCGCAGCTGAAACTACTGTGAATGATTGTGCCTTGCCACAATTGAGAAGGTGATGGTTTATGAAATGTGAAGTGAGTCCATGGTGGGGGAAAAGAGTCTGTAGCTTTTAAAAACCTTAAACTAATTAGGAGCATGATATTTACAGTTCAACCTGGTGGCCTGGGTTGCTGGCTGCCTCTGCACTGTCATCATGAATTGGTATCACTGTGCAATCACAGCTAAAATATCCAGGCATATCATATAACATGCTTGATGAAGCTCCCAGAAGAAAAGTTTTTATAATTGGGTGTTAGCTAGCAGTCTGGCATCTGCCTAAATTCATTGTAATTATGGAGTGGGAAGTACAGACTTGCTTCATAACACAGATGTGGATTGCCTTGTTCACATGCTCTAGTTCAGTGGTTCCCAAACTGGGGTTCATGAACCCCTGGGGGTTCATAAAATGTTACTGGGGGTTCTCAGGAAAAAATTCCCTAATGGCAGACAGAGCTGTCCCTAGGGACCCTGGGCAGCACGGGCCAGCAGCCCGTAGCCCTGGGGACTTCCAAGGGCGAAGCAGATCAAAGCAAGCATATCTAACACACTGAGGAGATTTAAACTTCAAGACTCTTTTTACAAAATAGCAAAGGAGGTGGATATTTTTTGCTGTTTGTAAAAGTAAATAGGCTGCTAGTGTTGTTTTTTAAATTATTATGAAGAACAAGTTTAAGCTTTGTTGTAATGTGCATTGTTTGCCTGGGCTGCTCAAGAACTGAATGCTTGTCGAGGAGGAACTCTTTGAGTTGGCTTCTTAAAAACCTTCATTCAGTTTCACATCTGATACTCCTTGATGAAACATAGGCGCTAGAGGCGCCAGTATGGGGGGAGAGATGAGGGTCACATGCCACCCCCACATCAGTGCTCCCCCCATGGGTCCCTCCCTCTTTTTTCCATGGCCCCTCTTTTCCGGCAGAGCCCCCCACATCCCGGGGTGTGCGGGGGCTTTACCCCTGCACCCTTTTTTTCTACTGGTACTTCTGATAGGAGCCTTGTATTATATCAGGCTTAATCAAAAGTGATACAAGCTACAAAAGTGCTTTCTTGGAAGACTGTTGCCATTTTGTAATAATGTAATATTGTAATAATGTCATAATGTAATAAAATATTGTAATGATAAAGAATAATTAATAAATAGTGTGTAGTAAGCATGTCATAAAAACAGTTTTTAGATTTCCAAGATAACGGTTTTTATAATTTATGCTGAGATAAGGGAGAAAATCCCTGGAAATACTCATTTTTAGGAGGGGGTCTGTGAGATTTGACATTTTAGTGAAAGGGGTTGACAGGTTGTTAAAGTTTGGGAACCACTGCTCTAGTTGAATGTTTGGGGTTCAGTTTTCAGAACATAACTTGTGTTCACTAGTCTTGAGCTGCTGTGGGATTATGTTTAAAAAAAATTGCCATGGAGATTAGTTGTAACTAATCCCTAAAGGCCTGATTTTTGCCACCCTGACCTATGGAGAGCAATTTCTTTCTTCGTGAGCTCTCTTTATCATGAGTAAAGCTGGTAGACTCAGTCCCTGGAGTGTGTTCTCTTTTCAAGGGTGTTTTCTCTAAGTGATGATAAAATTACATTACCATATGGTTCATTATCTTGCCTGACCCCAAATGTAGGACAAACTCTTATTACTCACTGTCAAAACGGCTTCCTGGAGAGAAGAGCCCCGTGTTGAAACCAACTTCATGGAGACTTTTTTTTAATTTAAAATAAGTTCTTGTTTTTCCAAAAGTTTTAACAGGAGGAAAATATTTTTGTGGCTTTTTACTGGAAAATCTTTTTGATACTCTTGCTGCTTCATGCATGAGAAATTGAACATGTGTTTGCTGGCTGCTTCTCTGTGGTGGTTTGAAGTAATAACTTTGGTTGAATGAATACATTTTTCTCCTGAAATCTCTTAAACTCTTTGTTAAAAGAACACTTGTTCTTTTTTTCCTTTCCCTTCATTGCTTCATACTGTGTGTTTTTAAAAAGAGAGTGCATATGCTCAGAGCATTTGTCTAAATCGGAGCCATAACTAGGCTCTTACTGCCTGGGAAGAGCAAGCATACTTGTGTCTCCTGCTGTTGGGTCCCCATCATTTCTCCAACCCCACAGCTTTGTTCCCTTGGCAGCTGCCCCCTTCACCCACCCTGGTTACAGCCTGGGTTTAAATGGAAAGAATGCTGAAATGCTAAGCACACATTTGTAAAACATCAGTGTCAGAATTACTAGGAACAACTTTGGCCATTCCATCAGATTTCAAAACTATTTTTTTTTCTCTAAGTGTATATCTACCCTGCAATTAAAAACCCATGGTTGGCCCATGCCAGCCCAACTTGGGCTAAGGGCTGTTTAACTGGAGTGTAGACACTGAAGCTCAGTCTGGAGCCCAGATTCTAGGACCCTGTGAGATTGGAGGGGAATATCTACATTGCAGTTAAACAATTTGTTAGCCTGAGCCCCACAAGCCTGCGTCATCTAGCATGGCCAGCTGTGGGTTTTATCTGCAGAGTAGAATACACAAAGGGGAAGATTTTCAAAGGCACAAATGGCATCTCTGCACCTAATGCCCATTGATTTTTAGTGGGAGTTAGATGAATTGTGCCTTTGACAAGATTCTCCTAATATACCAAACTATGCTGACTTTTGAGAGCCTTTGATTATTTGTTTTTTAACCTAGCTGCTACAGATCTAGAGGGTTTGTTGCTTATAAACACAATGGCTCAAAAATACTTTGCCCTCTTATCTTGTATTATGTGTTTGTCTGCGTTTTAAGATTTGGCAGTAGATGTGAACAGTTGTAGGCCATAGATCTGAGGAGAATGAGAAAACAGTGGCCTGTGTAATAACAATCAGGTCAGTAGAGTATCTCGTATGAAAAGCTAACAGGTTTTTAGTCTCACAGTGGCTTTCTTTCCTTTCATATTATCTCAGATCACCTCCCACAGATTAGCATTTTACGTCACCTCCCCTTTTGTTGGTACTGGACCTTTTTTAATCTTGTCAGACATCTTCTCTTCCTGTACATGAAACAGGAATTTCCTTCTTAGGAAGATCACTGGCTCCACCTAACAGGAAGCAAAATCAGCAGAAAAGCCCTCCTGTGCCCAAGGAATTTCATTTCCCATCCACATTTTGGGTACAGGGAAAATGAAATAAATAACAGAAGTTTTACTATGCAATAAAATTGCCAGTCACTTAACCGATCTAACTGGTTATCAAAGGCTTTGACACAGCATGCTACTTTTATAACTGTGTACACCTGTCAGTACCAAGAATAGCCAGCTCATTCACAGTGGGGCAGCGAATAGTGCTGGACACTTTTGGCTTCGTCTGCATCGCAGAAGAGGTGTTTTTGTTTCTCTTTTTTCCATCAAGGTAGCTCAAATGAGAGAACTATTTCAATGTAAAATCCCAGTGAAGACAAGACCCAGGTAGTTGTTACTTCAAAGTAAAGATCAATCCTGTACCACCTGGGTAAAAAATTGCCAGCTCCCAGGAGACCAAAGACTTCTGTTTATCCACAAAACAGATCCATCGTGAGCAGTATAAACTTCCCTCTGTTTCCCAACCAGTGATATGAGATGGTAGATCCATTTCTTGGGGTCAGAGTCTAACTTTGTCTTTTCAGTCCTTCGCTTTTCTGCTGAGATTACCAACTGTAATACAAGTAGTAATAATAATGGCGCCAATTAGCACTGGTTTTATAATGGTGGTTTTATGTGGCACCTCTGTACTCTGGGGAGAGGTTTGTACCACTTGCACGTGAGGACAATGAAGAGCCATAGAACTCTTGGCCCCTCACAACCATTACCATGATGGGTTGAGTATGATCTGGAGATGAAAGGAAGTACTCGGTGATTGAACCTATTTTTTGATCTCCTAGTTAAATTGCGTTGCTTTCTTTGCCAAACTGCATTATTACTAGCTCTCTTTCTCGTTTGTTTGCCAAACTTGTGAACATGGAGTCTTTTTTTCCAGTGACATCACTTGGTGTTCAATGGGCCTCGCAATCCAGGCGGGACACACAGATTTGTATGTTACAATATAATTGAATGTCAGCACCTACGTGGCTCATTTCTGTACACATTTTTCAAAAATTACACATGCTCCATTTTCAGAGACAAAATTACAAACATGGTCTCTGCATATGTCAAGCCTGCAGCTCATTGCCAGATAAGAAGAAAAACAAGTGGGCTTCATCAAAATTAATGACAGTGCTGAAAATGTGTCTAGCAATTCTTTCTCTTTGGTGTATAGTCAACTGTTAAATCGAGACTAAATGTTCTGATCAATAGCAGCAGTGGTCTGCTTGCCTATGTTCTCTTGCCAAAGCACCTCTGTTGTTTTTGTCCTCTTTGAAAAGGCTGTGCTGTGCTAAAGGAATTCAGTATGGCGAGCTTGTGATTTTCTGTTGGGGGCAGAGTGTACAGATTGCTACTTCTGATAAATAATATGCGGCCAGCTGTTTAGTTAAAGGAGAAAAGCATTTGCACAACTGTGTAATCTCTGTCATTGCTTCTTAATGGTATCAAGAACAGATCTTCAACATTACCTCAGTTGTTAAAGCTGATATCTTGCCCGATGGCATTGAAATTCATAGCTAAGAAGTGAGTGGGAAGAAGGGGAGGAGATTTTGTTCATGTTACTACTTGTCTAAATACAATGAGACATTCTTGTATTTAGCTAGCCTCCTTATGGTTGACATCAGAGTTCCTATATTGTCTTCAAAAACTATGCGAAGAAAATATTTTGCTTGAAGGCCATGTATAATAGCTCCTAATATAGTCCTTGCTGTGCATGGGCCCTGTGACTGAGAGAGGAGTCCATTACCAATTTAGAGATGGAAGCAGTTGGGAGGATTATTTTTAAGATCTAAATATGAAAATATTTTCATTTAGATTTAAAATATTTTCCCTTCCATGGCTCTTTTGACTCTGCACTAGGACAGAATGCAGCAAAGAGACTGCTAGTAACAGAGAGTTTGCAGCTGTCATTCTCCAGCATCTTGACATGGCAGCTTCAAAATCCAAGATCGCTTTAGATACAAATGGTAGATCAAAAAGGATGCATATAGGAGGACTCATCACTTGGCTGTCTTCTTTACTTTCCTTGTTAATAATTTGCTGTCCACCAGAAACCCCATTTAAGTAGAGATGCCGCACACGGCACTGTTTACAGAAGTAAACATAACACCTAATATTAATGCAGATAACTAAAAGACTGCACTCATGATTTATGGCATGGTGCGCACGACAGTGTAACAATATCTCAGTGCGAGTGCTGTGGCATGACAGCCATTCAGGAAGTGTCTGTCTGAGGAACAGGTGGTCACATAAGATTTGGGGTTCTGAATCTCTTGCATTGTATGTTTGTGTAGGCTGGAACTTAGCGGTCAGCTGTTGGGCTTCTTTGATGATCATGTAAAGGCTTGAGTACATGGGAAAATTGACCAGTACAGCTATAGTGGAATAGTTATACTGCTGTAGCTGTATCAGTATAACTCCCCTATATGGACCTCTCTTCTGGAATAAGCTACTTTATGGCATAATTCCTCTGCAGTAGCTATGCCAGTAAATTTCCCTATGTAGCAAACCTGTAAACAACAAACCCAAACCAGGGAAATATTAAATGGATGGCTCCTGTCAAATGGTCATTCTTAGGATTTAACACTGAGTGAGATGCACTGTTTTAATGGGCCTATTTTTAAAAATGGGCAGCAGAGTTTACTGTTACTTATAAACAAAAGTTCATTGGCACATACAGCATTTCAAAATGCTAACACATTTCCAGCCTAATGCACTTCAAAGGAGTTAAACTAAAGAGAGACTTTAATGAGGACAAAAGCAAACACACTGTGTGATCAAGATGCTGTAAAGATTTTATTGTCTCTTATTTCGGAAGGTTTTCCTAACTCAACTGGGCTGTCCCAAACAGAGCACAATAAAAATTTTATAGAAATTTGTACTGTCCTGTTCTCTCTCTACTAGTATTTCATGAGCAATGTAAACATTGAGTTTTACAAGGCTGTAGTCTCTGAAGTAGGATCTGAGTATGCAAAAAACGGATGAATTATTAATGTATATTCCCTTTTTTTTTTCCCCCTGGCATGTTTTTTTACCGACTTTGATTGCTTGGACTCTTCTTGGTCCCTCGTTTAAATTAAATCATTACTTCCAGGTAAGATTTGGTGTATGTTGTGTATGTGTACTACATATTTACCAATGCATTTGTGCATCTTTGTATAACAGAGAGAGTATTTGATAGTGTAGTACAAAGATTTTGGGTCTCCCCTTCCTCAAAGATTAGTTGCATGGAACACATATACATATAACGGAAGTCAGTGAAACTACTGAGTAGCTCAGCTGGGCCCTTTAATGCAGCCATTGCAACTAATTTTGTTGAGAGGAGACGCTACGTGTGAGTTATGTTTCCCCAGTGAGAATTAGTGAAACCTTCAGACCACATCATTTTTAGTTACTCTGAATGCGGCATGTGTAGTAGAAGCTATTTTAGAAAAGTTTTTTAGAAAATTTCTAAAATTTGTTTGGATTATATTTTCGGATTTTGGAGTCTCCAGAGTCCTTACATACCATATATCCAAACTAGGTAGCTTATTCTATTATACAATTTGAAATCTTCCCAAAACAACCTAAGCTATGGGGTAGTTTTTGTTGTTGTTTTTTTTGACACATAGAAATGTCTCGATTTTAAAATGTGCTGGTTCTGGCACTTCCAGATGTAGAAAGAAGGGCTATGAGCCCCATTTGAAAGCTGAGAATCTTCCATTTCTCTTGTTTAGCCCTGAGAGATCATAAGATATTTACCTTTCAAACCTCTGACTGTGGTCAGGCCATTGTAATTATATGATGGGGTCTGAAAAAATTCTACGTGTTGGGTGGAAAATGGAAAAATTCCCCTGGCAGTTAGAAAAAAGAGAGTCCCAGAAGCTGCTCAGAATTTTTTTCTGTCCCCCTCTTCCCCCAACCCTCCTCCCCGAGCCATGGCCCAGGTTTGGGGAGGGCTTCACGGACAGGTGCGGTGTGACACTGAAAAGGTTGGGGACTACTGGCTTATATATTTTTTCTTTTTGGTAATTATCTCTTCATTTCTGACCAATCTGAAATACATGAATTCTTATTACTACTGTGAAATAAGAATTCAGTTGAGTCCCATCTTCAGAGCTCAAGACTCAGTGTGTGACCTTCCTAACTCCAGACTTCCTAGGGAAAAGCAGTCACTTGAGTAACAGCCTATTTCCATGACAGCAGGACAAGCCTGGAGGAAGCTCTGCTGAAAACTCACCAGTGAGCCCTCCTGCAGGTCAAAGCCAAACACATGTTCTAAAGAACACTGTAGTTTTTCTAAATCGGGGATGATAAAATCTTCTAATTTACAGACAGTCTTAAGCTTCCTGAATAAATCAGGAATTGGAACTGTTGTGGGCATGTGGTGACATGGGCAAGGAGCTAAACCACCAGCTCCCTGTGCAAAACTGTAAACAGTTAAGCAACAAAGACAAAGTCCTCTCTTCCCTAAGAATTGCTGTGCTCCAAGCACCACTGCCGGAAAACTTTCGTCTCTGGAGATCGGATACTTGATTCTCACAGCCATAGGGTCAGCGTAACTCCCATTGGCCTCCATAGCAGCTGATCCTGTCCTGAGTGGGGAAAACTGGAATCAGAGAGATTGGTTTCAAAGTCACTGTCTTAAAATGATCTTCTTAGGTGCCTAGCGCTCACTGACTTCAATAGGAGTTAGGCCCTAACTACCCTAGGCATGTCTGTAAATAGCCTAAATACCTTGGTAAATCTGGCTTCTTGTGCCTGCTTCACAGGTCAGTAAAGCCAGCAGCCTGTGCTCAAGAAAGGGACCCTTGGGCTTTTGGTTCCAGTAGAGACTTGGGTTTATTGAGCATCTCCCATTTAATCTCTACTGCATGGTCATGAGAGCTGCAGGCTGGAAATACCACAATTTGATCACACATTCTAGAACAAGAATTGCTTGTAATTAAAGTTCAGTAGTGCGGATAACTGAAAAAAAAATGTAACATTCACCTTCGAACTACAGTCTGCGTGGCAGTTGCTGAATTGCTAGGTGCATATATCTAGAACGTCTGAACAGTGAGTGGTGAGTCAGCAGTGCATGCAACTGGGCTTCCGGGTAACAGCTGTGCTTTAATAGCAGAATCTTCTCAGTGAACATTATGAAGATCATTGCTTCGTGGTAGCTATTCCACTAGACGTTAACTTCTCATAAAATAATTTAACAGTGTCTTTGCAATTAAACTCAAGAACTCAACCACCTCCACTGTCTAGATTGAATTATTCCATATATAATATTTTTGGATTCTATGGACCCCATAAGGATAACTGCTATTTCTGGAGACATTCCTCTTGACTTCAGTGTGCTTTGGATCAGGCCCTAAAGTTGTACATAGTTGTACTGAATCTAATGTTTTCTTAATGCTTATATCTTGGCAGAAAAAGATTTAACCCCTTCAATGCTGACAGCTGCATATAAGATTTCCTACTCTTCCTAAAATATAGTTGGACAAAGGTTTGTTGAAGGGATGTGGAGTGGATGGGCGCCCAGGCAGGTTTGCTGAGCCGATCAGTTTCTAGTAATGTGAGACTTGTATGTGATTGATATAATTAAAGACACTGGACCAGATTCTTTGCTCTCCAGGCCCCAATGCTGCTCAAGTGGGACATGGTGGCTGGACAGCAACTGAATCTGGCTTTTATGCTAGTATCTGACTAGAGCAGGATTGGCAACTTTTGGCCCACAGCCCGCCAGGGTAAGCCCCCTATCGGGGGAGGTTAGGCCAGGCTAGGCCAGTTTGTTTACTTCTGTGTCTGCAGGTTTGGCCAGTCACGGCTCCCACTGGCCATAGTTTGCTGTCCCAGGTCAATGGGGGCTGTGGGAAGCGGCGCGGGCTGAGGGATGTGCTTCCCGCAGCCCCCGTTAGCCTGGAGCGGTAAATCACGGCCAATTGGAGCCGCAATCGGACGAACCTGTGGATGTGGCAAGTAAACAAACCGGCCCAGCCTGTTAGTGGCTTACCCTGGCGGGCGGCATGCCAAAGGTTGCCGGTCCCTGGACTAGAACCTTTGGCATAGATGTTGTATTGCGTGTATAGGCAGCAAAACAAGGCCCTGCATGTCCCCTGGGTAGCAGAATTCAAACAATGCCACTTACCCAGAAATAGTTAATGGCTTTTTATTTCAGCAATAGCCATAACAATATGTGACGGAGTCAGACCAGAAGGATATAAGAGAGTGCTGGAAGGCCAGTATATTAGTCTCAGGATATGCAGGTCCCTGTTCCTTGGATAGCCAAACAAAGGCTATTCCAGGCCAATCAAGACACCTGGGGCCAATTAAGAACCTTCTAGAAAGGAGTAGAAACAGCTAGCCTGATTGGGACACCTGAAGCCAATCAGGGACTGGCTGAAACCAGATGAAAACCTCCCAGTTAGTCAGGTGGGTGTGGGTGTCAGGAGCTGTGAGAGGAAGTTGTGCTGTTGGTGAGACTGAGTGGTGGACAACATATCATCCAGAAGGAAGGAGGCCCTGAGGTAAGGGTGAAGTGGAGTTTGAAGAAACGGGGACTGCTGTGGGGAAGTAGCCCAGGGAATTGTATTGTGTTTTGTGCCTAAAAGGTCAGCCATCTTAGCTGATACTATTAGGGGCCCTGGGCTGGAGTCTGGAGTAGAGGGCGGGCCCGGGCTCCCCCCAGTTTTTCCATCTTCCATACTGGCCTGTGATGAAGGTAACTCACTAGGCGGTGACTCTTGCCAATTATACTGAAAAAAGGAGGTCACTCTGGGGCCTAGATGAGTTTCTGAGGCCCCTAAATCTGCCAGGAAGCGCAGGACCCACAAGTACAAACTTGGAGCTTTGTCACAAATATTATCATTTTTAAAACCTCGCTTTGCTCTCCACCCATAGCCACTTGTAAAGATTATACTGCAGTTGAGATGGGAAAGAAATGTGTGTTACTAATAGGAAGACATCTGGCCCAAACAATTTTAATATATTTTCATACTGGATTGCCATTGGGCTATTTTTTTCCGGACTCCTAATGATACAATAGGATGTGGATGGACTATGGTTGCCTCGGGCACCGTCCATTGTTTCACTGCAGGATTTAATTTTGCCAGCACAGACATGTCATGCTATGTGCCGCATAACAATATTCAATATTTGGAAGCTGTAATGTGCCCATGTGCAATGGTGCTGTGGGTGGTGATAGAATAAGCTGTATTTCTTCATTGTCTGATGCTATTACTTAGGTTTTTGAAGAACTTCTTGGGAAACACCAAAGGAAATTAGTTAATTAAGGAGAGGAGCTAATGTCATTTTAATAAGTAATTTTAAGTAGTCTTATTGGGTTGTTTTAACTTATCCCATGCCATTAGATTTACTTATCTCAGTAAAATTGGGATTTACATTATATTACTCCAACATTGTTCTCCATCCTGTGCTTAAGTCCTCAAAATAGGGCTTAAGTGGGGTTTAAGAAGCACTGAGGCTTTGCTGTAGCTGTCTTCACAGGAGTGAACATAATCTCAAGTTCTTGTTTAATTCTTTCTGACCATTTGATATTTTAGGGTGACTGGAGAAATTGCTGCTCACTAGTCCCTCAAGGGCATATTAGAATGAACCCAATATAAAGGCAAAATTTCACTCTTATTCCAGTTCACCTTCCCAGCTGGTTATATGCACACTGCTCTAGAGCTGTAATTAAGTTTCAAGTGTTGCATCCAAATTGTCAAACAATAGCAAAATGCCATCTGGATGAATTGTTCTGTAATGACTTGGCTTACAGTGTGTATCTAGCCCTACCGTCTGCGGGATACGGGATAAGTACTGCTTAAATGTGTGTGACTATGGGGGTTTGGCCTATAAAGGTAAAGGAAATTATTGTTCACACGCCTATGTTCTAAAGACCCTACATTCTCTCCCTGGTTTTGTGTGTGCACAAGTGAACTGCCAAGTGCAGTGCACATTGTTCATAGGCATGCATTTGTTATGGATGTGTCTTGTTCCTCATGTTCCACTTCAATATATCTGTTACAGCATTACCCACAGTTGCAAGGGGCTTGAGGACTAGAATAAGAATTAAAAGAGATGGTGGACATCTAGGTTTTGTACCCCAAGCAAGAGAGAACCTCAAAGCCAGACACTCTTGATAGCCGCGTAGCCATACTTCACACCGTCTGTTTCCAAACGACAATGTTGTGGACTCTTTCTTAGCTACAAGGCAGGTCTCTGATTCCGCTGGTCTGTAGTAGCGCAGCACAGACTCTGCTTTCATGTTTTTTTTTTTAAGTTGCTAGCTGTTGCGATTGCAAACACAACCTCAGAAACGTGAATGGATTGTAACCCATACAGAGATATCTTCTTGAGTCAGCACAGAGCCTTGAACAATAGCTCTGAGAGGTGTGAACTGCCCTGTTAGTGTCAGGGAAGAGTGATGCCCAGTGACGATTCAAATGCCAACATTTGCTTCATGATTAGGCCACAGAGGCTAAATTCAAACTCATGATTTGCCTTGTAAGTGGGTCACCAGTGAGGCTAAAATGTTGTTGATTAAAAGTTGTAGGTGCAAAGGTATTATATGTGATATTGGGCATAGTTATTGGTCTTGTCCACATAAGTATATGTTATAATTGTCATTCAAATTATAAGAAAGTGTGCTTATTAGTACCAATGTCGTTTTAGCACCTCTTGATAAAGTCATTCAATGTTGTGCAAAATGTGACTGTTTAGAAAAAAATGGAGAGCAACATCAGCATGTGTTAAACCTGTTCTGATTAATCGGTGATGATGCATTTTCCATTCACTTTGATGTATTGCTTTTTTTATTGATGCCCAGTATTACCTCTCTTGTAGAGACGATGCACAGAATGAATGGCACATTTTCTACATACAGGGAAATGTGGGTTGATTTCAATTATACATAGATCATAAGCATGATTAATATTGATTTGTGGTAACTTTTCACATACACTGTGTTAAGTGGTAGACTATATACCAGGGGTTGGCAGCCTTTCAGAAGTGGTGTGCCGAGTCATCATTTATTCACTCTTAATTTAAGTTTCCACTTGCCAGCAGTACATTTTAACGTTTTTAGAAGGTCTCTTTCTATAAGTCTATAATATAGAACTAAACTGTTGTTGTATGTAAAGTAAATAAAATGTTTAAGAAGTTTCATTTAAAATTAAATTAAAATTAAATTAAAATACAGAGCTCCCCAGATCGGTGGCCAGGATCCGGGCAGTGTGAGTGCCACTGAAAATCAACTCGCTTGCCACCTTCGGCACATGTGCCATAGGTTGCCTGCCCCTGCTGTATGCTATATTAAATTGCTTGGGTAGTAATTGCTTAGACATGTATTCAGTGAATATTGCCATTTTTATTTGCTCATTTATCTGTTCATTCTACTTTCTACCTTGATTGGATTTTGTTTTCTCACGAAAAACTGCTTTTATTCTTTCCTTTTTTTTTCTTTAATTTGTTTTCTGTGGAGGTAGCCATTCCAGGCAGGCATAATGTGATGGCTAAATTAACATTGCCAACCTGTTTAAAATTTGCCCAACATCCTGTTTTTAATGTATAGGGTATATATATTGTTGGCTTTTTATTATGTAAATCCATTTGGAAATCTTCAAAAAATTGTTGCCCTTTCTATTGATCTCTCATTGCTGTAGGAGGCTATTTCTGAGATTCTTTTCTGTTACAATATTTATTGTCTTGTTTAAAGGAAATTGAGTTGTTGCATTTCAATCAGCTTTGATTTAAATGCAAAGTATATTTTCAGCAGTGTTGTTCCACCGTATGCATTGTAGAAACCCCATCTTGTCTCTTTGCCTATTTCAACATGAACTGGCTCTGGCCCTGTGCAAAGATTTGTTTAATGGGAGAAGAAACATCTTTGTTTTGGTTACTAAGAGAAGTTGTTTTCCTACAGATGCTTCAATCTGGAAATAGAGGGCAAAGCATGGGGAGAAGAACATTGTAAAGCTTGGAAAGGGTTGGGGAATTTCAGCTTAAGAGGCACCAGGCCTCCTGGTCACCCACTGCTGAAAAATGGTGACATCTATCAATCCATCAAAGAATGGAGCAGCAAGGTAAACAACCCCAGTAAACAAGAACATCTGGCTCCCATAAATTAATTGGCCATTTACACAGTGAGGATTGTTTGCATGCGGAAGCAGCCTTTCTTGTTAATGTTGTCATACGCTTTTGATTCTCCCAGGTTCATCCATGAATTAGCTTGGCTTGTTTTAGTCAGCTGGCTTTCATTTATTTTACTTTGTCACTCTTGAAATGAAGAGGAACCAGGCGGTCATGAATCATGACATTGACACTTTGTCTTTTGATCCTCCGGGGTCTTGCTTCTATTTTCTCTTATAATAAGAAACTCAAGAAAGCTGGAAAAAGGGATGTGGCGGGGGACAGAGGAGTCTGTTGAGCTTGTCTCCACAAATACAAGTTCAGCCTCCAGGTTGCCCTCCACATTCCCACAAGAAATCTCTTTTCAGCCGTGCTGTTGACTGTGATAGATGGTCTGAAGTGCTAATGAGTTTTCCTTCTTACCAGCAACTCACTTGAAAAGGTACCACAAATGTGGGAGCATTCTGGGTCTTCTGAACCTGACATGGCCTTTCTTGAAGACACCTTGTAAGATTGATGAACCATTTGTGGCAAGATGTATATTTCCACAAACAACATTAATAGGTTTTCAGCATACTTTGCATCTGAACCATGCAAAGGACAGAGGTACAGGTATATGAAGTGCTTGATGTAAGGATGGACAACATTTTGGATTGCATCCAGTGGAGAGACTGAAAGAAACTCAATCAGGAATTTATAATCCTGGGCCCAAAGCCAGTGAATGCTGAATGAATCCCAGAAGTGATATACTCCTCAGTTCATGTGCCTTTGAAAGGGAAGGGGAAGCTTGCCCTTCTGCAACTCTTTCCTGGTGCATCCATTCAGTTCTTAGAGACGTAGCTGCTTTCATACCACTTTGGCCAAAGATAAAGTACAACTTTCTTTAAGGAGGCAAAATATAGCTGCTGTCATGTTTGTCACCCTGCATTGTCTTCTGTAGGCTTTGGAGCCTTATACATCTAATTATGTCTCCCCTTTTCTTATCTTTCCCTCAACTGCATATTGGTTTCACTTTCCCTTAAGATGAGGAGTTCTGGCTGTGGCTTTCTGGAGCCCATAAATTGTTACATGGATGGCTAGATAGTGACCAGAGGCCTTCTTTACTCTCAGGAGCAAGAAGTGACTCATTTCTTCAGTGCTTGCAGTTTTCAGCATCAGTCAATGAGAGAAAGGGGAAGTGGAAGTCCAAAATTCTGCTCCCCTGGTCAGTAATGCATTATGTCTCCCACATTTAAGAGGAATATAGAGCCCATGATTAGCACACCTTTTTCAGATTCTTGTAACCTACATTTAAAAACAAGTTTCTTTCTAGTAGATGGTAATGGCTGAAGATAATGTATGAATTCCACTCTTAACAGCTGGGATTAAGTCTTGCTAACTTCTCTGTTTGGTAAAAGACTGTAACACAAGATGCTGCTCATGTGGCAGATAAATTGAGGATAGTGACAGAGTCCTGTGGCACCTTATAGACTAAATTGAGAATAGTTTCTTGAAAATCAGTAAGCTCTTGAGCTAGAACTAATGGGATCCAACTGGTTGATGCGAATAAAGAAGCATTGTTTGTTTTGAAAAACAGAATCCAAGGAATTTTGAGGCAATTCCTGCTGCTCGTATCAGGACTTCAATTTTGCAAACATAGAACTTGATCCCACATTCTTATCTTCCTGGGTGGACAGATCCCCTCTCTCCATATGGAACCCTCCTGGGGTCAGCCTGCCTGTGTCAGATTGTAGGGTCAAGGCCATACAGAGTGCAGTGAAAAGCATCTGCTATCTTATACCACTGTATTTAAACAAGGAATCCAAATTTCTTGAAAAATCATGTTAATTCTCAGTTTATAAGCCTGTTGAGAGAATACTAACTAAACATGTATGGTTTTCTCATGCAGACTTTTTTGCAGAGAGGAACTTACTAGATAGTACTCCTAGAATAATAAACAAACATTGAGGGCTCCTGGGTTCTTTTGGCCAAGGTTTCACAAGGCCATGTTTTAGTCAGGGTCAGTCAGTCAGCATATGTGCCTCAGTTTCCCCATTTTAACATTGTGATACTTCCAATCCTGCCTCCACAATACTATTGTGAGAGTGTTTGTAAATTGTTTTGAAATTTAAAAAGTGCTGCAACAGAATATAAATGGGTATCTATTTACGTTATTTATTTATTACTTATCTAAACCCAAATACTGTTCTTTCATGGGTTTGGCTAGCTCCTGTTTTAAAATTGTGTTGAATGCTACAGGGCTGCCAGTTTAAGTGTAACAAACCCACAAGTTCTTGCTTTGAGGGAGATGTATTATCCCACTCTATTAGCTTGTGGCTTCCATTTTGAACTTGTTCCTCTGAGTGATGAGCTTTTTAAATGCTTCATTATGGATTGGAGATGCATATTTCCACAGAGACCACTTACAGTAAGACTCGTCAAAGCATAAAAGTGGCTACGTTAGTTCTGGTTGTGAAAATCTCTGAATCACATCCTGCGGCACCCATAGTCCTTTTATCAACTGCCAACGCCGTTGTGTTGCTGCTCATTCCGTATGTTAACACATCTGCGTTTGGAGTTCACATTCAAAATCCATTTGTGCCTGGTCCTTTCAACACAGTTAGCTCCTCTGACTTTCCATTTGATGCTAATCCAAATGGCCTTGGAACTAGAGGTAAATGAATCCCATGGTTTTCAGTCAACCATGGGCTAGGTGAATCAGATCCTGAAGGGGCTGGCACTGTGACAACTCTTGCTGGTTCACATGAAGGTTTGGGCTTGGAAGAAGAGGTAACACACAGTCTGTTACCCTAAGTCCTTCCCTAGTCACTCCTACCCTCAACGTCACCTTTCTTAGATGCCTCTTGGGATCCAGTTACCTGTCTCACGGTCCTTTGTGAACCAGGTTACTCTATCGGGATTTCCAGGTGGCTGCTCCTCCATTTTCCAGATTTGAAGATGCCATAAACCAGCACTCCTCTTGTTGAAATTCATGGTAGTCTTTGGCTGTCTTTGCTGATGAAAAAAGGTATGTTATAACCATGAGATAACCAATGCAGGTTGCTTATCCCACTGGAAGAAACATAGTAGAGACAAGGCACTTTAGCTATACTGTGAGGTAAACTAGATGAGGTCAAACACAGGCTGGGGAATATGATGCTGACCTAGCTCATAATAAACATTCCAAGTGTCTTGTCTCCACTCTAGGGTTTACAGTGAAATAACTATTGCAGGTTTATTATCTTGCTTTAAAAACTCCACGTTTGTGTCAGGGAAGACAAAACTTTTGTGGATGCCTCTTCACTAGGAATCTTCACTTATGTCATGTTAGCTAATGCGTGTCAACTATCAGGAGGAAAAATCCTAGTGAGGACAAGGCAGTCTGCAGTTTTTAATTCATATTGGCAGGTCAAGGTAAAGACTCTGTGGGAGTTTAGGGTTTACCTTGACATCCTAATTCATGGTAAAATCTCAAATTGCCATGTCTTCAATAGGATTTTCCCCCTGATAGTTAACATGTGTTAGCTACTTTGAGAGAAGAACACATTTTAATTCTTTCTAATGAAGACAAGGCCTGTGGAGAGCAGGAAACAACCAGGCTCTCAGATAGTATATTGGATACTTTTTTTCTTTTGTGATGTGAGTTCTTTGTCTCAAAATGGTGCTGAGTATATAGCTGGTGCTCAAGCAAAATAAGATGCTTTGGGTCTAATTTTACCCTTGAAGTGTGACTTCCAGTGGATTCTTATTTTACTGAGGTCTGTTTGGAGCAGGGTGAGCAGATAGCAAATGTGAAAAATTGGGACCTATATATATTAAAAAAAACCCTGAATATTGGGACTATCCCTATAAATCAGGACATCTTGTCACCCTAATTTGGAGAGGGAAACAGGAGTGATATATTAATATGAGGCAAGTAAAGAATATGGAGAGCACCTGCCTGTGGGTCATATGTGATTTGGCTAAACTGTAGGATGTAGTCAGGAGGTAAACCTAGGGGAGAGAAGGTTGCAAATTTCAAGAAAAAATATGGTGTTAGAATAACAGCAAACTAAGAAAAATTACTGGCTTTTCAGTGTCAGAGATTATAGAAGATGTAGGCAAAAATAAACCAGAAGATGTCAGCTGTGTATGTGCAGCGAGATGTGATCTAAGCATTTTGGCTGACAGAATAGGCCATTTGGACAGAAGCTAAAGACAATAAAGATAGCTACTGGATCATTCTTGGCCGTTACTGTAGACCTCCAAGGCAGTAAGAATGTTTCTTTTAACATCTGAGATGTGTAAAATAGTCCAAATTTTGATTGAGTAGAGTGTTTAATTTAGGGTATTAAATGGGATAACAAGTGTGCAAAACTAAGGACCTGTTTTTAAAGGTATTGTAGTCTGTAGCCCAGTCTTGATTAGAATTGCTTGCTTGAACAATTGATTTAACAGTCTACAGGGTCAGAGCTAGTTTGGACCTAATTTTAGTAAGTGAGCCAAGTATGATAAATAAGGTTGAAGTAGGGGAACAGCTAGGATCTAACAGTTACAGTATTCTTCCATTTAAAATATTCATGGCAAGTGTAAGAGGAAACAACAGAAGGTTTTGACTATAGAAAAGCCGACTTCGAGGGGATGTGAAATACCCCAAGGAATTTTGATGGGAATTCATTAATATCTGGGAATTCTTCTGGAGAAAGTGAAAAATATTTAAGAAATAGTTGGAATAGCTGCAATTGTAACTTATCCCCGTTTAATCTAAACAAGATAAAATGCAAGAGAGGCCAATGTGGTTTAGCAAGGCTATAAAGATTAGCATAAGCAATAAGCAAGATGATTCTACTCTAAAAGTATAAACAATCCAGAGAAGAGGAGTATCAGGAGAGCTATAAAAATAGCCAGAAGTAAGTTAAAAGTTTAATAAGAGAAGCATAGAGAAATTAGTACTGCTTGAAAAACTCTCTATAGAGGCTTTTCAAATCTGTTCTCAACAGAAGGGAAAAAAGGAACTGGAGATGTTGAATAAGGAACTGGCAGATTTGATGAACAGCTACCATACCTCTTTGTTTACAGAGAAAAGATAAATCTATCAAAGATTGGTATCCTATAATTTTAGGCAGGGTGTCAAGGTGCCAGTAATACATGTGGAAAAAGTGGGGGTTTGTCTACCCATAAATTTGCACCAGTTTAACTAAATGTATGGTTTTAAACAATTTTAGTCAAATCCATGCACGTTTGTGTGAATATACACGTCTATTCTGGTTCAAATGACTTCTGTTGAGTTTAATCCATTTTGTAAAGCTTAACAGGAAAAAGCTACTCTTTAAACTGGAATAAGAATGTCTACCCAGAAACTTGCACTGATGTAGCGAAGTGAATTTTCAAACAGAACTTTAGCTAAAGCAGTGCACATTTGAGAGTATACAATGCATGGCTAGCTTTAAGGCAGAGGTCCATCTATCAGGATGAATTTTAAAAGGCCTTCAATCCTGCTCCGATTAAAGGATCCTGCTCCGATTAAAGGCAATGGTAGAACTCTCATTGATTTTAATGGTGTACACTCAGGACAAGCAGAGTTTTAAAATTTCTCTAACAACCTGGAATTGACATATTTAACACTGGGTATTTGTTTAATCAATTAATTAAGTCAAAAGGGCTAGGAGATCAGAGTTGTGAGACATCTCTCCTGTTTCAGAATAAAGGGGACTAAAGTAATCCCTCTCTTGGTTTTGGTTTTGTTCACACACTCCTGAGCTCTATTTTCAGGTTTGGGAGTCTGTTTTTTAAAAAGTGTTCTTTGGAGTGGTCAAAGCTGATTCTCAAGGGACGAAAAGGGAGGGATTCTTGGTGATGCCATGTAAATATTCAGAATTTTTCATTTCTTAAAATGAAATGGCATAAACTATATGCAGATCTAGTTTGTATAGGAAGAATAAATTAAATTGTTTTTCCCTTTTAGGTAATCAGGGTATTGTGTGGAAGACTTTTAAACTGGGACATACAAAGGAGCCCTGAGGGATTTGGATGCCCCATTTCCTTTGTCTCCTTTGAAAATACTAATTTGCGTGATTTCAGCAGTCATAGAAGTTGCTAGTGCTTGTAAGGGTAGATGTGTACCTATAACCACAAAGCAGACTTCACAATAAACCAAATGAATCCATGTGTATTTTCTGTTATAACTCACATGATAGAATTTAGTTGCTGAGTTGCACACCCCATCTGTCTTTAAGTTCACATAAGAGCACAGTTTTCAGATGTATTTACCCATCGTTCCTAACTTTAGCGAAGATTTTCAAAAGTGCCTAATAGACTCCTACATGCTTAATTGTTTTTGAAAATGAGACTTTAAGCTCCTTAATCACTTAGGCACTTTAGCAAATTTTGCCTCTAGAGCTTTTATTTACAAACCTAAATTTAGTGAAGGCCTAATTTTCTGAAAGTCTGCTCCAAGTGTTCAGACTTTCAAAGGGTCTGAATACTTGCAACTGTCATTTGAAGTCACCTCTGAAAATCAGGCCACTTCTCTAGGTGTTTAAATATGGATTTTATATACCTAACTTTAGGGAAGCAGAGTTAGAAAACTCTGCCCAATAGTGCTAGTTCAATAAATAGTTGGTTATTTTAGAAAAATGAGAACTGTCATATTTATTGCACTAATTCGTTTATTGAAACCTCTAACACTGAAAAATAAGATTTCTTAAAGAGGATGACTCTCAGAGAAGGGGAAATGACAAAGGCCAGTAGTAAGTTCTCTGCTACATTTCTTTTGTATTAGTTGAAAAAGTGAGGATCTATAGAAATAGTGTATTCTATTTCTGCAGAAGTAGAAAGGATTTCATAGAAGCCTCATCAGGAAACAAGTGACAGAAAACGCCAGACACTTTTCAGCAACTCCTTGTCCCTCAGCCTCAGAACTGTGATGTGCTTCTAAGAGTATTTGTTTTGGTAAAACATTTGTTGGCAGCTTGGTATAATGATTAAAAAAACAGCCAGTGTGCCTTTCAGGGAATGGTGTTGAAAGAGTTCCTCCTGTTGCTTTCTTTTACCTACTAATTTGCTAAATCTGACTTTCCGGCTTCTCAGGAGGGTATAGGTTGAATCCACTTAACTCCTCTCCTGTGGGCTACAGGAATTCGTTGGTGGGATGCTTGTTACTGGTTTGAGGAGATTATGCTACATACAGCTCATTTACACCAAGGATGTATCTGTGGATTTTCCTCCATTTCCCCTAAAATGGAACAAGTTTTCTGATGCTTCAAGACAGCGCTGGGTGTGATGACTTTGAAAATATGGGTATGAGAAATGTATTAGGGCTTTGATGCTGGAGATAAATGCAAAAATGACTGCTTCCTGTGAACTTACGTTTAAAGCTCAGAGTAGTTAGGAGATTGTGTTCATGGCACCAAAAGCTACCTCTGGAAAGAACAATGTAGCTCTGTGTGGCTAAATATTATTCCATTAGTGTGTTTCTTCTCAGATTGCATTAATAACAAACCTATTCTAATGTAACCTTTTCATAGTGACATTCAGCAATGTGTTTGCTTCTGACTAAATTGAAATATATTCATAAATTTGAAGCAGATTCATTGTTGTTCAACGAATCAAGTTTGGCTCAAGCATTTGAATCCCTGTCCAGTGCTGTAAAATGTAACAAGTGACTTGGATATGCACTTTGGCCTAATTTTGTTTTACTGTGGAAGTTTTCCCTTATACTCCTAAATAGGTTATGGCTTACAATTGTTAAGCCAAGAATTCTTATAGTTGGCTGACATATTTAAATAGGAAAAAGGTTAAAGGAGAAAATGTCTATTTTAATGATGCAGTTTGTTGACATTGCTCCTTACTTTGGGTTTTATGAGTCTTTTAATTAGCTTGATGGTATTTGTTTTTGTCCGACTCTCCTTATCCTGTTGTGATAAATGGGAAATAACTTATTAATTGAGGAGCTGGAGTTCCTTTTCTAAAAGCTAATTCCCTGTTTTAAAATTCACTCACATACAGATGTTGGACAGTTACACTTCTAAGTGACCAGTGAATGGAATGATCTATTTATTTTAGTTATTGCTTTGACAGAAAATTTCCCAAGGGTGCAGTATTGCACAATTGACCTTTCGCATTAAAGACATTTTCCTCCTTCCTTTGGAGTAGATGGGTGAGTCTTTCCCATTTAGCAATTGCTATGTAACCCTCCATCCCCCCGACCCACACATCTGTTGATTCATATACTGGCCAATGCATGTATGTTGGGCTTAGTATACACCACACTAATGGGCCTAATGCACATGGTTTTGTGTGGTGTGTGCATACACGTGCATGCATAAAAAGTGTTGGAAAGTTGTAAACTGAATGTATTGTGTTCTCCTCACTCTATTAATGCATGTCAAATAATGACACTTTGCAAAGCTGAAGTTCGCTTTGGCATTAGAAAATAGAAAGTCTGTCAAGAGCAAGATACGTGAAAGGTGTGTCCAAGCACCTCAATGCCCAACTGGTTTGGACTGTAATATCCAAACAGAGATGAGAAAAGTACAGAACAAAACAATAAGTTAAGGAGCTATTAGAAACTGGTAGGTTGGATTTTAGTCGCTTATAAAGAGTTTTGTAACTCGTAAAATCATACTATAAATATTACTAACGGAATGAGTATCTTTGAAGCACACCTATGTATGGTGAACATCGTACAAGAATTTACTTCTCAGAAGGAATATACGTATGTCTCCTTTTCGTATTGTACTGCTCTGTTTTTAGATAACAATCTTGGCTAAGTTCAATGATTTGGTCTCTTGAACATTTTTAAAAACGAATCACCAGTGTAGTCAAATGATTGGCTACACCTTGTAGTCAGCACATGCTACAGAGATACAAATTTTATAATTATGTAGAATGGGATCTACCTTATTGTTTTACCTGGAGAATCTGGGCATTGGTCCAGTGACTAGCCACATGCTCTGCTGTTAATTTGGTAAACAGTCTCATTGTAGGAGACTGTAGGCTAGTGAGAGTGGCATGCTCCATTCATGTGGATGAATATATTACCTTTTCATGTTTTAGAGGTGAATGGCAAGTTAACCACCCATTATGTAGTCATCTCTGTAGACTTTGGCTTAAATTTTAAAGGATGACGATACATATAAGCCAACACCAAATAAGCAGTATTTTGAGCCAGGAACATCATTACCATGCTAAACAAAGTGATGAAATAGACAAGGATTTTAAGAAGTGTCCAAAAAGCCAGCTCTGCATCTGATTTTTGTATTTATCTATCTAAGGTACTTCTATGGCCAGCATCACTGTCATATCTGAGCACCTGACCATCTTTAATGTACAGTACACTCTTGATTATCCAGGATGATACAGAAGAAATTAATCTGGTTAATAAAATCCCAGATAATCACTATCCATAGGAAATATGGGGAAGTGGGGGGCAGGGAATTGGTTCACCAGCCACCCTGCGCCCAGAGGAGGACGTGTTGGTTCACTGGCTGCCCTGCGCCCTGGTGGGATTTTTTTTTTTGGTTTTTTTTGTGTTTGGGGCAGCAACAAAGCCAGAGCCAGCCCTGCGAGTTACACATATTTTTTTCTGACATCATGGTTAATCCACAACGTGGTTAACCGAATCCTGGATAATCAAGAGTCTACTGTATTTATCTCTATAACATTCTTGTGAGGTAGAGATGTGCTCTTATTCTTATTTGACAGATGAGACTAAGTGCCCTGCCCAAGGCCATAGGAAGTCTGTGGTTTGAGTAGGGAACCAAACCTGGGTCTCCCAAGCCCTAGGCTGTTTCTCTAATCACTGGACCACCCTTCCTCTCAGTTGCATGAATGCATGGAAGCACTGTGGTGATCATTTTTGTACCTATCTGTGGTGAGTTGTGATCACATCACCACCCTGTGATTTGGAGCCAAGTCATGGATTTGCTACCAGTGTTGTAGGTAAGTGCTAGGAACTTCCATATAGAATATCTAGTTGAATGCAAAGAGTACAAGGCTGCTTACGAGATAAATTCATTCTATGGCACCGTGGTCTTATTTTTATTTAAGGCACAACTAGAGTGCTGGTAGCCCAGAGTGCTGTGTTTAGCTGGTTGCAGCACTGTGAGACAACAAGAATGAGCTTTCAATAAAATAAGTGGGTTGTTATTGTTTTGTAACTGAGACAATCAAAGCAACCCTAAGGCTAATTCTTAGCCTTGTTCCTTGTTTTGCCTTCTAGCTTTTACAGACTGCTTCTTGTGAGGGAATTTGATTTATCTTGATATTGTCCAAGAGCTTGACGTGAACACAGATGGTGTTGACAAGGACTCCCCAAGAATTAGCACCATATCTGCTTTTTTGCCTCCTTTTGGATAAGCAGTCAGCTTACAAGAGTGTTAAGAGGAGCACTATGTTACAAGGAACACTAGCTTCCTGTTTTTCTATACCTGACACGTCTCTTGATTTAGTTCTTCATAACTTTTCTGACTTGATTTTTGTTCTTGTGTGCCTGGGTTTATTTATTTTTATTTCCTTTTGGCTTCCTTCCCTTGTGATATCCATTTACTCTAAATTATGCTGCAATACAGAAATCAACAAATAACGTCCTATTTCCAACAAGTTTAATGAACAACAGAAAATGAGAAGGAACTACTAGCACTACTGCCAAACCGTAATGTATTACTTCAGTTCCAGAAAACACCACAAAATCTGGTACATGTAGATCTGGAGTCATAACAAGACCAAAATTTATAATTTTTGCGGGAAATCTTGCCACTACAACAATTTTCTTAACAAATGACATCAGTCATACTGAAATAACCAAGAATTCATCTTCACCTTGGCTCAGCTGTTGTCAACATACTTTTTTGGATGGACTGAGTTGTTTATCCTGAACTTTAAATCTGATAGTTATCTATCTGCACACAATCATGGACAAACTGTAAATCAAGACTGAATGATTTTCTAAAAAAGATGTGCTCTACAAATAATTTGGGGGAAGTTCTATGGCCAGTGTTATGCAGGAGGTCAGACTAGATCGGGGTAGGCAACCTATGGCATGGGTGCCGAAGGTGGCATGCAAGCTGATTTTCAGTGGCACTCACACTGCCCGGGTCCTGGCCACCAATCTGGGGAGCTCTGTATTTTAATTTAATTTTAATTTAAATTAAACTAATTAATGAAACTTCTTAAACATTTGATTTACTTTACATACAACAATAGTTTAGTTCTATATTATAGATGAATAGAAAGAGACCTTCTAAAAATGTTAAAATGTATTACTGGCACGCGGAACCTTAAATTAGAGTTAATTAACTTTAAATAAATGATGACTCAGCACACCACTTCTGAAAGGTTGCCGACCCCTGGACTAGATGATCAGATCGTAATACTGTAGTCCATTCTTGCCTTGGGATCTAATCCATGGATTACATCATGCTTTCAGTGGTACAAGCCAGGGTGAAAGCCTGAAAACACCGTTGTTTGCTCTTCCTCAGATAGCAGAGGTACTTTCTCTCCTTTAGTTTAGATATCAGCTGAGTTGTACTATAGTCACACTTCATAACTTTATAATCTACAAAATGTTTGGCTCAAATACCCTGGTTACAAAAAGGACACTTCAGCCTGTAAATTACCTCAGTGCTGGGTTTCACCAGGCTACAGAATATTAGCTGTGCCAAAACATACAGTGGTCTTTATCAGATAAGCTCGTCAAGGAGTAAAATGTTCATCTCACTATCAGAATTTAGGCCTGTCTGTGAATGTTCTGTCAAATGGGAGATGTCTGTTCTTTGCTAACGTATATTTTCCTGTGAAAATATTTCGCCTATGAACACCCAAGATTTTTTTTTTAACACAACCAAACAAGTCAGAGAAGCCTGCAGACAACAGTGGTAAGGTTGTGAGGTGATAGATGACTGCTGAAAGCAGCCGTGTTTATCTGCTGGACTGCAGCTTTAAATAAGTCTAAAACCTTCACTGAAGTAAGAGTCTGCTCAGGCTCATAAATTGTTTAGTTACTACTTATTCTGTCAATCACAATAGATGTCAGAGAGATCCAGGACTTGCAATGAGTAGGGAAGTTGGATTCCATGAGAGGAAAGATCACCTTTCAGACCATAGGGTCAAGTTTTGTGAGGGTTTCTTTTTATTATTTATTGCCAAAAAAGGGGAATCGAGGAACATTAGCTCTACAGCACTTCTTTTGAGGTTCGTTAGTAATATCCTTTTGTTAAAAAATAAAAAAGAACGCACATGTGTTCTTGATTATTTTTGGCATTTACCTTTGGGTTTATTATTATTTGCAGTGAATGTTTTCCTACCAGGAAGAAAACTAAAATTAGGATTCCGAGCAGGAGACATTGCTATCATGTCCAAAATAATGGGGTCGAACTCCTTCAGACAGGTTTCTAACACTTGGTCATGCTAAACTTAAATGCCAATGAGTAGTCCAGTTTTGGTGCTAGCTTTCGTGGCCAGTGATGCTAAATGCCACTTGGGCTTTAAATGATAAACAGGTGCCAATACAAAACACCACTTCCAGTGCATTTACTGTTTTCATCTGCTTTCTATATTAAACAACAATATTGTCATAAAGCTCTTTAGTGTTCTCCCTACTGCGAGAACATGAGAAACCACATCAAGGATCCCGAGACTTTTCTATAATTTTTTTAAATAATTACTCACTGTTTTTTTTATAGTAATCCATGGAACCTTGCAAAATAAACCGGAGCACATAAAAGTTGGCTTTCTCCATTATGTATAAACCCTGAGCCTTTGTGTAGCTACAAAAAACTTTCAAAAGACCATCAATTAACTCTATCCACACTCATCTCTTTGCCCTCTTGTTGTGGTTGTTATAGTTCGGTACCAACCAAACCCTGATGCACTAGACACTACAAGGCTATATTAAGATGGTCCTTAGCCTGAAGATTTTATGACCTCAATAGACAAGACAAAACATGGGAGGGGAAACAGAAGTAACTTGACCAATAATACGGCAGTGGGCAGAGCCATGAGTAGAACCCAACGCTTCTGACTCTGGTCAGTGTCCTACCCAGAGGGCCATGGTGCATGTCATCTGTCTCAAGCCCTGCTCTGATCTTGTGGTGTTCATGTCAAGTCATCTTGTTATTCCCCATGTTTTCCCCTTTCTCATTCCCCAGCCCTGATGTGACTCAGTATATAGACATTCCCTTCAATGACATCTTTCTTATGTTTTCCCAGCACATCACATCTATTGCTAAATAACCCATTTGGTTTCTTCTGCATCACTTCTCTGTTGCTACCTCTGCCTTTCAGCCCAGTTTGTGGCTCTCCTGTCTAAAGATGCCACAGAATTCACCCCTCATTTTGGGAGCAGAGACATCTGCCTGTCTCTTTAATGCTAGGTTTCTTAATACCCCTAATGAACAGCTACTTCATTTTGCTTTATAATCATATTTTTGGAGTTTCATCTGAATAAGCTTTCTTCAGTTGCTTTGTATCAGCAAAAATTTCTCATTAGGATGCTATTGATTTTGCAGCAACTGGTTGTTACAAATGTGGGAGTGGTAAAGTTCACAAAATATTTGCAGAAACTGCTAAGTAATGTTTTTGACTAGACTGTAAAGCCAGATTGCCAGTAACAGTTTGTCTTCCACGCCTGATTCACTGAACACCCACAACTCCAGACAAAGCCAGAAGGAGGCGTGTGAGCTCACCACCCTTGAAGATGAGGCTATGTGCACCACTGACAACACATCCCATCCTGAATCCACCATGACTTTTTGCAAGGGAAGTGTTGGCGGACACATACAACATGCTAAAATTTGGGGTTTCAAGCATGCACTGCGAGTACATAGGTATTGTGGAATGTAGTCTGTACAGAGCATAAAAAGCTGAAGCCAGTGGAAATATAAATTTGTACTTTGACAATTTACATACACTGCTTCCAGAAACAATAAGATGTAGTTGGTGTAAAAATAAACAGTTCCTTGTCTCTGATGAATTTGAGTGGCTCAATGCCAAATACAATAGGTTTCCAGAGAGACCTCTTCAGGATAGGGTGTTGGTTTGCTACTTGTTTTCCTTTTTATCTTTGGAGAATGTACAGTTTTGAGAATTATGGTGATGTTAGAAACTATGTCAATAGATGGAAGTTGGTGTTGTTTCTGTCAGAACTCCAATGAAAGAATTCTGAATTGGTTCTGATGGTCTTGTTTATTTTAAGGAGTCTCAACAGATTAAGGTCAGGGTTTAAATGACCCAGCAAGGCTGGATAGGAACAAGGTTTTCAATCTTAAATCCTGGCCATTTTAACATATTAATCTTGCTGTTTTGTTTTGAACTTTGATAATTGTGTCTGTGCACCTGTTCGTTCAAGATAGCAGCTTGTGTGGGCTGAGGAGGCAGAACTCCATGAAAATGTTTGGCACTTCCTCTAAGAGAAGTAGTAACAACAAACATGGTAGCACTGAGTGATTACTTGGCTGTGCTAGAAATTGATTTTTGTAACACTATCAACAGCTCTGAGGAAATATTCTGAATTAAAAGGGGAATATGTTTTGGTCAGGATAAAATATTAACTAACAAAGTTGTGTTCAACCATCATCCATCTTAGGACTCTATCCTCCTACTGAAATAAAACTCCAGGACACAAAACCACATGGGAAATTCTATGAGGTAGTCAGAAAAGAAGCAGAAGAGCCAATGGATTTGGCCACCCAACAGAAGGATGTCCCAAGACCTGTGGGTATGTGCATGGAGGACTAGTACCTTCATGGTATTCTCTGGGTTGCTGAATATCTAAGTCTTCCACTTGATGGCTACATAGTGCAGAATGCTGTGCAATTTAATCCTGACTGTCAACATTAATGCCCACAGGAACTTTCCCATAAGCTTACTGGGGGGATAGTGCTGTGCAGAGCAGCTTCAGCCAGCCACACAACTAGAGATCACCTGCAAGATCTTCTGAGGTCTGCTAGTGATGAGATCATCTGCTGACTGTCACTGTGGGGGACATAAGAGATGAATCTCCTCTCTGTCACAAAGAGGAGGCTATAGTATGGCCCCTTGCTGTCACATTGGACTAATGGGTGAGCTGCTGATTTCAGCAACTGTCTTGATCATTCAACCAAAAGTTGAATACAGATTTCAAGTGCGCTTTCATTATACCAGGGGCTGTATAATTGGCGGGAAATGATTTTCCAGCATTTTTTTAAAAAGGATATGTAAAGAAAATACACATTTCATAATAAATGTCAGCATCTTTGCTGAAATTGAATAATGTACTTCACCTGCTCTATACTGACAGTTGGTTTTATACAACTGAGAAAGAGAGGCAACAATACCACAGGGTGGACTACAAACCAAAGCTCCAGTGGTGCAAGTTGATTCATGTGAATGGACCCTTATACCCGTTCAGAGCCTCCCAGCAACCACTGATGCCCATCTTAAGCATAGGGCCTGTGCTTGTGGATCAACTTGCTTGATCAAGGCCCATGTTACTGTTTTAGACAACTCTAAAGACAAAAGTTTTTTTAAAAATTCTCCCGCAGAATGTTGTTCTGCATAAGCTCTGAAACCATTTTGATTTATGACATAATGAAGTTGTATGTGGCTTTGAAATAAGTTCATGTGCTAGAACACTATCAAGAGGTCATTCCAAGCTTTCTTGTTATATATACTGCCACAAAATACCATGACCAAGCAATGGCTTGTATTGGTCTGTGGTTTGGCAAATAGACTGTGAGATTTAAGAGCAAAAGTTTAGAAAATATCTGATAGAATTATGATAAGATTTGTAACTCGAGAAGCTGAGTCTAAGTCTCTGCTCTTCATTTCATGGCTGATAGTCAGGAGTTATTTCAGATTATGCAGCTGTATTGGAGAGCAGGATTTGACTCACTAGCCACATAAAGTTCTATAGCAATCAGATGACATGCAGCATAATCTTCTAGGAAAATTGTCAGCAGAATCCATTTCGGTATGCACTTGGGGTCTGCTCCCTCTGTTCCTCTGCTCACAAGTTCCATGAAAGGTGATTGGAATTCTGTGTGCGTACAGCTTGTTGGTTTGGGCCCTTGCACTGGTCGTCTTGCCTATATAATGTGAGAATCTTGTTCATGAACATAGGGTGTTCTGGATTTTGCAGTTCCACTGAGCCGCTCCGAAGTGCATGAAGATTTTTTTCTTTTTGTATTTTTATGGTTTGTTTACCCAGGAAATATCAGCTGAGATGTAGCATCTGGTTTTCAGCAAGGTCCTGCCTTTTTTACCAAATTTCCAGCTGGGTTGAAGAAGTCATGATGAATTCTATGGTGACCTGCCCTGGGTCACCCAGTGAATCAATGGCTTATTTTAGATTTTTTTAAAAAAACAACTCTCATAGCTTTTAGTCTTTAGTAGTAATTACTAAAATTAAATGGATATTTTATTCCAATCTTTAAAACATAATGGTAAGGCAATACCTTAATCTTCTGGAAATGTATGGAGATGAATCCTACTGAAATTTTAAATGGTGATTGTAGTGTGTCAAGTGTGGTTAAATTTGAAAAATAAAACACACAAGATTGAATGTCTGTTTGCTATATTATTTAAAATATCTAAATTAGGAAGAGTAAATAAATAGAATAACTTTTCTTTATTCTATTTAGAGTGAGCTTTAATTCAAATTTCCTGTTAGACACTTAATTGACTGTATAGGAGCAGGTATGTATTGCCTAGGGACTCGGACAATGTTAAGCCAACTCTAGCATAAAACTCCACAAATTTGTTCTGTTGGCATAGGATCCTTCTCTGAAGAACTATTGATTTTTTTTTTTCATTTGGCAAATATTTCCATTTTGTTTGAGGTGTGTGTGTGTGTGTGTGTGAGAGAGAGAGAGAGAGAGAGAGAGAGAGAGAGAGAGAGAGAGATGCTTGCATTGATCTGCTTTGCCCTTGAAAGTCCCAAGGCTCCAGGCTGCTGGCCCCATGCTTCCCTGGATCTGCATGGACAGCTCTACCCGCCATTAGGGAATTTTTCCCCTGAGAATCCCCTGTAACATTTTGTGAACCCCCAGAGGTTCACAAACCTCAGTTTGGGAACCACTGGCCTATATTTTTGCACAGAATTTAATCTTTTGTGTCTCCTGCAGGACCAGCCAGATTGCATGCTCTGCATTTTCAGTTGTTTGTGTGCTGGAGTTCAAACAGTGCTGCTTATTTGACTCCGTCCACCCCAGAGCCAAAGCAGAGCCTTGCTGTAAAGCTCAGCGACCTTACATAATGCAGATCAGCTAAACGCGGATGTTTAGGTTGCTCTGCAGTTGACTCATTGCATTCGCATGTTGCTTTCATTAAACCTTAGCAGCTATTTTTTTTAAAGGAGAGGGGGTGAGGGGAAGAGGAGTAAATTCAGAGCCAAGCTTAGTCATTTGAGACTCAACGTTTGTTTGTCATTTGTTTGCAATTAAGAGGGTTTTTTTTTTGTTTGTTTTTTTAAAAAGATGGTGGGTTGGAAAGATCTATGCAACGAGCAGGGAAAGGAAAGGCAGTTACTTTGCGGCTATACCTACTGTACTGTGATGTTAGTGTCTTGCTGCTTTTAATATGGTTTTCTTCCTCTCCTAGCTAGTTTTGCTCCCTTTAAAGAGTAGATTACGTTCTGCAGACTGTAATCTCCTCGGAACAGGTAAGGCATGGGCAATGCAATGGAAGCTTCCCCCGTCTCACCAACTTTCTTCAGCCTTATCCTGGGAAGTCTACCTCTGTGTGGGAAGCCAGTTCATTCTCCATTTTATTCAGCCCTTGGCTTCTCTGCGACTGCGAAGAAGAGAGAAGTTCGACTTGATGTTATTCTAATTGGTTCTTGTAGTAACCTCATCACTATAGTATCTGAGTGCCTTGCAGCAATGCATTAAGTGACGTGACTAAGATGGGTCACTTGTGGTTCATTCTTTTCTCCTGTGCTCTCCCTGGGGCCGGGGGCGGGGGAATGGTGCGTGCAGCGGAGTGATTTTGGTTTGGTGGGTATTTGGTTTTAATAAATTATATATGCACTCTGACGTTGCCAACCCCAAGCTTTGAAAGATCACGAGTCACCCCCTGCCCCTCAAAAATGAAAAAATTGTCTTAGAAATAATGAGATTTTTAAAAATGTATTTTTTTATTTGGCCTTCTGGGTTTTGAGCCTTTTAGGGGATGCTCCGCTCATGTTATCAAGCTTTTCTCTGCAACCAGGAGGTCTAGAAACGTACTTTACTATGAAAGCAATTTGTCACATAATCATGCAAGTCCATAAACTTAATGATAACCATCAGTGTCACAAGACTTCAGATAAAAATGTGAGAGATGGCAATGCTGTTACTGATGTACTCTAATAGCTCTTCCCAGGCAACTGGAGTGAGACCACAGACTCATTTAACCTAGGTTCTTAGACCCCTGTTGCGTAGTAAAAGCTAGTAGTCATTTCTAGTCTGGGTTGAAACTGAACTGGTCACCTGGAGGTGAAAGACTCTATACCTCATTGTCAGTCCCCTGAGGCGTTCATTCCCCCTTACTGTTTTCTCACCATTCTTGCATGTTAATATACATTCTGATTTGAAACCCTAATGATGTGTAAGGATTCTCTCCAGGATTCTGAACCAGTTTTCTGCAGCAGTTGTTCTGCATGGAATGAGTCTGTCAAGGCTTTTTCAGTACCTGTAGTGCCCAGGAAACATGACACAACCCTGGTTTGGAAGAGATCAGAGAGAATTCAGCCTCCATGTCCATTTAGTCAATGTACTCTCTGCTGAAAACATCAACAAATGTGCCAATAGCATATCTCTGAAGTTAGAGATAGGATAAACCTATTAGATCCTCTAGTCCTCCATCACCCCATTCCACCAACGCAGGATTGTTCCCTCCAGCACATCTCTGGTGTATTTAAAGTACCAAGAGACGGGACTTCCACCACTTCTCTTGGGAAACTATTATACGGTATAATTGGGTTAGAGATAACAAAGTTAGTTCAGTCAGGCTGAACCACCTTGTTATAATAACAAGGTGGTTCAGCCTGATTGAACTAACCTTGTTATCTCTAACCTGGTTTTTGCCTACTTATTTATACCTGCCTCTGCATACTTCCACTGCATGCATCCGACAAAGTGGATGTTAGCCCACGGAAGCTTATGCTTCAATACTTTTGTTAGTCTTTAAGGTGCCACAGAACTCCTTGTCGCTTCTGCAGATCCAGACTAACACGGCTGCCTCTCTGATTCTTGCACTGTATAATGGTTCTCATTGGTGTGATATTTCTCCTGATTGTCAACCTAAATTTTAGCACCTTTTACTTAGTCCCCTTGAGAATGATTTCTAACCCACTCTACCTCATTTCTTTCCTTTCCTGTCAGTTTATACCTCCTTGAAGTCCTGCTTAATCAGTTGTTGTTTAATCAATTGCTGTTTAGTCACTGTTAATTTTACCTCAAGCCACATGATCACTTTAGTTTTTCTCTGAACTCCAGGTTTTCAATATATTTTAAGGTGCGTAGAATCAACAGCAATATTTCATTAATGCCAGAGCTAAAGACTGTGGTACAATTAGACTGTTATCTCCTTGTTCTCTGACACAATACGTATGTGGTTTAAAATGGTATTGGATTTTTTTTCTTCTTGGCAACCATGTTGCATTGCAAACTCCTGTCTAATTTGCTTTCCACTCTCACCAACTAGGTCTCATTCAGAATTATTTCTTCCATTATTTCTCAGCATTCTTTCAGCCTCTCATTCCCACTGAAAAAGTGTGAAAACTTCCTTTTCCAACAAAAAACACAGTTTATACTACAGACCATTGTGCCTGCATTCTGTGGCTGATGGAAATGTATCCTGATGATTTGTTACAGTAGATCAGTGAAGGCATCAGCTATGCATATATTTTAAATTGCTTTGAATGAAACTTAATTTGAGATTTATAAGGAGAGATTTGAAACAGGAAAAACATCTGATTGAAAATTGAACTGAAACCCCATTAATGATGTGTTGTTGAGTTCAATGTCAATTAAATGGCCTTAAATTATAGTAAAATGAAAGCCTGCAGTGAGCAAAACTGCCCATTTTACTACCCATTGGTTTCAATAATTTAGTTCTGAACATGAATGTAACTGTTTCGTTTAGGTTCTATACATAATTTTTATATAGATTTTTTTAAAAAAAACAAATAAAGTACTGGGGAAAGGTTTCATAAGAACTATAACAACTCCTCTTAACCCATTTGATGCAGTTCCTGATAGTGACCTCAGGAGAATAGATTGTTGCATTTGTTTTTAATTGTTTCTGGTGATGTTTTGTTGAGATATAGAACATGTGTCCAAGAGGCCATGTGAGTGCCCTTTGGGTGGAAACAGCTGCACTGATGGGCTTAAGGAAAGTGACTGCACCAAGGCAAGGAAGGGAAAGAGAGAATGTGCTAAACACCCTCCCTTCCCCCTACTCCCCTTTCCTCTTTGGCATCAAATAAAACGGTGTCTTGCATGGTACAGAGTGCAGGACTTGAGGAGATTCTGTACCACCCAGGATGGGTCTGGTTTTTATTGTGCACACATCCGAAATAGAAAAGCAGAACTGTTTGCAGGAGAACAAAGGTTCCTAAGCTTTGAAAACAATTATTTGCTTCATATTCTTGGGAAAATCCTAAAGGGTGTGCTTGTGTTAAATAAATAAATAAACAAACATGCAATAAATACACCCTGAAACACAGAATAAGATTAGAGGTTGTGTTTTCATTTTCCAGTTGGGCCTCCCCAGGAGCTGCCAAAGATTGTGATTCTTTGTTTCCGTAGCCAGATTTCACTGTTGCATGTTCCTGTTCCGACCGCCATTTTTAATATTCTCCTTTCAGCGCTCATTGTATTGCAGTAACCTCTTTAATTTAGCTGTTTCTGATTAATGTTCTGATGCTGACACCAACCTTAAATATAAACACATGAGACTGCATGGTGAAGCCCACTCATCCAGAGCAGGAGGGAGGGTCCCGTTAAGTAGGTCACTGGCCCGAGACTCAGGACACCTGGGTTCAATTTCCAGTACAACCACAGATTCCCTATATGATCTTGGGCAAGTCACTTAGGGTATGTCTACACTGCAGCCAGGAGCAAGCCTCCAAGCTGGGTAGACAGACTCGTACTAGCAGAGCTCAAGCTAGCTTGCTAAAAATAGCAGCGAGGACAATGTGGCTTGGCCCTTAAGCCTACCCAATCCCCTAGGCTTGAGAGCCCGAGCTGCAACATCCATACTGCTAGCTCAGGACCCACTAGCACAAGCCTGTCTACCCAGACTGGGAGGGTGGTTCCAGCAGCAGTGCTTGCATAGTCTGACCTGGGCCTCAGTTCCCCAGATATCGATCACGCTTCTCTACCTCACAAGGGTAATCATTGATGATTATGGGCCACCCAGATATTACAGTGTTGGGATTCATTTATGGCCTTCCTCTATCCTTGTACTGGCTCTTCAGAGTTCAGGGGAAAAACCTTCTGGGCTAGTGGCATTCTCCTCTATGCTGGTGCTATTGCTGCTTCTGCTATAGGAATTCATCCTGGGCCAGTAGGGGGCCAAGCAGGTGGGCTTTGTGACCCTGCCAGTTAACCTGTGTGCTCTGTTGACCTTGCCTGGGGGTTCTAAAACCAGTCCAGGAGCCCACAGTAAGAGCTATAAGCCAGATTTCCAAGCAGGTCAAAACTTTCAGAGTGACAACGTATACTAAGTTAGAACTTGCTCTTGCAAACCCATACTCATGTGAAGTCAGTAGGGCTACTCACGTCAGTAAAGCATTACAGGACCGGACCTTTCCTTTGCTAGGCAGTATTAAATGAAGATGTTTAAAGTAAATCTTGAAGAAATTCTGTATGTATTTCTCCTCCCGTGTCCCCTTTGGTGATGAGACAGTATTAATGCTTCAGAGCTGCAAAATATAACTGTGCTACAACAAATAGTATGCTTAAATGTTTGCCTTTGTTTGATTTCAGAAATATGTTTTTGAAAAGCCAAACCACTGTTTATATAATAGGAGTTGAAAATAGACCTAATTTGCCACATATCTGAATATCCCATGATTCAATAGACATATAAATGTCATCACATCATCATTCACAAGCAGTTGAATGGTGTAAACTATAACTTGCAGAGAACAGTCATTTCAGGGCCCCAAAGTTGTGCTTCAAAGAATGTTAAAAACCCCTCCTAAAAATTCAAGTGACAGGAATATGTAATGTTCACAAGCAAATTAGATGTGAAAGTGTGAAGCATAGCAGACATGATGCATGCTTCCCTGTAGCTCTTTTAGTAGCTTTGTGAACTCTTAGCCCAAATGCAATGAATTCATAACCTATTCTGGGACTCGATCTTGTACACAATGTTCACACTCAAGTGCCAGGAGAAAGTTGCACTGTGAGATTTGTCATTCAGATTAAATATTGAGAGGTCTCTTAAACTCGGATTTGGTGGCTGTCCAGATAGAAACTTACGATCCTGTGGTATGGTCAGAAGAAGTATAGGATAACCCCAGGGCCCTGTGTTCTTTCCTCTGGGAGGAAAAAAAATGGTTCTGAGGCCCAAAGTTATATGGGAGCTTTTACTAAGTACAACTGTTATGTTTGCCTACACACTCACCAATGAGACTTAAACCTGGCACTGCTCGTATGCTATGGGAAGCATGACTAGGCAGAATTAAACAGTTTAACAACCTACAAAAATCTTGCAGTTGCCCCTATACTTCATCAGCCGTGTTTTCATAAGGATTAGGTTAGATTTCTTGATTAAAAATGTGATAGGTTTATACAAGAATCAGTGTGTGTGTGTGTGTGTGAGAGAGAGAGAGAGAGAGAGAGAGAGAGTAGTCTAGCTCTTTTGGGTGAAGTCATGTTGTCTGTCGATGTGCAAACATACAGCAAAAGGCAGTTGAAATGTATTCAGTGGACTTCTGAGGTGAGTCTGATGAAAAGCCCGTTCACTCAGACCACTAGTGGGCAGTATTTCCTCTGTCGATCAAATGGTCTAATGAGACAAGATTTGTGACAGCCTTTGGGAAATCATGAGAAGGCTCCACTGTGGAGTTAATAAGAAATTAGAGACACTGCCAAAACCAGTTAGATAAACAGAGATTACACTGAAGATATTTTTCTTTCATTTTGATTTATGACAGCTGCTCCCTTGAATCTAAATAAGTTAATCTTGTCTAAGGCAAACACGGAGACATTTATTTGGTGGAGGAACACAGTGGTGGGCAAGGGACATGTTGTGACAGTGGTGGGTGGTGTGGAGATGCAAGTCTAGTACTTTTTCCTTTTTTCTTGATAAATTGACTGCTTTCATTTTTGTTAAACTGTCTGATGTTTATGCTGTAAATTAATCAGCTGGGTTTGGAGCATATGGGCTATGGCCTAGGTCAAGAGTAGGCAACCTATAGTACGAGTGCCAAAGGCAGCACACGAGCTGATTTTTTCAGTGGCACTGACACTGCCCAGGTCCTGGCCAAGGGTCTGGGGATCTCTGTATTTTAATTTAATTTTAAATTAAGTTTCTTAAATATTTTTAAGATCTTACTTATTTTATATACAACAATAGTTTACTTGTATGTTATAGACTTATAGAAAGAGACCTTCTAAACACGTTAAAATGTGTTACTGGCACACAAAACCTTAAATCTGAATGAATAAATGAAGACTCAGCACACCTCTTCTGAAAGGTTGCTGACCCCTGACCTAGGTATAGAGCCCTGAGACAGGACAGACACTGATCAGCAGTAAACTTTGGGCCTATACTTTCCCCCGCAGTAGCTTTGAGCATTGGGTGAGCGTCATAGGATTCAGAGGTGATGTTTTGCTAAGCAAACTTTATTCAAACCATCCCTGCCTGGGTTTACAATATTGGGCTGGAATGGCCTTCCACATGAACATAGCATCAAGTCTGGACCAGAACCAGGAATTGTTAGAGGTGCCTGAAAATGGAAAATAACATGAAAAGCCAGACATTTCTAAATGTCAACAAAACGTTTTGGTTCAAGTAGTGAGTGCAGGCTGAAGAACACTGCTCCAGCTCATGTCAGCTGTAGAAAATGAAATACTCTTCCCTAAATCTAAATAGTCGACAAGCAAGCCAGCCAACACAGTCAGTTTTCAGTCAGGTACTTCCAGTGTAAAGGAACATAGCACTGGAATGGCTGGAGGGATTCACTCCACTGAAGTAACAGATTTGTAGCAGGAGTTGCATGTGTAGCAGTTGAATTTCCACTGCATGTCTTAAGCCTCTGTACTTGTCACTAGAGGAGAATTCAAATTTCTGGTCACTTAAACCAAAGAAGCTCACCTCATCTGTGGCTTGAACTCTGAAAAGAAAAACAAGGGATTTAAGAGGGAATCTCAGTACTGTTGTTGTTAATATGACTGTTCCGTCCAAGTAATAAAACCAGTCTTCTTTGAAGATGACACTGTGGTACTGTATTCACTAAACAAACACATTAATAAATTCCATATTTTAGGTCTTTGCTCTGAAGCCATAGATTGTCATGCTGTCAGTAATTTAGCCTTTTCCATATTTGTGCACACTGTTGTGTGTCTATATTCATTTAGAAGCTTCAAGAAGGGGAGGAGGAGTTAGAGTTTTTTGGAGAGTGTTTGCTATAAATGCAAAGACAGAAAGACAATCGTTTGAAATGTATTAAATACTGAGCAGAAAGATAATCATTTATAAAGTAGCCTTTCCCAGCCAATTGCTGAATTATTCTAGGTGCAAGAATAAAGCATTCATTTCAAAATGTGACTATTAGCAGTTTGTAGCTAATTCATCTTAAATAAAACCAGTCTTTTAAGAAAACAGTCATACATAGTTGAATGTCCAGCATTTTTTAAAAGGAGCATATACATATACATGTTGTTCTAGGATTTTCTGAGCTGTAGATTCAATGCTTGAGTGAATCTTGTACAATGCAAATATTCAAAACTTATTTATTCATTATCTCAGGTCCTACTGCCTATTGCAAAGTGTTGGAGCCAAAGAGCAAATTAAAACTGTCTTTTGGGCATGATATGAGCATAGGATGTGCTATGAGGACATCTTCTCTAGATCCTTACTTGTGCCTGGTAGAACAAAGATTATTTCAGATGCACTGGGCTCCCTCCTAGACTTTAAAAAGCAGGGATCAAAGGCCCAGAGAACTGATGGTGGTGTTGGAAGAGTCATAGGGTTGTTGATCCATGTGTTATGGAAATGTCCTAACGTAATCACTTTTTGGAGGAATGTGAGCTTGAGAACAAATCTCAGAACCAGAAATATTTACTTTGGGCCTTTCCAGTTTGAAAAGATGCCTGAACAAACATCTGAAGTCGTGATTTGTCTCAGCTGAGTGGCTGTTCCTTCAAAAGTGCAAGTCAGTTATATGCCGAGAATCGAGGACGAGAATATTGATTTGCTGAGAATGGTAACCTTTGAAAGATGGGCACCCAAAATACAAGAAGAGCTTAACCTGGAGGAAATGGAGGAGGCAGTTTTCCAAAGATACAAAAGGGCAACTAGGTGCCCAACGTCCATTAACTTTTGATGGAAGCTGGGCATCTAACTTTCACTTTGCTTTTGCATCCCTCTCCTGTGGTATCTCCCAGATAACACATTTCCTTATCATTGAGAGATCTATTTGTTTGGTCTGTTTGACCATCTGTACTGCTCTCCAGTGTTTTTATCCTGGCTTTGATTTGGGGAGGGGAGAGGGCCACTGCTATTCCCTACTCTTTTTTTTCCATTGTGTTTACCTTTTCCTCCATTTTGTCCAAAGGCAGCAATGATGAGTGTGTGTTCATTTTATTCATTTTGTGGTGGAGCAGTGGGCTCAGAAATGCACCCATGGGTGCCACAAGATCAGAGAGAGAGAGGGCCTGATCCAAAGCTTATTAAAATCAACAGAGAGGCTCTTATTGACTTCATTGGGCTTTGGATCAGTCGCTGTTCTGAGTGTAGTAAGACTAGAGTTTTAAATCCCCACATTCTTCCAGCACACCCCTGTCACTCCACTTCAGAAACACGTATTGCTAATGAAAAGCCTAATGAGGCCGAATGTCTAACTTTAACTGAAGGACAGGATTGTGGACCAGAACTTGCTGACAGGTCTTTTTGCCTCCTACTCAGCTGGCTTCCCATCACCTTTCCTTTCACCTCTGACTTAAGATTTTTTTTTTCTTTCCTTTTGCTTCAGTGTCATCCTTTCTTTTCCCTTTGACTTTGGACCAGTCCTCCTCCTTTTTCTTCTCTTTGGTTTATTTTGTGTCTTCAACCTACTTCTCACATCTTCTACCGTAGGACTCTCCTGCATGGAACTGATTCACCAGTCAAAATTTCTTAACCAAACTGACCACTTAGATCATAATTTTTGGCATCACGCCTCCCACCACATAGTCTGTCAATGGTCATTGTAAACCCTCATTACAGACTTGCTCCCATGTCTCTTGTGAGATCCCAGAACTGTGGAAAGGAAGCTCATCCTTTGTGATTTCACCAACTGCAGCTCTCTAATGAGCTAGATTTTTTTTAAAAAATGTGGAGTGGGACCAATATCTTTTTCTGGGAGATTCCCATTTGACATCCAGCCAATGAGTGAACTGTGTTTTATCTGCCTTAAGTTCTGTGCCCTTGGAAATTCTGCTGGTGCTGGGAAAAGGGGGAAATGAACTGAACATTGGAGAAAAAGAGAGGAGGAATACTGATTCACTAAGAAGTATGGTTAACCTTGTATCACTGCAAATGTTTCCTGATGGCCTCAGAGCTCTGGTCACCGCCAAAATATGGAAATTTCAACAAACCCTTAATGCAGACATTGATTTGTGAAATGACAGATATACGTTAAATGGCACCTATGGATTCATGTCACAACTATGGACAGTTCAGTGTTGTTGAAGCTCCAGAAGTGGCATCCTCTGCTGAAATACTACTGTGCAGGGCTCTGAAAAGCAACGTGTGTGATTCTGTGCTAAATATGAAAGTGATATATTTAAAAGAGCTCCAGTTACAAGGACAATATGCAGCATAATCCAACTTTGATTTTAAAATGTTAGTCACTAAAAGTCAGACTGCAGCAACTCCCAGTCTGCACAGCAGGAGTTTATCATGATATAGAAGTGTTGTGCTGACTGAAAGTAGAATTATCTCTCTCATATTACTTTTTATCTGGCTTTTATTATCACTTGAAAGCCATTTTTAGAGTAAACCAAGAACTCTAAATTATTGTCTTTCTTATAAAACTCATTCTTTTACCGTCCCTTGTGCAATTTTGATTGGTTTGGAAACTGTATTTCTTGAACCCCTGAGTGTGAGACGATAGGAATTTCTGAAGGAGAAGAGATTGTATTAGATATACTGATAAGGGCTTCATTTCTGGTAACTTGTTGATTCTGAATGCTCTCTGCTTTGGACAAAGTTTCAATTATAGTCTGGCTTGAAGTCATACAGGTCACTCATGTACATGCACGCTAGGTTTGACAGACATTTCAGGCACAATTTATCTCCCATTGATATAATCAAACAGTTTAGGTTTCCCCTTAGCAGCAATTAGCCAAACTCTCATTCCTTTGGAAATCAGTTTGGGAAGATGTATATTTGTCTAAGATGGATTGAAAGCTTGATTGTGCAGTGAGCTAGAGGGAGGTGGCATGGTCCAGTGGTTAAGACACTGACCTTGGAGTGAGGTGATCTGGTCTCAGACCCAGCTCTGCTATTGACTTGACATGTGACCTTGGGCACGTCAGTTACCTCACTTGTAAAATATGGATACTACTTTCATACATCTATAAAGTGCTTCAGGTTACACTGATGATAAAAGCTATACAAGTGCCAAGCTGTAAGCCTTTCAGTTACTGAAGACCTGGGTTAAAATCCTGAGTTATGTTACACATGGGAATATTACTAATATTCTAATATTACTAATTCTTAAATTCACCACTTTTCATAAGTGTGTTGGAGCTTGCTGCAGTTCCATAGCTCTGCTTACCTGCCATTGTCGCTGGTGAGTAGCACTTTGTTTGCCTCGTTTTGTAGCATAGTGTAATTCCACTAAGGCCTAGAAATAGCAAATATGGGACGATAGATTAAGTTTATAACAAAATCAATTACAAATCTATGCAGGGGTAATTAGGTATGAGGTCAAGTAATGATAAAAAGTGTCAATTAGGTGCAACATATATGATGATTAGATATTTTAAAAATCTTATAACCCTTTCCTCCTATCCCTTCTGCAAACTAATTGGATTTGTATTTCTAGGGTGAAGTCTGTTTTTCCATGTGTCTACAAAGTGCCTGGCACACACACACATGCTATTTCTGTTTAGTAACATACAGATTATATATGGGCCCTCTTTCTCAAGCCTTTCCAGCTAGTTTGCAAGCACTACTAATCACTAACCAGCCTATTCCTTTAAGAATGGACATTATCTTGGATAAAGCTGAATGTTTTCATCTCTTGATTATTTAGGCATTTTCAAAATGTTAGGATAATTGAATGACCAAATTCCTCACTTGCATTTATGTAGAAACAATTGAAATGCTCACTCTTTTTGTTTCTTTACTTTGGGAAACAGCAATCAAGGGTTAGTTACCAGGTTAAATAAAGTATCTTGTAAAAGCAGTTGGTCTTTATGGCGTCATTTGAACTTTAGAAATATATTTTCCTTTTGAGCTAAAAGAATTTGCAAAACTGGCAGTTAAAACCCCACAGGAAAACAGACTTCCACTGTGAATTATTCCCACCAGGGCTCCCAGATATGTAATGTCTGACCTAGTATGGCCTATTTTCAGTTTAAATACAACCGGATATCAGCTTGTAGTAACACTATCAGGCTGGTAAAATGCATATGGATTAGTGCTTCCTTGGCCTTTTGAAGCTGTAGAAATTGGAACTATTTTATAAATGCACAGAAAAGGCATTCTTTTGTAAGACAGGGCAAGAGTCAAAAAGTCTTTACAAGGCTGAAAGGTCAAAATCTGGTGTTCAGAGGAAGGACATTAGAGTAGGTGTCATATAGACATTTTTAAGAAGTCTCCACAACTTCAAAGCACAGACAACTGGGTGTTCAGGCCATTGGGTCACTTCCTGTAGGAGACTTAAAGTTTGCCAGAAAAGTGTTTAGAGAAATCCAGGATTTAAAGATTAATGACCTAGTTGATGGATTTTAATACACACTGTGTCATTTTTCACTTTAGAAATCTGTTGTGGGGAGAGATGTTGATTTGGAGGGTTTATATATATATCTCCATCCTCTGGTCCCCAGTAATACCTGACAGGTCCTTGCTCTTACACAAAAAGATAATGCTGGATGTGTTTCTTTTTTCAGTATCATGCCTCCCTTACAATATTTATTCTCAAATTACTATTAAATTTATAGAAATAATTTTTCTTCGCTCATTCCGTTCATTTGTGTTTAAATTAAGTGGTATTTTTGGCTGGTCAGCAGGTAGTGTTTTCCCTCTTGTCCCTCTGTCAAGCTGTGTACTTGAGAGATCATTACATTTAGTTAAAGATGTTCCCATCTATGATGTCACTAATTTGGGTCTATATTGTGTTTTTTACACTACATAGGGGCAAGTGCATGTATCTACTGCCCCAGTAAGAGCTATGGGAGATGTGCACCTGGAGGACACAAGTGAGTGTGCGGGGAGTGATTGTGGCACTACCCTTTGTGGTGTTTGTTCTTATGTTCTGGAGATCCAATAGACTGCTGGGAGGTGGTCACAGGATAATTCCTTCTCGCCCCCATGAGGAGACTACCTGCCTCTGTGTGTACTGGCATCATGGATTTCTTGCTCACAGTGAAGTTCAAAGTCCAGATTACTTCCAGCTCCTGTGCAAGGAAACAAGAGAAGGAAGTCTGCAAGCACCATCTTCCATCCTTTGCGCTTTCAGCACCAGGGGCTGGGCACAATCCCACCTGTCACCTCTTGTGGGCACAGTTGCTGCTCAGACAGAATACGTATTTCATTCCTCTGTTATCCACTGTAGCATGACCAGCAACTGGCTATTTGAAGTACCCAACCTAACTGCAGATAATACCAAATCATTTCTTACTAGGATTACCGGTGCTTCCTGCAGCATCTGGACCTTCAGCAAACAAGCCACCTCGAAGGGACAAACTGGACTCACAAATCTTGAGCTGTGCTTCCAGGGCTGCCACTCGAGTTAAAGGAACGATTGGCCTGTTGCTCTTCTCCTGTGCTCCAGAGCCTGCAGCCTTGAACATCCATACGGAAGGGCAGAAATGGAAGACAAGCTAAGGGGAAGGGAAAGTATGTACCTCCCCATCATAGTATATTGACAGGGCCTCTGTTTCTTCTGTCTCTCTTCAGCAGTAGCTCTTTCCTGACAGGGATCGCGTGTGCCACCTCCTCGTATGACAGGAAAAAAGACCATTCTGAAGAAGCTGGTAGAGAAGAGGCAAGTTCCATCCCCCACTGCTCCCCTTCTTGTTGTTTATGCAACGTTTGCACTCTTTGCTTTGCATGAAGATGTCTACGTGTGTGGAACAGCAATGCGGTTTTATGTTTGTTTTGGCTATTCTCAACCATTCCCTGACTCAGTCTCAGATGTTTTAGCCATGATACCCCACTGTCCTGACCGGCTGGCTTGCTTTAGGGTTTTTATGGGCACTCTTTTTTTAACTTTCCATTTTTGCTTGTATGTTTTCAATTTAGTTATGGCATCTGAATCCCATGGCAATGGGTGGGTCATAAAAATAAGTGAAGAAACAAATCAGAAGATTTTTAAGACTCTTCAAAAGACTCTTCACCATTTTGAGCATTGTATTAAACATTACAATGGCTAATAATTGTAGGCCAAAGTTGATGATATTTATTTTTTTCGTCTTAGGAGCCCTAGTCATGTAGCAGGATTCCATTGTACAAGGCATTGTGCAAACACAGAACAAAAAAGGATGTTTCCTGCGCTAGAGAGTTTACAAGAGACCATAAATGGATACAGACAGAATAATATGGGATACAAAGAAACAATGAGACTGTATTAGTTGGCACGACTGGCAGTCATATCAGTGCACCAGCAGCCTAAGCTTTGTCAATTTTTTTTAAAGGTGTCCTGGCAAAAAAGTGTTTTAAAGAGGGATTTAAAGAGTCAAAAAGCAGGCAAAAAAGCTGCTTTCTGTTTTAAGTATTTATCCCTGTGAGTGATCATTGTCAAATGCATCACATTGTGTTTAAATCAGACCTCTTTTCCAGCAGGAATTGTTGTACTAGACAAGTCTATTGAAGACCAGAAAACTGATGCCATGTGTGGCCAGAGGTCAGTTCAGTGCCATGTACTCAGAGAGAAAATCCTGCCACTTACGGCTGTCTTCAAGCTGGAACTTAATTATATTCTGTTTTCCTTAGGATTTTCCCAACTCCTTTTCCTTTCCAGTGGTACATAGCTATGTTGTTTTTGTTTCTATTTTTAAACAATCTCTGCATAGACACCTTCCAGCTGATTTTAATCAATTAGGAAAAGATATGGGAAACTTGTCTGTTTTTGTCTGACTCTAAGATTTGATTATGAAACATAACCTCTAATGGGCACTAACCAGGCTTTGTTTTTTGTTGTTTTTTTAAACTCAAGTACCATTGCAGACCAGGCACCATTTCGACAGTCACATGAGTAAGAAATTGAAATCAGTTGTCTTTTCCTTATTTGCTAAAAATTTGGAAGAATGCTTTGTGGGTTCTGTTTCATCTTATTAAGGATACCCTTTTATATTGTATTAGTGTGGTAGAAATCACTACCAGATTGCTGGTAAGTCAGGCTCCTACGGTGAGTCACATAAGCAGTTGATTAGACTTTTACGTGGGGTGTAAACAAAAGAATTATAATCAACAATAATGAGATTTTTATTGGTTTGTAAGTTGACTCATACCCCCAGAGCTTTGAGTGTCTAGCAAGAACCATGCCAATATTTAGGACAGCATCACTGCATTTTGGCTTGTAAAAATATCAAGTATGGAAGCAGAGCTGCCGGGTGCAAGTGTATACGCTCACTAATAATAATGAGACGACCAAGTGTTGTAAACCTTTACTTGTTTCTCCCTCCAGGATAATTCCCCAGGGGCTGAGTAAGGACTTCAGGATGTGGTTCATAGACGGGTTTATGTAGGTCGTATTAGATTGGAAAGCCACCAACACAAATGTTTGAGCTATGAGGTTGCATAAATTGTAGAGAATATCAAAAAAGTGGTATAGGAGATTCCTGACTGAGCAAGCAGCAATGGGGCTCAGTCCCAATCTCAGAGGGCTGAATATTTAAACATGCCTTAGCATAACTTGAGGTGGGGGAAGGAAATGGGGGGCAGTGAAACTATGTTTGGCTGCCCTTGCTACCCCCAAACCTACAGATTCTTGTCCTCCATGATCCCACCACTGTGCACAGGGCAGGCCTAAGGATTTTGAGAAGGACTGGAGAGAAGTTTCCTGTGAAATTCAGTGGGCCAATTTTCATTTGAAAAGTTAGCATGTATACGTGGTGAGGGCTGAGGCGAGAGGGTATGGATCTTTAGGTCTTTCCCAACCTCCTGCAACTAATACTGGCCGTTGTCAGAAACCAGATACTGGGTTAGATTGACCACCTGGTCTCCTGAGGCATGGCAACTTCTATGTTCCTAAGAGGAAATGAGCTCCTGGTTCCTTTTAGCTCTAATAATATGCTTATATCAATTTATGTCTTCAAGACTCTTCGGCTTTCTCCCCGAACGAAAGCTGAGATTGCCATTTATGGGGTCCCAAAGGTGAGTCACTAATGAAGCGCACACTGGAGTGTCCTCCAGTGAATCTCAGCCCAGAATATACTGAAAGGATCTTTCATAACTATAGACCCTCACCAGGAAAATTTTCCCAATGCATGAGAGGGAATGAGTTTGCCTGCATTACCCTACTCAGGTTGGTTGGTGAGACAAGACCCAAGTTAACAATTACTGTAACCATCCAAATAAGCACAATAAAACTAACAGGTTTTGAGGTTGTACCCGCTAGTGTTAACGAATTGTTACTTTACTTAGTTTTAAATTTGTTGGGGGGGGAGAGATAGCTCAGTGGTTTGAGCATTGGCCTGCTAAACCCAGGGTTGTCAGCTCAATCCTTGAGGGGGCTCTTTAGGGATCTGGGGCAAAACATCAGTCAGGGGACAGTACTTGGTCCCGCTAGTGTAGGCAGGGGACTGGACTCCATGATCTTCAAGGTCTTTCCAGCTCTATGAGATAGGCATATCTCCATATATTTAAATTCTCCAAACAGCTATGGCAAATGTTGTGTTTTCCATGCCATTCAGCTACACCAAGCACCTCACTCTTTCAGGAGGAACTGGGAAATCTTCTCAGATTATACATCTGCTGCAAACGTTTGCACCTCGGATGATGTAGCCGATCAGAGAGGCTTTGTTGGCAGCTGCATTTTTTTCAGTGTGTGGAATGCTCTTTTGGTCTTTCTGTGAAACATCTGTGGGTGATTTCTTCCTTACCCCAATCCGCATTCACTACCTTTCCCCCTGCTCGGTTTCTGGGTAGCCAGCTTTCAAATACAAACTAATTCATCCATATGCCAGAAAAATACATTTGTATGAGTGCCACTACTACTCCAGCTGCAGAACATGTCAGTTACAGTTACTTCAAGGAAACCTGCAGTGATTCGTTCCAACGCCTTATACTGTTAAAAGAATATTAACTAAAATTGAATATCAGAGGGGGAAGGAGATACTGAAGGCTCTGGGTGCTTTTTTTATGAGTAGAGGATTCCAGGGTTTGACCCACAGAATAAAACAGAGAATGGAATGAGATAATAGAAGGGGTTCTGTGGGCATGAGTTTGCCCATAATTTGGGATATCTGTATCACTCCTGTGTTTAAACTCTCTCTACTATAACCTACCCACTCCCCAAGTTCAGTGGCATCAATGTTCCTTGCTCAGGTGGCTCATGAAATAGCAAAACTTAAGAACTCCTCACTCAGAAAGCTCATTTAGCAGCAGCAGATTTCCCACTAAGTTGCTCAACACAGAGTGCCATTGCAACACTGAATGCAGCATTGTCAGTCTTTGGATCAGTATAGCTTACTTTAAAACAACTGTGGAAGTCTCTAGCCCCGTGGTTCTCAACCTTTTCAGACTACTGTACCTCTGAAGCTGAGCCCTGCTGTCTGGGGCTGAACCATGTAACTTAGCTTCACGAGGCCCCTGTGGCAAAGGGCTCTGGGCAGTTGCTCTGCTTGCCACCAGCTCTACACTTGCGAACCCCCTAAGCCTGTCCTGTGACACCCCTGGGATCACGACCCCCAGGTTGAGAAACACTGGTCTAGATGAGTTGATTTACCCTCCCCGAAAGGCCTCTGGGTACCCCTGGTTGAGACTCACTGCTCTAGCTCTTCTAACGCCTTCATATGTCTAGCAACATATATACATTGTAATCTATGGGCTTAATTTTGCTCTTGTTTCTTGTGTGAATGACCCATTGATGCAAATAAGAGTTGAGAGTGGATTGGAGTTGACATGGTTCTTAGTCTATCTGGTAAAATTGCATTTTCCTTCTTTAACTAATACTATTTTTTAGCTAAGGAAAGCAATTATCTTCTCTTCTATTTAATTAGATGGAGTAATTCCAAAGCCAAATACATAAAGTGCAGTTTTCCTTCAGTTTAAGCAGGGGAGGAAAGGAGAGTCAGTTGAGAGAGAGTAAGAATCCATCATAGTTCGGAAGCTCTGTTCTAACTCACTTGTATGCTCCTGCAGGCCAGTGGCGGAGTATTGCTGAATGATTTGTTGAAGAAAACAAATACTAAAGAAAGAGCAATAAAATGTTGTCTTCTGAGTTCTTAGATATCCTTTTCCTCCTTTCCTCTTTGAAATCCCGTGTACACATTGTTTTCTAAGCACAAGGAAATATATTATATGCATCTCTTACTTAGCTTCTGGATGTCTGGGTGCTAGAGACAGGAGCATTTCTAAAGCTGTTTTCAGTTAAATCTGCAGCTTGTGTGGGATGTGGATCAGACCTGGGTCTGTGTTTGTAGCTGTCTGGCATGTCTGGCTCAACAGGTACTGGAGTCCCAAGCTGGCAGGGAAAATGGGCTCAGACATTGTCTCAGCCCATCAGGTGGCAATTCCCAAAGGGGTTTCTGTGACCCAACCCGTCACACGCTCATTTTTAACTTCCGATGTTCCCATCTAATTATTTAAGTTTGTGTAGGAGAAGTGTGTGGCGGGGGTGGGGAGGTCACTTTTTGCTTTACTAAAATGCCATCCTTCCCCAGCCCTGTTACAGAACAGCCATTCAAGTTAACATCTGAGAAACTGGTTCCCCAACGGTAGCATTCTGCACCAGCCATTCTGCTTTGGTCAGTAATCTGGCAGCTGTGCTGCTCCTGGCAAGCTTGAAATGTATGCGTGATGTGCTAACAGAGTGACAGTTTATAAAAACCAGCCCCAAAGGATAGGTTGACAGCGCTGCAGGAGCTTTTAGAAGCCAGCTGTTCATTCTGGTGATTCACAATATGAGTAAAGTTTCCTAAGCTAATGACTGTGGTTTTGTTATGGTAAAGTCACTCCTCAATAAGCTCATCTTCAGCAGCAAATTTTCCATGCAGTGATCCCATGTTGGCCAGGATAATTCACATTAAAGTTGCTCAGGGCTAGGTTGTGGCTAGCTGCACGCCAAGCCGGGATGGGGAAGGACACAAGAAGTATTTCCTTCTCATGTCTATGTAAAGAGGTTAGTCACAGTCTTGTGCAAGGTATGCAGGAGATAAGTGCCTACCATGACCCTAATGTCCCAGAAAGAGTGAGGGGGACTTTGTTTGTGGTCCACCGTGTCAGTCACTGATTTTAAAGATCTGTGTATTATGCCAGTTACTGGTAGCCAGTAGCCTGCATTAGAGGGGCATGTTAGCCTTTCACTCTGCATAAGTAGAGGTGTTGGTATGAATATGCATTTGTGCAGAGATATTAACTGTTTTCTGTTTTTTCCCCACCGTCCCAGGCCATGCTAATTCAGAATTAAATTTATTTTTAAAATCTGACAACTATAGAGCAACTTAAATTACTGTAGTTCCAGACATTTTGATATGTGGTGCGGTTTCTCTTCTGGTAGAGATTGGCTGGTTTAAATGGTTGTACAGATTTTCTATAATGATTGAGTGGGGGCATTGACAAAGCAAATAGCTTTTCCTCTCCTTATCACTTAATCTGCTACATGTAGCTGTCTGAGAAGAGCGAGAATGTTTCTAGAAGTCTTAGAAATTACGCAATACTATACATTGAATGGCCAAATTTTATGCCTGTTACACTGAGGTCAATCCAGATGAAAGTCCCCCGACCTCAGCAAAATCCCTATGAGTTGACACTAGTGTAACTGAAAGCAACAGCAGTAATTATCTCAGTGTGGTGATGAGATCTTCAATGGAAAGGATTCAAGCTCTCATTCTGATAGGAGAGAGTATATCCCCAGATTACATATTAAGATTTTCTTAATGGTGAGGTCTGTTAGAAGGATGGTTTGTCAAGGAAAAAGGTGGAAGCACCACGCTTTGGGAGTCCTTCGATCATTTTATCCTGACCGTCAATATGCTTCTCCTATTGGCACACCCTAGGGAACTTTCCCCCTCAGACAAAGGGAAATACATTTATCTTGAGCCCAGTTCTGTGTACCACTCATGGCTGTTAAAACTGACAGATGAAGGATCCTTTCGGGGTAGCATTTCCAAGTCGTAGGCTCTGTTGTGTGCACTCTTGTTATGGACTACCAAGCAATAAGAGAACTTCAGTGGACAATTTGGCACCACAGCAGATTGCTGAAGCATTTTCAAAAGTGGCCTTAATTAGTACACACAGAGCCAAAGCACCTGACGTTTTCGTTTAGCGCTACCACTGCACTTAATCTTATAGTAAGCATAGCACCGGAGCGTGCAATTTAATATCCAGGAAACGGATGAGAGGATTTAATAGATCTTACAGATTTCTAAAATCTAGGACTATTTTATATATCTCTAGGATTCTAAGACTATTGAGCTTTGAACGCTTAAGGTTTTGGTTCCATCATTGTTTTTTTTTTTTTCTTCCTTCAGTCAAGTTGCTTTGTATCAACCTTAGGTGTTGGTAGCTGGATGTATTATAGATGTTTATAGCTACGCTCGTGACCTGAGCAATGGCTGCTCTGCTATCTCTGTGAAGATTTTAGCATCTGCTATGCATTTGTCCATTGCAAGAATGATGATTCCCTAGGGAAGAGCTGGCTGGTGCATAGATGATGGCAGACCAGGGCAAAAAGCAGCATTTGGCACATTCCAAATCAAAGCAGCCTTCCTCCATGGGTGATTGTGTCATTTGGAGATGATTTACATAGTCACTCTTGCTCTAGATGGTGGCGTCTGTTCTCAATATGCTGCTGGGCTTGTGAAACTTGGATGCCGCTCAGCTAATTAACCATACTGCATGTTCTAAAACATGTTTAAGAAAACAAATGCAGAGAAACAGCTCTTTCCTCGTGTTCCACACTGTTCAATTGTCCTGGAAGTCAAAAGTGAAGGAGTAACATTTTCCTTTGACATGGGCATGAAGAGTTCAAGCTTGAACTCCTGAAAAATAACAAAAGGGTATTTCCATGAGAGAATGAAGATTAGGATGGAGCCATTATTAGGTTTATATATGTTCTGATCAATGCTTGGGAAGCAGGTCTGTTTTGACTCTTCTTCCCATCTTTGGTGTTTCCCATACTGGTATGGTCATGTGCCTCCTTTCCAGGAATCACATGTGCTTCAGTGAAATCAGAAGACTAGTTCATATTCTTTTCTTCTCTTTATTTTACGAACTATGAGAATAGCTCTGTGGGTAACCTGACATGACTAACCGGATTCTTCGTTGGTTTAGATCAGCATAGCTCCATTGACTTCAGCTAATAAGCTAAGACCTGGTCTACACCCAGTTCATATACTGGTAAAATTATGTTGATTGGAGTGATTTTTAACAGTATATTTTTACTGGCACAACCCACAGTGGCGGACACAGTTATACAATAGCAAGGTATGGATATAAGCTGTGCTTGTATAATTGCATCCACATGTAGGGTGGTGGGTTATATTGCTTTAACCATAACTGTATAGTTAGCTGTACTCAGACAGTTAAAGCATTGAACAGTTAAAGTCTACAGGGTATAAGATTTTGGATTGTATTCGGTTTCTTAGGTCTCCCACAAGCAGTATTCAATATCCATTGCACACCATTAGCTAAACTGTTGTTTCCCAAATTACTGCCTGTGGATTCGGTTCAGCAGACATTTACACGAGTAACTTTCCCCATGCAAGTATTTTCACTGACTTCACTGGCACTATTCACATGCTTAAAGTTTTTCATGTATGTAAATGTTTGCTGCCTCAGACTCTGTGGCAGCATGGGATAATGTTGGGCATAATCTGGTTGCAAGAGAAGGATAGTCAAACAGAAGAAATACCTCAAGCCAAAAGTAAAATCTCTCTCCTCATTTCCCAGAAGAAAAATATTATCTTGAACTAAACTTGGGGAGTTCTAGAAAGCTACTGAAGTCTGGTTTCCAGTTTTGTTCTAGGGAAACTAAGTTAGGGACCAAATAAAATGACCTAGTCTTTCTTCCAGGCTTTCCATTCTATCCTTGTTGCAGCATCAGAGTTCCTATATAAAAGTGAAAATTTCAACTGTGAAACAATTATCTGCCTTATTAGCATTTTAGTGGAAAGACTTATTAAAGCTCTGATACATTATTTTAAACTCTTCCTTCCATTTATGTGAACTTGAACTTTTCAAACAGGGTTTAAACTACTAGCAAATGATTACATTACGCTCTCCATTAAAAATCTATTAATCTTGCATTAATAATGTACTCTATCTGCATAGAATGTTCATTCATCTGCGCTGCCTCCTTATATTGTTTAAATAGTCACTGCCAGATAGTCCGGCACCAAATTTTGGTTTTGTTTAAAAAAGAAATACAATAGAAACTAATATTTTAATTATTTTTTTAAAATCAGAGAAAGTGTTTATTTCAAAACATTTGTGCCACGTTTGCAACCTAAATTCTAGTGTCTATTGGAAAAGGTATACAGTGTGTGAAACTGACTAGAAATACAGAAATTTTAGTTTTGGTGATCCTAGATGAGCAAAATGCCAAAGTAGTATGAATGGCGATAAGTAAAGAAATAGTATAAATTAAAGTTCTTTCAGCTTCACTATGTTTAGATTTTTTTGTTAAAACAGATAAGAATTATTCATGTTTTTTCCAGCATGGCATTATCCCTTTACAATGATACCTGTAATACAGAATGTTTTAATAGTAAAAAAATATTGTCATCCTATTGTATGATGTTTCATATGCCTTTTTGATCACTGTCTGGTTTCAAGACAGTCTTTTCAAACCACTGTAATACTACATGATTGATTTCTCTCTCTCTCCCCCTCTCATATTTTATGTGCTTTTTACAAAAAAGTGACAATATTCATCTTTGTCATCAAAAAGCAATCCCAGAAAATGCACTGAGCATTAAGAAACCCCGAATTAGTGTTTGGACTGAGGGTACAAAAAACCTGGCTAAATTCACACACAATAGAGAAATGACTGTTCTATATGTATTGGCTAATGAAAAAATATATATTAAGTATTATCGTCCTCTTTCCCAGTAACTTTTGGCTGTACTGTCTCCTGTTGTGAAGATATGTCATCAGTATATTGTTTCAAATTGATGTTTTCTGTTTACTTTTAGCAATCTGATGCAATTGATGTTTGGAAAAGAAATGAATACATGGTGTTAACTACAGCATATAAAGTAATATTTATAAGAGTAATCATTTCAAGTCTGTGTGGATCAGACAACCAGTTCCTATTTTGAAACAACAAATGAGATGTAATTACCAAGAAGACTCAAGTTTTTTATTGCAAGTCAAGCCTGGTGATGGGAGAGTAATTATATGGAGTGTGTTCCAACTTACTACCTGCAGGCAGCTTTTTGTTCAACTTACAAAATTACATTTCATTTGGATATGTTTCAAATCACTTAAAATGGGGAAAAAACTAGGCCAGAAGACCAAGTATAAGTCTAAGTATAAAGAAGGCATTAAAGGAGGAATTGTATCCCACTACAAGCCTCTAACAGTGCATCAAAGTATTTTCTTAATATTTATTTACTATTGATTAATGTTACTGACTCATGTGGTTGTCTGTGTGCTTGGCGCATTTGTAAGAGTTGGTCTTTGGCCCAAGCGTCTTGCATGAGTGAGTCACATGTTTGCCGCCTCTTACTCTGACTTCTTGTGAGGCTTGTTGTGAGTCTAGCCTGCCCACAAAGACATTTTAAAACCCTTGCTGGTAAGACCACAGTTTTCCATAAGTGGGGGTGAAAGTGGAAGGGACAGGTTAGACTGTGACATCTTTGTGTCAGTGACCTGCTTGTTCTCATATAAGTTTGTACAGTGCTTGGTATAATGGGGCCTCAATCTTGAGGTTGCTACTTCAGTATAAATATTAAATAGCATTAATAAAATGCCCAGTTTTAATCAGTGTGCTTCCCTATATAAAAGATGAGGTAGTTAAAAAGCATCAAAAGTTTCAAAAGACAAAATACACTTGAACAACAAAGGGCTTTGTTTAAAATGTAACTTTACAGCTCATTCTAGTAGCTTGCAAACTGCTCTTGACCATGGAGTTACCTTCTTGTGACAGATATTTATGTGAATAGCCCCCTGATTAATTGAATTAGAATACACCCATATTATACACCATGGCATTTTAACTGTGCTAGCATGTCAGAATGGCTTTTAGTGCTGGTAGTGCATGGGAAAGAACTCTGAACTCTCAGCCTTTGTTTCATTTTGAAGTTTGCTGATCACCAGCTCTTAGGGGCTCAGTTCTCTGGACTTGAATTTGAAGGCAAAAGTTTTTAGAACATCAGAAGTGACAACATCTGGGATATTGGAATGAGTGAACTGTCCTGATCCTGAACCATCTGTTTTGTCTGTGTTTTGTGCAGTATTAAGCCTCTTATGAGTATGGCTGCAGATTTGTTTCTTAGGACCAAGACGAACCTTGGGTCAATTAGAAAACGGAGTTACTATTCCTGTGTTAAAAACCTCATACAGAACAATATACTTACTCCACCCTCCTCCCCCTTCAAACCCAATGCTGGGGTTTTGTATGGCATTTCAGCTAATACCGTGCAGCCAAAGCACTTATCCTCCCTCATAAGTTATACTTAAGGGAAAGAAAACCTCTCTTTGTGCAAAGAGAGACAATGTCTGATGTAGAGTCCTTGGACCGTGTAGAAAATACAGATTAATATTAATTAGTGACTCAGGGGAGAAAAGGTCATCACTGGAAAGAATCCACCAGCTCTGATGCCCCTGAGGAAATGGAGCACTGCTAAGGACTAACTTCCAGGGGAATTAAGGGCACTCAGCATCTTGCAGGATTCTGTTCTTCGGCTTCAATTCATCAAAGCATTTATGCACATGTTTAAGTCCCTTTGAAGTCAATGAGACTTAAGCACATGCTTAAGTGCTTTGTGGTATAGGAATGAACTTCTGACTCAGAGGCTTAATGATCAGCTCCATTTCATAAGTGTGTGTAAACCAAAGCAATTAAATTCTGTCACTTAATACTTCCACTAAATGCCATCTTCAGAATGCAACAGTGAACCAAGGATCTCTTCAGAGTCGGATTTATTTAAAGTTCTGCTCTATTTCCTGATGGCAATTTAAAAAATATGTGAGAGATGTGGGCTAGGGGTGAGGTAAGTGTCAGAACTCTGGTATGGATCAAAAGAGCTTTCTTTTAAAACAGAGTGTGAGTGCGTGTATATAGATGATGCACAGAGTTTGGTGAAAATCTCATGCTGTTGTTTTATTTCCTAGTTTTAAGGCAATGATTGTGCTGGCATCAAGTCATGGACAATGAAAGTAAAGTCAGGTGCCAGTTGTATGACTTTGACATTATTTTTAAACCGCATTGACTTGCAGTTAAGTAATTTAATCTTTTAAATATTTTTTTAAAAAACACCCTCAACCTTAGCAAATCCAACTAGGATTTTTTTCAAAAGGGAGAGAGGTTGGTTTTAAGAGTTATTTACTGGAATCAGTTGGGTTCGTTTTTTTTTTTTTTTTTAAAGGGACAAGAAACAAAACTTGGAGCAATTTACTAATCATCATGGTCATCCTACGTATCTGATTATACTTTTAAGAAATGTTGATAGTAGGATGACCAGATGTCCCGATTTTATAGGAACAGTCCCGATTTTTGGGTCTTTTTCTTAAATTGGCTCCCATTCTCCCCCACCCGCATCCCCATCCCGATTTTTCACATTTGCTGTCTGGTCACCCTAGCTGATAGATTGAGGATATCTTTATTCCATGCTGAAGATGCACCTGGATTTGAAATGGGATCAAAGAAGTGTCCTACAAATGAAGCATGGGTACAGTGCATTTTTCTGTCACTCTAGCTAAACCGCTGGTTGTGTGGTAAAATTATTTATTGAACTGTGCAAACAACCGTCTTTAGAAATGCTCTCTTGAAACCAGCTATGTAAACATTAAATGCATTTTTGTCTTCTGATTATTATTCTTTTCCCCTTTGTTATAGCAGATTATTCACTTCTTGTTAGTAAATGCGTTCTCTCTACAGCCTTTTGTAGAGGAATCACTACTGCATAAGTCAAGATATAAAGCTGAAAGAAGGGACCTGAACATAACAAGCCTCAATTCTCTGTATTCCTCTCTAGAGAACCATATTTTACACAAGGACCAGAACTCAACAGGCTAGGCAAATGCTGCTTTGCTTCCAAAGCTTTTATGGCCAGGTCCAAGTGGCATTTCACACAGGCTCCTAACTTAATTGACGCTGCTGTAGCTGGCAGAGACTGAACACGTTTTTACTGAGATACCCACCCCGAGCAAAATAACAGAATTGCCAAGGGTAGAGATGGAAAAGTCCCTTCCTTTCCCCATTTCCTGAACCATGATTGTTCCCTCTGACAGTTTCTTTATGTGCTTTGTTCAGTCTGGTTTAAATATCCCTAGTCATAAGGCTTATGCTGCTTCCTTTGGGAAAAATATTCCACTGTCCAGTATATGGTCATTTGAACTGTGAGAAATCCAATAGCATGAGACAAGCCGTACCCCCTGTGGCCTCAATCCTACTCTTATTGAAAAATGTGGGAACTTTGCTGTCAGCTTCAAAGAAAACAGGATCCTCCACTCAAACCTTCTGAGTACTAAGTTTGTTAAGCTGAGTTGTCTCTTTTGCACAAAGTGTATAGGTACTGATTTTAAAACTGCTGAAATAAATTGTAACGTATTAAAGACAAGTATGGTTTTATATACCCAAACACAAGCCTGAAGGGATGGAATCTCTAAACTTTGTTTTTCTATTTTGCAGTGAGCTATTGTTTCTTTATTAGCGAGAGTTTTGGGATGTTTCCTTTAGCCATTAAGTATTTATCAACTTTGGTTATCATAGAAATGGACAAAAAAAACAAAGTATATAAAGAAATATGCTTCAGAAATGTAATTGTTGCTGTGTCAGAATAAACTAATGGTTTACATAGCCCCAGTATCATGCCCTTATGGCAGTATATACTTGATGCTTCTGGAGAAGATGTGAGGACACTCTTGAGGATACTAGAACAATTGCTCCATATGAGGGAAACTGCTGCTTAACCCCCAGATGGTGATCAGTTTATGCCCTGAAGCATGAGGACTGATAACATTTGTCTTTTTTTTACACTAGCCAGTGTATCTAGATTGGCTATTCTTATTCATATGTATCTAATCTGCAGGATTTAAAAAAGCCCTGCTTAACATTGGAGCCAAAGATTTATTTACTAAGTCTAGGTTAGTAATGTAGTGGTAACAGATTCCTGGCCAGGACCTTGTGCTCAATTCGCATATGTCAGCCCTATTTTAAATTTATTTTGTTTTAGTACTGAACATATTTCATTCCCTCCGTGCCACAAATTAGCCTTATTGTTCACTTGCATGCTGTTTCTAACATCTGAATGCCTTTAAGCTTGGTGACCAGTTTGATGCACAATATCTGACTTGTATTGTGGCACAATCTCCTTTGTTTTATAGTGAATTGCAATATTTATCCAAGAATCTGGTTAGCTTTCTTTACTTTTTGCGTGTCCTCTTATAATTGCTGAGTGGCAGTAATAGTACTGTAACTCTGTATATCAGTATACCATATTTACTGTGTACTTTGCTTTTAGAGTTAGTATATTAGAATGGGATTTCCAAATAGGCACCAGGGACATAGGTGCCCAGTTCCCATAGAACTTCAGTGAGATTTTAGGTACTTAACTCACTTACACTGCATTGAAAACCTCCACCTTAATGATGGAATGATACTCTTTTCACGAAAGAACAACAAAGAAATTGATGAATCTATCCAACTTCTTAATCTATAATATCCTAAATCAGTTTACACTTCTGAACTAATATAGGAAGCGTGATTTTCTTGAATTAACTATAGAAATAAATGTAGAAAGATTGAAGCCAAATACATGTTCTATATTTTACCTGCAAATCCAGTTGCTTTGTTAAATCTGGAATCTTAAAAATAAAAGTCTTGTAAGTATAGTACTGGTAACAAATATGATAAACTGTGCTAGATGTGCGAGCTCTGCCTATTAGATTTCTTCTATAACCTGATGGTTCAGGAGTTCTTATGTTGAAGAAAATCTTTGAGTTTGCAAAAAGGTCCTATAACAAACTCAGATTTTAAAGTCTGTATTTTCTTCAGTGTATTTTCATTTTCACTTCCAAATCTAGAGGTTGTCAAGGGGGAACATTGGCATAACAATGTACTACATGACGTTAAAACATTGTCTGATTTAGTGGTGACATAAGTACTTGTCATTAAACCTCTGTCCAAACTAGGACATAAGAAGACCATCAGTCAGACACAGCTGGTGGAATTGAGAAAGGCTTGGAAATACTAGAGCTGACAATATATTACATTTATATATTGCCTTTCATCCTAAAGCATTTTACAAACATCATACATGCATTATACAGATCTCTCGCCCATTGCTGAAATGCAGTTTGGAATATGGGCTGAGGAGAACAAACACAACAGCTGTTTAACAGTCCACATTAACATAGCATAGTAAATTTAATGTGAAAAGTGTGTCCCGCTGAAACTGCAGGGGGAATTGTTAGTTGAATCGAATGAAAATACACAACTGGAATTTGGCTAGCATATCAGAGTTCACACTCCAACAGGGTTGGGGCCAAAATCTGTCCTTAGCATATCCCAATTCCTACCACAGGGCAGATATGTGGTCCCTCCTCACAATGTTATATGTAACATTCTTTGTAACCTCATTATCCAACCAGGGTGGTGGTGATAAAGAAATGTATGTAACTGGCAGGTTTAATAAGGCAGAATAATGACAAGTTCATAAGAGAAAATTCTGCAGCTGATGCAGTATGTTAGCAATTTGCTAAAATAATGGCAGCCTGCTCTGTTGAGTGACGACCAGAGATTAGAATGGGCTTAACCATCTGGCTGAGTCTCTAACCAGGAGCTGGGATGCGGTGGGTGAGTAGCCTGCATATTAACTTTTTCAGAACTCTGCCTAGGATGGCTGTGGTCTTGTAGGCAGCCCTTTCAGATGAACCAAGTAGGAATCTCTTCTGGCCAGGCTAGTAGGAAACATGCAAGAAAAATCTCATCTGGAACTTGTAGAATCCATATTTTCCATTTTCTTCCTTTTCTGTTAGTGCATGTGTCAGCCAGACACTAGGGCAGCCTTGCCTAAGGTTTGTGTTAGAGACAGGATTTGTGCACCGCATATATTACTACAGATGAGACTCAGCCCTGGTCTGCATTGGGGTGGGGGTCGACCTAAGATACGCAACTTCAGCTACGAGAATAACATAGCTGAAGTCGACATATCTTAAGTCGACTTGCCTCGCATTCTCACAGCATGGGATCAACTGCTACCGCTCCCCCATCAACTCCGCTTCTTTCTCTCATCTTGGTGGATTACAGGATTTGAAGGCAGAGCGATCGGAGATCGATTTATCGTGTCTACACTAGATGCGATAAATCGATCCCCAATAGATTGGTAGGTAGTGAAGATGTACCCTCAGAGAAGAATCTTCGATCTAAGCAGCAGGTCTGGCAAGTAAGCTAAAAGGTGGAACTAACTAGATAGAGCTGGCTGAAAATTTTCCATCAGAACTGTTAGTTGATGGAAAATTGAGCTTTCAGTTAAACTTTTTTGTTCCCCTGCCCTCCTAAAAAAGGGTCCAAAAGCTTTCTGGGGGAAATTTTGACTTTTCATCAGAAAAAACTAACAATGTTTTTGGCTGAAAACCAAAAAAAACAGTACTGTGCTTGGTGGTATTTTGGTGTTTGGTATAGTTAAAGGCCTATTAGCTTACTACTTTCAGTTCTAATTTAGGGGATTCAGCAAGTATGCATTTATATTCGTACTTAGCAGACTGTCCTTATGATTAATGAGCCATTTTTCTGCTCTTTTTCTCTTTCTAAAACTGATTTACTTGGGGTATAGAGAGATTCTCAGGAACACAAAGGACTGACTATTGTTAATTTTAATTTTTGCAGGTGTTGCTTACAAATAAACTAACAAATGTGGTCACTTCACTATGCATATTATACCTAGTATGTAACTGATCTGGATCATAAAATGTCTTGAAGACTATTTTATCTTAGCTAGTCCAAGGTAATGTCAATCTGGTTAGTGCTTGATAATAAGCATGCTCCTGATTTCTGAAGTCACTACTAATAATTTGATTACAGTTTATGTAGTTGGTTAAAATCCAGCCTCATTTTTCACAGTATCTTCCTTCCACTGACAAGTGGAGCTGGAGTGTTCTAAAGGAAAAAACCCTTTGAAACAGAATTGAGAAGTCTCATGTATTAGTCATGTGACATGCCAAGGACACCATCTCAAATCAGAACCTTTCATTTTTCTCAGGAGAGCATGAATTGTTTTTGTCCCTGCAAGGTGACTTCCAGCTCTCTTTATGCCTCTTTCCAGCTGCAACTGAAGAACCAGTTGGGACAGTGATAGAGCGTGGCTACTTCTTCAAAGGATTTCTCTGAATAATTTCTAAATGTGCATGGCCTGGGTGGATAGGGTCTTCTACCCCAGAGGGATCAAATTCTCCTACCAGATTAATACTTTTTATTAATACAGATTAATACTTAGGTCTCTGGGATATTTCTTTCTCAGATACCAATGAAAGTGCTGCTTTTAGAACACATGTACACTTCCCCATTTAGCACATGTAATACTGAACAATAGGAAATAAATGATATCAAATTCTGAATAAAAGAATTTGGAAAAAAAATACTCTCAAAACAAAAGTCTGTCTTGTAGAACTAGCTTTTTCTGTAATAAATCATGTTGCTTGATTGCTAGGTACAGTTTGCTAATTGATGGTCTTTTAAAAAAAAAAACAAAAAAAAAAAACTTTTTCCTTGTCTGAAATGAGGTCTAGTGTAGCAGGATCTCCAACAGATGGCATTGCTGGGACTAAAACATGACTAACCCCATGTGGAAATCGGCTCCAAGAAAGGGCTGTTGGAATTTTGCTTGTGTAGAATGGCTGAAACACAGTATATCATTATACAGAGTTGCTAGAATTGTAACTGTGTTGCACAAGTACAACTGTCCGTTATAAAACTGTATTCTAAAAAAAACAACTGCTGGGAAACTTGGGAAGGCTTTTCTGCTACATTTTGGGAGAGTTCTGGAAAGCTAGATACCCTCAGAGTGATCTGACACGCAAGTCAAGTGCAAGGGATCATCCATTCCAGATATGGTTTAGTTTACTCCTGGGCAGCTGATGTGTAGTCAGTGCCCAAAAGCCGATTCAAAGGCTATAATAAAGTGAGCTTTGTTATTGTAGTTGATTGATTTTGCTCAAGATTCTGTTCTCCAGATGCTATAATATATATGTACTAGGTCTGTTTCTTATATTCCCCAAAACTGCTGTATAAAGGATAATCTAGGAAATTAGATTTTTTTTAATGTCTTCCGCATTGCAAAAACTGGTAATATCTTTAACTGGATGAGCCCTTAGGGACTGAAGCTGTACAATAAATAAATAAATAGTCAAAACTTTGCTCGGCGCTATCAAAACCAGCAAATTGGTCTGGCATTCTCAGGGCACTACGTCTTTCACAATGTCAGGGATAGTTTTTTCCATCCACAGACTTGTGCGCACTGGGATCAGCAGAAGAGGCTCAAGCTTTTAAGGGAAGAAACGTTCAGTGCAGTGTCAGGCAGACCTGAGGGTTGCTGGGAGAGGTTGAAAGTGACCGATATCAGATGTCGGAGAGCCACAGCATTCGGGGGGCCACAAAACACCACCACTTTGGAAATGGAGGTTGTGGGGATTCAGAGCTTTTCAAAGCAAACATCTACATGTGTTTTAAACAGGCTTTTGAACAAAGAAGGACCAAGTTCTCTTAGGCTTGAATCTTAGGCCCCTTGAAAACAGTGTTAAAATACAAGGAACCAGGATCTGGCCTGTGAAGGAGTATCTCTGTGGTCAGGAGTGGCATTATGAAATGGCTCATGGGGTTGGCAGTAGGATGTGTTGTGCCTGTCTCCCATAGTCCTCCACTTAAATAGCAAATGATGTACAAGTCTTGGTCCAACTCAAATTGAAGAGATGTCAGAGTCTTTGGCAGCACCATCACCATTTGCTCCCTCATGGCAGGTTTCATGCACAGAGCAATGATGAGTTGGGTGTTGACTGAGCTTTGCATGCCTAGAGCTGATACCTTCATGTTGAGATTGAGGCTAGAGCTGTGCAAATAATGGGTTTGTGGGTTCACTGGCAAGTCTGGGGGAAAAAAAATTATTTCTGGTCAAGCCGAAAATGAAATTTTCCAAAATGTATGGCCAATCCCAAAAGTTGAAAAAAATTGTTTCAGGTCAAACAAAATGTTTGTTTCGCTACTGAGTTCTTTCTAATGGTTTTTTAAAAAAAAATTAATTAAATTAAAGGAAACTTCGATAATCAAAATGTTTCATTTTGAAAATGTTGAAACAATGTGTTGAGGTTTTTCAGAGTATGTTTAGGGGTTTTTTCCCCCAATCAAAACAATTCAGCAAAATTGGCATAAATTCACCAATTGTTTTGCGTCAAAGAGAGTGCATTTTTCACACACAAAAAAGAGTTTTCAACCAGTGCTAGTTGAGACACGCAGCAACACAGAGAGCATTCACTGCTGTTGTGCATGTTTCACCTGTCCTGTGTGTTGGATTGTCATACTGCATCTTTCATGAGCAATAAACTCATTTAGAAAATGTTGGTGGAGGGGAGTCAAATATGTGTTTATATATTTCATAATACTAACTAATGTAAAACAGAACTGCGCTCGTTACCTGCAAGCCTCTTACAGCCATTACATTAAAATGGATGGAACATTTATATACCAGCTGAAAAGTATTAGAAATAGTGGATTGACATTGGAAATTGAAATAGATTGAGGGCACAGTGGGGGAAGAGAATGACGACTTTTTAAAGAGCTAGCTCTGAAATTGCTTTAAAAATTACTTAATGGCTTACTGAGACGACAAATCTGGAGAAAGAAGTGATTGTACATAAATTCCAGGCCATTAGTATAAGGAGAAATCCTGCAGTGATGCAAATGGAATGGGAATATGAAAGATTTCAAAGAAGAGAAGGGGAGCAGGATTGCCGGGTGTTGTGAAATATGGCAACTTCTTTAGCAGAACCAGTGGTGGGCAACCTGTGGCCCGTGGGCCGTATGCAGCCCATAAGAGTAATCTGCTGGCAGGCTGCGAGACAATTTGTTCATTGTTTGTCCACAGGCCCATCTGCTTGCAGCTCCCAGTGGCCGCGGTTTACCATTCCTGTCCAGCGGCAGCCAGCACATCCCTGCAGCTTCCCGTTGCTTCCATTGGCCAGGAATGGCGAACTGTGGCCACTGTAAGCGCCGAACAGTCAATGTAAACAAACTGTCTCACGGCCGGCCAGCGGATTACCCTGACCGGCCACAGGTTGCCCATCACTGCTCCAAACAATAGTATTTCCAAGATGTTGAATTCCAGAAAAGGTTTTCTTTTGTTTTATTTAATCTAATTCAAGAACATCTTTCGTTTCAAAGAGTCACTTTAGAGCACATATTCCTTTAATATAAAATTCAATCCCCTCACTCTTCCTCTTCACTGAAGAAAGGTGGTGAAAATGACTTTCAAAGCAGTGTGTTTAGGACTCCAGGGTCTGACTTGCCAAATGGGAGGAGATAGATTGGCTCTTTGAACGTGGTCAGTCTTACATGCAGCTCACGCTGCGTTTTGCAAGAGTACATCTGAGTCTCCGTGCACCTTTTTTACAGTAGGAAAATTTGCTTTGCTAAGAGAAAAAAGAGCTATTTGAAAAGTTTCACTGCGTTGTCTTGCACTTTGATATAGTATGCAAAATCCTTAGATTTAACTTTAATATTCCTTGGGGCTGCAAAGCCTTGGGGTTTTTTTTATAAATACTGTGACGGAGTCAGACCAGAAGGATATAGGAGAGTGCTGGAAGGCAGGTATATTAGTCTCAGGATGTGCAGGTCCTTGTTCCCTGGATAGCCAAACAAAGGCTACTCCAGGCCAATCAAGACACCTGGGGCCAATTAAGAACCTTCCAGAAAGGAGTAGAAACAGCTAGCCTAATTGGGACACCTGAAGCCAGTCAGGGACTGGCTGAAACCAGATAAAAACCTCCCAGTTAGTCAGGTGGGTGTGGGTGTCAGGAGCTGTGGAAGGAAGTTATGCTGTTGGTGAGACTGAGTGTAGGACAACATATCATACTGAAGGAAGGAGGCCCTGAGGTAAGGGTGAAGTGGAGTTTGAAGAAGCAGGGACTGCTGTGGGGAAGTAGCCCAGGGAATTGTGTTTTGTGCCTAAAAGGTCAGCCATCTTAACTGATACTATTAGGGTCCCTGGGCTGGAGTCCAGAGTAGAGGGCGGGCCCGGGCTCCCCCCTTTTTCCATCTTCCATACTGGCCTGTGATGAAGGCAACTCACTAGGTGGTGATTCTTGCCAATTATACTGAGAAAGGGAGGTCACTCTGGGGCCTAGATGAGTTTCTGAGGCCCCTAAATCTGCCAGGAAGCGCAGGACCCACAAGTACAGACTTGGAGCTTTGTCACAATACATATTGCTGCCAAAGCAGACAAATAGCTTCAGTGCTAATAAAGACATGGAAATTATGCCCTTTTTTTTTTCTGAGCCATGAATGTTTTTAGTTTATATTTGATACTATTACATTTAAACACTCTTTTGAATAAAACTGGGGGTAAGGACGTGCTATTATTTGCCCACAAAATTGTGTCAGAAAGTGATTTTGTTGGACCTCAGTTTCATCCTGGAAGCAATGGCTGGAGTGTTTCTGAAAAAGTTTAAATGGTTATAACATTTCCATTCTAGAGATGGGCCCAAACTGAAAAACTTAGATCCACTTCCCCTCTCCTTCAGATTTTGAGAGTTTCAGATTCAAATCCAGACTTTGTCTTGGTCTCTCTTCAAATCTCTATACGTATGTTTCACATCTTGGTCATGCTCTGTTACTTGTGCTAAAGGAGTAGAAGGGGCTCATAAGTTACCCTCCATTGTTTATAGCAGAGGTCGGCAACCTTTCAGAAACGGTGCACCGAATCTTCATTTATTCACTCTGATTTAAGGTTTCATGTGCCAGTAATACATTGTAACATTTTTAGACGGTCTCTTTCTATAAGTCTATAATATATAACTAAACTATTGTTGTATGTAAAGTAAATACGGTTTTTAAAATGTTTAAGAAGCTCATTTAAAATTAAATTAAAATGCAGAGCCCTCCAGACCGGTGGCCAGGACCCAGGCAGTGTGAGGGTCACTGAAAATCAGCTCGCGTGCCACCTTCGGCACCCGTGCCATAGGTTGCCTACCCCTGGTTTATAGGATGAAGAATTAGTTTGACCAAAGAGGGCATTGTTATGACCACACACAGCTCTGGGGATCTAATCTGTGGCCCCTATGCTATATAAACACTTAGCTATGTGAGTAGTTCCATTATGTTCACTTAGACATGTATACAGCTACTCATATGTGTCAGCATTTGCAGAATAAGGGCCTATATCATTAACTCCTAAGGAACTTCATTGCTGCTTGTGTGAAATTCTGATCTAGGCCTGGGATTGGGTAGCAGTGTCAGTTGCTATATGAATAGTGAGTTTAATGAAAACTCCTCAGACTACCAGTTTGTTGGTCGTTTAGTTGTTTTTCTTGTCCGTGCTCTCTAACCAGAGTCAGGAGTGAGGATGGAGAGGCTAAAAGTGTCAATAGTGAGCTACAGATTTAAGTAAAATGTGAGGGACAAGAATATTGTGCAACAAAGAATATTTTTGATAAAAGCTAGCTTTGTATTTTCTCACTCCCTTTCATTTCCTTCCTTTTTCCAGCATACACAACCCTTTGCAGCCCTCTTTCCTCTGTTTCAGCTGCCCAAAATAAATACAAACAATGCACTGGTGTTTCTAACATGAAAACAGTGCATATGAGAAGACACTTGTGCAAATGTAGAGAGAAGCAGAATCACATTACTCTTTAAATGTACCTGTGGCTACTTTTGTCAGATGACGTAACCAGACTGAGTGAGGCAGGCGGGCTGGTGAGCCCCAGCATATGTCATGAGACACTCTCTTCTAAAGGCAGACTTTCCGCACGAGTGGGAAAAGCAGCTCTCCAGGGCGGCAGCAGGAGTAGCCCTTGCTTACTAGCATTGATTTAATTGTAGCCATAAGCTTTTCTCTCTTGCTCAGCATCGTGAACATTTCTGTGCACTGGACAGAGGCTTCTTTGCCTCCAACAGAGCAAACCTGAGCACTTGGCACGCATGCGCTCTCTCCAAGTGTTCAGTTTTAATTATTCTGATCATAATTCATAGCACGCTTGCAGATGTCCTGTTGTTAGACTTTAAAAGCCTGGGAAATAGGAGACTTCCCTACTACAGTTAATTCCTGCTGAGGAGTGGGGCGAGACAGCCCTTTCCCCCTCGATTTAGAATTATCACGTGTTGGGATTAATGCAGCGAGAATCTGCAACTCCTCAGACCCACTAGCCAAACTCTCCCTGCGTAAGGGAGATACAGCAGCTTTAGAAGTTGCTGCAGTCCCAGTTAGGACCAACCGCACTGCACAATTGCACCACAGTCCGTAGGACGGCACTTCTCCTCTTCTACCCAATGTTACAGCTGTGCCACACAAATGCCCAGTGGCTTTTATTGTTGAAAATGAATTCCTTTAGAAATAAAAAACACCATATTTGGTGTATAGAAAGAGTCATTAAGGAAGGAATCCCAGAACATTTTGAAGTTTGACATGAATGATTTTTCTCTCTCTCTCCCCCCCTACCCCAGAGGGTTTTGTCCAATTCTTGCCCATTGGCAGGTTGAGCTACTCTGTAGTCTTTGGCTAGGAGGATGGAGGTGTAATCTAAGGACCTCTCAGTGCCAACTGGCAGAGGACTCCCACTCTTCTGTGATTCCTCTGAGGCCTGACATAGTCACTACACCTGACACATTGCTGTCATCATATTTATATGTAAAGAGCATTGTGTGACATATCAGATGAAAGCTGGTGACACGCTGGTCATTAATACCATTGGGTGATGTATGGACGGGTGATGTGTTAAGACTTATGCATGTGTGCTGGAAATATGTTTCTGAAATACGTTTTGCAAGCACACGTGGTAAACACATTTGTCCTAGGCAAAGGAAGGTTGGTTTGCCTGTGTCTGGAATCACAGGGATGCCAGAGACAATGGGCAGTTCATTTGCATCTGAAGTAAACAGCAAGTAGCAGGAGGATGACGAAACAGCATGTTATCAGCACACCAGTGAACACCCCGCAGTCTGAACCCAAGGGGGTCATCTGGCTCTTGAGGCAAAGACAATGCACTTTGGAGAGTATAAGGAGAAGTAATAGGGTATCTTGTTATCTGACACTGAGGGACCAAAGAGGTCAGTGACCTTTGCATCCATGAATGGTGCATCCCCAGCTATGGGGGTCAGGGACATTCAAAAGTAACTGAAAGTGAGAGAACTTAGACAAACGAGGAGCCTGCTAAGGTTATATTCAGCATCTTGAAGCATATATTGTATTTCTGTTTTATTTGTAAGCATTTTATGTATCTATTATCTCTGTTTAGCAGCAGTAAATCTCTATTCTTTATTAATACATTTATTTTTGTTATAGTATAAATCTATCTCAGTGCTGTTACGTTACAGGGAGGTGAGCAACCTCACATGAGCCTGCAGGCTGGTGTTTATTCTGTCCCTTTGGAGTCAGCAGACTTGGTATTTCTCTAGACATCCAGTGACGGGCTGGGGAGGAGAGACTAATGGAGAGTTTGTGAACTGAAGCATGCCAAGAGTTTACTGGCAAGGCAAGACAACGCAAGGACTGGTGATCCTTCGCTGGGCTGGCTAACAGCCTGAAATGTCCAGTTTAGCAGCTGGAAATCTTTCACTGAGGCAGAGGTATAACAAGATTGTGTATAGTTCTGGATGCCCCAAAAAAGCATCGCAGGAGGATCGTGATCAGTTTGCTCTCTCTGTCCCCCATCGCCCTTTGAACAGCTCATTCCCCCAGGCTATGTAAGCGATGAGGATTTGGCCTTGTGTGTTTGGCAATAACTGATAGGCCTTGCTGTTTCAAGCACCTTCTCAGACTGACCTGACAATGGGCACTCCTGTAGTACAGGCCCACTGCCACTGGGCTCAGCGCGGCGCTTTAAAGCGTAAAGTAAATTGCAATGGTGAGAAATGCTCAGCTGGGCTATTTATAAAGCACTGGGTATTTTTAATACAGGAGTGGGTTTTTTTTTTAAACTGGCTCTTTATAGAACAATTCTTTGGTGATTGCCCAGTGTGTACTTGTATAATTTTTGGTGGTACCCAGAACAGGTCCAAGTCTCACACCTCCACTTTTCCCCCACGCCAAAGGCTCTGGGAGGGAATTTGGGTGCTGGATGCAGGCTCTGGTATGGGACACAGTGGGGGTGCAGGAGAGGGTGCAGAAGGAGGCTTGGGGTGCTGGGTGTGGGAGGAGGTTTGGGTGCTGGTGTGAGCTCTGGGATGGGGTTTGGGTGCTGGGTGTGAGCTCAGGGCTGGGACAGAGGGTGGTGGGTTTGGGACTCGGCCGAGGATGAGGAGTTTGGGGTGCAGCAGGCTGGCTTCCCCGGGGCTGGGAGCCAGAGAGGAGGACACCCCCAGCCCTCTCCCTGCTGGCAGTAGTGAGCTCTGGAGCACGGGGGGAGGCCCTTCCTCTCCAGCTGGACACTCACCCAAGTCCCCCTACCCCCCCAGGCTGCTGCTCAGGAGGGCCAGCTGGGATAAGCCCTCCCCGCCTTGGAGACAACTCTGAGTCGCCTGCCGCAGAGTAGGCGAGGCTGCCATGCACCTCCTCCCCTCTTCCCTCTGCAAGCACAGTAGCCACCTCAGCACTGTTCCTTTGTAGCCGGCAGTGGCTGGCGAGGGAGCGTAGGGCGGAGCCGGCAGTGGCTGGCGAGGGAGCGCAGGGCGGAGCCGGCAGTGGCTGGCGAGGGAGCGCAGGGCGGAGCCGGCAGTGGCTGGCAGGGACGCTCGTGTGACGTGCATGGGGGTGGCAGGTGGGGCGAGGGTACGCTATGAAGGAGGTGTGCAGGGGCGGCGGGCAGAGCTGGGGGAGAAACCTGGTCCTGAACATTGGTGGAGCCGGGCTCTTGGGCCCTGAATATTCTGGAGCCCGGGCACCACAGGACCATACAACTCGCCGCCTCTGTTTGGAACCACAGAAAGGTTTCTGTTTTCTTTTTTAACTGAGTCATAAAAGTCTGCTGGGGGCTTTAACTCAGTGTGTGTTTCTAGCACTGCTGTTCTGCAGCTGTATGGTTATTGAAATGTTTTATTGTTTTAATAACATTTCAAAGGAAAGTGATGCCCAATTTGAAGGGATATATTGAATTCTCTTCCTGCAGATTGATGATTAAAACATGGGATTAAAAATGAGGCAGGTGCTCAGACTGTATTTCAAAATTTACAGGGCCAAAAGTGCAGAGTCTAGACTGCCAGTGCCCTTGGACAAGAGCCTGGAAAGAAGCCAGTATGTCTGTCACGTATCAAAACCTTACTTTCGAGAGTAAGTCACTGAGGATACTTGCTGTCACAGTTCAGGGACGTTGTACATGTATTTCCCCCTCCTAGTTCACCAAAGGCACCCACTGTAAGCTCTGGGGTCCTCTCAAGTTTCCTCTCTTGGACTCTCTCCTTCCAGACCGAGGTATTTCAAAGCTACCTAGTTCCCTGCCTATACTGGCAATTCCCCAGCAACTCAGACTATCTTAGCAGGCCTGCTCTGCCTTCTCCTCAGAAGCTATTAACTGTGGAATTGCCCATAGGTATATGTTATCACACATTTATTCTTCAGGTGATCACATTTAAAACAGTAGCCCACGTGCAAGCCAGTAGATTTACCAGAGATCACTTGAACTCCAGCAAGGGCTCTTTTTTAAAAAATCACAAATTGATTAACAGCCCTTAGGTCAGAACAAGCACCCTTGTGAATCTGTGAATCACTCCTTTAGACAAAAGACAGAGAGTCTTGTAGCACCTTATAGACAGCTGTCTTTGAGCATATGCTTTCGTGGGCGAGGACCCACTTTGTCATTAGTGATTAAACAGTTTGGGTCTTTGATCTGCAGAGACCATGAATAGGTAACTGGCCAGACAATGGTCCCCTCCTCAGGGCGAAGCTTCAAAAGGTGCCAGATCTTTGCATAACTGGAGGTGCTAATTTGCGTTTACCTCCCCCCTGGTATTTCCTAGGGACCCACTTAACTTTGTCTGGCACACTGTTTTTAAATAGTCAGTTGACGCTCATAACACTACCCAAAGTTTACATTGGCCACGTTCCCTTTGTGAGAGTTATGTACAATCCCACAATACTACATATACTTTGCCAAAGATACTTGAACTTAATTCAGTAGGATTTTATTTAATTCAATAGGGTTTGTGCAGGGAATTGGCATCTCTGTTGCACTTGCGTAACAAAGACTTTGCAAAATTGAGTTCTGAAGTGTGTAGGAAAACTGCAGTCTACTCACCAGAGTAGTGGTCTGTAAATGTGTTGGGAATAGTGGGTAATCTAGTTAGCCCACACAAGCCCTCTATGAGATCTTTTCATAAAGATCACCTAAGATTATAAACAAGAGTAGAATTAATTTCAGTTTGTGGAGAGAGCAATAAACTTCCTTTTCCCTGCATTACCAATTTTGGGGAGGAGGGTCATAGAAGAATCCAAGAATGCGTGCACATGTTGCCCAGTGAACATGTGATGATTTGTCATGCACATTCTGAGTGATTGGCATAGCACACTGGGCAGAATCTGGAATTTGGTTCATGTTACTCATTGGGTTTTATGACCCATAGCATGCAGAATGTGATTGATTGGCAAGACACCCTGGCAGAATTTAAGATGCTCTACATGTCATCCTGTGGATTTTCTGACTCATCGGACATGCTGATTGATTAGCACAGCACACAGGCAGGGACCAGAATTCCTCTTTGAAGTCAACTTCTGGCAAATGTTGCACGCGTTCCATTGAACAAACATGTAGAAGGACCTTGTTGTTTTGCTCCTGCTGCTGCTTCTCTTTATTGTACTAACAGTGTCCTCATTTCATGTTTCTGAAAAGGGTGGTTGATTGCTAACAGTAAGGGAAGGTTTGTGTTGTTGTGTTGTTCCCTAGCGAGATCGGAATGTGCACTGTGACGTGCGAGCACGCTTGGTTTCACCATTCTGCTCGTCTGTCATGTGGTGGTTTTGTGTCCTCTCATGAAAGCAAAAATTAGCACATGCAGACTTGAGGAAAAACTGAAACTTGAAGCAGGCAGGATAATAGCTGGTGCTTTTGTAGCCAGGGCACCAAAAAAAACACAAAAAAGGTGACCGGAGCCCTGCTACCGAAGCACAAAAAAAACGGGGTGCGGGGGGGGGGGGAGAATGTGCCACCCCAAGATTGCACGGAATGTCACTCCTCAAAATGTGCTGCCCCAACCACATGCTTCCTAGGCTGGTGCCTGGAGCTGGCCCTGTTTGTAGCATTGATGATGTCTTCTCTCCCATTCCCAGCAGCACATGACCGAGACCCGGAGATCAGGGTAAATAGTAGCTCTGAAAGGAAAATAGGTAGGTGCTGTCCAGATACGAGATGTTCTGCTTACTCCTAGTGACTAAAATGGTGATTAACAGTAATAATGAGAACTGGATCTGAGCCAGCACTCTAGATGCAAACTCTCTCTCTAAGTTTGGGGCAGGTTGGATTTCCATCTGAACTGTGCTGCTCAGTCCCACCTCTGGTATTAATACAATTATGCTTGCAGTTCTTAGTGTGTCCATAGAAACTAAATGTATCCATTTCGTATCATTCTGGGATGTATTAACAGGGGTGTTGTATGTAAGACAAGGTAGGTTAATTATCCCACTTTATTCAGCCCTAAGGAGGCCTAAACTGGAGTAATGTATCCAGTTCTGGGAACCACACTTGAGGAAAGACGTGGACAAACTGAAGAGAGTTCAGAGAAGAGCGAAAAAAAATTATGAAAGGTTTAGAAAACCTGTTTTATGGGGAAAGGTTAAAAAAAGAACTGAGACTGTTTAGTCTTGTCAAGTTTTCCCTCCACCTTCTTTTCACAAGTCTTCAAATATGTTAAGGGCTGTTACAAAGAGGACAGTGATCAATTGTTCTCCATGTGCAATGAAGGTGGGATAAAAAGTAATCGGCTTAATCTGCAGCAAGAGAAAATTAGGTTAGATATTGGGGAAAACTTTCTAACTATAAAGGTAGTTAAATTCTGGAGCAGGATTCCAAGGAAGGTTATGGAATTTTCACTGCTGTTGGACAAACATCTGTCAGGGATGGTCTAATTTTATTTGTCCTGCCTCAGCACAGAGAGGTGGGCTTGATAACCTCTCGAGGTCCCTTCTACCCGTACATTTCTGTCATTCTACAATTGCCACACTTCATTATGTGTGAAAACATTCATTTCTTGAAACTTTTTATTGTTGTTGTTCATTATTTGTATCACATGAGTGCCTAAAAGCCTCTGCAGAAATTGGGCCCCTATTATGCTGGGTATTGTACAAACACACAACAAGAGAGTGTTCCTGCCCTGAAGAATTTACTATCTGGCATAATGTCTTTGTAAAACCATCAGTACAATGTTCTTTCACAGTTGGCTTTGCAATACCCTTTCCAAAGCCACACTAAGATAGACCCATACACTAGACACATTTTAGAGTGACCAGATGTCCCAATTTTATAGGGACAGTTCCGATTTTTGGGTCTTTTTCTTATGTAGGCTCCTATTACCCCTCACCCCCGTCCCGATTTTTCACATTTGCTGTCCGGTCACCTTAACACGCTTACACAACAAAATCCCTTCTGCAAACTTGCATGTTTTTGGAGGAAAAGGTTAAAAAACTGTCAAAACACATGTTGCTATAAAAATAGACAGTTGCTTATTGGCTGAACATCTGAGGTTGCTCCAGAATGTATGTATCTATAAAAAGTAAATTACAACTTAATTTTCTGAAATAGAATCCAAATGCGCTTGGGGTAAAGAAGGTAACGTTATAAACTTCCATGTTTTACTAACTCTGCCTACTTTGGGTTAAAGAAAATCAGACCAAACTAAAACCCTTCTGGGGATGTCTGAGAAATCAGATAGGGATAATGTGAGATTGAAGGGCCACCCACTTTGGAGGATAACAGAACTCAGTCTGATTTCATGCCTTTGGTTGCTTGATTTTCCCCCCTTCCCCAATTATACAACTTGTAGAACTGATGGCAGGAGTTGGAACTTCATATTGAAGGCAAAGCATCTGGTTCTGGAATCATCTACAAGATTAACAGTAGGTTCTTATAGACACAGTGACAAATGATTTGATTTCCAAGAAACTATCCGCCTAATGAACACCGTAATTCATCCATTTGAGATACCAGAAAATGGCAAGGCCTTGTGTAGCTATATTACAGTACAGATAAGACCTTAACTGGAACATACCAGATTTTCTCTTCTTTGAGTAAAATCAGGAGCTGATAGAAGTTGAAAGCAACAGACAAGCTGACGGGGAGAGAGACGTATGGCCTGAAGCTTGTATTTGAAAGGAGTGTGGGCAATTCCATAACCAATTTTAAGGTTAAAAAAAAATGTTCATAATACTGAGTCCTATTCAGAATTCAATGCATCATTTTGCACTGGTATGAAGACAAACCTCGATTAACTCCAAATGTTTTTAAACATGCACCTAATGTAGAGATGCTGCTTGTCACTATCTATCTTTGTTACTATGGTCTAAGACATAGAAGCATGTTGCTTCTCAAAACAGCTCGAGGCCTTGACTTTAGACATTACTTCAATGTGGTCTTCTTGTTAGACTGTTTTACACAGCCAATGCGCTGTTTTTATTTGAAAAGGATTCCTTAGTAAGCAGTAATATAAAGGGGGACACAAAGGCTTTCTCTGTTCTCTTTGAAGACTGCTTTTCCAAAAACATTGAGTGGGAATAGGAAAACTACCACTTTCAGTGAAGTAATTTAGACCGGCTGGGAGGGAGAGAACTCGTACAAGAATTAGGTGATTGTGATATCTGATGTGATGCACATTGGGCATTACTGTTCATTTGATTCTACATCACTGTTGATAGACAATTGATCTATGATCCTTAATCTTGTACATCTCCTTGTTGTTGAATATATAGCAGAAATTCTTGTGTCCATGACAACCATGTACAGCCAGGTAATTGGACTTGAGCAGGACGGCTGGCAAAAGAATTTCTTTCCTTTTTTTAAAGCAGAAAATTGAGTTTTCAACAAAACAGGATTTTTTCACTGGAAGTGCTCTCTTAAAAAAAAAAAATATATTTTTTTTTGGTCAGAGAACAAAAATTTTGGCCATAACCCAAAGATTTCAGGGTTGCTTTTTTAGTTTTTTGAGTAAAAGTTAAAATTATGAAAATTATAATTTTGTTTTCAAAAATTTCAGTGGGTGGTGGCGGGATACCTATTTTCCTATCAGCTCCAATGAGCTGGCTAGACCTCCGTATTTTAAACCTGGAAGTTGTTGTTTTCACCCTTCCGCTGCTTGAAAAGCGTGACATTGACCTCCCTAGTTTCTTTCTGGTTGATGTAGACTTTGGGCTGGGCTACAGTGGGAGGTGGGGTCGACCTAAGATATGCAACTTCAGCTATGCAAATAGTACAGGAGTCGATCCGGGGATCAATTTATTGCATCTAGATGAGACGCGATAAATCAATCCCCGATACATTGAATGCTACATTGAGCCAGACACGCCGTTCTGAGTGGCATAGTAAGGGTGCCGAGGGGTTGGAGAAGGAGCAGGGAATCCTGGAGGGCAGTCAAGGGGACAGGATAAGGACCAAGGGGTCGTTGGATGTGTCAGAGGTTCTTGGGGGTGCCTGTCAGGAGGCAGGGGTATGGAGAGGGGTCGGGACAGTCAAGGGACAGGGAGCAGGGAGGGTTGGATGGTATGGAGGCTCAGGGTGGGGCCTGTCAGGGGGCAGGGGTGTGGAGAGGGGTCAGGGAACAAGGAACAGGGGGGTTGGATGAGTTGGCGGTTCTGCAGGGGGCAATCAGGCGGCGGGAAGTGGGAGAGAATGGCTAGGGGGCATGGCTACCCCCCTATGGAGTGTCCTCTTTTTTTTGAATGCTCAAATATGGTAAGCATAATTTACCTATTCTGTGCTTCAATTTCTCGATCCATAAAAAGTGGATAATGATATGTATTGTCCTGTGTAAAGTGCTTTGAAGATCTCAAACAAAAAGTATTATCTAAGTACTAAGAACTGTATTAGCTATTTACATCAGCTGGGGTATAAATTCTAGTGCGCACCAGCATGTCACGCATTAACTGGCCTCTGTGGACCCCACTGGTACACACCAAAAGGTTCCCATTACTCGCTAACATACACTGTGTTAACGTGCACACTAGGGAATTTTTAGTGTGCGCCAGCAGGGTCCACATGGGCCTAGTGGATAACATGCTGGCCCACGCTCCAGTTTACACCACTCCGATGAGCACTAATACACCATGTAGACAAGCCTTTGTCCGACGAGCACCATGAAGTCTTGCTTTGGATGACTGGCACCTGGGGTGTGGTCATCTGGGCCACACATACATTCACTGTATGCTATGACCCATTTGTCCCTGTTGCTTCAGGCCAGGTTGTAACACAGTACAGACTGCTGCTCCAGAACAGGGTATGCCTTTCAGCTATTAATTGTCTTTTCTGAAGAGTGTCATTAAACTAGCAGTTCCATTTAATTACCCCCTTGGTCTTGTATTGCAGAAATGCATCTTGTACAATAAGGGCTAAATCGTATCTTGTCTGAGGCAGCGCTCTGCTGGGGAGAGGGAAGGAGATGCACCCCCCAAATGGTGGCGTCAGGCAGCATTGGCTGTTTGGAAGCCTGTGGTTCTGCACCATCTGCTTGTCTCCAGCAGCTCTTGGCAGCATACCTTCGATTGTGCATTACCAGTGTCTCTGCTGACCAGAGCTGTCCTAGGAACCTCTATAGAAGAAGGTTCCCCACTGCAGAAGAGTCTAAGTGGAAAAATAACACAGCCCTAGGCTATGTTAACTTTTAGGAAATCTTCCTCTTGCCAGCAGGACCCCTGGGCTTCCCCATTTGTCCTGCAGCCTGTCATGACTGGGGCATGGAGCTGGCATCAGGGGCTGAGGGTCGGAGCCAGAGTCAGAAGTCAGTAACCTGAGCCAAGAGTCAGAGGCCAGGAAGCAGAGCCAAAGCTGGAGTCAGAAGCCAGGAAGCAGAGCCAAAGCTGGAGTCAGAGGCCGGGAACCAGAAGCAGCTTGTATGTGCAACCAGGCAGATTCCCCAACACCTTCCTGGTGTCCTCTCCAAGCTTGAGTGTGCCTGGACCAATCAGGGACCTTGGGAGCATGGCCAATCAGCCCCTTTGTGGTCAGCACATCCTGTGGTACTTGAGTCCACAAGGCTCACAGCCTGTCAACTGCTGCTCTGCCAGAGCTGTCAGGTGATGGCATAGATGCGGCAGTTGTCCAGGGACCAGCAGACCCAGGTTTTAACCCCATGGATCCTCTCAAAGCCTCTCCAGTTCCATCCTGCTACTGATGCTAGTCCCACCGAGCATACTCAGCAATGTCTTCAGTGGAAGTAGCTGGACCCTTCCTTCTGTGCAGGAGAGGAGCAATCCCAGCCTGGCCAGGAGGCTTCTGATGCTGCTCCGCTGAAAAACTGAGACTCTTCCCAAAATAACTCCCCTGGCAGATGTGCAGAGATCACAACACTCATTGAAAAAAAAATTGATTACTTGATGGTGCACAGCTCCTTTTTAGCTCCCAAGTCCTTTTTATAACAGAGTAAAGAAATGAATAAAGCAATAGAAACTGAACATTCTTCCCAAATGTTTTCTGATCACTCCCCTCCGAATTGGCGAATTAATTGGGCAATAGGTGGCAGTACCTCTTTGGCCTGGAGGATGATTGTCGTAATCATAGTTCATAACCATTATAAATAAAAATTAAAAAATGCAAATTAAACTTCATCCAGAAAAACAATAACTCTAGCTGATGGCTCTACACTAGGGCAAACATTTCAACTATATTGTAGAGGCACATTTATATCACAAGGAACTTTGCTGGATAGCTGAAAGTCCAGTAAAACATTGAATAGTCTTATTAGGATAGGTCTATATTTAAAATGCTGGGTCAGCGCAGCTGCGCTATTATAGCACTAAGTGAAGATGTAGCTGCGCTGATGGGAGAATTTCTCCTGTACGTGTCGTTAATCCACCTCCCTGAGAGGCAGTAGCTATGTCGACAGAGCTCTCCCATCACATCAACACAGCACTGTCTAGACTGGGGGTTAGGTCAGTATAACTACATCACTCAGGGGTGTGGATTTTTCACTCCCCTGAGTGACATAGTTATACCAATATGGGTCTATTGTGTAGATCTGGTCTAAGTCTGCATCTTAGCCTGAAAGGTAGGGTAGGAAGAGAAGGGAGATTGTAGTTAGGGCAGCAAGTGAATGAGAAACGCAGTTGGATTTTCAGAATTTTTACTTCTCTCCAGGGGTTTAGGCTAAAACTAGAATCATCATGTACTGAGACTTACAATAGATAACATGGATGCATGATCAAATGAATTTCAAATTATTTTTTAAAGTCCTGAAGATCCCATTAAGTAGACTACCATTAGCTGAAGTGCCTACACTGTGATATCTACAACCTTCTGCCTGCATGGTGATATGTAACTGCCTTGAAGTAGCTATAGCTTAGGCCAAAAATTGTGAACTCAGAGAAACCAGCAGTTCTGTACAAGGGAAAAATCTTTGTAGTCAGCTCACAAACAGACACGGAAACAGACTGGAAGTTTTTTGATTTTCCATGCTGCCAGCATTTTGAGAATTTCATCGTTGTTATAGGTGCATGCATGGTGTAATGCTGAATGGAGCATGACAGATGCCAGGCCCTGATCTAGGTAGAAACTTCCTGTATAAATACAAGAGGAGGTAACAGACTAAAGCCTTATCCTGTTCGGACCAGGCCTTCAGGGGAAATAATTTGGAACTGAATCCGCCAAGATGCTGAGCGTTCTGGCCCTGATCTAGTAGAATACACAATGCACATGGTTAACTTAAGCAACATACATGGTACCCTTAAAGCTAGTAGAATTAGGCTTATACTTAAAGCAGCATTGCTAACACCAGGTGTTTAAAAATCTTGAATCAGGACCCCAAATAAGTGAAATTAAACTGAAAAATCATTAAATTTAAAAAATAATAATTGTGGGTTCTTTTAGGCCTCATGTTTTCAAGCTTCTCTCTGCTGCCATGAGGGCTTGAATTTTACCTTTTTTTTTTTTTTTTTTTTACTTTTACTTAAAAGTTGAGAATTGGTGGGGTTAGAAAGGAATTTTCCCCTAAGTCAGATTAGTGGCAATGTTGGGGATTTTTGCCGCTGTCCGCAGCATTTGGGTATTGGTCCCTTGCCAGGATTATCTTTTGTTGTGTTTTTTTTTTTTTTTAAGTAAATGTGTGTCCCCCTCATGCTCTCCTCCCATAGAGGATAAACCTCTTAGACTTACAGAGGATGTTGTGTTGCTGTACCCATACCCAGTCATTGGGTTCAAGAAGAATGTTTGTTTCTTGAAATAAAGTCAATAAACTGTTTAAGCTGGCACGTAAATCTGAATCTACAGTAGTTTCCCAGATGCTATATGCTAAGTTTTCCTTGGAACCCTGCGTGTTTGTCAGGTCTCATGGGTGGACTCTGGGTTATCCTTCTGCAAAACAGTCTTTTCTCCAGAAAGCTTCAAGGGGCAAATGTAATGCCAACAGACTCCAGTTGTCAGAATCGAATCAAGGATTTCTGGAGCTTAGTGCATGAGCCTCTACTGCATGAGCTAAAAGCCAGCTGGCTATTGGTTAAAGCTGTAGAACAAACTCATTTAACTCTCTCTCTAAGTGAGATGGTGTTATTAGATGGGACAGAACACACATCCAGGAGGTGTGTGGGTTACACAAGGACAGAGGAGTGTGGTCTATAGCAAGTAATGGGTGTAAACACCCAAACTTCAGGATGATTTTCTAAACTGTCGAGACCTTTTGTCTGCAAAATTAGGCTGGAAATCTTGTGAGAACTGAGCTTTCTCTTGAGATTCCTGGTCTTTTCCTAGTTTGATTACTCCAGAAATACCCATGTAGCTGATGTTTTCACTCCTACACAAACATTAACCAAAACTTTTTGAACCTCCACAAAAGTTTCGTTCATTCTTGAAATAAGGAATGGATTAATTTTGGTGTCTCTTCTTATTTATCCAATTACACTGGTGAGGAAAGTCAAGCCTCTGTGTGCTAGGCACATGTAGAAGTAGGGTTTTCAGTCATGCAGGGTTGTCCTGGAGTCTCTAGGAATTAAAGATTAATCTTTAGCTAAAGATTATGTCATGTGGTGAAACCTCCAGGAATACATCCAACCACAACTGGAAACCCTATGTAGACGGTGTCTGGTTCAGTGAAATTATTGTGCAAGTCTCATTATATCAGTGTTTGTGATCACTCTGGCTCACACTGTAAAGCATACAAGTTCTCTCCAGGGGATGTATTCAAAAATGTTTGTACGTATGATTAGACAATTCAAGCTGACTTGCCATACAGCTGAAGGTGATAGAAAATGTGGAATGTGGACTTTTTTTTGGCAGAGGACAGCTTGGAAATGTTTCAGGGAGAGGATTAAGTCTCACTACTCTCTGGGTCAGGGTTGGGGTAATTGGCAGAGCCAGATGTTGATACTGAAATAGGGAATTATAACAGAAGTGCAGAGACAGTCATCTGTAGCACCACTAGGCTAGCTATTTAAATAGAATACGATGCACCCTAGAAATCCCATAATCACATATGGTATTTTTGGGATCCTATCATTTGTGTATAGAGTAGGATGACGAGACAGCAAACGTGAAAAATAGGGTCGGCAGTGGGGGGCAGTAGGAGACTATATAAAAGAAAGACTCAAAAATTGGGACTGTCCCTATAAAATAGGAGCATCTGGTCACCCTAGGATGGGGGCGGGGGAAGAGCAGGTAAATGCATATACACACTTTCACCTGGGATTAGGGTGGAGCTGGATGCAAATGAGAAACAAATGAACAGAGCTCTTAAGTTGCCTGTGATGAAAGATAGGCTTTGTGGCCCTTTGTATTAGGAAAACTGCTAGTTTGTATATCCTGAAATCAGCCATGAACCCTGTCCTTAATCCATATATAATGGAGTTTGTTTTGTTGGAAAAGAATGTTTTGGAAAACTAGTAGCCACCATTGTAGTAAACATTTAAAAGCTGATATTTGATGTGAATTACAGATCTCTCAAGCAGTAGAGAAAATGGTCACAAATTATTTGTTCAGGGAGGGAAATTTTGCATGCATACTGGTATGTATAAGTAAATATGTGATATTTGGGAAAGGGATTAATACCTCTCTGAACAATTGTAATATCCCTTGTTCCCCCAATGTATTCTTGTCTAACATTTCCTAGATAAGTTCTTATATTACGCTCATCACTGCGGTATCTGACTGCCTTGATTAAAGGACATTTCACTTTCTCACTGGGTAACACAGAAAGAGAGAGTGGGTGACTGAAAAATATTTATCTGACATGAACTACAGTTCGTAAAGTAGCAAGAGTTAGAAGTCAACTTGTCCAGAAGCTGTTACGTGAAAATAGTGTGGGTGAGACAAAACTGGTCTTAGCTGAATAGTTGAATTCTTCTATATGTGTGTTAGCCCTAAAATGTCAGAGAATGGGGGAAAAGAGCAGCTTGAAGTCTGACATGAAAACTCATTGGACCAGACCCTTATTACATTTGATTACTTTCTAACAAGAGACTGGCTCAAACCAAAACACAGGATCCAAACGCACCCCTGAATTCTGAAGAATTCTGGCTCCACATCCTAATCGGTAGCTTGGGACTCATCTGTAGCAGTGTCAGCTACTGATCAGGGAAGAGAATTGCAGCCAGCTAGCCAGCATTATATTATGCACAGTAGTTAGCTGCCTTAACTGATGTCCAGCCACGGCTATAGTGCTGTGTGTGGAAAACTGCTTTCTTCCAATTCAGCCAAATAGCCCTCATAATAGTTCCAATCAAATGTCCATTGAAGTAAATTTCTGTTTGTTTTTCAGTCTTACGTGATTCCAAATAATTTCTGGGTTTCAGCCTTTTTGTTGTGTGGCTTTGGGTGCTGAAGCACAGTGGCGAGACTGCCCCACTCCTACTGTCACACAAGTACTGTATTTGTAATCTGTCCTTAGTGCACTACCCACTCCTAGTGACAAGAGAAGGGGTTTGAGGGATGAAGGACTCTGAGCAGCATGCTTGAAGGATAGACATGAACTCAAAATAGGTCTCCAAATAGTCTATTATACAGGAAGAAAAAGTCCCCCAATCCACCCCCCCTTTTTTTTGGCTCTAAGGACTCTGAATACGACACAAACCCCACTCACAGTTCCAGGATAAACTTCAGAATCTCCATTCATCAGAAGCTGAGGGAAGGTATAGTGGCTAAGACGAATCCTTGTGTTAGCTGCACAAGAGCTTTGCTTCAATTCCAGCAGCTGTTGATATTGTGGTCAGTTTATTGAGAGTGTTGGGATATTTTGAGGCAGATATAAATCCAGTCATGCTGCTTAATTGAATGGATTTTCCAATGTCTCATGCAGGAGTTGTATCTTTCAAATAATGGGCGCCACCGTAATTAGTGCGAGCACAGGGTAGAAGGAATTAATTATTTATTTAGACTTTAAGGGTTAAATCAAATCTTAAAATATGTGCAATGTCATGTCTTCTATGAAATGCATCTGGCATTCGAGAGGAAGGGAGACTGTCCAGTCAGGAGCTGGGCAGACTCATCCAAGCCAGCTCTTTCAGCAGCAATAGGCAGACCATGTCAGTTGTATGCCCACTGAGGATTTTGTTACTGATTCCGTCTACTACTCTTCTGTTTATTTCTCTGATTCCAGCAACTTAATTTGTGTTTCCGGCAACTGTTTGTTTGCTTTGTGCAGTGGTAGTTATTTTAGCCTAAATATTTTCTATACTCTGTCAAGGGTCCAATTTATTTTCATTTTATGCAGTTTCCTGTTGCAGTCAATATTTTCCAAATAATGGTTCTCCAGAGAATTGCTTCATGTAAGCATCCCACCGCGCTTGTTCAGGCAAAACCCACCACTCCCCCTTGACTTCAAAGGGAGTTTTTCCTAGTTTGAGGACTGAAAAAGCAAAGCCGTGTCATCTACAAAGAGTGAGTTAATTCTTCCTCATTAAAAAGAAACATCTATCTAGATGTAATGCAGCCATTGAGAGGTGCTGCGGTGGGAATTGAGTAACTATGGAGTGGTGGTGTTGTATCTTTGCTCTTCTTTGCCTCCTCCTTCTATTGCTTGCCAGCCTCACTTTGGTTCATGTACAAAATTAGACTGGAATCTAATTGAGATAGGGTCCTTGTCTTTCTAGTTCTGTTTGCAAAGTGCCTAGAATACTTTTGGGTGCTATGAAAATAATAAATACTGCAGAATTTGACCAATACTGAATATAGATGGGCTGGGACTTCCTTATCCTTTGCCTTTTTCAATGTGAAAATACTCTTCTCCCTAAACAATTCTCTGTGTTCTTAGCATGCCAAACTCTGGGGAGCCATTGAATTCCTGCATTTCTTTAGGAGGCCTGATTTGGAAATTCATTTTTATGTACTCCCTTTTTACAGTAAAATGGCACTTTAGCACCAGTGTTATCCCCAGCTGAGAAATATACATGAAGTGCTAGAGCAAATTTTAAATCCTAAGGAATAGCAATTCTAATGGACCTTAGATACAGCCTTCTGGTTTTCACTGTAATGGGCTTCCTAAATGTGTGAAATTAATTTGTCTCTTGCTGGAAAATGAGACTGATGACTAGACCCTATTTCCTTTGTAAAAGCCAGTTTTCAGTGTGAAGACAATGATGAAATGATTATAGAAGGGAAGTTCAGCAGTTTGTTCCCCAACTCATATAAATAAGGTCATCAGCTTCTCCAGAGGGAATAGAATTGGCAGGAGTTTCACTGAGAACTGCCGGAATATAGTATTTGTTCATCTCCTTTTACATGGTTTACCAAGCAAAATCTGATAACTGAAGGAAACTGACTTGTCCATCAATATAATCACATTTGTTATAGAATACTTACGGCAGAGGTGTCAGTCAAGGCAAATGACAAGTTACCGCTAGGTCCTGAGAAGTTGGTGGAAGAAGAGAAGTTAACATATGAAATGTGTATTTTTGAACAACTCCACATCTTGTCCTTTATTCCATCTGAAGTCTGGATTTCCCTCCCCCTTTTTGAGCATCTGATTTATCATTATATGGCTTCAGCAGAAGTGTTTGTAAGATTTCCGCTCCTTAAACTGTTACAGCCAAATGTAAACACGTGTAACTCACCATAGCAAGGAAAAAATGAGCATGGGATCCAGGCATTGTTAGCAAGATGTTTAGGAGATTTAAAAGAGAACCATGGAAAGGAGACAAGCTATTGAGCCTCAGTCTGTATTTGCCTCACTGCTGCAAGTGAACAAAGTAGCTGAAGCTTGTGAAAACTGAACTTTTTAAAGAGAAATTAATATAACTGAGTTTTATTTACCAGCTTCATCAGTGATACAGAAGTTCTGTGGTGGTTATTACTTCTCCAGAACAGTGTTATATAATGTGTCTAGAGGTTGTGACCACACTGAGGAAGGAATAACTAACTGCACAAATACAAAATGGGAAATAACTGCCTAGGAAGGAGTACCGCAGAAAAGGATCTGAAGATTATAGTGGATCACAAACTAAATATGAGTCAACAATGTCATACTGATGCAAAAACAGCAAATATCATTCAGGGAACAAATAGGAGGAGCTAGCAAGACATGAGACATAATTCTTCCACTCTACTCAGCACTGATAAGACCTTGGCTGGAATCTTGTGTCCAGTTCTGGGCACTGTACTTTGGGAAAGTTGTGGACAAGTTGGAGAAAGTCCAGAAAAGGTCAACTTAAATGATTAAAGGTCTAGAAAACATGATCTATGAGGAAAGATTGAAAAAATTGGTTTGTTTAGTTTGGAGAAGAGAAGACTAAGGGGGGAGATAAGTCTTCAAGTACATAAAGGGTTGTTATAAAGAGAATGGTGATAAATTATTCTCCTTAACCACTGAGGACAGGACAAGAAGTAATGGGCTTAAATTGCAGCAAGAAAGATTTAGGTTAGACTCTAGGAAAAGCTTCCTAACCGTCGGGGTGGTTAAGCACTGGAACAAATTACCTAGGGAGGTTGTGGAATCTTTCATTGGTAGTTTTTAAGAACAGGTTAGAAAATACCTGTCAGGAATGGTGACACTGAGCATCACTGCACCTGTGTCTTTGTGAACTTAGCTCAAAATATCCCTTGCTCAACAAAAGCTTCAAAAGACCAAATTTTCAGCAATGGTTGTAACAGGATCCAAAACAAAATTTGCATAAACCAAACCTGGATTGGGGGATCTCATGATTAACTAGTGTATGTGCAATTAAATGGTTTGTGGGCACAACAAGTGCATGTCTGTTGTTTGTTAGACATGGCACCTGGAGCTGAAAACATGTTCCTCAATCTATTTTAGAGAGTGCTAGGTGGAAGTAGAGCAACAATTGCGGAGTATAAATTATAAGTACTTACATGCAGCTACAGTTGTGAAAGGCAGCTGTGCCCAAAAAGAATAGTTGAAATCACTGATGATAGTTCCAGGAATGAAGTGAATTATGAAGATGAGGAGCGTGAGTAAAATTATGTCGTCAAGTGTTCATAGCACAAAGTCCGTTTTAGGGGGTAGCTTGGGTACTAACATACCAGCAGTAAGTATCCCCGAAGAGGATGATAACTGTCACCAAAGTGAAAGGAAATTTGTTCCGTTCACATAATCCTGTAGAAAGACACTTAAATGTATTCCCTTCACAGGTGCAGATAATTATTGGTGGATCAGCATTCTCCTGGGATAATCCTTCTTGTCAGTTTTATTCCTAACAATCTAGCAGATAGTCATTTTGAAGACTTGTTTTATGAAAGAGATGTTATTTTTCACTCCCAAATATAGTAAAATGGATTACTCCATGTCAAATTGGCTTGGCTTTGGTTTTACACATCACAGAGATATATGAGTCAGTTGAAATACCTGCTGTTAATTATATAGCATACTGTATTGAATCCAAAATAGAAGCAGCTGTCAAAAATAAATATTGCAGTATACATGCTTATTTGGCTGAACAGTAACCATTCAAATTATGTACAGGTAATATAAATAAAAGAAGACTGCCTAGTAATTTGGGTGAGTTGAGATTGTGTATTCGCTTATAGTAAAATCTTATAACCTTTCTATAGAATTTTTTAATTAACCTATAGAATTCTAATGCAGGGTTATAATTGTCTGCTAAATTCTGTAAGACTGTTTAATAGAGAATGATATTGTGTTGTTTTTAGAGTAACTTCTTTAGAAACATTTAATTTCTGTAGAAACCTGTTTATTTCATATTTATTCAGCTGTATGGACTTTTTTTTCTGTTTAAGGGTTTCACAAAACATTTTTGTGAGTAAAAAAATCATATTTTTTTTCAGACTTGGTTTCTGTTGCTGCAAAATAATCTTTTAACCCACTGAAAGAACATAAATTCCATCTTATAACACCCAAATTGATTGTGTTGTACATTATATTCTGAATGTGATAAAAGTTTAAAGGCTAATTGGCGATTGTTAATAATCCAGCAGCATGTATCCACACCTGGGACAACTGAATTAAACATGTTATGCTAGCAAATTATCATCTCTGGAAAGAAGCGTTGTCCAGAGCAGGAAACTGGAACCCGGGATCTTCCTAGGTTCTAGTCCCATTTCCACCAGTACTGTTATGTATCTTTAGGTAACTCACCCTCTTTGTTCCTCCATTTATCCACAATACCATGAAATGATAGTGCTACATAACATCGCACAGGGCTTTAAGGGTTCATTAATGTTGAGAAGCACTCTGAGATCCTCAGATGAAATAAACTACACTATATAAATCTGTCCTGAGAACCAGAAAGTAAAGTTTACTGTGGACAGAATGTGTCCAAACTGTCTGGACTTAGCTAATTATAGTAATGAAGTCTACCATCTTGGGACTGGATTTGTTGTTGGCTGAATCAGCTCACCTCCATAGGCAAGCCTAAAATCGGGTCATTTACAGTGCATGTGTCGTCAGTGTGGATTGAACTGGAAACAGAATTCTGCCCACTGTATTGCAAATTAACCTTTAAAACTAATTTAACTTTATTGGCAAGACATGGAGATGGGTCCCATACAATAATCAATTAAAAAAAAAAATTAAGGCCATCCCCACTGCCCCAGTTTGTGGAAAGGAGTATTTTTGGCTTTGTTCTTGAAAGATGATGATATAGTTGCACAGATGTTTAGCAAAATCTTGCATGCAATACATACAGCGTGTTCATATGAAATGTTGTAAGTCCAAAATCTGAAGCTTCCATAAAGTGATAAATTAGTTAATTAAGTCAAGTAGCGGCCCCAAATTAGTGTAATTGGAAATGAATCTCAAAATTGTGCTGAATTCATTGATTCGTAATTCTTGTCTGTTACATGACCCTTCTCTCCCCAGTCAAATTACCTCCATCCATGAGGTTCTACCATTCACTTTCCATCACTAAAGTGGAAAAGATTGGCTATTGTGAATGTTTTCCTGTCTTTATTTTTCTGACTGTGTTTCATGTTTCCACAATATTTAGTACCATTTTTCTCCAATTCTGACACTTCAAGTGCAAATGGAAACTGACAGTGATGTACAAATTTAGTATCATCTTGTATAGCTTCACTCATAATACCTGCCTCTCTTGCTATTCATCATTCTCTCAAAATTTAATGAACAGCCGTACTTCATCTCAGTTAAAGCTGTGAGCCTTTCCTGGATGTTGTATTGTAAGTCAAACCAGCAATCTGTTAATACGTAAACTGTACAGATGTTGTGGAGTAAAGTACAGAAGGTGCAATTTTTTTACCTGCAAATATTGTCATAAATAGCTTAATTTTCCTTTGAGATCTTTGAGATGTATTCCTCCACAAAAAAGTAATGTACATCTCCAGTGTTGTTCTATCAATCCTGGTCTTCTGTCTTTTATTGTGAAATATTTAAGGGTGAAAGTGTTTGGTTGCCATAAAAGGAGAATTTATAGCCCCTTTGCTCAACAGAGGACTGAAGCTTTGGAGCTGAAATGTCCAGTGTATCACACACAAAGATGTTTTCAGTTGTAGATAATAAATTATGCATCTGGAAGAAGCATCGAAGCAAGGCTACTCACTTCATAATAGCGTTCTTGTAACAATTTAAGCTGTTTTCGAGAGTAGCTGACATAAAGCAGCCAAATAAAGCAAACTGTTAATCAAAGATGATGTCATGAGGAAGCACAATCACGGTGGTAATTTGTTAATTCACAAGTTGAATATAAGCTTGCAGAGTTCCATGAGCATTTCTTAGACCTGGGGAACTGTGCAGCTCCAGTACTTGATTGTGATCATATAATTCTCTCGTTTTGTTCAGTATGATGGCTCCTAAGAAGTCTGCTGTCTAAAGTACAGTAATTGTTGGATCATTACCCATGTCCCTGCTGCAAACAACCTATAACCTCCTCTTCACACTAGAATTTAAGAAAAAGTAACACAACTCCAAATTCTATGTCACCAGAGAGCCCAGAAAGTGAGAGCCACTGAATGTAGTACAGTTACGGTCTCAGTGACTGTTTTGGAAAATACTGGGCCATGGCACTTCATTAATTTCTCTTGTTTGCCACCTAATGCCAAATACCTATTGTTCATGCTGCCTGCCAGAAAGCCATCAGCATACCTTTTTGTGCCTCTACTATGTTTTTAGACATGCCTTTCATTCTCCAGGCCTTCTTTATTTTGCATTCATTTAGATTCATTGCAATCTATATGCTTGGCGACTGGGTCCTTGATTCTGGAACACATAGTCCTTGTCCAGCAAGTTGAGATCTGTTAACCTTCAGGGCCTATCTATTCACTCAAGCCTATGCATAACTAAAGATTTAGATAGGAGGTAACTGTAACTTTTAACTATGTTTTCAGGTAAAGTTCATGTGGCTAAAATCCTATTTAATTTGTTGGAAATTCAAGAATTAGTATAGTTCAACACAATAGAATCAAAGCTGAGAGAAAACCCTCATCAGTTTTTTTAATCTTTCCCGTTAAAATTTTTCATCACTGATTTCATTCCATTATCAGGACTAAAATATAAGAACACTGCTTGTGAACAAATATAGCATTTGGGTGTGCGCCAGAATTTCTTTTACAGGATAAACTTTTGTCTGAAATGAAAGCCAAACAGCTGCTCACAACTTGGTTTTGACGAAGTGATCTAATGCTGTTGCCCTGATGTCAAATGTGGAGCTAAACGTTTTCTGTGCCAGAGTCTCTGTGCCAATCTCCTGGTCCCAATTTGTCAGAACAAAGCGCCTTGTTATTGCAGGTCTGGAAGTGAAACTCTTTTGTTTGATTTTTTTCACGTAATTTAAACTTTAATGGGAGAACCCAAAATTATTCAGAGACTTTTTCCCAAAGCACATATATCCTGACTATTATTAGGAAAGTAAAATCTTTGCAGACCCTTCCCACACTCCCAAAATTCTGTCTGCATATTTACATCTTTCCTCTTTAAACTGCTATGAAGAAAATATCTCATCTTAACCATTGTTGTACTTGACTTTCACTTTCTCTCTACTTATTCTCTTTTCCCAGCTCTTTTCTATCCTTGCTCTTCTTCAGTTTTCTTCCCTCTTATCTGTCTCTCTTCAGACTTTCCCCAGGCTGCCCTTTGACCCTCCTAGCCTTGATGACTGAATTTAGGCACTGATAAGCTAGGTTTAGGCATCTGAGCCAGATCTAATGCTGGCAGGTGCTGTGAGAGCTTGTCATTCTAGGTCTGCCAGTCTATCTTAGTTGCTCTCGTGCTGCAGCAGTGGGTCTGTTTTCTGAGCACATGCTGCCAACTGCTCTGCATTGCAAACAATTATGTCTGATTTTTATTGTGTGAAGATTTTTCCATGAGGAACTTGAATGAAATCACAAATGAAATTTGCAACCAGGTCTCTAGCACCGAAAGGTTGGTTAGTACATTAACTTGCTAAGCCACCTGGCCCTAGAGACACCACAGTCTTCAAGGAAGAGCTTAATTTGGAATAATGTAGCCATGTTAATGTTAGCAAATGGATTTTGTAAAGGTGTTTGAGAATTATTGCATACAGTAGAAAGCCAGGAGCTGATATATCTGAGGTAAAAAGCCTCACAATAGGATTAATTTTTCCACATAGATGAATTCCTTTATTCCAATTACATTATTTTTGAAGATTACAAAAATAAAGTATTCTGGCTCGACAGTTTGTCTCAGAAAATGAACTTCGACCTATGGTAGCCCATTTAATAATGTCATGTCACACTGCCAAGAAGCGAGTCTTTCTCTCTCTCTTGCTACACCATTGGCAGCATATCCCCATGAACCTTCTCAGCCACATACTGTGTATCTGCAGAATACACTGTTTGAGACTTGCCTTGCACAAAAGGTTTTGATTTCCAAAGAATCTAAAAATAAATTATTGCATACACATTAAGACAAAATGTGTAGCTGGAATACAGCTATATTTTTAGTTTCTGCAAGATTTATTACACATGAAGTTACAAAAGGTAGGGAGAATTTAAATTGTGGCCAAAATCTGCACCTTGGTTTAATCAGTTATTGTTAACAGAAGGAAGGTGTACTCTGCTGGTATAGTTTGCAGCAAATGAGTTCCATTACCAAATATTTGCTAAAAGTACTTCATATAGCTCTGTACCATTGTAATTGCAGATATAAATTTGCATTGAATCCTGCATTATTTTAACAGTGAGGGTAATTTGCTGCTGGAACAATATACCAAGGGTTGTGGTGGATTTTCCGTGACAGGATATTTTAGAATCAAGATATGCTTTAGTTCAGGCACTGCTCTTGGACTGTAATTAGGGGTCAAACTAAAATTAATGATTGTGATACCTTGATCAAGGCACCCAGAACTGTGAGCCACTGTGTCACCCACTTCGTCTGCAAGTGAGAGCTTTGCTGCTGCTGCTGCCAATGTGCCTAAAAGCTCCTTGATAGACCAGCCTGTCTGCTCTTTAGGAATCTGCCAGCCTACACCATGCCTTGTAAGTAACAGTCAGTGATGAATGTGAGTTCCACTAGAGATGTCTTTCTGCAGTGCCCAGTCCCTCTTGTTGCTTCCAAAAAGACAGAACACATGCCAGCCTATTAGGTTAGCTGAAGACTCTCACTTTACTTTAATACACAGCACCAAGTGGGTTTTGTAATAAAACAAGAACAGGTTTATTAACAAAGAACAGAGATTTCAGCAATATTAAGCAAGAGAAAAGGAGACAGGTATCATTACAAGTAAAACATGATTTCCATTGACTAAGTTAAACTTAGCAAGTTACAATCTGTGCCTAAGTAGTCTTCTTTCTTGCATCAAGTTGCCAAGGGAACCAACGTTCACCGAACCAAAGGGTGCTGTTCCCTTTATTCCCCACCTGATGAATAACTAAAATGCCTTTGGGCTCCTTGAATATTACCCAAAGTCTACTGTCTCTGCTTCCAAAGCCAGGAAGGATTCCTGAGGTGCAGAGTCTGTCCCTGGTGTGCTCACTAAGCCCCTTGATAGCTTTGTTCATTGTGTGTGTAAATATGCTTTCATTGTCCTCTGCCAATAATGAAGCCAGTCAGACGGGTAAATATGCATTCCTTTGCCTCGAGCAGGCTGGGTTCAGGTGCTGCCTCCCAAACACATTTTAAAAACCTATTTCCAGCACATAACTCTAACTCTTTGTACACAACCCATACATACATCGTTCAGTGATTTTTCAGGACCAGCGTGCCACCAGTTTACGTACAATATATGATACCTTTTACATATATATTATGACAACAATGTGTTGGAGGTAATGAATATCCCAGGTCTGATATGAGTTAGTGTTGTGGGCCCTCTGCCAGTTGGTTTTGAGGGGCTCCCAGGCTCACACCTCCCATTTTACAATGCAGCAGCAAGGTTAGAGTCCATTTTCCTGGACAGGGCATCTGCCACTATATTTTCTTTCCCTTACTATGCACAATTTTCATGTCATACTTTTGCACTGTCATGCTCTACTGGTGCCTTCTGGCTTTTAAAATATATGAAATAGTCGTCTACTTTTAGTGTAAATTTATAGATTTTTGGGCCAGAAGCGACCACTAGATCATCTAGTCTGACCTCCTATTTCAGATGGGCCACAGAATTTCATCGTGACTCCTGTAATGAGCCCAATAACTTGTGGTAGACTAAAGCAGATCTTCCAAAAAGGCCTTCAGTCTTGACTTGAAGACTTCAAGACGCGGAGAACCTACCATTTCCTTAGTAGCTTATTCCAATGATTAATCACCCTCTCTCAGTTAAAAAATCATGCCTTATTTCTAGTTTGAATTTGTCTGGTTTCAACTTCCAGCCATCTGTTTTTATGGTTTTCTTTGCTATGTCAAAGTACCCTTTCATACCCAGAATTTTCTCCCTGTATTGAGGGTGGAGGGGTTGTTGGAATGAGAGTGAGTCTGAGGAATTTCCTGCACTGTATAGAAAAGTTAGTTGGTCCCTGGAACTAGAAAACAATTACAGAGTCAGTAACCATCAAGTAATGGTGTTTGAAAATGTATCTACAATGCAACAGCTAACCAACTTTGAGGTAAAGGTTTGGGATTGCCATAGGTCTGATGTATTCCTCCCCATTTGTGATCCACTGTGAGGAGAACACCTTTCTCATTGCCAATATGGTGGTAATGCTTCTGGGTTTTCTTTCCCCAGACTTCACTTGGTTCTCTAGTGGATGGAAGCCTGTACCATAACATCAGCAACTTTAAGTGACTATTGTATGTGAAGGCAGGGCAGAAATTGGTGTGCGTTTTGTAATTTAAAATACAATTGAGTTCTTAGTCCACATTCCCTTTTAAAAACACACAGACACCACACATGCAAATACAAGCAAATATTGGGTGTGTCTGCGTTCATGTTCATTTTAAAACTGCATGTTAAGTTCTGCATGCAGATTTGGTGCGACTGCCAACCAATTGGCAAGATGCAGTGTCACTGAGGCTGGGCATCACTGCTATAAAAGAGCTGCTTACTATATCGTGAATATCTGGAATTTTTTTTTGTTTTTTTTTTCTGGATTTTTGTTCTTTTTTTGTGAATTTGAAATTTGTTTTAAGAGATCTCCCTTGACTAGTACTGCCAATATTGTACATTTGTTTAGTAAACTCTTCAAATTAGATCTATCTTATGTAGCTTCATGCATCAGACTCTCTTGTCTGGTGTTCTTTAATCCCAAATAGCTATCACTTTTTTTCCTAAATATTTATCATCTGTATCTGGTTCTCCACTAAGTGATGAAAGATGTTGGATTCTTCAGTAGATAGTGCAGTAACTTCATTGTACTTACATTTTATGCAGTGTAAACATACTTAGAAACATCCTTCAGAATCCATATTTTAACCAGAGCAGGACCTTAGATGTATTTGTATTATCTTCCTGTGTTCGTTAATAAATTGATAAACTTAATCTGTTATGATTTATATATCTTAGACTTAAATTTCATAAGCCTCATCAAAAATAGCTTGCTTCTCATCTCTTGGCTTGATTAGAGAGAGTTCCCAGTCCCCTACAGAAATCTAAACTGACATTATTCATCTTCAAGATGAATTGTTACTGTTTGCGTTGACCTTGTGGATTGGGAGCATGGAAATGTCAAAGGGCTGTATTAGTAGAATCACAGCATGTCACTTTAGAGCAAAATTTCTCTCTGACTAGTATTCTCAAATTTCCCTTGACTTATACGTGTGGTAGCATAAACCTGGCACCGTCATGTGATATTGCTAAATCTACATATGGAATAAACTTACTAACTATGGTTCTTCCATTCCATGTGTTACAAATACAGAAGGATTTTTTTGTCTGTAAGTATATTTATAAAAATAATTAGCATTTCCAGAAGCTGTCTAAAACATTTTTGCATGGAACTTGTATTACTTTTGATCCTTTATTTGAAAGGAGTTAAGGTTCTTACTAGAGATGCTTTTGTGAGGTAACACGTGCAAAATGTGTTAATCCTTTAAAGGTTAAAATAAATATATTCTGCATGCTGAAGGCATTATGATGGGATTTTGGAATAGAAAGAAAATGTAATGTTTTTAATGAGTTTTAAAAAGATGTTGAATGTGCTATGGAATAGTGAAAGACTGGATAAATTTTGAAATGGGAAAACTAATGTTGTTAAATATCATTTGCTACACGAAGAATAACTGCTAGCATTTCCCATGCAACCATCATGGTCTTATATTTAGGATAAATCTGGCTGTTTTCCACAAACTCTTTATGGTTTGCATTTGCCAGGTTTCTCTTCGGGAGCGTAGAGACAAGAGTATAGAAAATCTTGTCAAAATTCTGTACTGCCCATTGTTTGTGTCCTTGAATCTGTTCACTCTATGCAAAAGACACGATTTTTGGTTTAAGCCTTTATGATATATGCACTTGTCTGTGTAATTATGGTGATCATTCCTGAGATATGTGAACAATTGCACAGTCCATCTATTGTTGTAATCTGTTGTCAATTTCTCACTGATTGACGTGCTGTCAAATTGAATAATATTAGAGATTGAACAAGAATATTTTCTCTTGATGTGAGATTACATGAGGCTAGTGCACATGGTGTAAATTTCCTTAATTATTTAAATGGTCCGAAAATGCATCTCTTACCAAAGATGAGTCTAACTTTGTGTCAGTTGTAAGTGCACCATTAGAGTTTAAAAAAATAACCAAGTTGACTTAAGTAACTTAATACCATAAACTGATAAACAGAGTAATAATTTTATTATTTTACCGATGTTATGGAAATGTCTTGCAGTTCTTGGCGCGATCAGGAAAAAGAATTCTATTGTTGCTGCTTACTAGAAACACACTAGTTACATGGAGTGTTCTCCACATGCATGTAGGCCTCTTGGCTGCTTGTAAACAAGCTCATAGTTGGTATGTGCAAATCTGCTTACTCAACTAGAGCAATCCTTTGCTTTGTATACTTAAATAAGTCCATCAAACCAAAATGGCTTTCCAGTGTGTGGTCTTGAGTTGTTTTTGCCACTAAAATTCTATTCTTTACCCACAAATGCTATCTGTGTGTGTTGACCAAATGTATCAATTTGACCATGCTTGTAGTTGGCTGTGTGGTGGTTTAAGTTACTGTGAGAATCAGTCACCCACACAGTGCTCTCAGCACTACAAGTGACAGTGTTGATGGCGCTGTGTGAATGATTGATTCTTATCAAAGCAAGGATAGCGAACTCCCTCTTATGTACATTATAGGATTTCTGGTTATTCACTCTTCATAGAATCATAGACTATCAGGGTTGGAAGGAACCTCAGGAGGTCATCTAGTCCAACCCCCTGCTCAAAGCAGGACCAACCCCAACTAAATCATCCCAGCCAGGGCTTTGTCAAGCCTGAGCTTAAAAACCTCTAAGGAAGGTCATTGTCTATTGTCATTGTTGTTAAACTATTTCCCGTTGATGTATGGCAGAAAATAAAAGTCTCTCTCATTCCAGACTCAAAATGATGGTATTATGTTTGATTTGCTCCACCTTTGAGGCATGGTACAGTGCCACATGAGACAATGGAATAATATCATAAGATTCATTTTGTGCTGTCAAAAAACAGGAGTTTGCCAACTAGTGATGGTTACTGACTTATATTGCAGAACCTTCCCGGGCACATGTTGAGTCCTGTGGTGATTTGCCTTTCTTCCAAACATCTGCAACCCACTACTTCCACAATACAATGGGCTTCTAACAAATGCAACTCAGAACTATAAATCTATTATTGGACAGAATGGTATTCCTTAGTGCATGCTGAAGTTATTTTGTGGTAGCTGTTTACTGTGGGCATGTCTTCACTTAACGATAGATTGGCACTGCTGCAGTCGATGCAACGAGTGCTGGTGAAGACATGCTAAATCGATGGGAGAGCACTCCCCATTGATTTGTATACTCTACCTCCCTGAGAAGTGGAAGGGAAGTCAATGGGAGATGCCTTCCAGTTGACAGAGCGCAGTGTAGCCACCACGGTAAGTGGATCTGACTATGTCGACTTCAGTTGCGTTATTCATATAACTGAACTTGCGTAAGTTAGATCAGTTTACCGCGGTTGTGTAGACCAGCCCTGTGTCTCTACTATAAGTAGTCTGAAATCATGAGGAGCTCTTATGTGAAGATAGTTCTACTTTGGTGTTTGGGCAAGTCATGGATAGTAGTAGCCCTTTTGGGATAAAACAAGGCCTTATACTTATTTATAACAGTTCCTATAGCAGTAGAATCTAGGAGGTAGTCATGACACAAGACACAGGGATCCCAGTTGGGCTGGGTTCTGTATCCACATAACAGAAGAAAGGTCTCTGCCAAAAAGAGCTTTCAATCTGTTTAATTTTGATCCAGATCTTTTTTAGAGGCTTTGAAATGCCCAGATTAATGTTTTTATTTCTTGTTTCCCACTGCAATGGTAAGTGGAACTCTGTTCTTGTAAAATTTTCCAGGCTAGTTTTGCAGACCCAGCAAGGATCTAAGAGTTTGCAGGAAGATCTAAACTTTTCAGTGTTTATTTTAACAACTTGAGGCTTTCCCATTCTTTGACTGAAATGCTGGATTAAGTTTATCATCCGAGTTGTCAGTTGCCCAAGTGCAATGTTAATTAATGCATTTCTTCTGAATAAAGGAACAAATGGCACTGGATTCTAAACATATTACTGCCACTCAAATCAGTTGCATTGGAAACTACTGACAATAGTTTGCATTTAGTAGTGTTAAATTACTAAATTCAGTAAAGTCTGTCCTGATTAACACTACAAAAAGTTTTTTTTCTCTTGCTGATAATAGCTCACCTTAATTAATTAGCCTCTTAGAGATGGTATGGCAACTCCCATCTTTGCATGTTCATTCTGTGTGTGTGTGTGTGTGTGTGTGTGTATATATATAATCTTCCTACTGTATGTTCCACGCAATCCATCTGATGAAACCTATGAAAGCTTATGCCCAAATAAATGTGTTAGTCTCTAAGGTGCCACAAGTACTCCTCGTTCTTTTTGTGAATTCAGTAACAAACTGTGAGAGATCTAGGAATGTAAAACTTGATCCTTGTGTTGGTCTGATAAAAGTAGAATTTGGGGGGTGTTGGACCCTGAGGGCATCCAAGCAACAGCATAAGCTGGTTTTAGACAGAGTTCTTGGAGAGAGCTATTGGTATGTTCTGGAGAATAAGGGTTGGAAAGGCTGTTTCTTGTAGTTGATTTGCTTGTTAAAGTGAGTTAATTGTTTCAGTTTGGTTGCTTTTTAATGCTGCTGGGTGCCATGGTGACATTAAAACTTCAGTTAAGCATCAGGACACAAAGAGCTTTTGTATAGATATCTTCTTTACTACTATTTTAATTCTAAATGGTATTTGTAACTAACGGAAAGTAGTTCCCTTTAGGAATACAGTGAGTTAATCTGTCATTGCATACACTGTATTTACCTGGTGAGTCAGATGAATGGGGAGCGCTATTGTGCTAACAAAGCAACATGAAGCTGTGTGTGTTTAATTTATCAAAGATTTTCAAAGTGAGCCTCGTCCAGGATTTGTACTGAAGCAGCTGTCTAGAAGCAAACATGGGAAATGGAAATCTGTCACTTAAACAGTACAACCTGCATATGGCAGTATGCACAGCGGCCAAAACATACGCGTTCTCTTGTCTTCTTTTTTTTTTTTAAAAAGAGTGGGTCATAATTCCATTTCTGCCCCCCACCACGTGTGTTGTGCTGCAGCCATTCCAGGGTGTTATCTGAAAATAGCAAGAAAGAGAGAGCAGTCATAACAAAAGAAGGGAAAAAAATCAACCTAAGTGCAATTGTGGCTTTATTCCAGTTACTTCTTAATGTATATCTTAAATAAAAATTCATTTTTATCTTGGATGCTACTGAATAAACAAAAGAGCTGAATCCACTGACAATCTGAAGAAGCTGCCTGGTGTGGGTAATAAAGAGAACTAATTTCCTAAAATACATATTACAGCATTAAATTCTGCAGTTATAGGGTTCAGACTTGCTCCCATTAAAACCAATAACATCCTCTCCATTACTTCCAAAGGGAGCAGGGTTGGGCTTTTCAGTAGTTTAAACATGTGGTAAAATGCTAAGATTCCACTTCAGTTAGCTCTTCAGATGATCCGGGATGTTTTGTTCATTGCAAAAAGTGTTTGCGTAAGGTAAGAAGAATGGGAGTTAACCAGAATTAAGAAAACCACTTTTACTGTGGGATATTCCCAAAGAGACCTCTGGCCTTCTAGATGAGCTGTAATGTCTTTACTTAAAGTGCATCTCTCTACTCAGTCTCAGTGAACATTTGATGTAGTCAATTTACTGTTGTTTAGTTTTCTTTAAAGGGTAAAATTCACTCCCTAGGCAAGGAGATAGCACCTGGCCTTTGTGCCACATAATCCTCTCTTTGTGCTGGTCCTCTGCACAGGAGTGAGTTTCAGGCTATGTGAACAGACTACACTGCTTGCTACTCGGTGTTCACAAGCTACTGAAACACAGAACATGTGGTCTCTCCTGATCATCGGGATGCGTTTTGTCTACCTCGACATCTATGCGACCCCATTAAAATCAATGGAACAAAGATCGTGAATGCAGGAGGATTTTCTTGTTTCCTTTCTTCAATATGATGTTAGGTTTGGAGGAAAAAATCAAATCACTTTCAAATGTGTATTTGAAAAGTATGATTATATCAGTCTCGTAACCAGTCACTGGTAGTTGGACAGTGCAATGTATGGGAGTAAAGGCTTATTCTCTATGGGAAACTGGGATTATAATTTACCGTTTTTTTCCAGGCCAGACAATGTTGAAACAATTAAAACTAATCTATTGTCTGCCTTGGTGCTTACATAAACCATCTTAATTGATACATTCTGACCGGTGGGTTAAGGGGGAGGAGAGTAGTTCCTAAATATGCTTTGACTTTGATGAGCACAGACCGCTCTGTAATGGTGTGGGAAGGTTCATTTTAGACAGCCCCATTCATTTAATCCTTTGGTGTCTTTTGATTGAATCCTTTTGGATGTGCTTAACTTGATGGCGTCGTCTTGCTTCAGCCATTTTGCTAGTAGTAATTAGAAAATGAAAAGTTTCTCGTGTCATCCGCTAGTGCAGCTATTGAAGGCTAAGGTCAAGTTTTTCAAAAGTGATTAATGATCTTGGATGTCTACATTTTTGGGAGCCCATCGCGAGATGCTTTGGGGACGCCTAATTTTCCAAAGGTGAATGCTCAAAGATTTCTGCAAGCCACATCCGTTTCGGGGGTCTCAGGTTGGGAACCCCACATCAGGAGTCACCACAGAAAGTCTTGGTCTAAAGGTAGTAAGTGAAATGTGTTCTTTTAATGGTGCTGATCACATTTATCCTCAAGTCAACTTTTTTCAGAAATTGGTCAGGAAAACCCATGTGACTTGTTCTGTGACTAGGTAGATGGACATTTATTTCCCTGTACTGAAACTTTTTATGCTGATGTATCTTAATTCTGCTCAGAGACCTGTGAGTGAAACAAGGGACGCCAGCATTTTTTATGTGAAATACTACTTTATTGAAAAGGGATTCCATAATATTTACCCTATTGGCAGAAAGAATGATGATAACCTACAATTAAATTAACTGAGACAACTTTTAAAATATGTCAGCCTTCAGCTAATGAAGTTTTTCTTTTGTTAACACTCCAAGAAATGCTAAGGATGTGTGTAACACATGAAATTGCAAGGACAATGTTCTTGTGGGAGACATGAAACAAACTAAATGAAGGAAAATGTGTATTTAATTTGTTTTATTCCATGGTTTTATCTAAGATTATATGGTGTAAAGTTGGATTTTTGAAGTATTGAATACTTTTTTTGGCAGTTGTCATAAGCAGTCCTACTGCCTTTCATTCCCACAAGGATGATCCACTCAGAGGAGAGGGGGTTTTGACACCGATTAAAGGGTCAAGATAACTTTAGTCAACATTTTCAAGTTATTGATCATAATGATCTCATTATTACTGATGTATGACCAAACTGAAGAAAAAGAAACCCCACAATCACACACAGAGGTGTAAGCAGTGCAACCTACTGGTCAGAGCAGAATCAGCGGGCAGAACCACCAACATGGTCAAGAGACAAGCCAATAGTTAGAGCCAGGAAGCAGGAGCCAGAACAGAACCAAAGGGCAGAGTTGCAGTCATGGTCAGGAAACAAGCCAGTTGTCAGGAACCAGGAATACAGAGGTTGGCAGGGACTAGGGCAGAAGGGATTGGAGCACGAGCCAGACAGGAAGCAGGAAGTAGGTCTGGCGCTGCTGCAGGAGTAGAGCACATTGAGCACCCACTGTATTGCTCCAGGGCTTAAATAGTGATCAGTTAGGGTGACCAGATGTCCCAATTTTAGGGTATTTTTCTTATATAAGTTACCATTACTCCCCCACCCTGTGTCCGATTTTTCACATTTGCTGTCTGGTCACCCGATGATCAGTTGGCTCTTCTGACCAATCAGGGAGCACAGTCACTTAGTGAGGGTTTATTGGGCCTGGTGGAGTTATTGGGTTGCTAAGCGGCCAAGCCCAAAAGCAGCAGAGTTCCTGACCCCACTAGCACTTATAAAATATGGGGTAGTGTAACCTCACTATAAGAGATTCCATGGTCCTACTAAGCTACAAATTTAGTAGGCAACCTTGTTATCTATAAAAACACACACCATACACACAAGTTGGGAATAATTTATCTTTCTTTTAATTCTTTGCTAAACTAGAGACTTTTTTTAAAAAAAACTTCTCACTGTTGATAAAAGTGATCAGATGAACCAATGTTGCCAACATCAGCTATCTGGTGTACGTGGGCTGGTGGGCTGCTGATGAGATTGTCAGCACCACTTCAATGAGACTTGCTCGCATGCAAGGCTAGAATGATGTGGTGCTCTCCTAGACACTAGCTGATAGTGGGCTGTCTCTACAGCTGGCGTCCCAATGTTGTTCTCTCCAGTTCAGATGAATGCGAGTTATGGCAAGAAACATTTAAAAGAAATCTCCCTAGTGTAGAAAAGACTTCAAAAGCCAGGCTTAGTTTCAACTCCTGTGTAGCGTGGCATTAGTTTTCCTAGTTATCCTACTTACGTTCTGCTAGAAGAACACAAAGAAAATTGCGGTTTTATAATTCATTTGAAGATAATTGTTAAGGATTATAAATGGTTATTTAACCTCATGTAGTCTGATGCTGGTTCAATATAATCAAGATTTATGTTGCATTACTGTCACTTGGGTAATAGCTATGCCTATTTTTCTAGCCTCATCAGCCATCCCATATCACTGCTAAGAGTTCTTTATTTACATTATCATGCGAGATATTTTTGGAGAGGAGAATAAATACAAAGCATAAAGCAGTCTATTTCTAAACATCTTGTCACATTCAAACTAAACAGTTTTATTCCAGTGCATGAGACGTGAGCACTGACAATACTGAACCATTAGTAGCTTTCTAGTAAGATTGCAAGTTTAGTAACTGGAATACAAGAAAAGAGCATGAAAAATATTGCTGTCTGGAAACATTACAAGGAATAGCTGATATGCACAATGAAATAGTTGCCATTCAGTAACAAGGTAAAAAGTTCACACTGCAGTGTAGAACAGACTAGTTTGTTATATTGTGTAGTGATCATTTATATTGTCTAACATTGGGCTAGTAGATGAAACATGGAAATCAACACTGTTTTAAAACTCATAACAAACTGTAAAATATTGGGAAAGTTTAAAACCATGCATTTTCCAGCAGTTCAGTAAATTATGGCTAGTTGAGCTAGTCTGCCCAAGGGAGTTGCAAATAGGGCAGTGCGGTGCCAGACCCGCTCAATGAACTGCCATAATTCTCTCCATACCAGGAAAGCAGGTCCCATTGTGCCACATGTGGTTGACTCTTTTCCGGCTAGTAATCAAATCAAATCTGGTTCCTTGATCTTTGTCTCCTGTGTGCATTCCTGTTCTTGTGATAAGGTATAATTGACACTTGTCACTGAAGTTTTATGGGTAAATCCCTGCTCACCTTATCCTTGTAATAAAAAAAAAAAAAAAAAAAAAAAAGGAAGGGGGTGGAATTGGAGTTCTGCAAAAGTGGGGTGAACAGAATATATCACTACATGAAAAAGTCTGTGATAGTGCAGTCATAGGTAGGCAAAACTCCCATTTGAAATGAATGGTAGTCTTAGTTACTTGAACTTTCAGACCTGGGGCCCTCAATCATTAGTCTAAGTTTTGCTGCTGTGTGGGTCAAAACGAATAGGGCACAATTCGATGGAGAGGCACTAATTTTGTCTGTCTTCCACACAAAAAAATTGTATTCCAGGAACTGACCTGCACTTGAGGTCATGTGAATATTCATTATTCACTGCTCTGTGAGCAGAGTTGGGCAAATAGCTGTTGGGGTTTTTTTTCAGTTCACTGGAATTTCCAGAACATGAAAATAAAACTGGGTTTGGTCATGCTGTAAATGAAAATGTTCAGAATTTTTTGTGAATAGAAAAAATTGTTAAAATAAACAAACATACATTTTGTTCAACCCAAAACTGAAACATTCATTCTAGTGTCTAGATTCACAAAACCATGGAGGGTGCGGGGAGGGAAGAACAGTGGAGTGTGCACTCTAGTCCTCTTGCTAGGGCATTCCCTTGGGATGTGAGAGACCCAGCTGCAAATTCCTTGGTCCAGTTACTATTTATTTCTGAGTTGGAATGGCTTCAACGGGGAGACCCGCTCCAGTATAGCCAGTAGCCCAGTGGTTGTCTGTCCTCCTGGTCACCCAGAGGGAGTTTTGGGAAGGCACTGGAAGACTATCAGCACTCAAGTCATTCAGCCTGCATCCACTCTACAAAGTAGGGGGGTTACCAGCCCAAGTGACAGCAGCACCCAGGATTTAACCTGCACCCTCAGCCTAGGTTGCAAGCACCACTTAACTGGAGTGAAAAGGTTTTGTGTGTGTGGACAGCAGTTAGGGGCAACTCAACAGACCTTTTGTATGGGGCATCTCCAGGATGTGTGCCATGAAGTGCTGAGCACATGGGTTACTGTAACACTGGGTCAGTCGGCAAGCAGGATTGAACCAGAGATCTCTTAGAGCTTAATGTGTGAGCTCTACCGTATGAGCTACACATCAACTGGCTGTTAGCTAAGGCTGTGAAGCAGACTCATTAATTGCTCTCTAAGTGGTCTCCATGCCACTAAATGGGACAGAACATCACACCCAAGAGGTGTGTGGCTACGTTACCACTTAACAAATAATCATAATTGTATAGTTAGGAAACTTGCTAACTTGGATCCTGTGTCTTCTGCAGATGCTCTTACATAGTTTGCACTTCTGCTTTGGAAATAGATGTTATTTCACTATGCCAGTTCCACCTAAAGAGATGATTTATGACCTTCCCTTCTTTTCTGTTCATCTCTTTTAGCTTGAACGGGTTAAATCCTTTTATTCCCCACTCCCCGCCTGCCATCCCAGGGTCTCTAGCCATTCTTCAAGTTGTCTTTATCAGTTCTTTTTTAAGTTAAAGTGAGTCATCTAAGAGGATAGCCTGAACCAACTGATTGGTTCAGCACACCAAGTAAAGTGGATTGTTTCATATGGGTTCACTTAGGAGAATTTTGCAACATAAGTCCACTGTCTGGTAATCGGCATAAGGCAACTGCAGTGCAGTTTTAGCAAACTGTTTCAGCATAAAGACCAATTTACCTTCTCATTCTTTGGGGAAAAGTTCATGGTTCATGGGCAGAAGTCAGGGTAGAAAGGGTCTGTGATGCTTGCTCAGCTGATGTCCATTGGCTATTCGAGTTATACAACAGCGTTTTGAGACCACAGCTCTGCAAAACTGAGCAGTTTTGGGTCACAACATTTTGTGTGAACCTTCTTGGGTTTGGATTCAGCTAAAGGCCAGCTATGGTTTGAAACCATGCAGAACCAACAATCCATCCATGGTTTCTAAATGATGCCAAGATCCTGCATAGGTTCACTTCAAACTTGGACTAGGTGCCATGAAATGTTTCTGAAAACCTGGGCAATGTTTTCTGTGTATTAAGGAAAGTTCCTTTTAGATTGTTGTCAAAAACAGATTCTTTCAGGGTACAGAAAAAGGTCTAAAGTTCTCCACTGTCTTGTAATTTCAAGACCCATCTTGCATAAAGTATATCTTAGTTTTACCATGTTTGTATCATAACCATATTTCTATGAAGACTATTTCTATGAAGACACTGTGTGTAACATCACAGAGGACTCCTCTCCGAATGGAGTGGAAAAGGGGAGAGCATTCTCTTCATGTGCTGTAGCAATGGATCAGCAAAGAGAGACATTTTCTCTAAAACAGTTTTTTGCGATACTGGACATACTAAAATATGTCTTTAGCACCTTCTGTTTTTCAGATGATTCATAGGTGAGGATGGCACAGATGTGAGGAAGCTTTGAATTTGAGAGGAATGGCTTGTTGCATATTCTCTGAGGTTCATTTCCTCTGACAGTGATTTCCATGTAATAAATAGCTCTTTTCTCTCATTTCCACAGGCCCTCCAGGAAGGCGGGGAAAGCCGGGACGTCGAGGAGAACCTGGTAAGCGTCATGTTTCCTCCTGTGGAATGTGGTGTACCTGGGTGATAACCGGAATAGTACTTAAAAGTACTTGAACTGCTTGATAAAGATATTAACCACCTTTATTTAATTGATTTGTGAAACGAAGAAGTCCTATCTCTCATGCACAATAGGTTATTGATGTTAAAACCCTTCCAGTCTATTCTTATCTAGCTGCAGTGACTTAAAGGGGCACTGCCACACTGATTACACAGGTGTGTGTCTGTGTATAATTTATTTGTCTGCTGTTTTTTCCTTTTGCCATGTTTTTCCCATTCTTTTTCAAAGAAAGACAGAACAAGGAGAAGGCAGGTAGGCATGTGAACAGTCATAGCAGGTGGTAATACAGAGAGAAGTATAAAAGGCACATATCCAGTGCATCAGGAACTGTACACTGGCTTGTTATTTTAGGATTATTTGTATATTATACACTTTGTGGCGCCTGTTAAAATGTTCGCAGACTGGGAGTCAGGAATGAGTGAATTCTAAACCTGACTGGTTGTACTGGTCTTGAACACAAGTTCTTGAGATTCACGTTCACCCGTAGCCTTTACTTCATCTAGCTTAACTCATGTAAAAGCTATAAACTTCCTCCTTCTTTGCTAGGATTTCTCCTTTTTGTTAGTCACCATGTTTTAGCTCACTCGAGATAAGGACACACCTGTCTTTCTTGTGAAAACGGTTTTTCTGCCTCTCTTGTGAAATGGGGCTAATGCTGCTTATGTATCAGCTTCAAAAGGGTATTGTTTGTCTGTGCTTTGAAGCCAGAAGGTATTACGGAAGTAGAGTGGACCGTAGTTGGTTTTGGATAGGTAAAAACATATCTAAAGAACTACATGGAGTTTGTGAACATTTGTACAAATTGAAGAATTGTGGATGAAATTTTTGGCCTCCCAACCTTGACAAGCAAGCGTGGCACTTTAAATATGTATTTTTAATTAGCAACGGGGCTTCTGTTTGCTGTGCCTTGGATATAGTTTCATTTCAAGGGCAAGCCAAAAATATTCTCAGGTGGAGCAACATCTGTGGCTGTAAGTCCAAGGTGTTCGTATCCCAAACTGATGTAAATATTCAGCTGTGAACTTCTGGAACATACATGATGGAATTAATGGTAGGTAAATTTCATATAAATAAAAGTGCAGCATGGTGTTAGCCTGTGGAACTCATTGCTGCAGGAAAAATTCTAATTCAATACTTTAGCTGAATTTTCAGAAAGGGTTGGATAATTTTATGATCATCAGTATTTGTAGTTATGAGGAGGTGGAGCAAGGTAAATCATATACTTCAGACCATAGAGTTGATTGCCATAGAGGTCAGGAAATAATTTCCTTCACTTCCTTGCTAGAGGACATCACATATTGGGCCAGGTAAACATCAGAGGTGGTTGCAACCAGCAAAAGGATATTGGACTTCATGGGACAACGATCCAGTCTGCTACAGTGAATCCTGTTCTGCTTGACTAAGCCCAACTGTCGAGATGGAGTATCCTGTCATGTGGTTTTGATTTCTTAATGTTGCACTCTGCTCCTTAAAGTTATTGGATGACTATAAGAGTCAACCAAGTACGACATTGTCCATCTATTTAGTCATCAAACATTTTAAAGACATCATCGAGGCTCACGATGATGACCTGTGAGAATTCATACTCAAATTGAATTTTAATATTTCACATGAATAGCCTGAAAATACGATTATTGGGATGCTCATAGCAAAAGTATTAAAATAGCATCTAGGGTCCCAATGTCAGATCGAGGCCTCTTTGTGCTAGGCACTGTACAGACACAGTAAGAAACTAACCCTGCCTCAAAAAACCTTGCTTACATTTTACAAATACTGCACCAAGAGTGAGAGAAAGGAAGTGCTATTATCTCTAATTTACAGATGGGGAACAGAGGCACAAAGAGACTAAGTGACTTGCCCATGGTGATACAGGAAGTCTGTGGCAGAGCAGGGACTTCAGCTGAGATCTTCTGACTTCCAGTTCAGTGTGTTAACCATAAGAATATCCTTCTTCTTGAGGAACAGAAAACTGCCCTGGGATCAGATGACAACTGGCAGTACCAGCAGAGGAATTATAAAGAATTAATGAGACTCAAGTATGTCTCTTTAGATTTTTCTGTAACTGGGGAGGGAAACCAAGAAGAAGCTGTAGTTATTTTTGGCAGGGAGGCTCATAGGGCACACACTTGTGGTAAATGGTTAAACTCTGCCTTACTCTGAGATGGAACAAAAGCACACAACGCGATACACTAGATACAGCAAAGTGGTTAAACGCAGCCTATGTAATGAAGCCCCTGAGAATAGTCATTCTGTATTACAGATTTAAAGAAAGGCAAAGAGCAGACTTCCCTCTGCGTATTGGTTTTGGCATAGCTGCCAAAAGTTTGTTTTCATAGATAGCTTGAACATATATTTATATATTTGTTTCAGAATCTTACCACACATAAACCAAGTCCTTGTTCTTTCACCACAGCTGATAAATGGGAATAAAAATGTGTTTGCCTAGCATGATAGCATCCCTCCCTTGAGAGTGTGTGGTTACAACTTCAGAGCCTCCAGACAAATACTGTCTTAGTGCCAAAAGGCTCAGCACTGATTCAGGCTTGCCCTGGGGGAGGCCTTTCTCTGGCAGCTGTTAAAATTATAATGTTAAAGCTTTCTAATACCTTTGAGGCATTCAATACATATGTTTTAAAATCAAGCTGCTTTCCACAGTGACATTGGAGAGATCAACCTGGTTCCACCAACCACACCCTCTTCTTGATTTAAAACACGACTGAATTCCATTTCTTTTCTGTTTAGAGTCGGACAGTATAAAAATTTACCAGACAGCTATAAATGTATAGGAATTTACAAAGAGTTCGTCCTTTTTGAAGCATACTGAAGACAATTGATGATGGGCATTGTTTATGGGGTGGATAAAACACTATTGCAAAATTAATTTAAAATTTCTTTAGACAACCTAAAGTATTTAAAGGATACAGCTGAACTGTGGAGCCATTGGGCCAAATCCAAGCCAAAGTTAGGTGGTAAAACTGCTGATATTCTGGCCATGCTAGCACTTCCACCATTGCTACTTATGGTGACATTGCACTAGTTCTAGACCAACACCGGGTAAAAGTGCTAGTGCAGCCAAACATAAATGGGTTCACTCTGCTAATCTGCTCGGAATTCAGCAATTATTACCAAAACAGATAGGTGCTAAATACCACATTCCAAAGGGATTAGCACCTTCCCCTCCTTCTCTGCTCTTACTGATTGGGGACAAAAAGATAAATTGTCCCTACCCCATGAAGGGAGGAATACTGGGGGAAATTCCTGGCTTCTGGTTTTGCTGCAGCTGCTTTCTGAGATAATAAAGAGGGGATGGTCTTGCTGCAGCTGCTCACTTCTGGAAGGGATATGGCCTTCCAGAGCTGCCCCCTCCCCACATGCATAGGCCTGTCTGCCTGCCAGTACTATACTGGCATTATGCTATCAGTGGGATAAGTGCTGTACATTTTCGGTGCAGAGGCAGTCTTTAGTGGAAAGAAACTTCTCCATAAACCCAGCCGAAGCCCTGCACAGGGGCAGTTTGAAACTCTCTCCCTGTTGTCCTCTGGCCTGGTCCAGACATAAGTGTATTAAGAGCCAGGACTGTACACTTCAAAAGTAAATGTACAGGCACATTTGTACGTGGTTTGAGTGTTGTGAAAATGGCTATGGAACATGTAAAGCAAATGTGAATTTGGGGGGGGGGGGGTTGAGTCCCCCAAACCCTTCTTGCCTTTTATGTCCCTGACTACAGCCCAGGTTTCTTCTAATGGTCTTCACCGACCTTCGAGTTTAAACAGGAACAATGCATGGATTTGGAAAGCTTTTTTGTCAGTCTCAGTTCAGTTAAACAGTCCACAGATTTATTGAGTCATTGACTCTATCTGACCCATTTTATTTACTCCTGAAGTCATCTGGCTCTTATTTAATTGTTTCCATGTCTCTGACAGAGGAGCAGCCAATGCCATGAATTGCACATATGTCTCAAAGCTATATATACAGAGAAAGAATCACCTTTGTGACGGGCATTCAAATTACAGCTTCCTGGAAGAGGCTTTTTTTTAAACAAAAAAATCTATGTAAAAAAATCAGTATAATGTTGCAGCTATGGGACCAAGATACTTTAAACAACTAATCAGTCTCGCATGGGAAGCACCATCCTACCCTCACCTTTCAGAAGTGTCTACAGAAAGCCACTAAATGAACATTGAGTGCATCAACTGGCTTGTGGATCTTGCTTATCTTTGGAACTGTTTGATGTGTTCAGGCAGCCAAAACTGTTTTGGGCAGAACTGCTACAGTATGTTTCTGTGCAGTGCTTCTCAAAGTTTTGTGCTAGTGACTCCTTTCACACATCAAGCCTCTGAGTGCAACCTCCCCCCTTATAAATTAAAAACACTTTTAAAATATATTTAACACCATTATAAATGCTGGAGGCAAAGCAGGGTTTGGGGTGGAGGGTGACAGCTCATGATCCCCTGTGTAATATCCTCATGACCCCCTGAGGGTCCCAACCCCCCTGCTGTAGAGCATACTACAGATCCATGGCTGTTCCAGTGCTTCCTGGGATATCTGAAGCATTTATCCCGTAGTGCTTAGCACTCTTGCTGGGACTAGGGGGCTTTAGGATCATTTTCTGTATACGAGACATTGCAGGAGGGCTGACTCAACTGATTCATCTGCAACACAGGTGGCTTCTCATCTGCACTGGGAAGAAACCACTGTAGATAGCACCAGTTAAGTAGGATCTACGCTAGAGGACTCCTCCAAGGCGTTGCCATCAAAGCAATTTCTACAGAGGGAAAACACATCCTGTTAGAAAATGTGTTAGCTGGCATGTTTTAATTAATACAGTTTGGCGCCCTGATGTAGACAGAGAAAAGCGATATTTACAAATGTGTTAGCTTGTTCATGGTTATCCTCTACAGCCAAATAATATATTTTTTAAACTTAACTGTCCTTTTCCACACTACAGGCAAAATCTTGTTCACATCATGTTAATATGTTCTCAGACATTAAACATTTTCCCATTGTCGATAAGGTCTATATGATTAAAGCTACGTCTATATGTGCAGTAATAAAGTTGTACCAGTGCAGCGCATCTGGTAAAGATGCTCTGTTCTGACCTCTGCAGATGGCAGAGGCTCTGGCAGCGGGAGAAGCACAGCATGTTTGCAATGAGCTATATTCCAAAAATAATAAAAGCAAAAGATTGTAAGTTCTTTGGCCCTGGGGCTGTCACTTACCATATGTTTGTATAGTGCCTGGCACCACAGAGCCCCATCCTGGTAGGCCTTTGGGCACTACTACAATCTAAATATATATTAATAATAAATAACTGAAGCTGGATTGTTAATTAACTAATCTGACTTCTTTTTCCTCCAACACATCCACCTTTGTATGGCTGTGAACATTTTCCAATACTTTTATATATCTTTAGCGTTCCGGCTATTAAACATAAAGTCATAATTATAGGAGTTGTTTAAATCTAGAAGTAATAAATGCTGCAGGTTATGGATAAGAATGGCATCTTGCCAATGCTATATTTGTTAATCGGGTACCTGTCAGAAATGGCTCAGACTTTATTCTGTAGGTTATTTTGTCTTCCCATTTTCCTTTCTGAAATATGCCTCTGAAGTAATTTTTATGGAATTCCAAATTTACGAAGGCTGTTTTCAATTTTTACTCATTATAGTAATCATAATAATAATTTCCAACTGTTTTTTTCTGTTTGTAGAACGTTGAAAATAATTTTACTAGTCAGCTTTATTATTCATAATTTTGGAAAATATCTCAGAAAGGGAGAGTGCCTCATGCACTGTGCCTACATTTCAGGGAAGGAGAGAGAGCCCCTTGGCACATCACTAACTTCTTTGCTTATTGCCTTGTAAAAAAAAAAAAATGACTTTCTTCTGTAGCAGACAAGTGTCTCATGACCGGTCTGTGAAAAACATTGAGCAAGTCAGAAACGATGTAGTTCTTGGACAATATGTTTTAAAAACATCAAATTTGGTTCATTTATAAATCCCTTGAGGGACTCCTATAACTTTTTGCAGTAATGAAAATTCCTAGCCAAATTCTGCTCTTTATCAGTAAAAGTTTAGCATAGCTGATATCAATCAGGACATCAAGGTACTACTGCCCTGAGCTGCATGTTGCAAAAGATGATCTACAGCGATCCATCCAATTCAGTTGAGCCTCATGACCAAGGTTGAGGCATTTTATAAGAACACATGGCAGATCTGATATCTTAGTTGCTTGCATATGTTTGAGGGACACGGTATCTGAATTAAGGCAAAAAGACAACGAAGTCTAAGGAAATTTGGTACATCATTACAATCCCATATTAAAATGTCCTGACTACGTCACTTAATTTGGTGTTCATTAAGATGAAAAGGGGCCTTGCGTGGGTAAATTGGTAGAAATTAGTTAATAAATCAGGTTTACATTAACAGCCAGATTCTCTGCTGGTAAATTGGCTTAGGTCCACTAAGTTCAGTGGAACCTTGCCAATATACAACAGCTTAGGATCTGGTCATAAGAATTTAAATCTGTGAAAGTACAATAACAGCCATGTACATATCCTAAGGTAAAGACAATGGTCCTGATCCAGAGATGGGCCAAGTTGCCCCCGTAACAAATTAAATTTTGGATGTATGCCCTTCTAATATATAACCTACAGCATTCACAACGAACTCACATATTCAGGCCCAGATGCTACCAGGTCTTGTGCTGAATACATTGAGCTGGTCTATAGTTCCTGGCAGTAGGTACCCTGTGCCGTAATAAATAGTTTGTTTGGATCCTAATTCTCTTCCATTATTTGTTTTTTATTGTTTCATTTTTAAACAGATGTTTGAAAGTAAGTTTTTTTAAAAAATTCAGAGCTTGAAAAGACTCATAAAAAGAAACAGAAATATGCTTCTAATTTAAATATGAGTTTCCAGTAAGCTTTTTTTTCCCTATTTTAATTTCTCCCACTTTTTTTTTTTCACTGTATCCATTTCTGGTTTTGATCATGTAGGAAGTGGAGCATGAAGAGGCCCAAAAACACATAGTGTAAAAAGCCTCTCAAACAAGGGTGGAACATGGATATCATTGGTCCATGGCCCAAATGTTCACCTCCGCTGCAGAGTGCTGAAGGGATGGGAGTGTAGGAATGCTGTAGAAATTGGTCTGGAGTAGGCAGCTGCGTAGGTGGAGATGTTTACACAGCAGGAGATGCCGTGTTCCCCACTACCACCATCACCACTTGAGAGCTGAGTTCTGTGGATCTGATCTAAAGCCCATTGAAGTCTAGAGGAATTTTCTTTGTTTTGTTTTCAGTTACCTTGCCCGGTGCTTGGCGCACAGCATGTTCCCCCTCTCATGGCAACATAAGTTAGCAGCAGAAGCATAGCCCAGTGGTTAGGGGCAGGAGTAGAAGTCAGGAGAATGTTCAGTGAAGCATGAAGGTCAGTAGGTGAAATGTGCTACATAAGTGGTGGTGGAATTTGTGCCTCGTAAGTTGCTATGCATCAGTAGCTCCCTTCCGTTGGCCAGGTCTGTGCTAGGAGCTCTTGGCTGGTGTAGGAATACTGATGTACTAGAGCGAAAACACACTCCTAGTGGGGACGCAGCTTAGCCCAACAAAACCAGCACAGACCTGCCCCAAGTGAAATAACCTATACCATCAGAAGCATGCCTGTGCCAGCATAACTGTGTCTATACTAATGGCTTTTGCCGGCACAGCTGTGTTGGTCAGGGGTCCCACACCCCCATGAGCTGACATAGCTATGCCAGCGGACGGCAGTATTTCCAGACCTGGCCTCCTACTAAAGACACCAGAGAACTCCACAAGGGCAGCTGAATATTGCACTGACTCTAAGCTCTACAGCGCTGCCACTTGCGGCTGCCAGCTCTGTGCCTTCTCCAAGGCTCACGCACGAGAGATGAAAATTCAGTTTTATCCTAGTGCGGGAGCGTTCATGTACAGCTGCATAACACTCGCTCCTAGGGTGACCAGACAGCAAGTGTGAAAAATCAGGACAGGGCATGGGGGGTAATAGGTGCCTAAAAAAAAACCCCCCCAAAAAACAGGACTGTCCCTATAAAATTGGGACATTTGGTCACCCTACTCGCTCCAAAACCGGGTCGTAGATGCTCTGTTTTATCTACATGTGGAATGCCATCAAACTTGATACAAAGTAGAAATATTTTTGCACTGACATCCTGACCCTCCCTGCAACAAACTGTGTTGTATTAAATGATACTTTGCTTTCTTGTGGTTAATAAGTGTTTGGGGTTTTGCTTTTGTTTTTCAGGACCTGCAGTAAGTACCATGGATTTGCCTCTTGGGTCAACAAAGTTAAGGCAATTTTTTTTCCTTTCTGTATCATTTCACAAGAATAGCCTTTTTTGGTAGAGGTGCGTATGGAAGGAAAATTGGTACCAGATGATGCTTTTTTTTTCTTCCTCCCCCCTTGATTGTAGAAAACTATTTAAAAAAAAAAAAAAAAAAAAAAAGCTTTAAAAATGCTTAACTCGCTGCCCTAAGGAGCCTGTGGCAATGTAAAACTCAGTAAATATTCTGTAAAAAACATAGTTCTCTTTTTTTAAAGAGTTATTTGGTCAGTCTCCATGCTCAGAAAATGTGCACACTGTATTAATATTTTAATTTTTTGATGTTTTAAATTTGAAAACTGTCCATCTTGCTTCTCCCACCTATTGTGTCTCAGTTGCTTGATGCTGCATATCATTAGTGATGTTGATAACCCCACACCTCTGTGATTCAGCCAAAAAAATGTATAGCTTTAATCTCTCTTCGGGCTGCTTGGTGAGTAATAAACATCCCTCGGTGCATGGCCAGAACCTTTATGGTGAATGCGTTGTTTGAAGGGATGGTCGCTGAATATGTGCTAATCTCTCCTCCTAAGAAAACTTTCCAACACATCTGTCTTTATCCCTTCCAATAAAATTCCGAGATCTGTTTCTCTCCCAGTGCTCTTCCGGTGAGAAGTTAGCCTTACTGGCACCAGTTAAATGCTGTCATGGGTGGGGTTTTCAAATAAACCTAAGGGAATTAGGCACCCACCACCTTTCATTGATTTTCTGAAAGTCAATGAAGAGGCATCTAAAACCGTCAACATCTTTTGAAAGTTCTGCTCTTCATATTTCAAACCTGCCGTGCTTTTCTTGATAAGCAATGTAAATGTCAGTGTCAGTTTCTTCAAATACCATTCCCTTCCTGCTAAGTCCCAATGGGACTCGGGAGGGAGTTATTTCAGTAATCTCTGCAATTCATTGATAAACCATCTTTTGAGCTGGCTAACCTCCGATTCTATAAATTTCATTTAAAACCTTTAACCTATGATGAAACACAAGTAAAATGGTAGGGCTGTAAAACTCAGCGGTGTTGGTTTATGTGGGTTTGAACATTTTGTGTTTATACTTTCATTTAATGTGTGTTTATATCCCTGGAGGTTTCATTTTTCTTTCAGGTTCATTTTTGAACCTGAAAACTTGGAGAAATGTGGGCGAAACTGCTATGTTGACTTGGTTTTCAGTGGGAACCACAGAAGAATGTGCAATTAACGATGATTTTGACCGATAACCCTCCTGAGGGGAGGGAAATGGGGCTTGTCTGAAACTCTACCCAGGCACACATTCTGTATAAAAGTTGTGCACAGTATTAGCAATCTGTTGGTGGGGGTATCTGTCTGCAGAAGCCCAAGCAAATGAATTTGTCCCGGCTCGTTGGTATTCAGGAGTTTAGTCTGTCAGTGAAATCATTTTCCTGTAAATATTTTCTAATTCAAAAGTTCAACACAGTCTGATTATCCACATAGTATAAAGAGTATATGGATCTCTGTAATATTAGCGAGAGGACATTTGTTAGGGGGAAAAACAATTTAGAAGCAAGTGACTCCAGATTACTTGGCACTGAGGGTGAGCTGGGTATTGGCTCCTGAGCTTCCCTGTTATGCACAAAATCCAGATCATGTTTTTGCATCTTCAGCAAAATCGTTATGTACACTGACCTATTAGAGCTAAGCCATAAGACTCTGTCTTCGAGACATTCCACTCTGCATTTACACCAGCAGAATTTAACCCTACAGAGCTTTGCATGGTATATGTGGGGCGATTTCCCCAGAATGAGTAAGGTACCCTATGGATACGTGACCATATTTCTCAAAGGGAAAACGGGAGACTGCTTGGGCTAGCCTGAGTCCTCCGACCCCATCTCCATGCAGGGCTGGCATCACTGCCAGTCTGAGCCCTGCCTGCCCCCCCACGGGACTGCGGTCACTGCTTGCCCAAACTCTGCCTGCCCCCTCTGTGAGCCCTCCCTCCCTCCTCTGTGCAGGGCTGGCATCGCTGCTCGCCTCCCCGCATGTTCCTCTGCACCCCACTCTTTTGACAAAAGTGGTCATTTGTCCCGCATGCTTTTCTCAACTGATCAAGTTGGCAAGAGCAAATGGGACAAATGGCCACTTTTGCCAAAAAAGTTGGGATGGCCAGGGCAGGGCTTAAAAAAGGGACTGTCCTGGCCAAAATGGGAAGTATGGTCACCCTACCTATGGATTGAATTTGTGTTCTGTACTGTATGAAATTATTTGAATTTCACTGGAATTCAGAAAAATGTTTTTTTATTATTATTGTTGTTGTTTTATTTGTAGGTAAACATTAAAAAGACAATCTGCTTCCTACTCCCTATATATTTTAAAAGACACATTTCTTTGCATTGGTTGCTTACCATACCTTAAATTACTAAACATGAATATTTTAACAATTTAGGCTCCACTCCTGCAGTTGATAGCACAAGGCGTCCGCAGTCTGCCTGCATCCTGTCAATTGCAGGATCGAGGCCTGAAATGTCTCTGTCTGTGCTGTCTGTTCACATTTATTAATCTGATTTAGCTTGAACAACATATTTAGAAACTATTTTCTTTTGGTCTCCAGTCACTTTGATGTTGCTGATTACCGAGCGCTGTTGAATTGCAAGCACTGCATTGGGGGAAATTGTGGTGAGGCAGAGAGGACTCATGCTAGCAAAGAAGGGGCTAACAAGATCCTTTGGGCTCAGCTAGCCCTGTGTGCCAGACCTGAAGGGGGAATAGAGAGAGAGGGCCTGGCCCAGTCCAGGGCTGACTGGCCAGGAAGAAGGATGGGGCTCTGTCTCTTTGCACAAATGGAGCTTTGCTGGTGGAGAGGTTAGCTGGAACAGTCCCTGGGGAGTAGCCGTTAGCCCCCAGGAGAGAGCAATGCTCTACTAAGAGACTGCTTAGGAACCAAGCCCAAAGGAAAGGTTAGGGGGTGGTCCAGTACTGAGTTGACTTTCCCTTTTTGCATCAAAATGTTTCTGGGCTGAGCCCCTCCAGTAGCCCCTGAAGTCTGATGGAACAATTAGCTGGTGGGCCGGAGCCCATTTCCGTGGGCACTGGAGACCAAGACTTCCTCTTCTTGGGGAGACCCGCAGCCATGTCGGGCAGCTGGGAAGGTCGACTAGGGGGCACTCCTGCAGCCACACCACTATGAACATTTTATTCACCAACAAGACTCTTCCCCCTACACGCATTTAGAAAAAATTTTAAGATTTTGTAAAACTTTTCTTAATAAGCCCTAAATCTGTGGCTTAAACTACAACTCTTGACAAAGACTCTTTAAACGTTTTTTTTTTTTTTTTTAAAAAAAAGTCCTAAAACCCACAGAAACACAATGTTATTTTATGTCAGCAGCATTGTAGTTAAGTCTATTACTTTCTTATGATTTTTGGCCATGAGGAACTGATTACGTTCTATACATATAGCGTCACATTATGCTAAAATGCATTCTCAATTATGTTGGCCACTAGTAGTAGTTGTTCTGGTGTTTTATTTTTGGCTGTCATAAATTAGTTGCATGTACGAAGTATGCAAATCTGTGGTACAGTATTTAGGGCTGTTAGATGATTGATCATTCTGTCTGTAGAATAAGGAGTGTGCTAGTCAAATACTCTATAAAGACACAGTTACAGAGGATATTAAAATCACATGCTGAGTAGGAAATTTCTACAAACTGAAGGATAGATTTACCATACGCTATAATTTAACATTTACTGTAACAGATATTAACAAACACTTCATGTATTAAGGTACAGTCCAGGGACACTTACCAATAAATGAGGGTTATGATTTACACAGTGTTTCCTATTTATATATTTTATGTTCCAGTTGTCCAGTACCATAAACCTTCATAAAAATGTCACTGTATATTTTATCTGAAGTCTGTGATTTCAAAATGAGGAGTTGTTGTAATTAATGTCTTGTTCCTGGAAGAACCTACATTTCTTAGGTATTTAAGAGTGTGTGTTAAATACTGCAGTGCCTCTTTAGTAGACGTGGGTACTACTGTATTTAGACTGGAGGAAACTTGAGAACAAAATATAGATAGTTGATGCAATAAGAAATGCATGAATGCACCTACCATTGTATAAAACCATGCCAATAAGACCCATGTATACAGCATCACACGGCATTGCTGTACTAAATACAACCCTGACATTTAACAGCTCCGTACTTGGAATCTGTATAACTTGTATACTTGTTCGTATATCTAGGTGGGCAGCTAACTACATGTTTAACCATATATCTAGTTGCAAACACCCCTTTGAAAAACAAGGAGAATAGAGAATGAGAAATGTCCTTGGTCAGCTGTGTTTTGTGTCCCTTTCTGATGTTGCAGATCTGGATGATTAAATAAGATGTTTTCTGTGTAGAGCTCAACTTCTGTTTTAGCTTCACCCTAAACAGATGCAAAACCTCGAGCAGGGTTGGGAAACTGTCCCCTCCCATGGAAAAAACAATGGAAGGAGGATGTGAAGAGGGGAAATCCTCACAGAAGTGATTCACCCAAATCCCTCCATCAAGTGAGGGCGGGGCTTAGGGTTTGTCCCCACAAACTGCTGAACTGCCCCAAGTCACAGATTGGGCTCCTAATCCTGTAGATTCCCCTGAGATCTTCACAGACAGGGAGAAACAAAACCATATGAACAAATGGAGACACAATGCCAGGATTCCTCCTGCTTCTCCCTGTTACTTTTCTCGAGAAACGGTCCTGAACCCAGAGGGGGCACTGTGCCAAAGCACATCCATATCTTGCCATCAGTTTGCTTAAAGCAGAGTAATGTTCCTCATTACTTCTGTGGGGAACTCTGCCAGCTAGCCTGGTAATATCTCCCTTACTCCACCATAGGATTGCATGAGAGGAGAGGATGGGTGTGTGGGAGCAAAGCCCTTGGTAAGTAGCAAATGTAGCAGCTGAAGGGTGAAGAGATTTGTATTTGATTCACAGGTGTGTCAGTTTCCCCTCCAGTAGGAAAACTTCCTCTTGTAAGAGCCTTCACCTTAAATGTTGCTGAGTTCTTGCGCCTCCCACTGGCTTCCGAGGGTGTAGCAGGGACTAAGCCCTCCGCGTGGGTCAGGCTCTGAGTTTTACGTATTACAATGTGTTGTCATGCTGCTGAGAGTACAACTGTGACTGACTTTTTCTTGTCTCGCTTATTCACTCCGCACAGGGGCAGTCAGGACGAGATGGCTACCCGGTAACTCTGCCATGCCGTTTGTATTTTACTCTCTTCTAAGCTATGCCTTGCATTTCGCTCTTCTTCCATCAGCTATCGCTCTCTTTGCCTGTCTCAGTTTTGTTGTTTCCTTTCCTCTCCCTTCAGTGGATACAGTATTTAAGGAATTTAATCCTAAAGCTCCAGAGCAGATTGTGTATTTTATACTAATGACCTTTGGCTAAATCCTGATTCCCTTCATATTTGTAGGGTGGCCTTACTCAAGCAAACCACTGAGAGCTTGCTGGAGTATAAACTGAGTGAAGATCTTGGGATTTGTCACCATGTTAATGCTCAACGGTAGGAGGGGCCTAGTCTGGGTGTTGACTTGCTGAAGGAAATGCGCAGATAGATGAAAATGAGCCTTGATATATCCATATCTAAAAATATCCCAACTGTTCTCTTCTAAGGTGTGTTACAGCAGGTGACACCCAAACACCTCACAGCTAAGCAATGCTGACCTCAGTCCTTGGGAGTCTGAGCCGTCCTTTGGGTATGACAGGCCAGTGCTTTGAGGAGCCCCGCAGCCCAGTGCAATTGACTGGTGCGATCAGTCCCAGAAGTGATGGTTCGGTTCCGGAAGTGACAAATTTGTCATTTCACTCCCTGCCCCCTAGGAACAGTCCTGCTGGGAGTTAGATGGTTCGGTTCTGGAAGTGACGAATTCGTCACGTCACTCCCTGCCCCCTAGGAACAGCCCTGCTGGGACTTGGACCGCTCGGGGAAGACCCAGGCGTTATATGAAGCAGTACTGGTAATTCTTACTGTGAGAGTCGAAATATTAACCCGATTCTGGCCAAATCCCAAATTGTGGATTTACATCTGCCATTCCAACCCCTTATGTAGCTGCTGTGCATTTTTATGCACCTGCTGTGCTCCACCCCAGAATGGAGCAAGTGCCTGCACTTCAGTGGTGAGCGAAGTGATTGCTCCATATGCTGTGTGTGCAATCAGTCAGTGAAATCACTGTAGTGTTGCAGTGCACCACAGTTTTGCAGCTGCTTTTGTGAATAATGTACAGTTCACAATGTGTTGCTTGAATCTGTTTGGATTTCTTGGTGTTCCTGCTGTTCCCCTTATAAGGGCTGGTCTTCACTACCTGCCGGATCAGTGGGTACTGATCGATCCCCACAGGCGCTCCGTGTTGACCCCGGTACTCCAGCTCGCCAAGAGGCACAAGTGGAGTCAATGGGGGAGCCCACTGCCACCATGAGGACGCCAGGTAAGTCGAACTAAGATGCACCAACTTCAGCTACGCTATTCAAGTAGCTGAAGTTGCGTATCTTAAGTCAACCCCCACCTGTCCCCCGCTAGTGTAGACCTGGGTAAAGACAGAAAACTATTTAGGATTCTCCTTGTCATGACAGACATTTTCCCAACAGCTTCTTTTTAAAAGAAGCTGTTGGGAAAGTGCACTTTCTTGTTTTCCTCCTCCTTGTGCTGTGTCTTAATTCCATTTTGGTCTCATGCAAACTGCAGAAACTTTCAGTGTGCGACGGCTGAGGTAAAAATGACTAATTTCCCCAGGATTTGTTTTTGAGCCGCCTGGGGAAAAGAACAGAGATTTCCTCAGGGACGCCGGCCTCTGAGATTGAGCGATGTAATAGTAAATTAATTTTGAAGACAAGCCTTTTATTCCATTACATCAATAGCAAGAAAGTATGTAGTTGTCTTTCCGGTTGGTTGTAATAACTTAAACTCAGTTTAAAAACCCATTCTGAAAGGAACAGTAGGAGACTTGCAAGACTCTTTGTAATAGTTTATAGTCAATTGGACTGTTTATTTCCAGAAGAAATTACAACTACCATTCGTATAACCTACACCCACTCAGAGTGGTACCTTGTCCCCCCTCTAGTGGTGGCTGCATACAGTGGTTGATGAGCCTTCAACAGCCTTGGTTAATAGACATAAGTCTATTAGTTCAGGCAAGTAGAGGCTTTAAGATTCCCAGGTTCAGTTCCTCCTGCTGATGGCCAATGCAAAAGTGTGGTATTTGAGGGGTGTCTCTGTTTAAATGGCAGTGTGTTCTAATGTAGTATAGGACAGAGTGTAGCAATTCCTTTGGCCTTTTAATGGTGACCACTGTGTATCCACTACACCACATCCAGCGTGAGGATTCCAAAAGTCACTTGATGTTTTTTGTCAAAATTATACATAAAATTAAGTGACTCTCCCTTATGAAACCTGTTCTGCCTCTGCAGCTCCTGCTCCGACCCTATCAACCCCTGCCCCCTCCCCCACATAGTACCATGGACTTTTCCTGAGGGGCTTGCCTCCCTGCCACACACACCACTGTAGAGAGTAGATTCCTAGAGCCGGATGAACTCAGGGTTAAGGACTTGAGAGGATGTTTGTAGGTAGGGTTACTGCCTGAACTCATCCTGATTGCCAGTGGCTCCAAGGTCGTGGTAACACTTTGCAGATGGCAGAAGCTTGGGCGTTAACCTCTTCAGAGCTGTGGAAAAGGTTTCTAGGAACAATCAAGCGACAGTGTTCTCCCAAGCTCCTTGCACTTTCTGCCCAGAGTATCACTGCTGGCAAGACCTTAGGTACCAGCCATCATGACTGGGGGAAAATGCCAACCCCAGAATGAACACGGACAACTCTTTGCAAATTGCAAAGTGCCAGGGAACACCCAGTAGAAATCTTTCTGGAGAACAGCAAATACGACCAAACAGTGGTTTATAAGTGTCTTATCAGAAGTTAAGAATTTAATTTATTAAAGATTAAGCGTGACGGTTTTGCTCTAATTGGACCGTTCAATAGCAATTTTAGAATGATTTTCTTCTTCAGCAGAATGCTGACTAACCATTTATAAATTAGTGCTGCCCTTGGGAAATATTGTTTTGTTCGGTTTGGGTTTGGTTTTTTTTAATCCCAATGATGTTTTTGGCAGTGCCGAGTGCTGTTTTAGTAACAGGCTCCTGAAAAACGGAAATGGTGGAAAGAAATAAATCATTCAGTTACCCAGGGCTGGGATGAAACCTTACAATATACCCTGAAGGAGCACACTAGTCACAGTCCCCTTCCTGGTGCCCCCATCACCTCAGTTCAGCTGGTCAGAGCACTGGAGGGAAACTGTGTCAAAGTTCCAACTATTCCTCATCCCTGCCTTTCTGTGTGTAGGAAGTCAGGGGCCTGTAGCTGCCCCACGGTGGCTGCTGTTTCCCTCCTATCCCACTGGGCCCTGCACCCCAGGTAGCTCATGCAGTTTCGCTTTAAGATCCTGGTCAAAATAGTTGCAAAACTAAGTGCGCCAAACCTGCCAGTGAGGCTTGCCAAAACTCATCCGAATCCCAGACTGCTGCTTCCACAGAGCCGTAAGCACAATAAGGGGCTTTATCTCAGAAGGAGGCAAAAGTATGTCTCTTTTCTGAAGAGTACAGTGCCCTTTGGAGAAAAAAGGGGGTAGATTAAATAAAAGCAGGAATTTGTATCTCATGTTCAGTAGCAACTCATGCTGGCCTCCATCACATCTAATCGCTTAGTCAAACTGAGCGAAATGATGTAGTCACTCCTGAACAGGTAGATGTTTGGGAGGTGGTCTGTGCTACACATGCCGCTGTGGTTAACTCTGTTACTCATTTGTGGCTTATAAAAAAGAGATTAGCTAGCTAGCGGGCTTGCTTTCTGTCCTCTAGCTGTCTCGTACTACGTATGGAAACCTGAATTCATGTGCAGTCCCTTTAGTGATCATCACTGTGTCAGTGTGCCCTTTTGTGAATTTATGATATACAGATGGGAAACACTTGGCGGTGAGGTCAGTTCAGCTGCTTGCCTTCAAGTTAAGTGCAGCTCTGTACACTGCAGGACATTTGGGGCAAGACAGGAAGGTATTAACACTGCCTGAGGTTTCGACAATAAAATAAGAAACAAAAACTGCACTGATATTTTCAATAGCTGGCATTGTTGTGGTAGAAAGAAATTTTGGCTTTGTGTCTGTCCCGTGAGTTTAAAGGAAGATAAAAGGTCCTCTGTCTGTTGTGATGTATGGATGGGATGTCTGCTATCTGTTCCACACGTGGCTTTTTAACAATTGATGTAGCTTATATTTTACATTTTAGGATCAGTTACAACTGTATGAGTCAATAGGATTGCATGGCTGTAACTTAGGGCAGAACTTGATGTAGGCCTCTGAGCAGTTAGGGGGATGCTCTTTTTGCCTTCGAAATTTCCAAGAACAGTGTATTTTTAAAACAAAGTTGAAAGCAATTCCTTTTCATCTATATAACCCTCATCCAATGAAATAACTACATGTAACCTTTGGCATATTAGGAAATAACAAGTCTAAGTCAAATGGTTCTTCATCTAGTGTCATAAATGCTCATGGCACTTAAATTTCTGGGATATCTGTAGAATCCAGCAGATGTATTGGAGTGTTTTGAAACATATATGGCTATTTTAATCTTGAGTTGATAAAATTATTTCTATAAGAAGATAAAATAACTGTTGTAGAATTTGAAAGGAATGAAACCAATTAAAGTTCTATAGAAATGTAGTAGGGTTATAAGAAAAAATATAGAATTTAATAGTGAATTATCTTCTTTCAGGAAGCTTTTTGCAAGGTGTAATATATTAAATTCCATGGACCACAGGTTGAAAACCACTGCTTTGAAGCATCCTGAAAACCAGTTTTAAAGACACTATATAAATAGGCTCGGGAGGATTAGATTTTTATTATTAAATGTCGATAAATGTCAATTTTACCATACACACATAAGCCAACAAAATAATATTTCCATCAATGATAACTGAAATTTACAGATAGGAAAATTAAGAATGTAATAGAGTAAATATCCAGTTATTTAGACTTTCCAGTAAAGCTTGTTACAAATGGACTAGCAAATGAGTAGTAAAAACAGGTATGATTTGTTGGCTTAAGGATATTTAATTTGTATATTTTGATGTATGATGATGATTTCTGTTTCAGTGGTTTGTAAGGCTTAACTCTTTGAATCTCGGCATCTATTGTCATTAAGTAACTGTCTCATCCCCTGTAATTTCTTGCAACTGTGAACATCTAAATTGATAAAAATTGAAAAAATAGTTCTTAAAAATAAACATTGATATTATCTATTGAATGATAAAAAATAAAAAGCAAATTCTGCAAAACCTGTGTATAAAATAAGGCCCAGATACTGTAACGACATAAGCACATGCCTAGCTTTATGCATAGTCTTCATTGGATCAAGTTCTGAGGAGAGCTGAAGAGAAAAATGTTTCATTTTAACTCTAAAACAGCTAAAAATATTTTATTGTTCTCATCCTAGCTATGTAGATTGCAATTAAAAACTAAAAATCCCAAAACTTCTTAGGTACTTTTAAGCTAGGCTGTAATAACTAATTATAGCTTCTGAGCTATTGTAAATGCAGACTTCAGCTGGCAAAACAATAAAGTTAGTTAATTGCCAGAAGACTAACTTTAGCGACTGTATATTTGGTTCTAAATCGGAAAGGAATAAATGTTATAACATTCTTGGCAGAAAACAGCCCTTCTTTTTGTAGCTATTTTTATAAAAACAGTTTTATCACACTGATTATTAAACTATCCTACCCATTGCCAAAGTGATCAACTGTTACTATCTCTTAACGTCCTCATAACTGCTCGGAGGAGAGGAGGAAAATATTAATTGAATCCTCTAGAGATACACTGTTATTATTATTATGAAGTATGTTGACTTAATCAGAAATTAATACAGGAGTCCAACAGTGGTCACACCAGTGCCAAATACAGAGGTAAAATAACCCCTCTACTCCTACTCAAAATTTTCCTGTTCGTGCCTCCCAGCTCTTTTGATCATAGTATCATACTGGGAGCTCCTCTTCAGCTGATTATATACCATGATCCCAAATCTTTTTCAGAGTCATGGGTTCCCAGGATTGAGTCTCCCATCCTGTAAGCATGGCCTACATTCTTTGTCCCTAGATGTACACATTTACATTTAGCCATGTTAAAATGCAGATTGTTCTGAATCACTGATCTGTCCCCTTCATTATTTACCACTCCCCCAATTTTTATGTCATCTGCAAACTTTTATCACTGATGATTTTATGTTTTCTTCCAGGTTATTGATAAAAATGTTAAATAACATAGGGCCAAGAACAGATCCCTGAGGGGATCCCATTGGAAACACACTGGCATGATGATTCTCTGTATACAGCTACGTTTTGAGACCTATCAGGTAGCAAGTTTTTAATCAATTTAATGTGTGCCATGTTAATTTTATATAATTCTAGTTTTTTAATCAAAATCTGTGCTACCAACTCAAATGCCTTACAGACGTTTAAGTATACTACGTCAACATTATGACTTTTATCAACCTAACTAGTACTCTCATTTGAAAAAAAAGATATCAAGCTAATTTGACAGGATCTATTTTCCATAAAGCCATGTTGATTTGCATTAATTACTTTACACTCCTTTAATTCTGTATTAATCGAGTTCCCAATCAGCCACCCAATTATCTTGCCCTAGAGTGATGCCAGGCTGACATCGATATAGATATTCAGGTCATTCCATTTACCCATATGAAAAATTGCTATGATACTAGCTTTCTTTTCCATCTTCTGGAACTTCTTCAGTGTTGGAAAATCAACAGGCAGTGGCTTTAACAACCTCCAGAGATACTAGTGAGCCATACAATGTTCCAGTCCATTCAGTAAAACTAACTCTGATCATTTTGGCTAGCTGTCTCCTTTTTCTAAAGCAGTGTGTGACAAAGGTGCCTACATGTCCAAATGAGATCAGGGCCCATTGTGCTAGGCACCATACAAACACATCACAGGAGACGGTCCTCGCCCACAGTGCATTCAGTCTAACTAAATAAGGCAGGTAAACAATGGGAACAGAAAGAGACACAGAGAAGCGATTGGCCTATGGTCACACAGCAGGTCAGTGGCACAGCTGGATATAGAATTCAGATTACTTGACTTCCAATCCAATGCCCAATCCAGTGGACTGGAAAGAGCTACAAAAGGATCTCACAAAACTGGATGACTGTGCAACAAAATGGCAGATGAAATTCAATGTTGATAAATGCAAAGTAATGCACACTGGAAAACATAATCCCATGTATACATATAAAATTGGCTGTTACCACTCAAAAAAGAGATCTTTGTGGATAGTTCTCTGAAAACATCCATTCAATGTGCAGTGGCAGTCAGAAAAGCAAACAGAATGTTGGGCATCATTAAGAATGGGAAAGATAATATGACAGAAAATACCATATTGCCTCTATATAAACCCATGGTGTGCCCACATTTTAAATACTGCATGCAGATACGGTCTCCTCATCTCAAAAAAGATGTATTAGAATTGGAAAAGATTCAGAAAAGGGCAACAAAAATGATTAGTGATATGGAATGGCTTCCATACAAGGAGAGATTAATAAGACAGGGACTTTTCACCTTGGAAAAGAGATGACTAAGGGAGGATATGCTAGAGGTCTGTAAAATCATGGCTTGTGTGGAGAAGGTAAATAAGGAAGTGTTATTTATTCCTCCTCATAACACATGAACTAAAGGTCACCAAATGAAATTAATAGGCAGCAGGTTTACAACAAACAAAATGAAGTATGTTTTCACTTGATACACAGTCAACTTGTGGAACTCTTTGCCGGCGGATGTTGTGAAGGCCTAGATTATAACAGCATTCAAAAAAGAACTAGATAAGTTCATGGAGGATAGGTCCATCAATGGCTATTGGCCAGGATGGGGAGGGATTGTGTCCCTATCCTCTGTTTGCCAGAAGCTGGGAATGGTCAACAGGGGATGGATCACTTGGTGATACCTGTTCTGTTCATTCCCTCTGGGGCACCTAGCACTGGCCACTGTTGGAAAGCAAGTTACTGAGCTAGATGGACCTTTGGTCTGACCCAATATACTGTTCTTATGTTCCTGCGCCTGGACAGTCTGTCACTTGTTTGTATGCACATGGTGCATGTATGTACAGTATTCCCTTATAAGAAAGGGAATAGACAATACTGGTGTAAGACCCCTTTATTCTGATATAACTGTGTCCACACTATGGGTTGCACAAGTATAACTATTTCAGTGAAAAGAAACTCACATCTCCAGTGGACCTAGTTATACTTGTGTACTGTGTAGACAAGGCCTGTGTAATGTAAATGATATATTGTGTATACATTTAATATGTTTTTTTTATATTAACAGCCACTTTAGTTATATAGCAAGATTGAGATTAAACCCTGAGTAGGAAGCAAACCCATAACGATCTAAATCCTAAATAATTTCCATTGAGCCCTTTAGCTAGAATTAGCAAGTTGTAAAACGTAGGTCTGCCCTGGAAAATGTAACAGCAAGGTCATGAAAACTTGTCTCATTCCTGCCCGACCAAATTAAACTACAGCACAGAGGAGTCTCCATAATAAGAGGCTTCATCTGAATGGAGAAAATACTCTTCTCCATTCATAAACTGTCTGCATGACCACATCAGAGAGTCCCTGTTTAAGACCTGATCCTGCAGACACTCGCTACTGAACATTTCTAAAAGATGCACTCTAGTTCAACCACAGTGTATTAGCTGAATGCAGGAGTCTCCAGATGACGTTCTCTGGCTGGAATTATGACTCTTATAATAGTCCCTTCTGGTTTTAAAGTCCTATGAATAATCCTTACAACCATGAGTGGGCATATTGGCATGAGTGGAGGGGTGCTGGAACAGTTTGTACAAAGCCATTGAACCGAACTGTAAACCCTGTGTATGATGGAAACCATTTCAGCAGCACCCTCAGCGCTCCTAGTTCCAGTCCTGCATCAATAGGACTGTTTCCAGTGTACGTACTGTGCTGTGTAATGAGTGTTTGCAGGATTAGAAGAGAAAAAAGGGTTGTCCAGTGGTTGGGTCACTATTCTGGGACCTCAGAGACCTAGGTTCAATTCCCTGCTTTGATAGACTTTCTTCATGACCTTGGGCAAGTCATTTATCCTCTCGATGCCCTACCTTGTAAAATGGGAGTAAAAAATTCTCCTTGATGTCACGAGGGTGTTGAGGATAAAGATCATGAGGCACTTGGGTATGATGGGGTTGGGGCCCATTGAATACCTAACATGGAGTGAGTCCTTAGTTCTAGTCAAATCTCTGAGCTGTATAGGCTGCAATTCAAGTTGGGTCAATATTACAAGTATAGAGCCTGCCCCTAAATTCCCATTGGCTTCAGTGTCAATACTGAATATACTAGAATATGCAGGATCAGCCTCCTGCAGCTACAATTTTCAGTGGAAAGTGGAAAGACTTGAATCATTACACTGAGACGAAACTTGGTATAAAAATGGTGTCTTTCTGGTCACTGTTTAAAATTAAATATGCTAGCTAGTCTGTATGGAAATAACCAAGTGTAAAAGAGCTGAGGTACAGCAGTTTATGCCTGTGTTGCTCAAACTGCTCAAACATATTTTTTACAAATATTTTTAACGAATAAATCCTTGTGGGCCAGATTCTGATATCCATACTCCATAAGTAGACCGATTGATTTGAACTGAACAATTCAAGTGGTAAGATACTACTCAACATAACTAAGGGTGTTAAAATCTGGCCCTGTATTGGAAAATCAGCTACTGTCCATATTATTATTATTGTACTATTGTAGCACCTCAAAACCCTAACCTCAGAGCAGGACCATCAAACATAGAACTAAAAATGCTTGAGCCCCAAAGAGCTTGTTGTCAACTACTCCATATTTTGGGTCAATATAGGTGTCAATGGGGCATAAGTACATGTTTAGGTACTTTATAAATAGAGATGGAATACTCTAGGACGCAGGGAAACAAAACTGGATTGCTGCTTCGCCAAAATGTAGGTACAAGGCTGCATTCTGTAAGGATTCACATGGAGTAGGACTTTGCTCTGTGAGTAATCCCATTGAAATCAAGGAGGCCATTCACAGAATCAGGTATTACTGCCTGGGCTGAAGTGTGAAGGAATCTGTCCTAGAACGTTTCCAGCTCTCAGCTCAGCTCTTTACTCTTGATTTAATGGCTTAGACGGGTCCTTATATGTGGGCTGGAGCAGTTACTGCCGATTTGATAGGCTGTCAGTCAGCTTGTTGGTGGGCATTTATCTTCATAAAGCTGAAACAGCAGTACACAGATTGGCTTTATAGAAAGCAACGAACGGGATGCCTTCTATTGCTTATGTTAGCAGTGTAGACAGCTGAATCTGCAGTGAGTAAAGAGAAAATGAAGACCAGATGTAAGAAGAATACCATAGACCTTTCCCGTTCTCACTTAAATGCAGTGAGATCTTCTCATTATGGAGCCAATTAATGAATTCAAGTCACGTAGGCAAGAAATAAGCACCATTCTGTTTTATATAGGTTCTTATGCATGCTCATCACTCCAGTTTCTGGGCGGCCTGATTCCTTTAGCCATTCACACTAATGTCTTACTACCCAGTGCCCTGAGACTTGGGAATAGATCAGGGCGAAATATGTGAACTTTGGCCACCTCTGCCCCCTCGTGCTGAGAAACCCACAGGCATGTGCAAGATGGGCAGGAAAGCGCAGTCAGGTGAATCTTGTGGAATTTCTGGAGTGGGCCCGGAGTGTTTAGAAGCAGTGGGGCGCCGCAAGGAAGAAGGCATCCCTAAGCTCCCAGAGACAGAAACCACCACGTGAATGGCTCTCGTCTTCAAGGCTGCTGTTTCCGTACAGCTCAGCTAACCATCCACATCATGCTCTGCAGCATAGCTCCTGTAGTCCCACTACGGTGCCTCAATAGCAGGGGAGGTTAATATGCTCCCCAGCTACTAGAGAAGGTGCCTTTGAACCATCACCACTCAGCCCAGTCAAGGTGCTGTGATCCCCATTCTGGAAACACACTCTGAGATTCTAGCAGCATGTCCAAACTTCAGGGCTCGGCCCTGCAACAACCTGGCTTCAGGCAGTTCCAGACAGGTGGCTGCACGGTGGTGCCAGAATGATGTTTGCTTTACTAAAGACTCACTGATGCCACCTGGAGAACTTCAACAGTTACAACAAAAAGCCTGTTTCTACTACAGAACTTTTGGCTTTGATCCAAAATCTTGGTTCTGAACTGAACTTCCCATCTCTATAAAGAGCAGAACCAATATGTGGGATCCAAACAGAGGGAGTTGTGATCTGGATGCGAACTTTAGGGACGGTACAGTGTGTTCACATTCTGCTTGTTGGAGAGAGGCTCACGGTCAAGTCTGGGTCTCAAGGTTTGATTCAGACCCATTGCTACTGTTACAGAATGATTCTCTTGACACAGTAGATCTTATATTTCTGGACTGGGTTTTTCTTCCTTTTCTCATTTCAGGAGACCTTTTGAAGCCTTTGTTCTGCAGGAGTTTCATGTACCTCTGCTGCTTATTCACCACCTGATGTCATGATCCTTCCGTAACATCATCATAATCTCTAAACAACTAATGGAGATGTTGCATATTAGAGGATTATGTCTTTGAGTTGGGAAAGAAGCACCAGGATCAGATGAATTCAAGAACCAAGTGTCTGTCTTTTTGCAATTGGCCTTATTAATAGAAAGCACAGAAGGAACAAATTACAGAAAATATGTGGTGTAATAGAGTTGTCTGCTATTTTTCTAAATTTTCATTGCAGCATTAGTGACACGAGTGGTGTTAATTATTAGTTTGGCTCCTTCCATTTGTAATTTTGATTTTGAGAGAGTTTTATAAACCGTAGATGTCGTGAGTGCTGCATGTGCACTTACCTAATTTCTTACGGTGATGAGAACTCCTGAGGAATGACCAGAGAGGGAAAAGGAAAACCAGAATTAAGTTCTGACCTGTGGCCAGTTGGAACTTTTGTGACTTTTGGCTGAATTTTAAGAAATTCAAGGAATCTGAATGAAGGCATGGGTGAAATTTGCAGACCTTACCCAACTAATACAATAGCCTAAATCTCTGTAGTTACAACCTCCTTTTCTTATGATGGACACTTGTGCTAATAGAATCCATTGGAGGTTGATCCTACCCAAAACTGTTCAATAAAATACAATAAAAAAGAGACAGGAAGTTGATTACTATTTATTATTTGTACTGTAGTAGCACTTAGGAGCTCTAGTCATGGACTAGGGTGCTGTTGTGCTAGGTACTGTACAGACAGAACAAAAAGGGACTACAGTGCAGTGCTTCTGAGACATAGGGCCATTTCTTCCATTCTCTGAATTGCTGTCCAGTGAAGAAGTATTGAGAAAATTCATCTCCAACAACTCATTACAAGAACATTGTTTGTAAGGTTACGCTCAGCTGTAATGACGTGCTGTAACTAAACAGCTGAGACTCTCTTAAAAATAAGTAAATAAATGGAATAGTTTTTAAAGATACATAGAGTCAGCTAAAACCTTCTATGGGAGCCACTGCTGTAACTCTGGTTGTCTCAGTGAAGTCAGTTATATGTATGTAGAAATAGAATTGGAACACAACATGCAAGGGAGGTAAACTCAGTTTTTAATTTAATTTTAAAGACAAAATGTAAAGCCTAATGCTGGTCAGCTTATGTCTGGGAGGGAAAGGAATAAATGCAAAAAAGGAACTTGATCCCTGTTAGTAAATTCCCTAATGCAGATGTTCTGTAGAACAGCAGAATAATGGAATTGAGGGCAGCTTTAGACCTTGGCCGTAACCAATCGAGTTGTTTTTTTGCCCCCTGAGCTATTAGGAATTTCAATTTGTGTAGATAACTAAGTACAGGAAAGCCTATGTAAGACCCAGTAAATGTGTACAAACTGTAGACAGGCTGATCTACAAGAAATTAATAACATATGCCAAGAAATACATTCTCAGAAACCCCCATTCCTAATGAAGGGCACTCTATTAGTGTACCAAAAAGCGCACACTCCAAGACACATAGTTAGCTAGACTTTTTGAAAAGAAGGATATATGAATGGCAGCAGTGAAACCATAAAGCGCTGCATTTACAGGGAGAATTTAGAAGTTACTCACAACTTGACGGTCTGATAATTTGATGAATTGTCAACATGTGTGTGATAATCACTTAGTTCTAATAATTCAAGATTTCCCCTTAGAGTATTAAGTCAAACGTATTCAGGATGCAACTATTCGTCTGAAACAGAGCTGTAGGTACTGCGTAGCCACAGACTGTTCTGTGCATGATATAATATACCAAGCAGCTGTTTAACCCTTCAGTATTTTAAGACATAGTTTGTGTTTTATGTGCTGTAATCAGTGTCCTTCCTTTAATGAGGACTTTGGCACCTGTGCTAAACACTTAGTTTCCTAGATAGCTTCACCATGGTTTATAACACTGTAATTTAGGGCCCAATCCTGTAAACGCCCATTTGAGTAGCTTTACTCACACAAGTTCCATTTACTTCAGTGGGGTTACCTATATAAGCAAAGTCACCCATGCACATGCTTTCAGGATCTCTCTCTCAATGAGAACCTGACCTACATAGAATCAGAGGGGTAGCCGTGTTAGTCTGGAATTGCAGAAGTGACAAAGAGTCCTGTGGCACCTTAAAGACTAACTAAAGTTTTAGAGCATAAGCTTTTGTGGGCTAATACCCACTTCATCGGATGCATGCGTGGGTATTAGCCCACGAAAGCTTATGCTCTAAAACTTTAGTTAGTCTTTAAGGTGCCACAGGACTCTTTGTCACGTCTGACCTGCATAGTGACATTAGGGTGACCAGATGTCCCGATTTTGTAGAGACAGTCCCGATTTTGGGTCTTTTTCTTCCTATTACCCCCAATCCCCTGTCCTGATTTTTCACACTTCCTGTCTGGTCACCCTAAGTGACATAATCATGCATTTTTGCAAGGGAATGGAGGTAATCTATAATGCACCATTAGTTTTATTGTCTTTCACTGCAATTTTAGTATAACTTTAATTTTTCTGTGCCCAGGTTCCAGTGACGTGGCTTTATAAAAACTCTTTAAGCAGAAAGTCACCCTCGAACGTACTTTCCACACAGTGTTCAGAGAGTCAGTTCAAGGAGGTGCTCTTAGCTTGGGAGCTAATTAGGTCAGCTGGGCCTGGTTCAGCTCAGCATCTTAAAATTGGGGTGGGGCTAGCTTCAGCCCATGGGAAGAGGATAAAGTGGTTTTACAGACCAGACACTAAAGGAAGGTGTTCTGAAGAAACATTAGATCTGCTCTCTTTGTTGGCTTGTACGTTTGCTTTGGAATTTACTTGATGTAATGCTTCATGGAAGAAATACAGAGTCCTCAGCCCGATGTGTGTTTTCCTGGTGAAACCAGAACTTCTGAACTAAACCCCACTCCTAGTGAGGTTATTTTTATATATACAAACCTGAGCTTGCTATGAACTCTTCTTGTACCTCTTTAGACCATGGTACTGCCATAGTTCCCTGTCAGGATCACTGATACTTACAGCCTGTGTTCAGCCTGCTCCTCCACACCAATAAAGAGCGCACTGACTACATCAGGATCCAACATACTCGAAAGACAAATGTATACACAAGCTAACCTTTGGGTTTCTACCCCCGTCTTAGTATTCTCCAACCTAGTATCATACTTTTTTCCTGCGCTGCTCATGCTACCAGTCTCAGATATTCCCTATTTGTGTTTCTGAGGAACGGCTGATGTGTTGGAACATTGCTACCCTGCCAGTTCTACTTCATTGTTATCAGCTTTCCTACTTATAGTGCATTTGTGTGTGGAAATTGTGTTGGAGGTTCTGCTTGTTGCACAAGAAAAGCTGAAGATTTACTCCCATGCAGCAAATATGGAGGAAACCCAGCTGGAATCAAGCAGCACTGAAAAACAAGGAAGAATTGGAGAGAAAAAATATCTATAAAGGAATCAAGAGATGAAGTGCCTGGATGCAATGCCTACATGAAACATTGCTGCAAAACAGTGGCTTACCTGCATTAAAATAGCACAGAATCTGTGTCCTGTCCTGAATTTGGGTAGTAGGTGAAATACCAACCAAGGTTTAAACACTTGGGAAAAAAAAACATGCAGGACATATGGAAGTCATTTCAAATCTCAGAAATCTGAGGGGAGCCTTGGGACTGGTTCCCCCATAAAAGCATTTTGTTGTTCTGGAGGAAAATTGGTGCAATGTGATGCACAGATGAGTGAGCGGTGGCTTCTGAAATGAAGCTCAACAGCCAAGAAGATGTGGGCATGTCTGAGAGTTTGGTGGGTGGTGGGGCTCTCCTTTTAGAGCTTTACAGGGGCTTGATTCGTGGGCTAGTTCTAAGCTACTACTACTCTTCATACTGCCATTTTCACTGGAGAGAGTGGAAGAAATAAATCGTTTTGTTATGGGAACTATTCACTCCTTTTGCCGAGAGAGATCAAAACTTAGTGCCAAGCCTACTCAAAATCACTGTCTCCTTCACAAACCCAGAAACCCCTTTTTGCTTCAGTTTTCAAGAATTTTGCATTTTCAGGTCATTACCTTTTTGATGTTTAGCATTACACTTCCAGGTGTTTTCCTTAACATTTTGGAGAACACACCCACCCAAGCAATAATTAAAAAAAAAAAAATCATTGTCCTGTGCCCATGTCTTAATCATGTCCTCCACAATCTCATTAAGACCGACATCTGAGAGTAGACTTGGGGCATCCAGGTAGGAGTTGTCATAGGCCAGAGGACTGGCACTGAGGGCATCAGTCATGGACATCTGAATCATGTCCGCGGTCCGTTAGTGAAGTTTGTTTCTCCTCTATGACTTTTTTTTCCCTAGTGACTCAGCTAAAGAAAATCGTTGATGCCCGCAACCCAGCAGAGCTGGGGATGAGGGGTTTGGGATGTTGGAGGAGTTGAGAGGCTTGAGCAGGGGGTTGGGAGTGCGGGGGTGAGGGCTGCAGGGTAGGACCAGGAATGATGAGTTCAGGGAGTGGGAGGATGCTCTGGGCTGGGGCAGGGGATTGGGGTGCAGGAGCGGGTCAGGGCTCTAGGGTGGGGGTGCAGGTTCTAGGGTGGGGCTGGAGATGATGGGTTTGGGAGGGCTCAGGGCTGGGGTAGGGTATCAGGATGCGGGGTTGAGGCGAGGGCTTACCTTGAGTGGCTTCTGGTCAGTGGTGCAGCGGGGGTGCTAAGGTAAGCTGCCTGCCTGTCCTGACACCATGGATCACACTGCACCCTGGAAGCAGCCAGTAGCATGTTCGGCACCCAGGGACTGGCCAGTGGGAGTGCGGAGCTGGTGCTTGGGGCGGGGACATCATGCAAAGCCCCATCCCCCTCCCCCCCCCGCCCACCTAGGAGCCAGACCTGCTGCTGATTGCTTCCAGGGCACAGCGTGGTGTCAGAATAGGTAGGTACTAGCCTGCCTTAGCCAGGCAGCACTGCAGATGAGACTTTTAATGACCCAATTAGTGGTGCTGACCAGAGCCACCGCGACCCAGTGCTTTAAATTCCACGACCCACTACTGGGTCATGACCCACAGTTTGAAAACCACTGCTCCATGACAGCTGTGTCTGCTCCTTAGGTAGAACAGTGTGAAGCTTCCTCTAGAGTCATATGAAAAGCTGCAACACTGGATTCTAACAACACTTGGACTATACACCCTCCATTAGATAACACAACCTCTGCAATGGCTGAGTTTAGTTGCAGAGTTTTCCAGTTTGCTTTGTATCATAGATATTGGTGCTAGGAACTTATTGTTGCTTTCTGCTCTTTCTCCACAAGGGAACCGATGCACCGAGCCCTGTAGTCTGGATGCGTATCTTCCTAGAAACAGAGCGAGGAATTTTAACCTCCATTTAATGCAAAACTCTGGCTTATCAGAGGTTGTTTTGTTATGTGTATTCTGATACCTGTGGGGGAAAGAGTTTGTTGCTTCTTATTTCGGGTATGGAACACAGCACCATCAGGAAAATGTGGTAAGCCTATGAGGCAAGCTCAGGGAATTTGGAGCTCCCATGATCCCAACCAGATCTGGCAGAAGCCATCGTTAGTGTTGTCTGTGAGGGGATGTAAAAAGGCATGCAAGGATTTACTCTTTCCCAAGGAAAATGCAAGATGGTAGCTGCAGCCCAGTCACCAGGGAGTACTTTAGAAACTCTCTCATTAGTGGGGAGGGCTTCTTTTTGCAACCTTGCTCAAATAATCCCTTTGGAACCAAAAATGAAGCTTTTAAAGTGTTTGTTTGAGATCGTATAGGATACTGTGTGCAGGACATCATGAGTTCCAGGGGGATGGATTTCATGAACCCATAATTCCCTTATACTTTAAAATGATAAACAATATATCAAGTGAACAGCGAGAGACTGGCTGTGACTCTATTCAGAACAGCACCAAAAATGCGAAAAAGCCATCAAAATAGGATCATGTGCCTGAGTTGAAAGATTGTCAAGAAACCAACTCATCAGCAAACATTTGTGCCACCTAGTCAGAACAATCATCTGGTGACTATTTTCTTTGTTCTGGGTGGCTCCACATAGTATAATCACAAAACAAAAGCAACACTGGAATGTCCGCAGAATTTAGGCTAACAAGATGGCTTGCTGATTGTATAGATAATAAAGGCAAATGTCTCAGGCCATGGTTACACTGGCACTTTATAGCGCTATAAAGCCCCCACGAGCGCTATAACCTACTCCCCGTCCACACTGGCAAGGCACTAATAGCGCTATAACTGCTGAGTTATAGCGCTATTATAAATCCACCTCCTCATGGGGAATAAGGGCTATAGCGCAGCTGCTGTAGCGCTACAGCAAGAATGTGGACACCCACTGCGCTACAAGTAATCTCTGGAGATGCCTAGAGCCATTTAAGGCAATTGACGTCTCTTCCCTTTGTTTTGAACTCGGCTGGAGGAATGCGGAAGTACCTCTTTAGAGTTTCTTTCTTAACTCGGCAGATAAGCAATGCAAATGTTTAAGGAGGGAGCCTGTGTGAAAACAAAGCCCTCTGTGAACGGAGGCTCACTGACAGGCTTTCAGAAAAACGGAAAAACCACTGTCTCTCTCCCTCCGCATACACACAACGCATCCCCCTTCACCCCCCTCCTTTAAAAAGCACGTTGCACCCAGCTGAATGCTGGGATACCTGCCCTAATGTGCTGCTCTTAATGCCGCATTAAGTGCCCCAAATGTGGCCATGCTATACCGCAGGAGCATCTGAGTGTGGACATACAATAGCGCTATACATATTACTGTATAAGGGGACCGCTATAACCTATAGCGCTATAATCTTGTAAGGTTAACCATACCCTCATTTTCAATACTCTTCCTTGTTTTAGGCTGTGTGGAGAGAGGTTGCTGTCATAAGAATGAAGTTAAGTGGAATACTGTGCAAATTCCTGAAGAAGCTACAGGCTCTGTGAAATGCATTTACTTCCCATGGGAGCCTTAAATCAGGCATCACTTCCAAATGCAAGAGAGCAGTCTCTATTCATCGTAATCACTGTCTCCTTCTGTTTTCGTGTTCAGGGCTGACAGCCTCTGAACAAAGACGTGAAGTAGCTTTTGTTCCAATAATATGATTGTTTAAATAAATAACCACTTCTTACTTATCCCTTATTCCCAAGATATCTTGCCTTCCTGTCAAATGGAAAATTCATACACCTCCAAGCTGATACTGTGTACACAACACCATGGCCTAATCCCTCCCTGTAATCGTCGGTTAGAGAGCAGTAAATGCCTTTTCAAAGCTGTACAGCAGATGCAAAGTGTTGTTCTCTCTAAGCGCCGGTGCAGTATTGCTAGGGACATAAATCTTTCTGCTTAATTTACTATCAGGACAGAGAGAGTCCATGCAATGAGGAATGAATTATGCTCACAGAACATTGGCTGGAGTGTGACCATTTGTCCACCCGAGTCTTGTTTTATGTTATGCTGGGACTGTAGCCAACTTCAAAACCTCTGTTATTTGTGATAAAATTCTCTCTCTTCTCTCACACCTGCTGTTATTTTTCAAACGAAATATCTCCCTTGCCTATTTAAAGAGCCAAAGGTCTTCACATAACTCTGATGGTATCATTGCTGTTTCTCTGACAGCCATACACAAGGGCATTTTTTATATGAAGTAAGTTTTGTGCTGCTACTTTTTGTGCAGGTCCTGCTCGGTAATTCTTTGGCCAAGTCTATGGTCATTTTGCATTGCTTGAGTGGCACAAAGAGACCTTATATGAGGAATCCCGAGTTGGTTTAAAGTCCTCCCTCACTCTGTGATATAGCACGTATTCTGGAAACCGGAGGGGGTAGAAGCAGGGCCAGAACGCACTGTGTTCCAGTGATCCCTAATGCTGTAATGTTCATTAGGCTGCTCTTACAAATTGACACAAGTTAGAGTAGGCCTTAGGCTGCTCAGTTCTTGCACATCTCTGCATTAAGCCTGAGCTTGGAAAAAAAGTCCACATTGGCTTGAGTGGGACTCCATTGTAGGAGTTGGTATCTATGCAGGGCGAGACGGGGTTGTGGAATTGGGCCTTTAGGACCAGAACTCATGCCTCCTATCTGTCTGTAAAGTGCCCTGCACACTCTGGGCATTACAAGTAATCATGGTAATAAAGCAAATCCAGTAGTTTAGTTTTATTCAGAAGGCAATTGTGTTTCCTGTGGGGGCATATCTGTTGTGTCAATATTTATATTTGCAAATTATCTTTGCTTAACTCTGAACATCTGCAATGTATTTAAATTTCAGCGCATGCACATCAGGCACCCCACTGAATTCAAATGGCTTTGCCTGTTAAATCTGACAATAAGGTATTCGCCAAGAGTGGCTTTGGAATGATGCTCTTTTATAGTAGTTTTAACAAGAAAAACATTTGATTCATTTGCACAGAAAATGTTCAGAAGGGGGACAGGTATTCCTGTTGGGGATGCCACGCTGGTTAGTTTTAATCCTTTAAAATATAATTTGCTTTGTGAAAGTATTTTTATGTGCTTCGTTTTATCGAATTGTCACTATAGTGTAAGTACAGAACGGAAGCGATTATCAGGTACGCTGCACATGCCAGTGAAAGATCACCTAGGTCGAGAGAAGAGCACATTCTATTAACTGTTAGCGCTGCCCCAGTACTGTCAATGGTATTTTAGTATTGGATAAAGCAAAAGTGGGGAAGGGAAAAGAACGGCCATTCATCTTATTCCCAGCACTCTTCAGTCACATGCAAACGCTGAGCAGACGAGAAGTCTATAACTGCCAACAGCAATCACAGATTAATCCTCCACGCAGCAGCCCTCAGCAGCCTCCTTTCGCTAAACTGCCTCCTCCCGCTGCTTCCTCCACATGTGGCAGGCCTGTTCACTTAGGCCGGATCCCTACTAGAAAAGATTTGCCAGGATATCTATACTGGCAACCACACATCCACGTCCACCCATTCACCCACTGGTGGTAACATTATTCCGGTCCAGAAGTTGACAACTCAGCACCTTTCAAGTCCCATGTAAGCCCTATTTTGAAGGGTATGTCTACACTACAAGCATCACAGCAGCACATCTGCACTGCTGCGTAGGGACTTGCTGCAGCGACAGAAGGAGTTTTTGGTTGGTGTAGTACATTCACCTTCTAAAGAGGCAGTAGCTAAGTTGACAGGAAAAATTTTCTGTCACCCTAGCAGTCTCTACTCCAGGACTTAGGTTGGCTTAACTATGTCTCTCCAGGTATGTGAATTTTTCATAGACTTGAGCAGCACAGCTTAGGTGTAAACCAGGCCACAGGCGTAAATGTTTCACAGGCCTTGAGCTGCTCTCTGCATAGGCGTGAAGTTCACCCGCTGAGAATGAAAAGATAAATCTGAAATGACATTTCGGTATTCCACTCTCCCCATCCCCAGCTTGAACTATAGAACAGCCACAATTATTTGTTTTAAAATGCATCGGAATAAATCAGTTTACTCTGAGGTTGAAACATTGCATGCCAAGTACTGACATGGAGCAAATGGTGATGGCTCAGCCCGAACCCCGCATCTTATTTTACTACTTTCTATGTTTTAAATTAAACTATAAACAAATCATTGCATACAACACCATGGCAGAACAGATAGGCCCCGGTTTTTATTATTAGTCTGAAAAGAAGTCTCTGTATGTATATGTACCATTTAGATCATAGAATCAAGGCGAATATGTTCATTTATCATGCACCCCATCACCTGCACTGTGCATCTTCAGTTCCTCCTTCCAGACCACTTCTAATGTTCAAAACCTCTTCATGGCTCCAAACAGACGTTGGGTTTTTTAAATCAAACTGACTGAGAGAGATTTCCTCTTTTCCCTCTAAAGATGGATTATTTCCCACAGAGTTACACTGGTCTCAGCCCCAAAACAAGCAATGTTCAGTACTGTACCAGTCACAGAATGGGATTCAGTTACCAGGGGAAAGTGTCCTGTCCTCACAGCATATTCAGCCAATGAGATTTTGTTCTGATGATGTCCTGCTTGTGACTAGAGACCCTCATGAAGAGTGTTGGTAGGAGGGATTTTTCTGGAACCAATCAGAAACGGAAATTTGCCTCAAAGCTTTACATTTATTCCAGACACAGTAGAGCTATTTTTATTAATTTTTTAACAATGGCTGAAGTGGGCCAGGATAGCTAGAGTGTGTCTTAGTCTCCTCCACGTTTTAGTTTATGTGGATGAGGTGTGAAATTCACCCCTGTACAAAGTGGTAGTATAAGGCCTATACAACACTCAAGTCCTTAAAACAGGGCTTAAGTTGAATTTAAATGGTGCTTGGGCCCCATGTCATTTTCTGCACAGGGATGAATTTCACAGAGGAAACTATAGTTTTCACTTTTTAGATTAGAAATGAGTTAAATGAAAGACCACTCCATCTCAAATTCTAGTTAGGTAGCCCAAAATTCAAATTACATAGGCCCATGATCTCAGTAAAAGGATGCTTTTGAAAATTCAAGGCTTAGACTAGATGCAGCTGCAAATTTCAGTTTGGGGGCACTCAGATGTCCTAGCTGGGATGAGGATCCTTTGGAAATCGGGTCTAGGGTGCCTTTTGTACCAATCACTCATTAAACTCTTTCCCACAAACAGAATATTTCCCTTAAGAGAACCCCCTTCCTAACCCCTTTGATTACTGCTTTGTGTGTTTGCTACAAAATAGCAATTAAAAGCTGCTGGACTGGGATTTGAAATGAAATGGTTTGCATCGTTAAAATCTTGCATGATCATTTTTTATAACTTTCTTCTGAAAACTAGAATCTGCTCCAGGTTCTGGAGCTACTTTATATCTGGCTCTACCAAAGTGTAATCAGTTCTACCTGCCATGTGAATTCTTCTGTGATGTCTGTTTGCCTTTTATTTGGTTAAAAAACAGAAACAAGTTCACTGGGTAACATTGTTCTAACAAGATTAAAACACCCTACAAAATCTCTAGAATGTGTGCGCATAAAGGAAAACAGAATCATACTTTTCCACGATTACTTTCAAAATTAACAAGTGTTTAGGTGGAGAGAAAATTTTTAACGCATTGCTTGGGATTCTCTTACACCATTTTTGTCCCTTTTTTAAAATTAACTACAGCATCACAAGGCTTTGAGCAGAACTGAATTGTTTTACCCTATATTTTGCTTTGTGAAATCTGGAGAATCTTGACAATATATTGTTGTACAGGAGTGATCCAAACTCTGTTTGCTTCAAAAGCATTACTCCGAATTTACATCACTGTCATGTGAGAGCAGAATTCAGCCCAGTGTTGCGTGGGGGTGGGTGCCCAGACATATGTCATATAGTTGTAGCTGCGACGTGGAAATATAAAAGCACTGATTCCAAGCTATAACTTAGTGACCATGGCCCTTATATTACCAAGAAGTGATGAAAGCAACATCACATTCAGTGATAGGAATGTACTGTAGATCAAAATTGCATGTTTGGGGACACAAATGAGCAATTCTTCCATTTCCGTATGGGTATTGTGACGGAGTCAGACCAGAAGGGTATAGGAGAGTGCTGGAAGGCAGGTATATCAGCCTCAGGATGTGTAGGTCCCTGTTCCCTGAATAGCCAAAGAAAGGCCATTCCAGGCCAATCAAGACACCTGGGGCCAATTAAGAACCTTCTAGAAAGGAGTAGAAACAGCTAGCCTGATTGGGACACCTGAAGCCAATCAGGGACTGGCTGAAACCAGATAAAAACCTCCCAGTTAGTCAGGTGGGCTGTGGGTGTCAGGAGCTGTGGAAGGAAGTTATGCTGTTGGTGAGACTGAGTGGTGGACAACATATCATCCAGAAGGAAGGAGGCCCTGAGGTAAGGGTGAAGTGGAATTTGAAGAAGCGGGGACTGCTGTGGGGAAGTAGCCCAGGGAATTGAATTGTGTTTTGTGGATAAAAGATCATCCATCTTAGCTGATACTATTAGGGTCCCTGGGCTGGAGCCTGGAGTAGAGGGCGGGCCCGGGCTCCCCCGCTTTTTCCACCTTCCATACTGGCCTGTGATGAAGGTAACTCACTAGGTGGTGACTCTTGCCAATTATACTGAGAAAGGGAGGTCACTCTGGGGCCTGGATGAGTTTCTGAGGCCCCTAAATCTGCCAGGAAGCGCAGGACCCACGAATACAGACTCGGAACTTTGTCACAGTATGTAGATCACATGGTTCTTGTGTCGGAGTCTTGTAGTTGGGTTTCTCACATGACATAGAGACAGCTGCTCACCAGCATAGGGAAAAGGCTGAACCATAAAGTTGTTTGCAGTGTTGTTGTCACCATGTTGGTCCCAGGATATGTGAGAAACCAGGTGAGTGATACTAATCTTTTACTGGACCGACAGACGTTTAACCATAGATGGCATCTGAAATTACTGTAGAACTGCAAGTTTTGCCACTGGAGAATCGCTATGCTCCAAAGCACAGTTATTTAAAATTAACCTATTAAGGCCCTGATTCAGCAAACTATTTCACACGTGGTGAAGTCCATCCTTCTCTAACAAAGTGCTTAAAGGTAGGCCTATATTTAAGCCCCTTTTGAAGTCTGTGAGACTTAAGCAGGTGCCAAAGTGAATCAGAACCTCAGTCCCTTATCTGTTTGGGAGATTGTAAATCTAATTACAGAAGACATGAAATTATCTGCATGGCAAGTGGTAACAGCACTGCCCTTCCAGGGATTTAGTACAACTATTCAACTGCCCTGATGGAGGAGTAGCAGAACTAAAATCAGAGCCTTGGCACAGGTTCTAGTAGACCACAGGGGTAGCCTGGTGCTCAGAATCCACACACTTCCCTTCTCATGTACACTCACTCAAGGGCCGGACACAATTTGACCTAATATGTTTAATGACATTTAACAGCCATATAAGGCAGTGGTCTTCAAACTGGGGTGCGCACACCCCCAGGGGTGCTCGAGCCCACCCCAGGTGGTGCACGAGATCCAGCGTCGCTGCCGAGCCCGCCCGGGAGACTGGTGCGCGAGATCCAGCGTCGCCGCCGAGCCCGCCCAGGAGACTGGTGCGTGAGATCCAGCGCCGCCGCCGAGCCCGCCCAGGAGACTGGTGCGCGAGATCCAGCGCCGCCGCCGAGCCCGCCCGGGAGACTGCCGAACTCCCGGGTGGGCTGTTTGGTCCCGCTGAAATGCCGCCACAGAAAGCAGAAGCTTCCACTTTCTGTGGCAGCGTTTCGGCGGACATACACCCCCACTCCCACCAGGGTCGCCAGAGTTTTCCCTCCGTGGAAAGGGGCCGCGGGGGGAAAAGTTTGAAGACCCCTGATATAAGGGATGAAGTGATTGTAAATAATAAATCAACCTTTACTTGGGGTACTTACTGTGCATTTCCTTCAGGAATCCTGGAAGGGTAGATTTAAAGGATAGTTAAGATTCCTAAGGCCCCAATCCTGCAAACACTTATTCATGCATCTGACTTTATGCGACTACTCTGGCGAGTGAAGCTGAGCATCTGCATGTGTGTGTGATGTAGCGGGGCCCAAAGTACCATGCCCTGTGCACAGCAGCGAGGCTCCTGTTGCTGGCAGTGGGAATGATGCAGGGCAACAGATGGCCCACAGAATCTGGGTAAATAAGTTCTCGTCCCTATTGTTTTAAAAAATAAAGGCCCAGTTCTGAAGTTGAGTCACACGTGGGATCCATCCTGGGTTCTGTGCTCTCTGCTAGGTGCTTTAAAAATCCCTGACAGATCATGCCTGAAGCACCATGCCTGAAGGGAATCATCATCTTCTTCCCACCATGCCTTTGTTTCTTTTCACATCCTTTCATACTCTCTATTATATATTACTTGACGTCTCTTATTCTATTGTTCTCTTGAGAAATATTATTGAATCTTGAAAAAGTGATAAGATCTGTTAATATCAACAGTGCACTAGATCTAATGTAGAGCCTCTCTTAGAGCATGACTGAAGTAGCTGCATTCACAAATTAATCTGCTTTTGTAATCTGGTATTTTTGTTTCTCTTTTCAGGGGCCCCTTGGTTTGGATGGCAAGCCAGTAAGTAGTGCATTGTGTCAAATGTACCATTTATTTGTTTCTAGCTGCTCTATGAGAGACATACATGCAGAGCCAAATTTTATAATAATGGAGCTCTGCATTATAATTATTACAAGGTGCAGTACAGCAAGGTCACTCTGTGCTTTGTAACACAGACTGACTTTAGGATTCACCAGTTTAGGCCCTGATCCTGCATCTGGGCAAATTGCAGCTCTCAGGTGAAAGCTGTTGACTTCAGTAGGACCAATCACAGTGTATAAAGTTCAGCGCTTTTGAAACTCTTTAAAGGATCGGGGCCTCTGTGAGCTTTCACTCTGAAAAGTGACTGTAAAGTAACACTGTCATTCTGGAGTTCTGGAGTTTTCAAGTCTCAATAAATTTTATATACAGTGTGCTGAGTTCACAGATAAAAAGACGTACCTTTCTAGGTGCCAGCCCTACAAACTCAACCTTGGATTGCTTGGGAAGCAACTTGGGAACCAAAGTTGCATTCTTTCCTTCTTGAGCATCATCACTGGTAAAAAAAATAATAATAATGTCCTCAGTAACATCTGATGACCCCCATTGCTTTCCATTTGTTTTTACGGATTGTCCCTGTAATTGGAACTGGAGAGAACAAAATTAAGTGCACACTCTTAGCTAGGTGCTAATCTGAGTAAAAAGTCACGATAAATTATTTAAATTTACAAAACTTTCTGAATATGCACATTGCTGAGTGGGGGTGCACATTTCTCCAGAGTGGTTTGGACCTGGTCTCAGTGTGCATGATTATTGAAGCAGCATTTTGTGAAGTATTGGGATGGGGCACAGTCTGGAATCCATTTTTACACAATGTTCTCTTGACTTCTTTCTTTTGCTTGGAAGCCTATTGGAAAATCCAGGTACATGTCTCCTTATTGTCTTTACAAAATCAGAGCCTTTTGATAACATGCTAACTGAACTTTGGGGGTTCTGATTTTTTTTCATAAATGATGTTAAAGAACTGTCACTTGTGTATATTTTGTTTTCAAACTGCATTTCCTTCCACGATCACTAGAGGGCTGCATGTGAAATCTTTTCAAGTTACAAACCATTAACGTGACTGTATTGAGAAAGCTATAGGCTATTTCATCCAGTTGCAGAATCGTTCTAGATATTTTGTTAGCTGCTTTGGGACTGTTTCATTATAGATGCATATATGCTCTATTTCTGTTGCTACATTTTAAAAAAAATACTATTAGAAAACAATTGGAAGTGGACCAACCAGTTAGAGCAGCAGGAGAGTCTTTGCCCAAAATTTAAATCAATCCGGAACTGAACGTTTTTGGAGGTTTGAAAAAGGTGGTATATGTTTTTATACATATATTTATATACACAAAATTAATTTTCTGTGCTGTTCTCAGTATTTTTTGGCCTACTTGGAAAGAGAAAAATAGAAGTGTCATGAAAGAGCCAGGTCTCGTGTGTTTTCCAGCTGCATTTTCAGGACACACAGGATGGGATTTTCAAAGGGGCTGAAGAGACCAAAGGGCCAGATTTTAAAGGCAGCGAGGTGCCAAAAGCTGCAGGTACGTACTTAGTGGGATTGTCAAAAGCTTCTGAGTACCCAACTTCCATTGATTTCCATGGTGCTTTTGAAAATCCCAGTCAGCACCTATTTAGGCACCTTAATACCTTTAAAAATCTGACCCTAAGTCCCTAACTTCCTTTGGCTCCCTGGAAATTCCAGCTAAGAACTTTGAATAGATTTCCCTGGGCTCCTGTGTTGTCAGCATACACATGGAATTGCAGGATAGGACACTGAGTGAGGAGAGGGGCATAAAACCCATGTGTATTATAGTGTGATCAACTTTTCTATAGGCCAATAATTCCTTTGGTTCATGTAATAGACATACACCAACAGAAAGAGGCAGGATGTCAGGCTAGATCATCGTAGTGACTGCTTCTGGCCTTAAAATCTATGAATGTCTGTAAGTAGGATGTCGATGTGTAGAGCAAATATAGGCTATAACCCTGATCTTGCAACAGGTTCCAGAGTCAGACCTCTATATCCCCTGCAATGAGACTCTCTGCATCCATCAGCATGGACTCTCCTGCAGAACTAGAGCTCATGTCCCATTCTTGTTCTCAGCTTTTTCCCCCATGAGATATATTTGAGGGTTATTTTTTCTTTAAAAAGTTAAATTATATCACATTAAAATTACAGGGTTTGCTTGGTCTAAAAGGAGAACAAGTGAATCTGTTTTTTCTTTTTCCCAAGCATGATAATTTCTTTAAGAGTAATGCTTTTAATTTCAGCAAATGTTTAAAATGTAAAAACAACAACAACATAGCAATAGATTTAGACTGGAACCATTTTACATACTCCGAACCCACCTCACACTTTGGTGGCAGAGAGAAGGGTGGGAATGGTTACTGGATATGAATAGCTTTGAATTAGTTTTGCAGGGCCAACCCCCTCTGGCTTTTGCCCATCCCTACAGACAACACATGGGAATAGAGAAAAGGCAATTGTGGATTTTTTTTATTTTTTTTTTTAAATATCCAAACCCAAGAAACTGGGGGCCTGGATCGTGCAACATGTGGCGCATCCAATCAGATCTGGCCTTAAATTAGCAAAATCCTACGGTGAAAGAAGACCCATAAACTAAAAGAAGAAACAGAAATCACAAACACATACAACATGCCCCACAGGGCCCATTCTCCTCTCTGTGCGTGTGTTGATGCTGATGGTCGGAAGTTCAATGCAAGCCACAAGGCTGGAAGAGACTCCTCTGAGGAGGCAAAATCAAACTTAAAGGAAAAGCAAACCTAGCACTTCAAATGGCTGTCTTGAGACCTGGCCGCTCCTGAGCTTGTCCATGGAATGCCTTTGAAACTAAAGGGCCAGCACTATTGCCTGAGGCCAGACTTGCGGTGAATGGGCTGCCATGCAAGTAGGCGAGTGCTCCTGCCATTGTGCCTCCCTTTTGACTTACTGCCTCCTCCCCACCCTGTGGCACGAGGTTTTGCTTTAGCTAATGCTCACGCCATTAATTGTGCTGAATGGAAACTAAATTATTCTTTTGCCTTAACCCTTGTGTGAAACACACATCAGAGCATTTTTCATGGCACTTTAGGGCTCTAACGCATCTCTTTCTGCCCATCTCAGACAGAGCTATTTTGGGGGAACAGCAAATAGGCCAAAGAAAGCAGCCTGCCCTCTTTATGTATTTCAAACAGTTGTATAATTGGGAGTAACAGACCTGTAATGACACACTGAGCATGTGTTTCTAGAAATGATTTAATAGCTCAAGCAATGTCTTGCTTATAGTAAATATCAATATCATGCATGTTTGAGATGCAGATTAAAAAGGCTTTTTCTGTTCTTTTAGTCTGGAGGGTTTCCTGCTGATGAGAGGGAAACAGAAAGGTGATCTCATTGGTGCTTCATTTGACATATATCTATTATGTAAAAGAAGATGTAGCTTAAAAAAAGAGAAATGAAGTTGAATGAGAATCATATTATGAAATAAAGAATCTTCTTCTTTCTAGTCAAGACACTGGAGCAGAGATATGTGCTGATTGTATATGCTGCTTTTTTATTCTGCTCTCACTTGTATTTACAGGGACTTCCAGGACCAAAAGGGGAAAAGGTAAAGACTAAACTCACCAAAATGCATCTTTAAAAACCCTCTACCCTGCATTAGTAAATATTTATTGTTTCCTGGGCACTGGGATTTTTTTAGTTAAGAATATCCTAATGTGTTATAGTTTTGTCTTCTAATTGTTTCACAGTAGAACATGGAGCCATAAGGTGAAATTCTCCCTTTACCTTGGCAAAACTCCTGGAAGGGACAAAGTTACAGCAGGAAATGCTCTGAAATGACAGGGTAGAAATAGTGTCACCTTTTCTTCACCAGGGGAAAGAATTAGCAGATGCTAACTCTTCCAAGCGATAAGGTTCCTGGTGATCCCAATATAACTTGAGACATCCGCATGCTGACCTTTTCTCCAGCAGCACAGATAGCTTAGTGCCTGTGCTCTCCTATTTCTGTGTTATGCTTTGTCTCCCCCACTGCAAGTTAGAAAAGCCATGGAAAGGTGGCTATTGTTACAATAAACTATCTTAGTCCAGGCACCATTTTTCCATGTAGGTCACAGGCAGTGGCTGTGGGAGCCTTAGAAATGGAAAATGCCTGGAGTATCGGCTCATCTCTTGCCAGTGCAGAATTGTTCCCTGTCACATTGTCTCAAGACCTTGTCCAACCTGGTTTTGAATGAGTTAAGCTATGAAGCTCTTGCTTTCCCTTGGGGTACCATTCCACAGTCTACTGGCCTTCACTCTATCTTGCATGTCTGAGATTTGAACTCTAATTGCTGTACCTTGCTGTTTTGTGTGACATGTAGGGTGAACAAGGGGACATCGGCCCAAGGGTAAGTACCAATAGCACTCACTTATTTTTCTAAAACACAACCAAATCCCACTATGATAAAAGAAAGCAAATCTATGTGTAATATTTGTCAATGCAAACTGTAATGCAGTGAAGGTTTAGAAAATGTATTCTGCCATCACTACTGAGTCTTGGGCATCATTTTTCTTCCCCAGATAATTATGGTCTGGAGACATGAAAGCTTTATTTAAGAACCTTTAGTCCTATGAGTCCAAGTCCCTTTTATATTGGTTTCCCATTACTAGGTCTTCTTTTCTTTGAGAAAGGAGAACAAAGAAATACCGTCAGCTTCCATGTTTCACTTTAGGCAACTCTTGTTCTTTATTTGTATTGTGGTCATACCTAGAGTCATCAGTCAGGGATCAGGGCCCCCTCTGTATAGTGAAAAAGACTCTGTTCCTGCCCTACAGAGTTTACAATGTAAGTATGTGATGAGAGACAGCAAATAGATACAACAGACACACATGGGAGTGTGAGGTACCAGCGTGGTTATTGGTGTTATAAGTTTGTTTCATCTTCCCTCCTCTTGGTGTCTCTTTCATTCTTGTGTATTCTTTCCATGATCTTTTCTCACTCACTTGTAATTGCTCTGGGCTGCCTCTGATTGAGGATAAAGGTAACCAACCCAAGTGAGAAGAGAGAACAGTTTCTGCCATAATTATGGAAATTAATTGCTTGTTTGGGAATGACACTAACGCATATTGTTTCGAACCTGTGAAGTAAATCATTTAAAGTAGAACAGCAGTGTAGGTTCCTTCAGCAAATATTTGGGATCAACCCTCTGGCTAGAATGGAGCAGCTGGTTACAGGCATGGTAAGTGAAGGCTCAGCATGTCAAGAAATAAGACATGATGTGGTGTGGGTGCCATCAGAGATGTTCTCCACAGTACTATGTTTTACTCAAGTGACTAAAGGTTTAATTAGCCTGTAATGTATAGACACAGGCTGAGCTGGAGTTCCCGTGTCTGCTGGAGATGCCTGGGAATGCTCAGTGTTGTTAAATTAGTGTGCACCTCTCTAAGCCTAGAGGCTGATGCAGAGAGAGTAACCAAGGAGTTGGCTGTTGGAAAGTGGCTCTGCTTTGATGTGTGGTTTCTTGGAATCTTCTTTCTGTGTTTTTAAATGCAGGGTAAGCGTTTTGCTAAGGAAACCCATATGGGTTCCTTCTGATTATTAAATACACAGCATTCTCCTTTGCACAGCTGTGTTCAGGCTGAGTCTCGCTTACATTCTGGTGGCTTTCTTTTGAGGCTGGAAGAGGTTGTTGTTAGTGGCTCTGTCACTTTAAGATAATGCAGGATCCCAGGCTTCTTCCTGACTCTCCATCTGTGGAGTCTCAGAATATCCCATGCCACTCTGATTGTACCACATAGTTAATATTGTCATTTTAACAAAGAATATTAATTACTGCTGGCTAGACAGCATGTGAGCTGGTCACAGTCTGTGCACCGGGAGCAGAGAAACAAATTCCCACTGATCCTCGGATCACAATCAAAGAAGAGTTGGCCTTGAAAAAAAGGCAACAAAATGAGGGCTGCCCAGCTACACAGCAGAATGTGGTGTTAGGTGGGTCCTTGAGATTCAGACGTGAACTTTGGTTAGTAGTTGCTGGGATCGGTGTGCTCAGCAGGAAGGGTAGAGTCTGTACTGACACACCTCTGCTGTATTGGGAGTAGGCATCCAGATGGAGGGGTGTCCATCCCCCTGAGGAACGAGCAGCAATTACAATGTAGGAAAGTCAAGAAAAGCTTGGACCCCTTGGTGCTTTAGCATCCTTTAGTATCCGGGGCTGCTAAAGGCGTTGGCCGATGTGATTGCAGAGCCATTGGCCATTATCTCTGAAAACTCATGGTGGTCGGAGGAGGTTCCAGATGACTGGAAAAAAGCTAATATAGTGCCCATCTTTTAAAAAGGGAAGAAGGAAGATCCGGGGAACTACAGGCCAGTCAGCATCACCTCCGTCCCTGGAAAAATCATGGAGCAGGTCCTCAAGGAATCAATTCTGAAACACTTAAAGGGGAGGAAAGTGATAAGGAACAGTCAGCATGGATTCACCAAGGGCAAGTCATGCCTGACTAACCTAATTGCCTTCTATGATGAGATAACTGGCTCTGTGGATGAGGGGAAAGCAGTGGACGTGTTATTCCTTGACTTTAGCAAAACTTTTGATACAGTCTCCCACAGTATTCTTGCCAGCAAGTTAAAGAAGTTTGGGCTGGATGAATGGACTATAGGGTAGATAGAAAGCTGGCTAGATTGTCAGGCTCAACAGGTAGTGATCAATGGCTCCATATCTAGTTGGCAGCTGATATCGACAGGAGTGCTCCACGGGTCGGTCCTGGGGCCAGTTTTGTTCAATATCTTCATGCATGATGTGGAGGATGGTGTGGACTGCATCCTCAGCAAGTTTGCAGATAACACTAAACTGGGAGGAGTGGTAGGTATGCTGGAGGGTAGAGAGAGAATACAGAGGGACCTAGACAAATTAGAGGATTGGCCCAAAAGAAATCTGATGAGGTTCAAGTGCAGAGTCCTGCGCTTAGGACGGAAGAATCCCATGCACTGCTACTGACTAGGGACTGAATAGCTAAGCAACAGTTCTGCAGAAAAGGACCTAGGGGTTATAGTGAATGAGAAGCAGGATATGAGTCAACAGTGTGCCCTCGTTGCCAAGAAGGCTAACCGCATTTTGGGTTGTATAATAGGGACAATTCCAGCAGATCGAGGGACGTGATCATTTCCCTCTATTCAGCATTGCTGAGGCCTCATCTGGAGTACTGTGTCCAGTTTGGGGCCCCACACTACAAGAAGGATGTGGATAAATTAGAAAGAGTCCAGCGGAGGGCAACAAAAATGATTAGGGGACTGGAGCACATGACTTATGAGGGGAGACTGAAGGAACTGGGATTGTTTAGTCTGAAGAAGAGAAGAATGAGGGGGGATTTGATAGCTACTTTCAACTACCTGAAAGGGGATTCCAAAGAGGATGGATCTAGACTGTTTTCAGTGGTACCAGATGACAGAACAAGGAGTAATGGTCTCAAGTTGAAGAGGGGGAGGTTTAGGTTGGATATTAGGAAAAACTTTTTCACTAGGAGGGTGGTAAAGCTCTGGAATGGGTTACCTAGGGAGGTGGTAGAATCTCCTTCCTTAGAGGTTTTTAAGGTCAGGCTTGACAAAGCCCTGGCTGGGATGATTTAGTTGGGGATTGGTCCTGCTTTGAGCAGGGGGTTGGACTAGATGACCTCCTGAGGTCCCTTCCAACCCTGATATTCTATGATTCTATGAAGGAGAGAAGAGTGGATAAAGTGAAGGTGTCCTTGGAACCCCTTCAGCCTGAAAAAGGGAGGGAACTTCATACCACCCAAGTGTCTTTTCCGTATTACCCAATTAAATGAACACTTGTGTGGTAATTACTCTGTTACTGCACAGCACTGTCTGTGGGAAATGTATTGTGAGGATAAGCTATCGGTTGTCTAGCACAACAGTTTCCAGGGAAATTGAAGATTGATTCCCTGTTGCTTATTCTTGGGAACTTGCTGCAATGAACTGTGTTTTGCAGAAGTGTTTTGGGAGTGTAGCTGAGGGGGAGAACTGAGCCAGCAGACTATTAGAATTAAATTTAGGTGCACCTTAAAAAGAGGGTTTAAAGCTCTGGTGCATCTTGTCACCATGCAGTGGTGGATTGTGGTATTTTGTGATAGGGTCTTTCAGCATCTTTCGGGTGAAGAATATCTTTCTTCTTTATTTACAAACAAAATTATTAAGGTTGTCAATCACCGTTAACCCATGCAATTAACTCAAAAAAAATTAATTGTGATTAAGAAATTAATCACAATTAATCACAGTTCTAATTGCACTGTTAAACAATAGGATACCAATTTAAAATTTATTAAATACTTTGGATCTCCATCCTTCGCGGTTTTTAAGACCCGGCATGACAAAATTCTGGCTGGGATGATTTAGTTGGTGTAGGTTCTGCTTTGAGCAGGGGATTGGACTAGATGACTTCCTGGGGTCTCTTCCAACCGTAATATTCTGGTTCTATGATGTTTTTCAATATATATGAAAATGTAGAAGTCTGTGTTGTAATTGAAATCAGTGTATATTATTTTTGATTGCAAATATTTGCACTGTAAAAATGATAAAATAAATAGTATTTTTCAGTTCACCTCATACAAGTACCATAGTGCAATCTCTTTATCGTGAAAGTGTAACTTACAAATGTAGATTTTTTTTATATAACTGCACTCAGAAACAAAACAGTGTAGAACTTCAGAGCCTACAACTCAATCTTACTTCTTGTTCAGCCAATTGCTAAGACAGACAAGTTTGTTTACATTTACAGGAGATAATGCTGCCGTCATCTTATTTACAATGTCACCAGAAAGTGAGAACAGGCATTTGCATGGCACTTTTGTAGCTGGCATTGCAAGGTGTTTACATGCCAGATATGCTAAACATTCTTATGCCCCTTCATGCTTCAGCCACTATTCCAGAGGACATGCTTCCATGCTGATGATGCTCGTTAAAAAAATAATGTGTTAATTACATTTGTGACTAAACTCCTTGGGGGAGAATTATATGTCTCCTACTCTGTTTTACCTGCATTCTGCCATATATTTCATGTTATAGCAGTCTTGGATGATGACCTAGCACATGTTGTTCATTCTAAGAACACTTTCACTGCAGATTTCACAAAATGCAAAGAAAGTACCAATGTGAGATTTCTGAGGATAGCTACAGCACTCGATCGAAGGTTTGAGAATCTGAAGTGCCTTCCAAAATCTGAGAAGGATGAGCTGTGGAGCAAAAGAGCAAAACTCCAATATGGAAGCTACAGAACATAAACCACCAAAAAAGAAAATCAACCTTCTGCTGGTGGCTTCTGGCTCAAATTATGAAAATGAACATGCATCAGTCCTCACTGCTTTGGATTTTTATCAAGCAGAACCCTTCATCAACATGGATGCATGTTCCCTGGAATGGTGATTGAAACATGAAGGAACATATGAATCTTTAGCACATCTGGCACATAACTATCTTGCAACAGGGTTACAACAAAAGCTACCCTTTGACTCTGATTCCAGATTGCGAACTCTATGCGGCTCTGAAGAGAAACACCAGTCTGTCCAAATAGAGACCCATAATGGCCTGCATGGATCACAATGCAAGATCCAGGCATATGTGATCTACAGAAGAGATTGTTATTAAGACCAGAAGGGACTACTGTGACCATTGTCTGATCTCCTACAGAACACAGGCTGGAGAACCTTACCTAGTAACATTGGCATCCAGCCCACAGTTTCTCTTTGCATTATAGTGTTTGTTGTAGAAAGATATCCAGTCTTGTCTTAAAAGCTGCGAGTGATGGAGAATTCACCTCAAACCTGGGTAACTTGCTCCAGTGGTTAGTCACCTTCAGTGTCAAAAATTGCACCTTCCGGCTAGTCTGAATTTGTCTGGTTTCAACTGCCAATCATTGGCTCTCATTATGCCTTTTTCTACTAGATTAAAAAAGTGCCAAACAAACAAGGAAATCTTGCCTAACAAGAGAAAAACACAAAGAGTCTTGTGATGGATGAGGTTTGACTCTACAATGAGCTGCTTTGCTTTTTTCTGGAGTGTCGTGGTGGTGGATTTAAACATAAAACCTCCTGAGTGGTTATGCAGCAGTTGTCTTATGTAACTAAAAATAGGCTAAAACCAATTCACAGATGTTGTCAATTACATGTAAAAACAATGTGCGTTCAGAAGTGTCCATGTTGCGAAATATGTTTGTGCCTCGATTTCTGAATGTGTTGTGGCCCTAGGGAATCCCTGGCTCTGAGGCCTTGGCAGCACAGTTAAGCAATCAGATTCTGATGCTAAAAGTTTGTGGTTCACAAATAAATCAGATGTGTCTGGGGTTCTAAGGCACTTACTCACTGCTCAGCACCTCTGTTTCTGTCCCTAAAACACTGTCCTTTGATACCATCTGGTCTAGTGTAGTTCTCTTTCCACAACCTAGTCTGCATTATCTCTACCATCTCAGTGATAGCTTTATTTCCTAAAGTTGTTTCCTAGCTGATAGAGGAAGCTGTGTCACAGCTCTGCGTGATGATGATCAAAAAGAATAAAGAATCAAGTAGTAATAATAATCAAAAAAGATAAATAACTGGTAATGTATCCAATAAAAGCCTGATCTGTAAAATAGCATGGCAGGGAAAAGAGCCAATTTAATGCAAAGCTTAATACAAAAATAGTATCACTATGTCAAGTATGGAAAGACTGGAAGAAGTAAATACTCCTGAATGTTCTCGAGAAAACAAACAATGAAAATGAGACCAGCGCAGATAAGAACATAAGAATGACCATACTGGGTCAGACCAAAGGTCCATCAAGCCTAGTATTCTGTCCTCTGACAGTGGCCAATGGCAGATGCTCCAAAAGGAATGAACAGACAGGTTATCATCAAGTGACCTATGCCCTGTCACCCAATCCCAGCTTCTGGCAAACAGAAGCTAGGGACACCATTCTTGCCCATCCTAGCTAATATCCATTGATGGACCTATTTCCAGTAATTTATCTTGCTCCCTTTTGAACTCCGTTACAGTAATGTCCTTCACAATATCCTCTGGCAAGGAGTTCCAGAGATTGACAGTGTGTTGCATGAAAAAATACTTCCTTGTGTTTGTTTTAAATCTGCTACCTATTAATTTCATTTGGTGGCCCCTTGTTCTTGTATTATGAGAAGGAGTAAATAACATTTCCTTATTTTCTTTCTCTATACTGCTCATGATTTTATAGACCTCTATCAGATCCCCCATTAGTTGCCTCTTTTCCAAGCTGAAAAGTCCTAGTCTTATTAATCTCTCATACAGAAGCTGTTATATACCCCTAATCATTTTTGCTGCCCTTTTCTGAACTTTTTCCAATTCCAATATATCTTTTTTGAGGCGGGGCAACCACATCTGCACACAGTATTAAAGGTGTGGACGTACCATGGATTTATATAGAGGCAGTATTATATTTTCTGTCGTATTATCTATCCCTTTCTTGATGATTCCCAACATGCTGTTGGCTTTCTTGACTGCCGCTGCACATTCTCACATTCAGAGAACTATCCACGACTCCAAGAGCTCTTTCTTGAGTGGTAACAGCTAATTTAGACCCCATTATAGTATATGTATAGTTAGGATAAAGATTAACTACTAAAATTATTGCTATGTACTCTATTTCTGTTCTTGGGTGTAATAAACTTTATTAGGGCTTAATTTTCTATAACTGGTATGTATGTAAAATGTGTGTCCAAAACAGATAATTGCATAAATGGTTGTAACTCTTGCTCACATAATTACTTTATACAGGTATTATGTGCTAATTTTTGAGAACTGAGTGGACAATTCTGCAAACACTTACACATGCAAGTAACTATTCTTAATAGTGCTACTCATATGAATATGTCTTTTCTGGATCAATTACTTTAGCTGTGAACTTTTCTTTCATTTATTTACTGAGAGAGACGAACGGTAGATATTCGTTTCATGTTGGACCCCAGCATTATATTGTGAGAGATGAATTGACCTCAGCAGGATGTTGCCATAGAAGAGAATTTATTACCCACCACTTAAATATGTAGTTCTATTTCCCAAAGGTATGGTAATTCTCTCTAATTAAGCTCCTATTTTATCCATTCTAGATTTATTAATTATCCCATATCATATGATCTCATTTTCTCTGAAAATACAGATGTTAGACAAGTGACTTATACTCAAGTGAGTGATGGACTTGGGAATGTTTGAGCCAATAGAGATTTGTTGCATGTGGCCAGTGACATGCTTCCTTCTTGGGAAGGAGATAACGTTGTGCTTTTTGTGTATGCATTACTGATTGGCCCAAGTAATAGAGTTCCTAGCAGCAGGGCGAAAGATACTATAGTGGGAGTCGTTGGAGGACATCAGGTTAAGGGAAAGTTAAGGGAAAAGTTGTAAGCTTTGCCAAAAATGACTGAGCTGCTTCCCTGTCAGGAGGTAACAGCCTGGTTGATAGCTTAATTGACGTCATATTGGCTTAGCAGTTTAGGATACAAGAGTTATCTGGACATGTCATGAAGTTGTCAAGAACTGTGCAACTCAGTCTCATACCCACTCAGCTGCCAATAACCGAGCACTTCCACTTTCAATTAAGTGTTCAGCACTTGTCCGCAGCATTCTCGGTGCTCCTTGAAGAAAAGGTATTATTGATAATGTGTGTGATATCCCTCTGGTACCTTGGGAAATTATAGAAACAGACACTGGCAAGCAACAGCCTTCATGGTTAAGCTGACAAAAAAGTTCCCACAGTCTGTAGTTGAGATGGAAGTTTGAAAAGTATCCCTGGCTCTTCTCTAAGAAAGAAAAACTAGGTGATATGCACTCACCAAACTCAAATTGCAGCCAGAAAGTTAGAATACAAATCTCTCATATTCAACTACATTCAGCTCACAGTATTTTGACTTGTTTCATGACATGAATTGATAAAAAAGAGAGCTCTTAGGAAATGAAACGTTTGCAGCATTATTTTAGTTTGGCCCAGGATATCAGAGAGAAGGTGGATGAAGTAATATCTTTTATTGGACCAACTTCTGTGGAAATCAAAACTTGCCTCTTTCACCAACAGAGGTTAGTCCAATAAAATATATTATTACTTAACCCACCTTGTCTCTTCAGAAATTAAATGGCTTTTGCACTTCTCTATAGATAGCTACATACGCCAGGCAAAAAAAAAAAGTAACAAATGGTGATATTTGCTTGATTAGATTGTTTTTCATCCAGTAAATCTGTGAGATATATTAGCAGGTTGGGGACAGAGGCAATATTCCCTCTAATTTTTGACAGGCAGTGTGTGCAAAAAATTTCTTCTGTGCAAATTTTTGTGTGTGTGGTGTTTCGCCATGTGCGCAGGGTTTAGGATCTGTGTGCTCATGCACGCGCTCACAGCTTAGAGGGAACAGTGAACAGAGGAATGAATTAATATTCATTATAGCCACTGAGGAAATATATTATATTTGCTATCTTGAGATTAGGGGGAGGAGGGTATCTTCCAATGGGCTATATTGTCCACTGTGTCTTGTTGGAATAATGTATTTATCGTATAATGAAACTCTAACATGTGGTTCAGTATCAGAGGGGTAGACATGTTAGTCTGGATCTGCAAAAGTGACAGAGTCCTTGCATCCGACAAAATGGGTATTCACCCACGAAAGCTTATGCTCTAGTCTACTACATCTGTTAGTCTATAATGCCGCAGGACTCTGTCACTTCTGACGTGGGAACCTTCTGTACCCTGACAGCTCCTAATTCCCTCCTCTGCATTAAGCTAAGGAAAAGACTTCACACTCATGTATTTGTTTGCTACTTACAAAGCCTCCAATTGAATCAAAGACCTTAAAGCTCTCACTATTGCTCTTTCTTGGTTATTTCCTCCAGTGTCATTTCTTTATTCCTTGGCAAAGTTACATTGTTAGATAATATTAACTGAACCTTTAAAAAATCACTCCTATGCTGTAACCTTTGTCTTGACGTCTTGATCTTTCACGCTCTGCGTCTCACTACCTGGCTAGATGGTTTTTCCTCGCCTCAATCATGGATTTCTCTCTAATGACCAGCATATCTTTAGCCGACGAATCCTTAAGGTAGATGTGTTGAGTCTGTGTCTTCTGGCTTGCTGTGCTTCCTTCTGAACTGTGTTTCCTTATTAGCTAATAGCACTTTGTTGCCATTGTAAGTCATAAATACAATGAGCCAAATCCTGAGAGGCCTGCTCAGTTTTTAACTCAATCAAAATTTTGTGTGAACATAGTGGGAGATCTGCCTATGTAAGGAAGGAGTGAAAACTAAGGCCTTGAGGGTCTGGCTCTTTGTGTGAGTCATGGGGGGAAGGGGAAATAAGGATATTTCTATGTGCTATACTTGCACCATATCAATAATAGCAGTAATCACACAATAAAATAGATCAGTCCAAATCCACAAGTCCTAACTTGAATTTTTGCTTAGGCAAAATTCAAGGGGAGATTTCCAGGCTGAGACAAAATTGGGTAGAGTCTTCAGGATTTGCAGTGGAATTATCAAGTCTCTGAGTGATTTAGGACTATGAATCACATTGAATTGCAATAGGATTTGTGCTCCCAATTCACATAGGCACTTCTGAAAATCCCACCCTAGTCCTTGATTTGTGGGTGGACCATATTAAATACAATTCTGTTCCTGTCTTGTTCAGATTAGTATCCTGTCCAGATGTTGTTAAGAGTTATGATCCAGCCTTTTCATGGGGATTTCTACTGTTAACTCCACATGTCAGAACAATCAGCTCGCATCCTAAAGGCTGGGCTGTTGGAGTTCCCCAGGGGATCAGTAGCTGGTAATCTGAGTAGTGAAATTCATTCTGAGATCCGGAGTGATCCTGCTTCTGAACAAACTTTGCTGGCTGTTTAACTGAAACAAGTGTCTACTACTAAATTCTTTAGTGTTAAAATTGCAAGTAGAGATGTAGACTCACCATTTCTTTATCTCCTGGCAAAGTATGGTGCAAGTGCAGCATTTTAATGTCATTACATTTCAGTTATACTAGAACAGTTGTTCTCAACCTGTGGCCCAATCAGCACAGAGCTGCAGTCCTTGTGACATTCTTAGGGCCATACAGGTGGTAATGAATGCCGCCCACAGAACACATTGTAGGCCACATACGCGGCCCACAGTGGTAAATAGGCTGAGAACCACTGTACTAAAGGGATGTCATTAAATATGTTTTGATTCCATCTACTAAATGGTGGTAGTATGACCTTGTTTGAAGTAGGCATGATATCAAGTTATGTGCTTTAATATTCAGGCATTAATGTTTAACTAGTGTTTTCTATGCTCGCATTTGCTATGAGGCTCTGTCCTGCACAACTTTCTCAGACAAAACTCCTGCTGGAAGGTGTGGGTCAAAATCGTGATAAGGGATCAGTAAAAACTGAAAAAAAGAACTTAGTGGCCCACTGGGAGTCTTGTCCGAATAGGGACTGCATGACTGGAATATTCAGTGTTAAAATCCATTGGGACAGTGTTTGAAAAAACATGGGTGAGATCAAAGGAAGGTGTTGAGTACTCAACACTTCTGAAAATCAGGTTATTCAGGTGCCTAACTTTGGACTGTGGAGCCTAAATTAGAACCCAGTTTTGAAAATCTTGGCCATGATCCTGATTATGTAACTTAGTTGGTCACCCGCAGAGCTAAAAGGATCCCTGCATGCCAATAAATCTCTAAGGGGCAAACTTCTCTGGGATATGTGCACAAACCATCCGCTTTGTGCAAATATCAGAGATGAGATCTGCTTGGCAGATCTAAACAAAGGATTTTGACCTACAGCTGTGTCCTTTTAATTAGACACACCCCTGCATGCCATGGAGCTCTTGCAGACTTTGGAGGAATCTGAGTTCTTCACAGGTTCCTTCTGCTGTCTCTTATTTAACCAAACAAAACCATCCAGTAGCCTACAGTAATTTCACCCAAACCACACAGTGTTTGGGACCATTCTTCCAGGATGCTATAATCGTTTACTAAAAGGCTGTATCCAAGGCATGCACCTTAAAAATCATCCAGTCAAATTTGCCTTATGGTCACCAGGCATTAAAGCTAAGGTGAGATGGGATCCATGATCCACATGGAAGAGCTCTCCTTGCCCACACGTGCACACACGCACCATAACTGGCTGTCTTCAAATCTTAACCATCCTAATGGGACAAGCCATTCAAACAGTTTTGGTGGTGCTATCAGAAGGACCTGTCCCCCTGGCATGTCCTCTGCTGGTTTCTCCCCTGCTCAGTGTAGTCAGTCTGCTGTTAGCACTTGTGGTGGTGGTGTTTTTTTCACATCACGTTTGTCTGAACTTCTTACAGGGTGATCAAGGTCAAGATGGAGCTGCTGGCCCACCGGGTCCCCCAGGACCACCGGGTGCAAGAGGTCCCCCTGGAGATACTGGAAAAGATGGCCCCAGGGGACCACAAGGCTTCCCTGTAAGGAATGATAAATACAGAGTATTCACATTGCAAAACAGAATGGGTGCTCTCTAAGAATGCCCACAATGTACTTCATCTGGGAGCCACCTGGCACAGGGCCATGCCTGTCTGGGCCACGTGGAGTACTAGTAGGGAAAGGGGATATTAGGAGCCTTTCCCTGCCCTGTGATGCTGCATCAGGATCGGATTCTCACCTAGCACTTGAGTTCATTAGGAAAGGGAGCTATGACATAGGTCAATAAACTGTGGCTACCAGGAGGTCAGGTCTGGCAGCTGGGGTGTCTGAGCAGGCCCCAGGATCTCCAGCACTTGCTAGCAAGGGGGGAAGTGTGTTTCTCTTTAAAGAGAGCAAAAGGGTGTACCCCACCCTGCAGCGTGGCTGCCTGCCCACTGGGCCCATTCTGCATGGTGCCAGCCCTCTGGCTCTGGTTACTAGCAGTGCTCACCACTGCTAGGCTTTTAGCAGAGGGCAGGATTTAGTCCACAAAGTTTGAGTTTCTTTTTCCCAGCCTATCACAGCTAGAGGAGAATAGTCACCATAGGTGGCCTCAGAGCTGCTTCTAATGATTCCTCTAGATGTAACCTGACAAGTATCTTTACTTCTCTATAACTGTATGGTCATTAGAGAAATGGTAGCTTCACAAGTGAAATTAATTATCCTGGAAAAGTTGTAGGCTAGAGACAGGAGGTGAGAGGGAGGGAGGTTGTGTAGTATTCTGAGCAGAAAATCAGAAGTCAGAATATTTTTTTAAAATTTATAAAAAAGCAAAGTTTATTTCCTCCCTGATGAGTAACCTTCCCCTATCCCACTGCAAATCTCCAACTCACTGGTAATTCATTTTTAACAAATCAGAATGTAAAATCAATGAACCTCTCAGGAATTATTTTTTAACTTTTTGGAGGATAAAGGGTTTTGGTGGAAATATCCGTAATCAGCTTTCTTGACTTGGTTAACCTCTTTCTCCAGGGCTTAAAAGGAGAGCCGGGGGAAGCTGGAGTGATGGTTAGTAGTATTCTTCCTGCCATGTTAGTGTCGGCACTAATGAATTAATTGTGCTTCACTAGTTTGGAATGTTTGCCTAGCTCAGATATGCATGTAGTTTTTGGCTTGGGTGTCCTATTTACTCCCCTCCATAACCACATAGAGCAAACTATTTTGTTTGTGCCATTCCTTGCAAATTAAAAAGTACAGCGCTATTATGTTAAGCTGCACACGACCAGAGGCGGACAATTGTTGAGCTTAGAAACTTGTGTGGGAAACTGAAGCAATTAGATACTGCCTTGATACTTCAACCCTCTCAGATGCACCATAAGACCCTGTATCACCATAAAGAAAGGAGGCGAGTCTCTCATCTTACAGCTCTTCCATAAAGCTCTTTTGCCCCACTTTCCCCACCCCTGCCTCCTCTGTGGTCCACCTGGAGATACAGGAAAAGATACAGTTCCAAAATCATGATTATAATTAGTCAAGGAAGTATTTTTGCCTTTTGTGAATGTTGGGGTAGTTTTTATTTCCGCTGAGATTTTTTTTTAGTTGGTGGAAATGTTATTAATGCTACTTACCAGCGTCATTGTAGCTACAATGCCAAGATGAGTTTCACAAGGATGAAATTGTGAAATTTGGGAACAGAATCTGGCAGATGATGATTCGTTGGTGCCACCCACTTCCCCTACGACAAAGTTCATATTTTTCAGGGGAGGATTAACTCTTAAGGGACACTGTTGGTAAATGTGGATTATTTTCACTCGTTTTCCTACACCTTCCTCAAACCAAGAAAAGAAGGTTGAGAAAAGAAAAAGTTCTGAGCATTGAACTGTGTAGAAGGCCATGAAGTATTACATCTTTGCAGCATTAAAAAATATTAGGTTTTGGTTTTTGGATTTTTTTTACACCTCTGGATTACCTACTTTGTCATATGCAACAAAAATCAAGATCACTGAGCAAGGCAGTGGAGCATCTGAAGATTGGGCAAAAAACCATAGAAGAAAATTATGCTGGGTATCCCAAGTAGAAGCAGGAGAAGAAGCAGAGAAAGCACAGTGAAGAAGGTATGGAAGAGAGAGAGGGTCCCCACTGGAGATACTGGAAAAGATGGTCCCTAGCGGGTTGTAAGTGCTGCAAGGTCTTTGGATATATTTGGTTGAGAATAGGTATCACTCACAGTGGAGTGCAACCACAAAATGGGGAATAACTGGTGAGCAGGTAGTACTGTGGAAAAGGATCTAGGGAGTTATAGTGAATCACGAATTGTGTCATCAGTGGAATGCAGTTGTGTGAAAGGCTGATATTCTGGGATGTGTTAACAAGAGTGTTGTATGTAAGACATGGGAAGCAGTAGTCCTGCTCTGCTTGGCACTGGTGAGACCTCAGTGGGAGTACTGTGTCCAATTCTTTGGGAAAGATGTGGTCAAATTGGAGATAGTCCAGAGAGCAACAAAATTGATAAAAGGTTTAAAAAACACCTAAAGAAGTGGGCATGTTTAGTCTTGAAGAAACAAAGACTGAGGGGGGAACCTGATAAATATGTTAAGGGCTGTTATGAAGAGGATGGGGCTCAGTTATACTCCATGTCCATTGAAGGTAGGGGAAGAAGTAACCGGCTTAATCTGCAACAAAGGAGATTTAGTCTAGATATTCAGAAAAGCTTTCTAACTATAGAGGTAATTTAACTCTGGAATAGGACGTTGTGGAATCCCCATCATTGAGGGGTTTGAAGAACAGGTTAGACAAACACCTGTTAAGGATGATCTAGGTTTACTTGGTCCTGCCTCAGAGCAGGGGGCCGGACTATATGATCTTTTGAGGTTCCTTCCAGACAACATTTCTTTGATTATGTGGTGACACTGGCACTGTAATGAACGGACAGTTTATTCTCTCTCACCAATTACAATGACTCAAACAGCTCTAAATTCATCTCCTCAAACCATGGAGTGAAGAGACTTTCTTCCCAGCTAGGTAAAGTTGTTCTAATGCCCTTTGAACCGTTTTCCCCTTCTTTGCATAGGATAGCCACTTGGAAACCTATCCATTAAGATCCTGAAACCCACTTTAAGTAACTAGTGTTGCTGACTCACAATGTGCCAATAGATCGTGGCACTTGTGCCTGTTTATGTCAGGGATGAATTTACCCCACTTCCTGAAATCTAATCTATATTATCTCATAAACAGCTATATTTACTAATTACTCTAATGCTGCATTACCAGCCAATCACCTGCATCCCCACCAACAGATTATTGGAAAGCATTGATGTTGTGGACATCCTCAGTTGACCATATTTTTGAGCCTCACTATGAAATATAAAATAGCCCAGCTACCCAAGCTCAGCAAGTTCACCTGACACATTTCAATTATTTTGTTCTGCGCAAAGGTCTAGTATGGAATTATGGTACTGAGTCCGGTTCCAATACTCTTTGTGGACATTTTTCATACATAAATATAAATCTTTAGAGAGCATTTTCTTTATTATTGGTGGTGTAAAGTGCATCGATACTGAGAATGTTCACATGTAGTAATGTTCATAAATAACGAAAACAAACATAGGCATCCTTGCCATTTTCTACAGAGCTGTAAACATTTATAGATATATATTTTTAAATCCTGTTATGTTTTTATTTCCAAATAAATATACTGATAATTTTTACTTTTAATAGGGTGTAAGGGGACCTTCAGGACTAAAGGTAGGTGGTAAATAGTTTATTATACCTCTAATTTTAACAAGGCAAGAATCTTCAAAATATCCCTATGTGCCTGGGCAGGGTTGCACACATTTTTTCAGTTTGATGTAATAATCTCCTCATCAATTGCATCTAAGAATTCCAGGGAATCAAATTGGCCATAACCTGGAAACTGAAAAGTTAATTTTTTATTGCATCTTCTGGACAGAAAGCATGTTAATTGTTAAGAGAAGTAAAACAATGAAATTTAGAATGAGGAGGGGTGTACTGGATTTTTTGGCATTTCAGGAGAAGATAATGTAGATCAATAGCAGAACAAAATTTCCACTTCAACTAATAATTTTAAAAATGAATATGACTTATTACTATAATTCATGTGATCTCTCTCTTATTTCCCTTCCTTTGTTTTTTGGTTTTGAAGGGTGAGCCTGGCTTTCCAGGGAGAAAGGTAAGATATTGATGATTCTTCCTTTTTTTTAAAAGAAAAAATGTTTCTCACCACACAAAATGAGCCATTTTCAGAAACAAGGTTGAATAAGGCCCTAGTCATGGTTGGATGCGCTGATTCACACTTGATATTCTTCAGAATTTCTAGCATATGTTCAATTAAAGAACAGAAATTCTGTGACATTGAAACAGACGTCGTACCACCCGCATGTTTTTCGTTATGGTTATCAGCCCAGAAGCAGTGATTACATTAGCCCCGTCGACAAAGAATAAAATAGCCAAAATGTCTCACAAGGCTGTAGATGAGAATCCTTTTGCTGAATTAATTGAAAATAAAATGTGTGAATTTTTGAGAATGCTGCTCTCCATCAGGCCAGCGTTGGTCAGTCTGAATCTCTTCTAGGACTGACCAAACAAAGACATCACTGTACTCTGAGAAGCGGAGTCCACTGGACATAAGCTCTGTGTTTGGAGAAAGTATACTCTCTGGCACGGAACAGATCTGCTTCCACACACACACTGTCTACTCTTCTACAGGAAGATGGCCTTTCCTTGAGGAGGACAAACCGTTGCTCCGAGTAGCCCACTGAAGACCAGGAAGCCTTGCATGAGCAATCCTGTCTATCTAGTTTTTATATTGGTGCCCAAAGCTGTTCTATATCAATGCCTCCCAGAAAACTGAAACCAAAACACCAGAAGGCTCATGCCTTATTTCTTCCTTACTTCCCTTAAGGCAATCGGGACTTGTGTGTTTCTGGGCAGAATTTGGCTCCAAATTTTCAATATATAGGAGTTAAACTCTATGTCATTCTCTTCTCATGAACAATCTTTAATTTAAATGTAACAAGGGAAGCAAGTGACTAGCTAAACCTGTGAATCTCCTTTTTGACAAGTTAGAATTCTTAGTGAATATAGTACATTCAATTTCCAAAATGCAGGTAGCGTCTTCATGTATATTGTGGGCCAGATTTATAAAGGCCAGTTGACTTCCAATCAGAGTTAGGCACTTAACATGCTTAGGCTCTTATGAAAATCCCAACTGGCACCTAAAAACCCCATAAATCTGGCCCTATCCCATGAGCACATCAGAGTTATGGTGATAAATATAACTGAGCTCTCACCATATGGTGACATTGACTGACATACCTCTGTATTTTCACAGTTTGATAGACATACTATGTATATTTTTATTTCACCAGGGTGATGATGGAACCCCAGGACAGCCAGGACTTCAAGGTCCTAAGGTAAATTTCAGCTCTATATCTATCTGCCTGGTGGCTATTTTTACCATCTGGTACCCCTTGCTGGCCAGTTATCACAATCAATGCAGATTGCTCCTGAAGCAGAGAGCCATAAGCAGATACTTTTGATCTGAAACTAAAAAGAACAAAGAAAGGAACAATAGACATGTAATCTATACATCTAGGGTATTAATGCTAATGACAATATTTTCACTTGTCGTTTGTTGTCTGTTGAATTGTAAGTGTTGACAGTCACTAACTAAATGATAACACAGGGTTTCTCTACAATGCCATCAGGGGGCGTATTTGCAGCTTTTGGGTACATGCCTGCACTTTAATCTAATCTAGTTAGTTTGGGTACCTGAGCAGTGAAGCTGCAGCAGCAGAAGCTTCAGCACAGGCTAGCCCTGCAAGTCATAGCTCAGATTATTAAATTAATTGAACCACATCTGTGATTGCGGTGCAGACATACGCTACAAGTCATCATTTAGAACCTGATTTTGCAGAACTGAATCAAGCAGTCAGTGGGAATTGCCCTGACCTGGGAATTCAGGATGTATGTGGTCCTTATAATAACTTCACTTCAAGAGTGTAGCAGACTCGGTTCTGGGGAAGTCTCCTGTTGTAGGGCCCACATGTTCATGGTGGTTGTCATTTTGGCACTAGGTTTGCTGGTGAATGTGTCCTCCATTACTGCATTTGAAAGCCTGAAAGCTTCATTTTAGTTATCAAATTCTCTTTTGGACACGGGCAGCACTTAAAGACATTTTAGAATAAAAGCAAAGCTTTGATCATTCCAGCATCTGGGTAGAAGTTTAAAATAAGGTAAAAGTATTGTAACCTTAAGAAAATTGCTTTCTGTCCTATCAAGTTAGACTTAAGATGTTTTGGCTTTGAAGTTCATATCTCGTAAGGTTCAGTGTGAATTATCTTATTTTCAGGGAGAGCAAGGAAACACAGGTCCCAAAGGAGAGAAGGGAATAGATGGATTGCCAGGATCAAAGGTAAATAAAAAACAGGTTCATTAAGGCGACAGTTGGTCACAACAGCATTGCGGCAGTGGGTTTCAGTTTAACAAGAATTTTAAACTTTTGTTTTCTAAAAATTGCCTTAAAATGGCAAAACCCAAAACATTGCCTGTAAACATTCACTACCATTTTACCTTTTCATGGTGGGTCAAGACAGAGAAATAGAGTTCCAGACTCACCACTTTCTGACATTTTTGGCTGCATTGTCTTGCAAGAAATCAGAAGGTTCTGTCCTCTGCTTCGCATGTGTTGATTAATACTATATTTAGTTTACATAGTTAGCATTAGTGTGTCTCACAATTTTATTTTTTCTTCACTACTGAAAAGAAATGCACCAACATGACCTAGCTGTATTGAACAGTGACAACATAACATGGTCCACCCTTCATGATCAGCTGTTCCTCTACAGCTGTTTTGCTTTATTGGAATCTGCATCTAAGTATGTTTCTGCTCAGAGCAGTCATGATCCCCGTCATGCTGAAACTCTTCAAAAACTGAGGGCTGGGGACCACCTTTAGCTATTCTACTTCTAAATCCATAGTAGCAGTGCTGATTTATGCTTGCTGGTGCTTCTGCTTCAAGCTGGTATCACTCTATTAAGAACTTTTCCTTTCAGGTTTAAATGCTTAGCTATTGAAATGGCATCACTTTGTGACTTGGAAATATATTATGTGGGAGGTCAAATCTGGTTTTGCTGTCTTATATCTGATCAGGCTGGGCTCTTTTGTTGCCAGCTAGATTATTTTAAGGTTATTTTAGGAAGGCATATGCTTCTAAATACAGTATCTAAAATCCATTTGATCTTGACCCATTGGAGTTTCTTATTGAGACTATACTTTTACCTAAAATAAGTATTTGACTGTCATGCCAGTAAATGACTTTTTTCATAATACTTCCAACTTTCCCTGTTATTTCTGGTAATAAATCATCAGAATAAATGTGATGTTCATTTTCAGGGTGATCCTGGTGAGAGAGGAGGAGATGGACCCATTGGACCAAGGGTATATGAATGTTTGTTTCTGCCTCACTAATGTAGTCTCTTGTATTCTCCTTACCATGGGTCAGTTTCCTCCATCCAACTCTGTCATCTGTTGTGTACAGTTGAAGGGTTCAGTACTATATAAGAATAATAAGGAAGATGGAGCATATTAAAATAAATCACCATTTAAATATTGAGCCGATTAATGCACATTGCTCCCATGAAGTCAGTTAAGTTGCATCCAGTTTTGCTATTGACCTCAGAGAGGTGCTGACCACTAGTTGTCACGGAAAGATGCCATGACTTTTTTTCATAAGAATGAGGTTGTACCAGTCAAATTCCAGCTTAGGTAATTACATTGTCTGTCTGTCACTCAATGTATAAATCGAGGTCCTTTCAGAATTTGTTCTGAATAGCTGCATTCTTGGTATCGATTGCATGTGTAATGTTTATATGGAACAAATACCAAAGTATCTAGGGGCCAAAATAGTACTTAGCCCTGTTCTAGCTGTTGTTTTCATGCTGCCCACTTTTCAGAGGCTAACACCACAGCTGTTATCACAAAGTTTGCAATTCACCTTTGTCTCTAGGGTCCACCGGGCTTGAAGGGTGAACAGGGAGATACTGTAATAATTGACTATGATGGCAGAATCCTGGATGCACTCAAGGTACTGCTGCAATAAGATGATGATGATAATTTGTTGTGTGCTCCTGTTCTTAATTGGAATTGAATTAACCGGCTGAGATTACTGCACCAATTGAAATCCAGTGAATCTGAGAGAGAACTGATCTTGAGACATATGCTAGAGTAGCTTGGGGAAGTTAGTTCACCCTGCAGGGTTTGGTTGATGCAGTGATCGGGACCTTGCAGACTGATGAGCAGGAATTGCAAGATAACTAGGAAGGTTGAATCTCATATTGTCCACGCAGGACCCACTCTTTCCTCAAGCTGCTCCTTTCCCCACTGATCACCATAGATCTGGGTCTGAGAGAAGCCCCATAATCAGTAGCATGACTGCTAGGAAAGACACCTAAAAGCTGAGATGCCCCATAACCGCTAGTTTGTATTGCTAGGGAATCCCTGTGCTAAGGATTATAAGGCTTCTTAGAGTCCCTACAGAGTAAAGCGGGCTGGCAGTGGGAGCAGAAGTGTTTTCCTTGTTTTCATTGCTCTACTGGGAGTGCGGGAGTCATCACACCCTCCAGAAGATAGAAGAGGGGTACAGGGGTCTAAAGAGTGGGCATAGTTGCCTAAACCCTATAGCCACACTCAAGGCACTGCTTTGTAGGAATGACCACATAGTGCCCCCAGAGATGTGGGGAAATGGTGGAGACGTCACCCAGTCTCTAGGAAGAAATGAGGAGCCGATAGGCCAATGCTTCCTCCTGACTCAGGAGGACATTTAAAGGAACAAGGGTGGCCTGGCAGGAGTACTCAGAGGACAGTGGGCATCATGTGAGTTCTTAAGAGTTTGCAGTGTTTGGACACCATGCTTACGTGTGCACTAGAGAGGGCGTGGTTAGATGGATGTACAGAAGAAGCACAGACTACTTCAGCCTGATTTTGCTAACGTATCAGGATTTGCGGCAAACATTTTGCATAGCCCCCCACCCCGAGACGACTGAAGTAGCTTGTTCTCTAAATGACACGCAAGAGACTTGATCCAAATCTGATCTGTACCCATGACTATAGTGAGATCATACGTGTCTCAGTCAGTTATATAAAATGAAAACAATAAGACAATGTATTCAGGAGGAAATTTTCCTGAAGTTCATGGAAAGGAAAATAACGCCCCTGTTGTATAGCCTGTACTTGCTATACAAAAAAAGGAGTGAGACCAAGTTTAATGCTGCCACTTAGCAAAGATTAAAGAAGCTGAGTAGAATACATATTTAATTACAGACACATTTGAAACCCATTTTAATTGTTTTATAACAGGCTGCAGGGATACATAAAGTGATGGTAATTACTGTGTGCCAGATGTCTGCATGGGTTGCTTGGACAGAATAGCACAGCATGTGGCGTTGTGAATGGAATTTGTGGCTGAGATCATTGGAAAGCTTCCACCAAACGTTTGGAGTTTCAGTTTACTAATGAAATGACCCACGGTCTCTGAGTCGGTTGAGTTTCGTGTGTGCTGCATGTTGAGATGCTCAGGGGTAAATTATTAAAATGTCACTGACCTTACCTTTACCGTTCCTTATTCGCTAGGATCTCAGCCACTTCTCTGATTTACCCACTCATTGCTTCTCAGTGAACAGGCCTCTTACCAACTGCTGTGTATAAATAATTTAAACTGTCATTAAATGTAACCTTGTGAAGTACAACAGTAGGGACTAGGAGCTCAGAATAATGCAATGTGTTGCTGGTTGGTTTTCAAGCTGACGGGGTAGATGTGTGATTTAGGGATCCCTTATAAATGACAAAATACATCCCCATCAAAGGATTTTCAAACTCCTAGTTTGCAAGGGTCTCTGGTAAGAAGAATAGTTTACATGAGCTTGCAAACTTTCAGCAGAAGGTTTCCCTGCTGTTAGTATTAATGTACACTTTTCTGTTTCTGCTTCTTTTTAATCACGTCATATGTGGCATAATGGAACTCCTGGTTCACCTACCAGTAGGGTTGAGTTGAACTGGCTGGTTGATTTCAAACATCATGGTCACACTAAGCCATAGATGAGGGAATTTTGCCTATCTAGTCTACTGTCCATTGACTTGGAAGGCATCATTCCTCTTGGATGTTTCCAGCATAGGGTTGGCCAGTAATGAAGGGATTGAAAAAGTAAAATCCCCACAGGCAACAAGGCGGATTTTGGACCAGACCTACTTGTATCTAGAAATGTGTGCCTTTTAAGCATGTATGTTTCATGCTAGTATGGACCCTCTACACCAGATTGGACCCAGTCCTTTTTGAGTTAACATTTCCTGTGTTGTGGGAAACAGCCTTATCTGTTTAATATTACCTGATCTTGTCATGGACATTTGTGGTATGATAAGTTAGACAAATATTTACTGTAAATTTAGGGCTATGCCCACCTGTGGAATAGGGTGGGGTGGATGATTCCCAGCTTGTGTGATCATACGGTGGGTATGCACTCGGGGAGGCTAGTGCTGCTGCCCAGGCCACCTCAAGTATGCTACCATTTTTAGCATGCCAGCATGATGAGATCATGCTGGGAATCACACCCCTGGCTCCAAGTGTGGACGTAGCCTAGCTGAGAAGCTGCGCTCATGGCTGATCTCCAGAGTGAAGTGAATGTGTGTGCTGGATTAGTAATGATACTCTAGACAAGTATGTTTATGCCATCTTTCTTTGCTGTGTTTTCAGGGCCCACCAGGTCCCCAAGGGCCACCAGGCCCTCAAGGAGCTCCAGGACCAAAGGTTGGATTGACCTCTGTTATACAGACAGTATTTTGTAGCATGCAGAATATACAGAGCCCCCTCACCACATCCTGACATCAATCCTCATGCAAACCTCCTATCGAAATCAATGAGAGTTCTCCATGTGGAACTACAGCAGGAAGTGTCCCCTTGTGATGACATCTTAGAGCAAGACTGGAGAAATGTCTCCCAAATCACAAAGGGTGGGAGGCAGGAAAGGGCTGACCTGGATATTTTAACTCATGGGTCTGTCTGCAGGAGAGAGCATTCTAAATTCCCCTCCTCTCTGAACAACAGAAGTTTTTTACCTAGATGCAAAAGTGTGTATGTTGGGTTTTTTTCACTCTATCACTGGGCCAACACCCTTCTGCTGGCCTTGTCTGAATGAATGCGTTATACTGTACTTGGAAGTGAGCCCATACACATTCCTATATATATTGGGGTGAAATTCAGGCCCCACTGAAGTCAATGCGAGTTTCACCATTGAACTCAGTGGAGTCTGGATTAAGTTCATTGATAAAGAAAATGCTTGTGAGCATGCACTGTGCTTGGCTATTGATAGACCTAAATTCTAGATTTTATCTTGTTTTGTCCTATCGGAAGCCAAGTTCTCATACCTAGCATATCTTAGGTTTTCACATACACATATTTAGTATCTTATAGTACCAGCATCAGTACCGGCCACTCTGTGAAATGGTCACCCTCATTCAGGGTCAAGATCAATAGGCAATACATAATAGTAAATCTGTTATAATTTCTTATAACAAATATGCACAAAAATATCTTATTAGAAATGATATTTAGATTGGTTCAGAATAATGTGTATCTCTGCCTGTCAATCCAATTCAAATTCTACTTCACTAATGAAACCTGGACTTCACTTGAAATAAAAAGATGCCGTCTTCTACCTCAGGCTGCTCATAAATTGATGACCATCAGACTCAGTACAAAAAGAGAATTTTACATTTACATCCAGTTCTTTTGTAAAATTATGTTCTGGTTTCACTTGGTGTTATACCTTTATTCATTTGTACTGCTTTAGGGGGAGCTTGGATTGCCTGGTCCCCCTGGAGTTGATGGAGAAAAGGTACCAGATGTACAGTTTTATAAAATTATAACTGTTCTGCTATGGCAATTAGCAGCTGAGTTAAAAGAATTCCTTATGTGGCCATGCTATGTGCAGTTTGCAAAGCTAAATCTGAGCATGCAAAGACAGCAATCTTCATCTGTCCTTCTTGGACATCATTGCCTGTTGCTTATGGCCCCTTCAGTCGGTTATCAGTCTACAGCAGGGGTCAGCAACCCCCGGCACGCATGCCAAAGCTGGCACAGGAGCTGATTTTGACTGGCATGCCAAGGTCCCTGCAAGGGGCAGGCAGCCGCAGCGCATCGCAGCCTGAACTGGCAGCCAGCCAGAACACAGAGCCCGCTGATGCTGGGAACGCTCCCAGCTCATATGTCTGGGATTCCCCTCCCACCCCCCATATAGAGTGAGGTGTGGCTAATAGGACGGGTGGGTCTGAACTGTTTGCAGCCATTGGAGCCTGCAGCAGTCAAGCCCTCCCTTCTTCCCTCCTCTCTTCCCCCCCGCCCCCGCAGAGCAGCAAGGTAGAGTGTTGAGTTCCAGGTGTAGTCATCGGCTCTCCCTCGGCATGGTAAAGGAAGCTGGGACTAGCAGCCCAGGCATGGGGGGGCCAGGGGTAGCTCTCTACTTGCACAAAGCCCTACAAGTCAGCAGGAATAGTCTTTGACAGCAAGTGACCCCCCCACCCCCTCCCTGTGCGGGGAGAAAGGACACAAGCATGCCTCTATTTCCCTGAAAACTGGGCTCCCCCTGGGTCTGCTCCCTCCCCATCCCCTGCTTCAGAGCCTTGCTGCAGGGGAAGGAGGTGTGTTGAGGTGGGGTTCGCACCCCCAGCCACCCCCACCCCCCAGAAGCGCCATCCCAGCCCATCAAAGGCATCTACCTACTTGGGGAAGAGGCTATGATCCAGTACCAGGCTCAGAGCTTGGGGGCGGGGGGTGCTGAACAGCTGCCTTTTCGTTATTCCCCCCCCGACACACACACACAAGGGCAAAGATCACACTAAACTGATAAGATCTGCATTTTTATTTTAAATGAAGCTTGTTAGATATTTTAAAAACTTTATTTACTTTAAATACAGCAATAGTTTATTTATATAATATAGACTTTTAGAGAGAGACCTTCTAAAAACATTCAAATGTATTACCAGCATGGGAAACCTTAAATTACATTGAATAAATGAAGGCTCGGCACACCACCTCTGAAAGGTTGCCGACCCCTGGTCTACAGAATGCTGCTCAGATCCCACACAAGTTGAATTAGTTTTGTGTAGCTCATGAGACACACTCTCAAATTCTTTAGTAAATCTTAATTTGTTGCATTCTCTTCAGACACAATTAAATTATGTGCTGCAAAACCAGTATTTACAATTTTTAATGTTAAGAGATGTTTGATGTGTACTGAAGAAGTAGTAATATGGAGAAGAGGGAGCGAAATGGGGAGGTATCTGTTGTTCTTTTATATTTAGATAAATTGATAGATCTGTATCTGTACATGCAGATCTACCTGTCTCCTAATAAAGCTCTGTTCTGTGACCTGCAGGGATCTAAGGGAGACCCAGGAAACCCTGGGATAATGGGACAAAAAGGAGAAATCGGAGAAATGGGCTTGTCTGGCCTACCGGTATGTCTGTCTGTCAATATATGATGGGGCTTCTTGCCTCCAGCATATTGTTTCCATAGATGTGTGTTATATATGCTCTGTTAGTTTAAATTACATCCCTGTCAAACCAATATTACTGTTAACTCCTTTTAGAGAATACATGAATACAGTTTTAGAGTACATGAAATGATTTACTGATGGAAAACAAAGGTGAGTAATTGAATTAGAAGAGTAGCGAGGGGCATGAGGAGTGAGCTGCATGTTCACCACCAGTGTTGTTTCTTCAGCAGTAATACCACAGTCAGTACAGTAAGATATTATAATTATTGTATATACTTGTGCTAGATCTCCCTATGTTCTCCCCATCTTCCCATGTCCCCATGTTTTCTCCCCATGTTCTTCTTTCTCCATCTGTCTTGTGTCTTGAGTAGCACTATCATAAAAGGTACCTTGTTCTTCAACCTGTTTTCCAATCAGAACTATAATGTAAGTTAAAAAATGCACTAGCTTGTGGAAAATGTGAAGCAATCTCACTTGAGGGGACAGAACTGTGTTGATTTATTAAGGAGCAATGTGGGATGTCTAGAGAGGTTTTTGGTAAAAATTGCAGAAACACATTCTCAGTCCCCAAACAGCATAATTCGCATTGACCCATGCAAAGCACTTAAATTATGTACTTATCTGCCATTGGAAATCAATGGGACTTAGGCATGTATCCAGTTCTGGGTGCCACACTTTTTAGAAAAGATGTGGACAAACCCGAGAGAGCAACAAAAATGATAAAAGGTTTAAAAATCCTGGCCTATGAGGAAAGGTTAAAAAAACTGGCCATGTTGGGTCTTGAGGAAAGAAGTCTGAGGAGGGACATGATAGTCTTCAAATATTTTGAGGGCTGTTATAAAGAAGATGGGGATCAGTTGTTCTCTGTCCACTGAAAGTAGGACAAGTGATCGACTTAATCTGCAGCAAGGAAGATTTTGGTTAGATATTAAGAAAAACTTTCTAGCTATAAAGGTAGTTAAACTCTGGAAGCTGCCAAGGGAATTTGTGTAATCCCCATCTTTGGAAGATTTTAAGAAGAGATTAGACAAACACCTGTCAGGAATAGTATAAGTTTACTTGGTCCTGCCTCAGCCCAGGGTTCTGGACTTGATGGCTTCTTGAAGTCCCTTCCAGCTCTTTTTGGGGCTTACAGCTGAGCTAAAAGCTAAACTGCTTTGCTGAATCAGAGCCATAAATATTAAGGAGCCAATGGTGCAAGCTGCTCCATGTGGGTGAACATCAGGGCAGCTCAGTGATGACACGGAGGGTCTGCTCAGACAGAACACAACATGTAGGAACAGAGCCTGACAAGTCTGTGCCATCCCGGAGCTTCAGCAAGACAATGGAAACAGTAGCTTTCCCAGTAGGGAGCCCACGTTAAAAATCTTATTTCAGCAAACGCCCTTCACTTATATAACAGTCCCACTGAAGTGAACGAGAATTTTGCTTGAGTAAAGACTTTAGAATAAGATGAGGAAATATATTTTTCTCTCTTCTTATGGCCTTTTTGGAAGCCTTGGATGTGTAAACTCAGCATTATATCTTTACCATTTAGGGAATCGATGGGCCGAAAGGAGAAACCGGATCCCCATGTTTTCAGAACAATCATGTAAGACATTAGCACAGTATTGTTGATACTATCAATATTAAAAGAAGTTGGCATGTGCATAGGTTGCAGTTATATTTTTAGTCCTTTAGGTACATGGATCAATAATGGTGATGAGCAAAACATGTCATTTTCAACTAGGGCTGATGCAGTTCTTTTTCACAGAGAGTAGCATTGCGATGCATCTGTGGATAACTCGGCAAAGTTAATGTTCTTACTAGCCTTAGACTTTACATTGATCATTGAAGTATTGAGCAATGATGTGATAATTATGTCCTGTTCTGAAATGCATCCTTGTGATTTTATTGTGGTTTTATAGTATTTACAGATACGTTTTGTTTGCTCATTTTAAATTGTTTTTTAAAGTTGTTTTCAATTAAAGCTTTTTATTAATGACACCAGAACTGAGATTATTTGCTTTTAATCAGATAGGAAGCCATTCTTTTCAGCATGAAAGGGGATAGATTCCTAAGAAAATTAGAGAAATCACATTTCAGCCACTTGTATTTTGTGACTAGAAAATGCACTGAGTTTGAATAAGTTCTTCAGTTGTTTAGGCCCGGATCCACAAAGGTACCTAGGTGCCTAAGTCCTGTTTTTAGGCACCACTGTGATCCAGCTTGGCTGCTTCCTCACCTTGTAGGCATCTAAACTCAATCAGCACCTAAACTTTTACAGTAAAAGTTCCCTTGATGCCTACCTCTGGGCATGTGCACTACTGCCTCCCTCTAGGCCCCAGCGTGATCCACAAAGAGGGGGAATGTAGGCACTCTACGCCTAACTTTCCTGCCGGGCCCCACCAGGTAGGCATGCTTAGAGGCCACCTAGTTCTACACAAAATCCTGAGAGAGGGAGGGAGGACTTCCCTGCTCTCCTTTAGCCCAGTGGATAGGGAGCTCACCTGGGAGGTAGTAGACTACCAGTTCAAGTTCCCCCCCACCTAATGAGGAGAAGAGGTTAGAGTAGGGAAATGTCACCTTGCAAGGGAGCGCCATAACCACTAGGATGTAGAGTCATTCTCGCTTTCTCTGGCCCAATCAATATTTAATTAAAGTGGGAACAACTTCAATAGAAGAGCTTGAGAAGCACCCATCTTAGAATGTCCCATAATTCAGCAGTCATATTGGTCCAGCAATTGTCATTCTTCTCCTTGACAAGCTCCTTTAGTTATTAACTAAAACTAGTTAAATAATAATCAGTGATCACACTATTCATGTGTTAACATGGCACAATACAGTACATGCTACCAACCCACTTTAATACATAATGAAATTCCTTTTTTTCAGATCATACCGGAACCAGGACCCCCTGGATTGCCAGGCCCTATGGTAAGTTTATGACGAACAACACTTACAGTAGAGAATGTCTGAAAATTCATTGACACATTAAATTTATTTAAGGAGGAGGCACTTTATTGTCTGCTATCCTACACACTTCAAACTTCATTGGGCAGTCTGAAGAATTAGGGACTAACAGGCCATAATGTGGTTTCCAAACTAACTTGAGCACTATTTCTTGTGTTCTGTAAAGTTTTCTCTAGAAGGTATGAATGCTGTGTTTCAGACCCTGAATCAGGAATGTACTTGAGCACTTGTGTAACTGTATGCAAATGCACATGCTTAAGTATCATAGGGCCAAAGGCTTGTATTTGCAGTTGATAACAGTGCATGCCTAGGCATTTTAGGAATAGAAATGGCAAGAACTGCCATCAGCATATATGTGTACAAATTAGGCTGGATTGTGGTCCTACTGAAGTCAAGGGAATTTTGCTATTGTAGGATTGATACCCCCTGAGCTTATTCAACAGAGACCTGTCAGATGTCTGGGAGGTGGCAAATGTAGGACAAAACAGAACCTTGAAATGTGCCAAAAGATTACAGACTAGTCAATGGTACTGAGCACATGTATAGGTGGGAGGAGGAGGCAGCATGTCTTGGGAACTATTCTGAGTCACTGAATAAGGGAGCACTTCTGAAAGACAGTTTAATTAAGATAGCACCTATAGTTTCAGGAGAAGGGATACTGAAGGTCTTTTCCATTCACTTGGATTCAAAAGGATATTAATGTTGGGGTGCAGTTAAGCAGCTGTGTGCTTTATAATTTTCCCTCATCAGAAAGCCTTCTGTAGCCTTCTTTATCCAAGGTTATTTTCCAAGGATTTTGTACATTATGCAAGAAATGATTTTTCATTCCTACTGGATTGGTCTCGAAGAGACAAAAACTACCATCCACCTTGAGAAGAAATGTTTGAGATAAAATAATTATAATACGTCACTGCCAAAGACAGATCTGTGGGTCCACTCTAACATAAAACATGATTGGGGAATTGTATTTGATTATGTTTAATTGGCTTAAAAATCTGTTTTTTCAAATACACCATTGTCTTCCCTGCAGGGTCCTCAAGGAATCCCAGGTCCTAAGGTGAGTCAATAAATTAAGTTTCAGAGTGGTAGCCATGTTAGTCTGTATCCACAAAAAGAATGAAGAATACTTGTGGCACCTTAGAGACTAACATTTATTTGGGCATAACTTTCGGGGGCTAAAACCCACTTCATCAGATGCATAGAGTGGAACTTACAGTAGGAAGGTTATATACACACACAGAGAACATGAAAAGATATCTTCCTACTGTATGTTCTACTCTATACATCTGATGAAGTGGGTTTAATCCCACGAAAGCTTATGCCCAAATAATTTTGTTAGTCTCTAAGGTTCAATAAATTCAGTGTTTGTCACACAATACTTCCAGGCTGCTGGTGCATGACTGAGAGAGAACACAAAGGATTAAGATCAAACATAGGGGCTGGGTTTTAGAATTGTTGAGCAACAAAAAATTCATTGACTTCAGTTGCAGTTGTGGGTACTCAACATTTTTTAAAAGTAGGCCCATATTGTATCAGCAATATTTCCTCCAAATGGATTTAAGAACTTGAATCCTCTGTTATTCTGCCTGCACAGAACATGTGATGTAAACTGTTTCCTAACCCATATGTTTAAACTTTTAGTTCCAAATATTTTTCAAGTGATATATTCAGGAAAACTTGCTGTTCAACTGTATATGTAAATGCAAAGTATTATATGTTTACAGAGGGGTAGGGAAATAAACTTCAGCTAGATCAGAGGTATTGACTCCTGCTTTTGCATGAAATGGAGTTGATGTACTAACTGGCCATTTCTTTGTCCAAATACTGTAATCCTGATCCTAGATAATGCAGGTCATCAGTCGCATTGGCACAATTCCTCTGGCCTTCAATTGCAGTTTAACTGGAGTATATGAGAAAAGAATTGAGCCCAGGGTGTTTATAACCTACCCAGTCCAATGCTCTTATATACACTGTCTCCCCTTGGTAATTGTCATTATCTTTTCATGCAGGGCTTGGATGGTGTAAAGGGAGAGAAAGGTGACCGTGGTGAGAAAGGGACAACTGGTGATACTGGGCCACCTGTGAGTAGCTTGGTTTGTATATGGGAAATCTGCTATTTTTTTTTTTCTACCAAAAAATTTTAGTAGCAGTTTTCCAAATCCTTCTGATAGATCGCTTTTTCTTTTTAGGGGTCTGCTGGTCCCCCGGGACTTATTGGCTTACCAGGCACCAAAGGGGAGAAGGTAATAATTCAGTAGATAAAGGGAAGGTGAAAATAGATTGTAATTATAATGAACTGGCTAGTGTGTATATGCAGACCTGCCCTCTACTGGGTATAATTAGAATTGCAAAACTGTAGGTCGTAGGCACTATACTGTTAATCGCTAACAGGTGTGTTTTGGGAGCAGCAGGATCTGTGTTCTATTCCTTTGATGTTCAGAGTGGCCACAGCATACAGCATGGTGACACAAAGGAAAATCTAGGTACTCAGGGAACTGTCGGATTATGAGTACTTCATAATCAAATGAAATCAGTCCTTAAGGGGCTTTGGGATATTTTTACTTTGAGGCAAAAATATAAAATTAATTTGAAATCCACTCTGCAGTCTGCTTTGGCATCCATCTCCTAAGGCAGTTAGCTAATGAAGTGAAGAGAATTCCTAAAGATCTAACTCTCAAGTAGAACCAAATATACCCTAATTATAGGCTATATTGTCATTTTAATTATTTAAAAAATCCATTTTTGCTGAGAAGTAGACTGTCAGCCATAGAGTCTTCAGCAATCACTGGGTTCCTGTTAACTCTGTTCAATAAATGTCATAGTACATATATTCAGAGAGGACTTAAATCACAAGTGAATAGATATCTGATGAGAGAGCTTTATAGGCTGAGCAGGGCTGCATCTATGGAGCTTATCTATAAGACAGAAAGGAAAACTAAATGTATTTTTGAGCAGCAGAATGCAGCATAAGGCCCTTTACCTCCCTCCAGTTTTCCTTTTGTGCACACATTTTATATTCTCCTAGTAGATGTGTAGGACACAGATGATAGAATCTGAGTCTCCTGAGATTGCCATGTTCTCCAGGGCATTAATAGGTTTAAAAAGATAAAAACAATCATAGATGTATTGGACCAAATTCATCCCTGGTATAAATCCAGAAAGGTTAGTTTTCTGGATTTATTCTTTTTCAAAGAAGTCTGTAATCAGATATGCTGTAATTACAGAGTCTTTAAAATTCTCCAACCACCTTCCATGTGAATAGATATTAAAGCTTTCTCATTACATCTTTCTAGATTTCTTAATTCCCCCAAATTAGTTTTCCAGAAATCTGATATGCATGTACTACTGCATTCTGTGATCCCACCCCTTATTATCTGGATCTAGCTAGCTAGCTAGCTTTAGGTCATGGTTCCAAGCCACCCTATTATTTTCTCTCTATATATCACTTCCTATCAATTGTAACTCAATTAGAGTTACATCAGAGACAATTCTGACCTACTTTTGTCAAACACAGAAGATTCTAAATGGCCCAGTTTAACTTGTCTACATTCCCCATGTTCCCATGTAACATGTACCTGCCTTAAGGGGAATTATTGTCAACAACAATACAAAATCATTTTGCCTATCAAAGCTGCAAAAAATACTTTCCCTTTAACTCTCCCCAGACACTGATTGCTTAAACATTTGTTATATACATTTATATTGAGTCCCCACAAACTACAAGACACAGAGTTTACTTAGTTATTTTGTCAAATAGATCTAAGTTTACATACAACATGAGACACTAAACATGGCATCTTTTCTTATTCTTTCTTTATTTTTTGTTATAACCCCAGGGCAAGCCAGGGGAACCAGGATTAGATGTAAGTATTTGATACATTATTTTATTGTGGCATCTGGGAACATCAGACATTAAAATGGTTGATGTTTTAATTTTACAAATACTTATTTTCCATATAGGAAATATAGCAAACACTTTATCTCCCATTTTCAATCTAATCTGCTGTGCCCCAAGGAGTGATCTTGTGGATGAGAAGTGGACTTATTGTTAACACACTTATTGCAGAACGGCCATTAGACCACTCCACTTCATGCCCCACAGATGTAACTGTGCCACAGCTCGACTGAATGCTACCTAATGGCTGGATGAGGAATTTCAACTTCTTTAAGAATGTATCAGACTAACAAAATCAAAATCCCTGTCCAGGGAATGTGATACCATGAAGGTATATTAAACCATTAGCTTTCTCCCAAAGAAATCAGCCACCGGTGTGTGTAAAATAGGTGGTCTGTTTCTAATTGACCTTGTGAGCTAGCATGCGTTTAATGGAGTTGTTTGGAACTAAACTTACAAATACCATTCTCATCTTTAAAATTCTCTTGATAGGGTTTCCCAGGTCTACGAGGTGAGAAAGGAGATAAAAGTGAAAGGGGAGAGAAGGTCAGTATATTTTATATCTCTTTTGGTCACAAAGGGCCAGATTCCGTTCACACAGTCATTGCTACCCTTTTAAGCCAACAAGGTTAAAACAATGTAAATAGAAGAAGTTTGCCCGAAGTTTATCCATCAAATTATGTACTATATGTACATACACACAAAAACCCTTTACATTGTATATAAAATATTGAATAGAATTTTTTTCACATGAATAATAATTTCTCCTACAGTCGCTGTGACACAAACATTGCTGCCTGTGCAGAACATGAGAACCAAAGAACGAAGCAGACATAGTCTAATCAATTTTTATTTTACTGACTAAATTGCCAGAAGTAAAAAAATATATATATAAATTAAACCTCATCAGTGCGGAAAAAGGTAAATTAGGGATCAGATCCTAAATTTCTGATTTGAGTGGTGTCTTTTGCAAATGAAGACCCAGCGAAAACTGCGTCACTGTCTCAGGTTCTGTCCATAGATGCTTTAAAACTCTCTCTAATGTACAGACCCAAGGTACTTGTAACCCAAGTAAGGACAGCTGCTAAAAGTAAAGATATTATCTTGCTGGTTTTCTGTACACAAGAGGTTTTACTGCCTGAGGTGAATGGGAATTGACTAAACATTTCTAACCTGTTAGTGTCCCTAAATTAACTGCTACAGGGCCTGTGTCCACAACAGAAAAATTTGAACTGCATCAATTTTGAGAGAGGCCAACACTGGTGTGATTTACTCCAGCATCTCATGGGTGTGAGTCCCTCTTTACGTCAAAGCAGTGCACCTACATTGAGGTAGTGCTGGATGAAGACTGGTAATTCCGTTTCATGGAGAATTTCAAGTTTTTTAAATTTTGGTTTTGTTCTGATTTGGAGCAAAAACTCCAAATTTTGAAATTTTCTCTGACACAAAAATTCGGGCAGGAAAGAATTGTTTTGAAAAATCAAAGTGATTTGTTTCAATAATTTCAAAACTAAATTCGGTCTGGCATGGAACTGGGAGCCCCAGCTGAGCCGGGGAGCTCTGGAGCCAGTGTAGTGGGCTGCTGGAGAGATAGATAGGAGCATGGAAGCCCTGGGGAGCCCCAGCTGAACCAGGAGCCTTGGAACTTAGGAACCAGTGCTCCCAAGCCAGATGGCTGCCTGGGACTTGGGCAGCCCAGGGAACCAACTGGCATGGGAGCTGGGGAGCCTGGAAGTTCTGGAAGCCCTGGCTCCAGGCAGGCTGCCAGGAAGGCAGGTGAGCTGACAGGAAACCAGAAACTTGCCCTGTTTTCAATGGAAATAAATCAACATTCTAGCATTTAGATTTTGATGAATTGGCTTCCAACAGAAACCCATCCCCACTGGAAAATTTTCAACTGGTTTAATTATGGGTTTCCATCAGTGTAACTTCCTTAGTGTAGCTACACCATTGTGAATCGTCCCGTGAAAATGGGAACACTGGAAGTCTTGCTCACATTAAATTGAACTGTCAACCTTTTATGTCAGGTGTGGATTAATGTTTTTATTGTGTCAACAGGGAGAAAGAGGAATACCTGGCAGAAAAGGAGCCAAGGGGCAAAAAGGAGAACCAGGCCCGCCTGGGTTGGATCAGCCTTGTCCAGTGGTATGTACTACTTTTGCACAGGGGGAACGCTTTACCTTACATTCCATGGCACCAAGAGTACCCATGACACTCTTCTCTTGACTTTGCTGTCTGTTGGAGGGCTCTGTTTCACAGCTCAGTTATTTTGTACTAGATTAGAACAGATTACTGCTGTTTTCTGATTTGGTTTTTTTCAGTGTTTCTTTTAATCTGCACTGCTGAAGCATCAGTGCTCAATACATATCGGCTCACTGTAACAATCCTTTATTTGCCAGATGAGAACTAGCCACAGTAATATAGATAAGGACCTTGTATTCAGGACCTTCTCATTGTATTTAAAAATCAAGGATAGATGGTGTGCAGCAGATAGTTCACCCTTTTAAAAGAGTAGTGGGTGTTTTTAGCCCAGCACATCTCTGTTCAGATCTTGGGGATTTGGAGAACAATGTGGTACTGTGAGAAGATGATTAGATATTGAGTCAAATGTATTCCTCAAGTCACCAAACATTACTTAAGTCAGGTTGCACTGGGGTTGAATTTGGCCTGTTTTTTCCCCTGGAAGTTGATAGTTGATTGCAGAGCAAATTTTTCAATTTATAAATTAACTCAGGTTAAAATTAGACACCCTTTCCTGTGAAATAAGGACAGCTCATGCATTAGTCCAAAGGCCATGTTTTAGGGCAGGTTTGGCAGTCTTGGCACATTGTGCAACCATGCACAAGGGGCATCTTTTCATTGTGAATTCCCCAAGCTGTCAGGAAACTAGCATAAGATATACCAGCATTTGTAACTCATTTTGGCTTCTGTGGATCAGCTTTCTTTGTGTGTTAAATTATTTTACTTCCATGGTTTTAACTTTGCTGTTGCAAAGTTATACAGTGCTTGTCTGATGACCAAGTTGATGGTGTCTAGATGAATTTGCTATTCTTGTCATCAAAAATAGATTTACAGTAATGTGAACCCTTTTTCTTTCTGTTGCTGATGAAATTGTCTGTTTAAGTAACTTTTCTGTGTCCTTCATCAATCTCAACAAGCAGTTCATTTTTAAACAGGGAGATCGTAATATTAAAGGCGATAAAGGGGAGCCAGGCATACCAGGCCTGAATGGGTTGAGCACACCCTGCCCTTTGGTATAGTATTTCCTCTCTTTTCCTTTCTTGCATGGCTCTTGTGCCTAACTGTTTCTGCAGCTGCAAAGCCCTTTCATGATGGATATATGAGTGCATTCCCCTAAAGAGAGAAGGAAACACACTAGATTCAGAGCCAGTCTGTACTTCTATAAGATGGTGGTCATAGGAGTACACTGACAGGCCTTGCATTGAAAGAGGATTTGCTGTGTCAGAATCTGGTTGCCTGCACATATAAGCTGTCAAGTCAACAGGTTAAAGTGCAAAGATTATATGAAAAGGTGTGTGCTTGGCTGTGCTGTGGAAAGTGACTCTGCATGGCCAACTGAAGGAGCTTGCTTTAAAAAACACAGAAAAATATGCATGTTTAGCTGGTCTATATTCTTCTTCCAAGCAACCAAAGGGCAGTACACAGGCTGTGACAAAGTTCCAAGTCTGTACTTGTGGGTCCTGCGCTTCCTGGCAGATTTAGGGGCCTCAAACTCATCTAGGCCCAGTGTGACCTCCTTTTCTCAGTAACTAATTAAGGGAGGCAGAAGAGGGGGGAGCCCAGGCCCTCCCTCTACTCCAGACTCCAGCCCAGGGACCCTAATAGTATCAGCTAAGATGGCTGACCTTTTATCCACAAAACACAATACAATTCCCTGGGCTACTTCCCCACAGCAGTCCCCACTTCTTCAAACTCCACTTCACCCTTACCTCAGGGCCTCCTTCCTTCTGTATGATATGTTGTCCACCACTCAGTCTTGCCAACAGCATAACTTCCTTCCACAGCTCCTGACACCCACACCCACCTGACTAACTGGGAGGTTTTTATCTGGTTTCAGCCAGTCCCTGATTGGCTTCAGGTGTCCCAATCAGGCTAGCTGTTTCTACTCCTTTCTAGAAGGTTCTTAATTGGCCCCAGGTGTCTTGATTGGCCTGGAGTAGCCTTTGTTTGGCTATCCAGGGAACAGGGACCTGCACATCCTGAGACTAATATACCTGCCTTCCAGCACTCTCCTATATCTTTCTGGTCTGACTCCGTCACAAGACATTCTTCCACAAAGTTAAACGGGTTCCTACATGGATCAAGGAAACCAAATATATACAGGGGACCTCGGTGAACTCTTGACCTTTGCCCCTCAGAGTAGTTTTATCTACAAAAGTATTTCCCATTTAAATTACAGGGAATACTTCAGTAGAGGTAAATACCCAGGTGTGGTAAATATCAAGATTTTAATGGCATTCACTATATATGGAATCTGGACAGAATATATGGAATAGACAGAATATATACTTGCTAATACAGTATTTCCATTTCCTAACTACTGTGCATGTGGATTAACCTGTACCTCGTCGTTTCAAGACCCTTCATTTGAGTAGTTGTCATCCTGTGCTTCCTGACCTGCTGCATAATGTTGCTGTGTGGTCCTGAACAGGTTTCAGTCCAGGAGTAGATAGTGTGCTCCCCGTGTAGTGTTTGCAAACTAGTTTTTAAGCCTGTAAAGTGCTTTGGCATCTTTGGTTGCTATATAAATGAAGGGGATTGTTGTTGTTATTATTATTATTGCCAAAACAAATGTATGGCTTGTATATTTTTAATGAAAAGTTCCTGTTGGGGGCAAGATGCTGACTTTACTGTACTTAACAGCAGCCACGGGAGGAGAACAGGTAATATGTGAACCCTGAGTCCTCTTGCCAGCAGAAAGTGCAGGAGAAGACAGAGTGAGCTCAGGGTTGGCTTTGACTGATGGACATCTGAATGTAAGAGTCCCTACTCCAGTCCTCCAAGCTTTTCTCATCCCTCTGTATCCCCTGCAGCCGAGGGCGGGAATTTATCTATAGCAAATAGTGTTCTAATGGTTTGCTGAAGTGCTCTCTTTCAAAGGTACTTCATCAGAAACTCAAAGTTTTATATGGAGGCAGCACAAAGCCCAAACATGTTGTTATCGCTCTGTAATGATATAGTAGATGTATTACTAGAGCATGACATGAGTAATGCCGGGAGGGTGTCATTCCACTGCCACATCTGTCACACGGTGGGCTTCATGTAGGTTAGGTTATCTTAACTTATGAAAGTTAATGCCGAAAATGAGTAATAGGCTTGAAATGATGGACAGGAGCGGCCCAAGGTCCAAGTGCATTTTTCACTTCTTCTTACCCACAGTTACCATGACTGTGCACACAAACCTGGTATTTGCACACACAATACCTAATTAGTTACTTTTCTACCGACTTATGTGTGAGCACCCAATTTTCACATGCACGCACACAGTAATTACATGTGCAGAAATGCACATAGATGGGCCTCATGCTCTTTAAAAATCCAGCATCAAAAACTGAGTACATATAGGTGGCTTAATCTGCTATTTCTTCCAATGTGGCTTTGAACTGGACAGTTGGTACATATTCACATCTAGCCCCTTTGCCTTCTAAGGATAGGTTAATTAATTCACGTCACATGCAGCTGATTCTTTTCCCCTCTCTATAGCCAAACTTTACCAGCTTTCTGGTCTTCAGAGGACTGCGATACCTCTGTGTGTCAGTAACTAAGCATAAAAGGCCCAATCTTTACACCCGGACTTCCACTGAGTAGCTGTTACTCCATGAGTCATTATTATTTGTATTCCTGTAACGCCTAGGTGACCAGGTGATGGACCAGGACTCCATTGTGTGAGGTGGTGTGCAAAAACAGAACAAAAGGATGCGCCCTGCCCCCGAGAGTTTACAATCTAAGTGAAATCTTATTGAAATCAGTGGAACGACTCTGGACTTCTCAAAGGGACTAAGTGCTGCAGGATCAGACTAAGAAAACCACCAAAAGCTGTGTTCCTGCAGAATTCCCTCCATACATGCTTCTGACCACATAAACCCCACAGCCTTTTAAATCAGGTTGTGAAATGAATTCACTATGATTCCAGGGTTTTTTATTACTCCTGATAACTAATTGTTTCTCTTGCAGATGTATTTTTGTTTACATACAAATACATGGTTTTGCATGGCACTTGTCTTTGTCAGTTGTTCTGCTGAATCTTACGTCATCATGATGAACGGCCTGAGTGTTTTTCAGCATGACACTTAGCTAACTTCCAACAGAAATGACACCTGTGAATTAATATTTTTCAGGGACCAGATGGACTGCCAGTACCAGGATGTTGGCACAAGGTAGAGTGAAGCTCCTGCTTTGTCAGTGGTTTGAATTTGGTTGCATTTTGAGGTGTTTTTGTATTTCTGAGCTTCATTTAAACTGTGCAATGAAGAATGTACCTTATGTTGAAATTGCCATCCCAGAGCAGAATTTATTAATCTTGTCTCTTACAATAGTAGAATCAGATGCTCTAGAAGAAGTGCAAGAAGCTCCATAGCCGACAATTACTGAATACCTTACTCATAAATCTTGTCCCTAAAGAGCCACTTTTTTTCCGGGCTGGCTTTACCAGGACTCTGTTTTTGCACTTGCAGTTTAGGGACCCAGTCATGTGCATAGTTAGTCAGTTTAGTAACTTGATTAATATGAGTAGCTCACATTTAAGTGAATGAGATCATTCATGTGAAGAAAGCTACTCAGTGTGCAAAAGTTTGCAGGTTTGAGCCCTGGGTCACTTAGAGCTCTTTGTACCTAATTTGTAGGCACGTGTAGATATGTATGCATCCAAGTGGCCTAAATTACACGGACAAATATTTGCATCTGCCAAACAGCTAATCTTGCCCAGAGAGTGTAGGGATATGTGTATAGCATGTATATTTAGTCCATAGAAACATAATAAAATGAAAAAAAAAATGTTGAAGTTGTTCTGCACAAATGAAAACTAAGTTAAGCCCAGTTTTTTTAGATAAATGTCTGGCACTCTAACCAGGCAATGCACAACGGGGATTGTGCTGAATGCTTCCTCAGCAATACGTTTCAAATAAATGTAGTAAAATTATTTTTCCCAATGTAAAATCCTCTTGATGTCATCAATGTACCACAATGTATTTGAGAATACAGCAATATTTGAGAGTGCATCATTTGATGGCAGCACAGATGTCATGGTTTTCAAAGACGCCACAATGCTTGTGAAATTACTGTCAGGGGTAGCTTTAATGAATCGGGAAACATGGAAGCTTGTTCCTCTGCTGAATATCCCCTGCCACCTGATTAGTGAAGGTGGTTGGCTCAGAAATCTGAGTTTAACTTAATTTCCATTCTAGCTTTACAGTCCTCTGTTAAGCCCTGCCCATACTCTAGCTTTTAGCCATGATTTTGAAGCCAGCTGGAGTTTTGGTCTCTTTAACCAAGTTACAAATCATTCAGTTCCATACAGGACAGGGGTGCTGGAACAATTTGTACAGTGATAGTGCTGAAAACAGAAAGCGTGTATTTGGTTATTACAACTTCAAGCCAGAGGGGGTTGCTGCTGCACCCCCAACAGCCTAGTTCCAGCACCCCGATACAGGAGTATGTCTGCCATCACAATAGTACGTCCACACCTACCACACTGCCTGAAAGTTTTGTATCAGTGCATTCTAGGAAAATCTGGGCAGCTATTCCATAGTGCCTCAGTACTGGGGATAAAGCACCTAAATGACATGCACACACAAGAGCAGCAGCACACAGGACACTGCATCCTGGCATATCTAGTGCACAGACAGCTAGGTAGGAGGATTGCCCAAGCCAAATGCCTGGGTATGGTTACGGCATTTTCTCCATACCACTAAAGGACAATGCTGTAAACTAATTACAGCCAGAGAATCATGTGCCATGCTAACACTCTGGTAATGCTGGGACATTGGTAGCTCAACAATTACTAATCAGATTTTAACCATGTGACATGGGGATATAAATGAAGTTGAGAGCCGACCACATCGCTAGATGGTTACAGACTCAGAATGTGGGCAGGGCCTTACAGGAACAGTATTTAATTCTATGTTGATTCATTTAGTTGTTTAATATTAAAAAGTCAAAAGGGGTCAATTCTTACAGCATTAACAATAATTAACTACTTTGCAGTGAATGAGTGTAAGGAAACATTCCTGTCTTTGTGATTAAAACAGTGTCTGTGTGTTTTTTTTCAGTGATCTCTAACCATGAAGCATAAAGTATGTAAATAATGTGACATATTTTGATCTTTTAATTTTTGTAAAGAAAAATCAACAGTAATATATTGAACTTTTTTATACTGGATGCTGCCATTTATGGACTTTTAAAATGTCATAAAGTTTCCCAAGCCCATAGGACATGCATGGTAACGTTGGGAGTTTATGTACAAACAAGCTGCAGTGGATGGGAATAATCATATTTGCTGCTAATGCTACTGTGTGGACTAACAGTACTGAGACAATTGGTTGCCTGTTGTGCCTTAGAGCCTGGAGGAGAGAGATCCCTCTCCTAAATTTGGCTTTCAACTCTGCATTTCTGTTGCACACTCACTAAAAGGGTGAAAAAACATGGCTGAAAGCAAAAAAGAAAAGAAGAATGCAGCCCTAGAAATGAAAGAGACTCATTTATCATCTGGCCGAGTGAAAGGACTTCCAGCTGGCAAAGAAAACAAGGCCAACCCCGTTCGCTTCTACATGCTCCCACCCTGATGGAAATAGTAAAGTTTTGGCTCAATATGATGAACTCGGCCATCTGTGCATGCTTCAATGACAAAACTTGTATCTTGGGAAGAAACATACATTTAACTTTCTGGGGTGTGTGGCTGAAAAGTTGCAAGAGTCTTGCTGGGGGCTCCGTCTTTGTTATTGTAGAATCCAGAGAACCTGGGAAACTTCACCTGCCAAACACACTTTTTAGAAAAATTGCTATCTTAGGCTTGGTGCATAGTGAGAACTCTGCTAAAGTCTTTTCTGAAGCAAGAGAGCACTTCAAAGTGCAACACTAGGGGGATCCCAAAACTTGGAAGAGGTCACAGTATGAAATGGGGCTTGTTTTGTGAACATTGTACAATTCGATCTCCATACTCATACTCTTCCCTCCCCCTCCTTCTCCCTGTCTCTCTCTCTCTTTTCTGTAAATGAGTTTGAACTCGGGCTCTGTCTGTACCACACATCTCAAAAATACCATGTGAATTGAGAGTCCAGTGACACCGTAATCCCATTCTGCAAGTTACCTTGACCAGCTCCATTCCATTCTTGAAGAAATGAGAACATCCAGAAAGCCTCATGGCTTCTCTTTATAGGATGGGGAGAAGGCTTAACAGTAGACACCAATGGTATCATAAAGTGGATAGACAAAACTGGGATGTACCGGTTAACAGGTCATCAGAGCCTATTTCTTATATAAGATAAAGCCTAATTAACCAAAAGCTCGAGACCCAGGCTTTTAGGACATGCTGATTTTGTCGGTGAAGTACTAGTACATGAGGGAACAGAAGTAGTAAGGTAGCCAGGCAGGTTGGAGAAACCTAAAGTAATTGCACAGTCATCAAGTACACTGGTCTTGGATAGGAGCTGTAACTTCATGCATGCCTAGCTGTACAGAGTGGATAGCAGAGCGCCACCCAGGGGGCGAAGGGATGGCGTTCCCATCTTGGAAGGAGCTGTAGAACCTGCTGAGGAGCGTTGGCTCTGAAAGGAAAAAGTTGCATGGCAAAGCATTGCAATCCTTTGATCTCTGTGCTCCTCCCAATGCACTTCTTTAGCAGCATAATGTAACTAAAGGACAGAGAGGAAATATCAAAATTTTGTGCCTACGGTGCTTATTGTGTTGATCCAAGCCTTGTGGTTAGATCATTATTCCACTGAGTCTACTGGGCACATGCAGGCTTGTGATGAAGTGAGGATATGGGGATAAAGGCAAGAATTAATGAACTTTGCCTGTACAACTTAACCTAGCGAAGAGTTAATTTCAGCTCTAATAACATGAACAATGGTAATGTGCTCAGTACTGTATACTGCTCTCCATTAATGTCTCCAGACAGATACTAGAAAATTTCAGAATGATGCCTATGAATTATCATCAATGCCTTGGTGCATTATTTCTACTGGATTTATTTAGGAAAGTCTCCTAGACAGAGAGCATTTCCTGTACACAGATTAATGTTTGAAATGGACATACAGCTCATCATGATAGAAGATGTGGACTACATAAAAGATTCACAGGAATATGCAGTTAACTTTATTTCTTATATTTGTCAGCCACTCTAATTTTGTATTACTTGTCTTTTTTTGTTTAAAGATTATAAAGGTGTATCGTGTATTTTTTTACTTTTCTCTATAATTATATTGATTAAAACTCAGATAAAGTAATAGGTCAAGAAACAGGAATTATATAATTTAATCAGCAATAAAAGTGCATTTTAATTATTTCTCATTCATGAGGTTAGGTTAGCTATCACTTTAAGGGGAGATTCTAAAAGGCACAAAGGACAGTTATGCACCCAATTCTCTAGTTCGCATTAGTGTACTCCTGTTTGACTATGTTATCTTGAATGTAGATATCTTTTAGAGTATGCCAATAGGCTCTACATGGGGCATTGAGAGTACAACACACAAGAGTGCTTTACAAATCACATCCCTCCAGTGCATTTTGCCAGGGCAGTGTAAACAAATCCTAAAGCTAGAGTGGTTTATTTCATTCACTGTTGTTCAGGGCAGTCCTGGCCGTATTCTGCACCCTGTCATTTCGGTCATGTTAAATGCCCGATTGTTGTTAACAGAGTTCCAGTACAGTTGCCCTGTCTGGCCTAATCTATGCAGAATTTTAGGGAAATCTTCCACTGTTGATCTAGCATTCATGTAGTACAATTGGTGCAAGCAACAGTGTGATTGCACCAGTGCTGCTGTAGTGGTGGGAGATCTTCCTACAATTCGCAATGGGAAGATATCCTCTGGCCTTGACTACTTTTCAAATATTTCCCGTCATTGCAAACTCCAGTTCAGTGCCACCAGCATATAGACATTGGGAGCCTGAGGTAGACTCACTGCCAGCGTTTTAAACAACCTGATAATTAAGCCTGCCCTTGTGGGGAGAATTGTCGTTTGCAATTGATGCAATTATGTACTTGGAGGTTAATCAATGAATGTTTCTCCTAATTAGGAAAGAGATTGGGAGAACCAAATCTGACTCCAAACTGAAAATATTTCTTTCCAAGCCTTGATAGTTATTTTTCGTAGTAGATTAAGAAATCAAGACATTGCCACATACTTTTTCTTTCGTCCATTCACAAATGCTGACATTTTCTGTATATATATAATGATGATGAACTTATTTCTCTTGTATATTTAAAATCTCTATGAATGTTTTATCCTTATGCTAAAGCTGAAATATTTCTTGCGTGTTTTCTAGAAAACCAAAGGACAAAATGTTTCTTAGGCAGCTTCTCAGTTTTATAGTTTCATGTTTGGTGTCTGATGCTCGTTAACTAAACAAATCATTGCTATGTGCTTTTTGAACTGGTCATTCTTGTTAATGCTAAAACTGAAAAGGATGGAATCTACCCATGTCAAAAATATCTATTAAGCATATTCCATATTTTTAATCCTGTCAGATATATTACCATGGTTATCTACTATAAAAGGGTTGTACACTTGTTATGGCCCAGACTTCCATGACAGAAACCCTGTTCTTAGGGTTGCTTTTTTGTTTTGTTTTCTTGTTTGTTTGTGTTTTTCTTTTATTTAGTCACAGGGTCAAATTCTTAGATGGTGTAAAAGTAACATCAGTCCATGATGGAGCAAGGATCCTTCATGAATTTTTACAAATTTTAGCCCCAATCCTGCACCTAGACGTGTGCAGGCAGACCCTTCCACCCACAGGATCAGGACTTTGGTTTTCTCTACATACCATGTAGTGGAGTTTGAGTTTTCCACTATTAGCTAAACACCACTAAATTATGTTATGCAATTCACTATAAAAATAAATAGTATTTAAATATTCTCATCATTTCCTATGGCAAACAACTTAAAGTATTGTTATGCCATGACTTTTCCAGATTTAGTGCCATGACAAACAGCCAGCCTCTGTCATAAATAACCTTTCATAATGTATAATTATGCATCCTTTTGGCATGAAAATTCAACAAACAAAACGATGTATAAAGTAGTACCCATGTTTTGGTAGATTGCATGGCAACTGAATGGTTGTTTAATGCTGCCCCCTAGAGGATATGTTTTCCAGCAAAATAAGTAGCTTTTTGTCAGCAGAGGGGAATCTGATTGTTCTGATGTTAATTTGGGGGAGAAGTATGGATAACTCTTTCTCTTCTGTGTATTTTTATGGTTAAAATATCTCTGTAAAACAAGAGAATATTTAAATAGTTTCATATTTTCACGTTTTTTTCAGTTTGTACATTTTCTGACATGTCACCATAATGGGAAACACCATAATCTTCTCATTTGTTCTTATTTAATTGTTGTCCTAGTAATTAATTCACTGTGCTTCTTAAGATAGACAAAAAAAAAAATTGCCTGAGATTGCCAGCCAAACTTCTCTGAGAGGAGAGAAACTCTTAAATATTTTCCATATTGTCAACAGATTTATCTGAACAAGGAGCCAAATGTACAAATAAAATTAAAAATCTGACTATAAAATGTAAACCATAAAAGCTGCTCTTAATATAAAAATCCTTAGACAAGTACTATATATTCTTGGCCCTATTCTGCTCAAGAGAATTTACAGCAGTGTAGCTAAGAGTAGAATTTGGCCATCAGTCTTTTTTTTTTTATGGTACTTGTTTCAATTAGGATGCACTGTAACCTCGTATTGCTTTCCCTCATTTTATGCATGTGATTGTTTTTACTTCATAAGCATTTTTAACCTGACAATGATAAAAACAGTAGATTTATAAGTAAATATTTGCTGGTGCTCTTAAGAACTAGAACTGGGCTTCCTATCTGTTAGCAAGAATTTTTTTGAAGTATTTAATGAAATATTTTCACTGATTTCAAGCTACCCAAGTCACTTTAATTTGCACAACTGGCACAGATGTGGCATATTGCCTTGGGTGTTACTGACTGTGGCAGCCTTACAAGACAACCTTTGTGCAGAGATGAACTGTTCTTGAACTGTTTCACTGTTATGCTAAGAATAACTATTCTAGGAAGGCAGAAAATTAGGAAGGAAGAACAACTGATCACTTTAGTCCATCCCCACTGCATTTTGTTAGGGGATCAGCCAGTCTTTGGCACCTGTACCCAAAATTGTTGAAAATCCCAGATATGAATCTAATCCAGTTTTAAATACTTTGGTGACGAGTACCTTCATCTACTTCCTTTGGTAGTCTACTGAACATCAAAGTAAACCACTGAGAACAATTACTCTTCATAATTTGCACTCAGTCTCTCTTGCTTATAGTTGGTTCATGATTTAATGCAGAGTTTTCATTGTGTGACTCTGGCATGTATTTGTATTCCATTTAATCATCAGCAGCAAAAATGTTCTAGCACAGGGGTAGGCAACCTGTGGCACACGTGCCGATTTTCAGTGGCACTCACACTGCCTGGGTCCTGGCCACCAGCCTGGGGGTCTCTGCATTTCAGTTTAATTTCAAATGAAGTTTCTTAAACATTTTAAAAACCTTATTTACTTTACATACAATAGTTTAGTTATATATTATAGACTTACAGGAAGAGACCTTCTAAAAAATGTATTACTGGTGCACAAAACTTTAAATTAGAGTGAATAAATTAAGACTTGGCACACCCCTTCCGAAAGGTTGCCGACCCCTGTTCTAGCATTATTTTGTGGAATATGAGCCCAGAGTAAGTGGTGAAAACCTGTCATTGCAATCATTTAAAACTGAGCTGGACAAGGCACATGAGAATATACTGCAGAGACTATACAGTATTCTAGAGAGTTTAGGGAGAGCCAGAAAAAGATATTGAGGCATCAGCTTTCAATGTATTAGAGCTGGCAGTTATCAAAACCACTGACTATAGGGAACAGTACATCAGCAGTTTACAGTTCTCCTTTCATCTGCTGTAAAACTAATGAATTCCTGTATACTACAGACCGGTAGTGGCTGCATCATTGCTGTGGAGTTTCATGTAATGTGAACAGTCAGCTAACTATTTTTATGAGGCTCCATTATCCAACAGAGACTTATTAAAAGGAGGGAAGTAAAAATGGAGGAATCTCATGCATACATTTAAAATACATAATCTGTAACTCACTAAAACTTGCCCTGCTGCTTTTTCTGATGATACACTGATTTGTCCACATCTTCAAAAAGTGATAAGTACAGACCCTAGGTTTTGCAATTTATTTTATTTGAGACTGTAAAATTGATTTTGTATTTCACATTTGTTTTCTTTAGTTAAACATAAACATAGTTAGGACCTGATTTTGCAAAGTGCTTAGCACCCAATTACTCATTGAGTTTCAGGATTAGGCCCATTAGCTAAAATTAAAGTTGGATCAGCCTCTTAACTAGGTGCATTCTGGTTGGTAACTTCAATGTGGTGAAGTGCAATATTGTAGAAATTCTCAGAATACAATAATTTTTGTTTTGCACTGTTTATTTTGTCTCCATTTACCTTTGATGTTTTACTTTCTGCATTTCACAGGAAAAAAAAATATTCAGTATGATAAAACATACAGTTGGAAATGCCACTGAGCAGGAAGCTAAGGCTACAATGACAGTTTACAATCCAAATAATCAAAGTACAAACAAAACCACCTGCTATCTCCGTTGCCCCATACAGTATTATTTTGAGTGGATATACAAATCTCTTTAAACTGCACTCATTCTATAAGTGCAATTATCTGCAGTTCAAGAAGCTACAACTGTTAGTATTTTATACTAAATGAAAATCTGACCTATTTATACAGTATTTAGAAGAACATAAATAAGTGTATTAGCTTACCTGGTTTCATTATGTCAGTAGGGCCTGATCCTATAAACTGTTATGCAAGCACGCCTTCTTCATGTGGGTAATCACATTCACTTCAGTGGCATCTGTTCATCTACCCACATGAGTAAGTGTTTGCATTTTGGGCCTCTTGTGAAGAACAGTTCTGTTTGAATGTATTTACATAGTATCTTATACAAAGCTTTCCTAAGTTTCAGTAAAATGTATTGCTTTTCTAAAACAAAAATAGGTATCTTTATATAAAAGAGGTATTTAGTAAGTCTCTTATTTTTAAACCTTTTTATAAACTGTTATAATGTACATGCCAAGAGAAGTGTTATATTTAGTCATAATTTTGGGGAACAACTGTTTGTTTTTTTAAAAAGGCATTAATAGTGTTTCTTATCCACTGTTTATTATGTTAAAATGGTATTAACTAGTGCTGCTTCATTTTATTTCTATTTTATAACTGCAATGGACAATGCATTATTTTGAAACCTTCAAAACCATTGCTTCATTGTGTTTTAATCTGTAGTACGTTAATATTTGGACTTGAAAAATAAATAAAACTGCTTCCCTTTACAAGTTGTTTTTATGATGGTGTGAATATGTATAATAAATTGCAGCATTTTTAACTAAGAATAAACTTTCCAAATTCTACTAAATGTTTTTAAATGTGGCAAGAATTCAAATAAAGGTTTAAAACATTATTAATTTTCCCTTTAATGTATGTTTAGTTATTAAACAAGTCATTAATATAAAACAAATGACTCTGACTTTAAAATAAACATAGTTTTGAGTCCATGATAGATCATTGTTTCCAAATCATCCACATTTACACAGAAATAAATTCCTCTTGTATTTATCAAGTAACTCTGTCCACAGTTGCAACTAAAGATGCAATTTATTGATGACCCTATTTTCTAATCAGTAACAAAATCTATCAAGCTGTTTCAAACAGTTCACAAAGAGCTCAGGCCTGCAATCTCTGCAGACTGCTTACTCCACGCATTGTTTTGTAACAACATATATGTTTAAAACAGGGCAAACTTTTTAAGCAATGGTGGGAGAATACCCCTGAGGCTTTCAGTAGTTTTTCCAGTCTTCAGTTGACCAAATCTGAGCAAATAAGTTAATGTGACCAATGTGAACTAATGATAGTATTTCCCTGTTATTCATGCTCCCTCTTTATCAGTTTGAGAGTAAGCCTTCTCCAGCATTGCCAGCTCTACTGCTTTCACTGAGCAAACACAGGAATGTGAGAATACAAACTTTTCTGTACTTAAGACTATGGGGTATATATTGTGCTGCCAGTATGTTTGTGATATTGGACAGTGTTCTGAAAGGTAGCCCCACAAAAACACACACCACAATTAATTTTTAGATGTAGAATCACTTGCCTTAACATACGAATATTTAAAAGAGAAAACTCTACAACACAGATAGTGAGGATTAGGAAAGGCCCAGGCCACTGACATAAAATTATATTTATTAACTCCACATGAATTCTAAACAAGAGTCACCTACTTCACTTCCACTGAAGATTAAAGAATTCTGACAGGAGGGCTGAAAGTGATCACAGGACTGGAAGAGACCTCAAGAGGATATCTAGTCCAGTCCCCTGCATTCATGGCAGGACTAAGTATTATCTAGATCGGGGTGGACAAACTACGCCCGCAGGCCACATCCAGCCTGCGGACCCTTCCTGACCGGCCCCTGAGCTCCTGGCCCTGAAGGCTGCTCAGCCCCTTCCCTAGTGTCGTTCTCACCCCCCAGGCACAGCTTCAGCGCGCCGCACGGGCAGCACTGCAGATGCAGGGCTGGCTCCAGCAGGGCCTAAGCTCCTGACACTCTGGGTGGTGTGGTGAGGGGGCAAGGCTGCAAGCTCCAGCGGGGTAGCGTATCTCGCTCCAGCAGGCCTGAGCAGTGTGGTAAGGGGGTTGGGGCCAGGTCGGGCCCTTGGATAAGGGGGAGGGAGTCCCAGGGGTCGGTCGGGGGTGGGAATGGATAGCAGGTGGGGCAGTCAGGGTGGGGGGATTAAGTAAGGGATGGAGTTCTGGGGGGATAGCTAAGGTGGGGTGTCTCAGGAGGGGGCAGTCAGGGAACAAGTAGGTGGGCTTAGATGGGGGGTGAGGTCCCAGAGGTAGTTGGGGGGTGTCTTGGGAGGGGGAAGTCATGGGACAGGGAGCAGGGGAGGCTGGATGGGTTGAGGGGAGTGGGAGGGGGTCAGATGGGGGTGGGGCCAGGGCTTCCTGACCCTACCCTACCAGCCTTCCATACAATTTTTAACCTGAATGTGGCCCTTGGGCCAAAAAGTTTGCCCACACCTGATCTAGACCATTCCTGATGCGTGTCTAACATGCTCTAAAAAATCTCCAATGACAGAGATTCCACCACCTCCCTAAACAATTTATTCCAGTGCTTAACCATCCTGACAGTTAAGAAGTTTTTCCTAATGACCAGCCTAACCCTCCCTTGCTGCAATTTAGGTCCATTGCTTGTCCTATCCTCAGAGTTTAAGAACAACAATTCTTCTGCCTCATCGTTGTAACAATCTTTTATGTCAGGGGGCAGCAACCTTTCAGAGTGGTGTGCCAAGTCTTCCTTTCTTCTCTCTAATTTAAAATTTTGCATGCCAGTAATACATTAACATTTTAGAAGGTCTCTTTCTAAAGTCTTTAATACGTAACTAAACTACTGTTGTATGTAAAATAAATAAGGTTTTTAAAATGTTTAAGAACCTTCATTTAAAATTAAATTAAAATGGAGAGTCCCCCAGACCCGTGGCCAAGACCCGGGCAGTGTGAGTGCCACTGAGTTGCCTTTGGCATGCAGTAGGTTGTGTACCTGTTTTATGTATTTGAAAACTTATGTCCCCTCTGTCTTTTTTCCAAACTAAACAAACCCAATTTTTTTCAATCTTCCACCAGAGGTCATGTTTTCTAGACCATTAATTATTGTTGTTGCTCTTCTCTGGTGAGTTCTTTTCTATTGAAGACAAGGTGTATTTGTCAAAGTGTTTTTTAATGGGATCAGAAAGCGCATGAATGCAGTGATGCTCCTGCTGATACATCACTAGAATAGCCTGTGCTAAATGCCAAAAGTTCTGAATAATTATTAATTTGCAGCATTTAATCTAACATTGTTCAAAGCACTTTATACAACTTAACTAAGGCCTTGTCTACACAAGAAAGCTGCATCAGTTTAACGTAAATAGGTTTTTAAACCAATATAGTTAAACTAGAGAAAACTGTGTAGACACACTTCTTTGCATTTGAGTGACTTAGGGGTTAGCTTACACTTGTTCCCAATTGACCTAAACCAGAATAAGCCACTCTTAAAATGTTTCCCAGGGGGTTTGTGCCAGTTTAACAACATGGGCTTCAATTCAGACTGTAGGCTGGAACACTCATTGGCTCCTGTAGAGGAGGCTTAATTGCTTACTGCAAAACCATGGGGCCGGTTTTCAGTACTGTCAGCACTACTAGGGCCCTTTTCTTTGGGGAGGGCCAAGCCAGGGCCCTTGGGAGCGATAACCCTGGGGTAACAGAGACAGACTCGGTTCCCTGTCCCGCTCTGTCACACACACAAGCAATGGCAGGGCTGGGACAGAGTGAGGAGACTCCAGGGTGCCCATCCCCGCTCTGTGGCACCAAGAGAGGGAGGTAGGAAGCGAACGGGTCGAGGGGGGGAGCCCGTGGGGCCAAGGCCAGCAGGGCGGGCATGGGGCAGAAATGCACCGGAGGGTGCCAGTCTAACGCCCCCCTTTCCCAGCCAGCGCTCCCCGCCCTGCCCTCGCTCTTCTCCCCTTCCAGCGGCGGCGCTGGGCCCCAGCAGCAGGCCCCGTGGGAGGCGGGTGACTGGGCCGGAAGCCTGGCGCGGCCCAAACGAGGCTGGGGCCTAGCCCGCTGCGCGGGCGGGTTCCCTCAGGGTCGCGGCGCTTCCCTGGCGGGGTGTGGCCGGGACGGGAGCCGAGTCCGCCCGGAGAGAGGCAGCTCGGAGGAGCTGCCGTGCCGGCCACCGCTCTCCCCCGCGCGAAGAGCCATGCAGGCCCAACCGCGTTCCCGGCAAGAGACGCTAGCCCGGCGGAGGCAGCTCATCGGGTAGGTAGCGCTGAGGTCCTGCGCGGAGCCCCGGGCGGGCGGGCGCCGTCCTGTTGGAGCGCGAGCGGGTGGCCTCTTTCACTCGGGTCCGCCTCGGGCCTTCAAGTGCTCGGGGTTGTATCACCTGAGCCGCGCCGAGGTGCCGGTTGCCCTGTCCTGGCAGCCCCGCGCCCTGACCCAACTCTCTCCCCGGTTGCATCAGTTTGTAACTTAACTGCGGGAATTAACTCCGCTGCGCCCCCCCGAGGAGCTGGGGGGGTGTAAGCAGAGCTCGGCGGGGAGCTCTTAACTTCTCCAGCTGTGGTGCTTTGTACAGAGGGTGACCAGGCAGCAAGTGGGAATAACCGGGACAGGAGTTGGGGGTGGGGGGGTAATAGGAGCCTATATAAGAAAAAGTCCCGATCGGGATTGTCCCTGGAAAATGGAGACATCTGGTCACCCTATTTTTGCAGCATAGAAATAATAACCTGCAGCCCAAATGTTTGTTTTGCCACCCAGAATATTTAGTTTTTTCCCCCCTAATTCATTAATCTGATGGGGGGGGGTCAGAATTCCTTCCCTCTTTGAATTTCTGCATTAACACGGGGTACTGCTGCCAGTAATAGAAGCAGTTTACTCACTTTCACTGTCTTGATAGTGATCTCTGGTTGTGTGGTTGTATAGAAAGGGGAGTACAGTCCAGCCATTACACGTGTAACTAACTACATGTCATAGCGAAAGGCAGACTGCATCCACACTTGTCAATGGCGTGCAGCTACACTGCTGCAAGGAGAGGCTCTGGCAACTGGGAGGCAGTGGGGCAGTACACTGCTAAAATGGCAGTTTAAACAGGACCGGCACTTCTTGAGTATATAAAGAGTTATGTAGGGTATATGACCTGTGGATTCAGGTGTATAGGGCACTCAGCTCACCAAAGCCCAGTAGTGCTGGCCCTGAGGTTGCTGCTGCACCCCATGACTTGAAATAGCATTAACAAACACCAAATACATGGTTTCCATCATCAGCATTCCCCACTATAAAAACTGCAAACAGAATGTTGGGAATCATTAAGAAAGAGATAGATAATAGGACAGAAAATATATTATTTCTATATAAATTCCTGGCATGCCTACATCTTGAATAGTGTATGCAGATGTGGTCACCCCATCTCAAAAAAGATATATAGGAATTGGAAAAAGCTCAGAAAAGGGCAGCAAAAATTATTAGAGGTTTGGAATGGCTGCCATATGAGGAAAGATTAGTAAAACTGGGACTTTTCATCTTGGAAAAGAGATGACTAAGAGGGGATATGATAGAAGTCTATAAAATCGTGACTGGTGTGGAGAGAGTAAATAAAGAAGTGTTATTTACGCCTCATAACACAAGAACTCGGGGTCACCAAATTAAATTAATAGGCAGCAGGTTTAAAACAAACAAAAGGAAGTATTTTTTCACGCACCGCACAGTCAACCTAAGAATATGGAGTATAACATCACAGGTGTGAAGGCCAAGACTATAACAGGGTTCAAAAAGAACTAGGTAAATTCATGGAGGATAGGTCCATCACTGGCTGTTAGCCAGGATGGACAGAAATAGTGTCCCTGATCTCTATTTGCCAGAAGCTGGGAATGGGCGAGGGGATGGATCACTTGATGATTTCCTGTTCTGTTCATTCCCTCCAGAGCACCTGGCATTGACCACTGGTTGAAAACAGGATATTGGGCTAGAGGGACCTTTGGTCTGACCCAATATGGCCATTCTTCTGTGTTATGAGGCTCCTGTTGTTTATATTGCATAATGTCTCATTTACATTTAATTTCACATATTCCACTTCATTTTATAATACTAAAGCCCAAAACCAGAAGTGTAGCTGAGACATTATACAAAACAGAAGTACCTTTATTGTACTAGATTTCCTCAGCAGAGTTCAGTACAGTAATTGGTAACAAAAGAAAATGAAGTATTGGAAATTTCTTTACACTTTAAAAAGACCACAAAACCCGTCTGAGCTGTTGAATGTAACAAAGACAATAGCAAGAAATCTGCTTATGTGACTGACCTTTGAAATGAAGTGATATATTAAAGATCAGACTAAGGACAGACTTCTCTCAGTTGGCTTTTTTTAATCTGTAAAGATTTTATGACAAGAAGAATATGGGTTGAAAGTAAGCTCTGGTGTTAGAAGAAATGTGTTAAGGGTTCAGTCATAGATACACAACATGAAGAACAATCTTTCAGTATTTAATCTTCTCATAATTGATGTGTCCACAGTCATCAACATTGGAAGCTAGATTTCTTAATAAGTGCTATTTTCTCATCTGCTAAAGGAATACTGTAAACTGAAAAATATGAGTATTTTTTACCTACTATTGTTATATTGTTACCAGTAAGATTGTTGTAACTATCGTTGTATTTACTTTGTGTGTTTGACAGCATTTCGTGTGCATGGTCAGTCAGTGTCCCCTGTGGTTTGTGTGGGTCTTCCACATAGCAACAGAGGCAAGAAAAATAGATTTTGACAATAGAAATATATGCTTATAAACCCACACAAACTGGCACAATTACTGTAATGAAGGCTATGTTTATGTCATAGAGGTCATGGAAGTCACAGAATCCATGACTTCCAGAGACCTCAGTGACATTCTCTGCTTCGGCCTCAGGGGCTGCAAGACTCTGGAGCTGACAGCCAGTGTGGCTCTGGCAGAGTTCCAGCAAAACGAGGCCCCCCTGCAAAGTTCCAGCAACAGGTGACAGTCTCCTGAAGGGGCCCTCCTCAGGGTTCCAGTGATGGGTGAGAGCCTCATGTGGGGGGACAGGGATGCCTCGGGCAAGAAGCTGGGGTGTCCTGTTTTCTCTTTGGGGAACAAAGGTCACCCATCAGCTCTCAGCCACCATGAGCAGAGGGGGAACCCCACAGCTACCAGCCACAATGGTGGGGGAGAAACCATGGACCTGCAGCAGCAAATCACAGACAGGTCACAGCTTCCATGAATTTTTGTTTATTGCCCATGACCTGTCTGTGACTTTTATTAAAAATAACCATGACAAAATCTTAGCCTTACCTATAACATATTCCACTTCACTGACTAGATATCAAGTTGATGGTGTTCCTTTACTATCTATCTGGAACTATATATTTTTGTCAGCTAGGAATTATCTCTCCTGCTCACTCGGGTAGGCACTTAGGAGCTTTACTTGTTTGGACACCTCATTATAAAAGAACATAGATCAGTTAAGCCCCAGTCTTGCAAAGAAAATCAAGACTGCAGCTACCATGCAGAGACTTACAGAAGTCACTGAGGTTGCATGTGGGCATAGGTCCATTGATGTGGTTCCATGTGGAGGATCAGAACCATATAGAGAATACAGGGAAGGTGGAAAAAAATTATGAAAAGTTGAGAAGATTGGATTTGTAAGGAAAGCTTAACAGAATTTAGTGTATGTGCCTCTTGAAAGAGACAAAGGGAGTGGAGACATATAGCTCTCTATACAATTTTAATGAAATTATAATGTAAAGAGGAGACCGCAGCCTTTCAGATCAGATGAAACGCTAGATATAAGTCCCTATATTTAAACACTGAAGTTTGGTGGCCAGACATTCTCAGGGTATGTCTACACTATCTGCCAGATCAGTGGGTAGTGATCGATCGATCAGGGATCGATTTATCTTGTCTAGCATAGACATGATAAATTGATCCCCAAGTGTGCTCCCCGTCAACTCTGAAACTCCACCGTTGCAATAGGTGGAGGCAGAGTCGATGGGGGAGCAGCAGTAGTCAACTCTCTGCCGTGAGGACGCCCAGGTAAGTTGACCTAAGATACGTCGACTTCAGCAGGGTATCTTAGGTTGACACCTCCCCCCTATCCCTCCCGGTGTAGACCTGACCTCGGTGAAGGGCTCTTGATTCTGAAGCTGGTTTTCCCCGCTGGTCCACCAAAACATAAGTTGGCTGACTGTTACACCATGGTACAATACTTGTCTTTCTTCTCCAACATTTGCTTGAGGGGACTGAAGTAGAGTTCAGGCAGTTCATGTTTAGTTTATTTTAAGAAAATATTGCTTCCTTTTAGCATTTGGTTAAAACTACAAAAAGATTGGCAATAGTTAACTCTATGTAACTTGTAGATGTTTTATTATCGGGATCTTATTGTTCAAGAAGTTTTGTGGTTTTGATGTTTGGTACAGCTCTTCCTGCAAGCTCTTTTTTCCTGAAGATCCAGTGAAGATTGTTAGGGCAAAAGGCCAGTATATATATGATGAACATGGAAGAGAATATCTTGACTGTATCAACAATGTGTCTCATGGTAAGTTTAAAATAACCTTAAGCGTTACCAGGTTGTTCTAAATGAAGGCAACAATATTCTGGGAGAACTCAACCAGGCAGAATAAAAACAATGAAGAAGGCACTACTATGTTGCATTGCAGAAGCCCAATTTTTGTCATTTGATTGGAAAGGGTGGAAAATACCTCTTGGTTCTGTAATTGGACAATACTGTTAACAGACCTTGATTTCTGGGTATGTATAAATTAAATTTTCCCCATTTGGTTTCTGCCCAATCTTTGTAAAAACGCAGTAAACTGAAATTCACAAGAGCCATGCTTAGGCAGCCAAAAGTAGATAAACTGTTTAGCTGTAAGTAATGAATGACTGTATAGGGTCTGTTCCATTTTTGTACATTTTCCTGTAAGGCAGAATTGTTTGTGTATATTCTCTCCTGAGACTGTTTCTTTGCTTACTCCTTGACTGCTGCTTCAGTGGAAAAAACAGATGTTTCCTCTTGCATGTATCTGGAATCTATCAAAGTGATCAAGGCTTATAGACCTATGCAAAGCTATGCATTTGAAGGATTTAGAGTGCACACACAGTTCAGTGGATCAAATTGGATACTACCCCTGATTTAGCAATTTGATTCACAGGATTCAGGAAATCTGCTTAAGAATATGAACTAAAGCAATTTTTTTTTAACAGATACAACCAGAACAACTTGTGAACCAGATGATGCACTCTAATGTAGACTCTCCAAGCATACCCGCACTGTATTTTTGCCCACTGACAGTACTGTTCCCTGCAATACAGGGAACAATGTCAACTTCTGCATTAGTAGAAATATGGAAGCAAGTCAGTGTATATTTATCTATTTGTCAACAACAAATGTCAGAGGGAAAAAACTTGTATGAGTGGAAAGAACATTAAAACGCCTCTTTTTTTCAGTTGGGCACTGCCATCCTGATGTAGTAAAAGCAGCACATGAACAGAATCAGTTACTAAATACAAATTCTCGCTATCTCCATGATAATTTGGTGGATTATGCGACGAGACTTTCTAAAACAGTGCCTGAGGAGCTGTGCATGTTCTATTTTTTGAATTCAGGGTAAGTATAAGGTATTACTAGTGATAAACTCTTAGCTATAGCTGAGGACTTCATTATAAGTAGTTAGTTGCAGGATCTTGTAAGTATGGGTGCAGATCATACATTGTCTGGTTTTGCAGACGAGATAATTTCAGACTTTTTGCGAAAGCTGCTGGAGTTTATCCTTTTTAAACTTTTGCTGCTCTAAAAGTTTAAATTACCAAATTATTAGGAAAACAGAGACAAAAGTTTTGAAAAGCTTTAAAAAATCAGCTTACAGAAGAAAATACAAATGTGTTCTCACTGTCACACTAAGGGTTTTTTCCTTTTCTTGCTCTGTCTGTGGTTGCTCTGGATTACGTGGGACATGCCAATATTGTTTTAAATTATTTTTGAAGTATGGGGATATTCAAACACTGGATGCTGAAATTTGAAAATGTATTATTACATTTAATGATACATTTAAATGTTTCTCTTAATGTTTCCCATGCACCAATCAGAAATGTATACTATATTATCTCATTATTGCATTTCAGAACAAGACTAGATTCCATAATATTCATGTCAATTAACACATACAATTCCAGTTATTTTTGCCAAGAAAATATACTATACATTAGGATAGGAAGTAAAATACACTTTTGATACTATTATGGTATTATAGTATTATTTGATAATAGTAATAATTATAATAATTATAAATAATAGTAATCAATATTATTTGATACTATAAAAAACTATTATGAGTATTTTACTTTTAAAGAGCATTTTATTCCATTTCTCAGGCGATAATTTTTTTTTAAAAAAAAAATTGTAAATCTTTAAAGGCAGTACTATCTTTACTGCATTAAAAGCAGTCAGGGTAAATTTAATTTTCATAGTAGTAGCTTCTTGTCTAAACTGATTTATCATAGAATTATAGAAAGGAAGGGCTGGAAAGGACCTTGAGAGGTCATCAAGTTCAGCCCCCAGCACTGAGGCAGAACCAACTAAACCTAGACCATCCCTGAAAGGTGTTTGTCCAATCAATTCTTAAAAATGTCCAGTGATGGGGATTTCACAGCCTCTCTGGAAGCATATTCCTGAGCTTAACTAACCTGGTAGTTATGAAGGTTTTCCGAATATCTGACCAAAATCTTCCTTGCTGCAGCTTAAGCTCCCTACCTTAAGTCGATATGGAGAACAATTGATCCCTATCCTCTTTATAACAGACCTTCACATATTTGAAAATCTTCCTCAGTCTTCTTTTCTCAAGACAAAAAGGCCTGTTTTTTTTAACCTTTCCTCATAGGTAAGATTTTCTAAATCTTTTATGTTTGTTGCTCTCCTAAGCACACTCTCTCTCATTTGTCCACATCTTTAAAGTATGCTGCTTATAACTTAACACAGTAGTCCAGCTAAGGCCTCAGTGCTGGATAAAGTGGGACAACTACCTCCCCATCTTACTTACAACACTTCCACTAATACACTGCAGAATATACCTTTTTTTACAACTGTATCACATGCTTGACTCATAATCAATTTGTGATCCACTATAACCCCCAGATCCTTTTCCACACTACCACCTAACCAGTTATTTCCCATTTCATAGGTGTACATTTGATTTTTTCCTTCCTAAGTGAAGTACTTTGCAATTGTCTTCATTGAATTTCATTTTGTTGAATTCTGCTCCGATGTCCAATTTGTCAAGGTCACTTTGAATTTTAATCCTGTCCTCAAAAGTACTTGCAACCCCCTTCTAGCTTGGTGTCATCTCCAATTTTAATAAGCATTGTCTCCAACTCCATTATTCGTGTCATTAATGAAAATATTGAATAGTATCAGACCCAGGATTGATCTTTGTGGCACCCACTAGATACATCCTCCCAGTTTGATAATGAACCGCTGATAACTACTCTTTGAGTATGGTCTTTCAAACTGTTGTGCACTTACCTTATATTAATTTCATATAGGCTACATTTCCCTAGTTTGTCTTATGAGAATGTCATGTGAGTCTGTGTCAGAAGCATTTCTTACATCAAGCTAGATCATTTTTACTGCGCCCCTCATTCAGTAGGCCAGTAACCCTGTCAGAGGAGGAAGTTAGATTGGTTTAACATGATTTATGCTTGACAAATCCATGCTGGTTATTCCTTATTATCCTCTAAATATATACAAATTTATTCTAGTATCTGTCCATGTGTCAAAGTTAGGCTAATTGGACTATAATTCCCAGGGTCCTCTTTGTTCCCCTTTTTAAAGATGAGTGCCATGTTTGCCATTCTCCAGTCCTCTGGGACTCCACCTGTCCTCCAGGAGTTCTGAAATATAGCTAAGGGTTCCAAGATTGCTTCAGCTAGTTCCTTAAGAATCCTAGCATTGTTAATTATATCAGGCCTTGCCACCCTATTTAAACTTATTAAAATATTTTTTAATCTGTTCTTTTCCTATTTGGTTTGTACTTTTTCCCTCCCGGTTGTTAATATTGTGGTATCAGATCACAGTGAAGACTGAAGCCAAATAGGTATTAAATACCTCCACCTTCTTGATTTCATCAGTTATTAGCTCTCCTTCCCTTCTAAGTAGAGGATTTATTTCATCTTTCTCTTGCTCCTAATATATTAAATAACATCTTACTACCTTTTATGTTTCTTGTTAGGTGTAACTCATTTTGTGCCATAAGCCTTTCTGATTCTGTTTCCATGTATTTGTTTGTGTTCTTTTGTTTTGTTCCTTAGCAATTGTCCATGTTTCCATTTTTTGTAGGATTCCTTTTTGATTTTTCAGATAATTGAAGAGCTCTTGATGCAGCCATATTGGGATAGTTTGCTGTTCTGCCTTAATATTGTCTCCTTGAGAAACTGCCAGTTCTCATGAAACCCTTTTTCCTTTGATTTTCTTTTTATGGGACTTTACCTACCAGTTCTCTGAGTCTGTTAAAGCCTGCTTTTTGGAAGTCCATTGTCCTTATTCTGTTCTGCTGCTCGCTCTCTCCTTAGATTTCATGATTCTAAGAAAAGGATCATTTCATGATCACTTTCACCTTAATTACTGTTGGTCAGAATCAAGTCTAAGTTAGCCATCGCCTTGGTTACTTCCTCCACTTTCTGAAACAAAAAAACTGTCTCCAAATACATTCCAAGAATTTACTGGAAATTTTGTCTTTTGTCATATTATATTTCCAGCAGATGTATGGGTAGTTAAGTCCCCCATGCTTACCAGGTCTTATGTTTCAGATATTTCTATTGTTTGTTCTAAAAATGCGTCATCCACCTCCTCTTCCTAATATGGTCTATAGAAGAACCTGCTACCATGACATCATCCCTATTTTCCCTCCTTTATATCAGAGAACTTCAACTGGTTTGTCTCTCACCTCCTTCTGGACCTTAGAACAAGTGTATATATTCTTGTGATATAATGCAACGTCTCCTCCCTTTTCATCCTGCTGCTTCCTAAGCAAGCAATACCCCTATATTCCAGTCATGAGACTTATACCACTAAATCTCCCTGATGCCAGTTAAGTCATATTTTAGCTTAGGTGCTAGTATTTCCAGTTCTTCCCATTTATTCTCGTATGCCTTGCATTTGTGTATAGGCATAAAAGCTGTTAGGTAGACTCTCCCACTGATTTCCCTCTTGTTGTCCTATGACCACATTTTAATTTTCCATGTCCATCCCAACACCTAACTCTCTGTTCAAGTTTCCTTTTTTATGCTAACTTTTGTCACCTCCCCACTTTGAACCTAGTTTAAAGGTCTCCTCACTAGGTTGGTAAGTTACTGTTCTTGGTCAGGTGTACCCCCATCTTTTCCCAGCAGATCTTCCTGGAAGAGCATCCTATGTCAAAAAAGCATTCTAGCTATTGTTGTCCTTACTTGGCCTCTTTGTGATTCCTACCCTAAAATATAGTTCTTTTCAGGTAGTCAGAATTCTGTATAAGGGCATTAATTTGATTTGAGAGATAAGAATTTTTCTTTCAAACTAATCACGGCTATAATTGTTTTGACCTGCTTCTGTGATAATTTATATTATGTACTTAGCCACTGTTATAAAATGCTTTCAGATCTTCTGTTGAAAGGTGCTATATAACTAGGCTTCACAGAATTTAATTTTTATTTTCTTTTAATCAATTTAAATTTTCAGTTACGTGAAATGTGGGGAGAAGACAATTATTTAACGACAAACATTAAGAAAAATGCTAAAGCACAAATTATCAATATCACATCAGAATATACAAAGTAAATATCCTTGATTCAAATTCTAAGTTCTCAAGTAGCATTTTTCTTATTTTGATTATCCTAGATGGAAAAATATTTTCATCTGGTTGTGTATGTACAGCAAACATTTATCAATAAACACTCTAATCCTTCCACGCCTGTATCTAGTAAATGCAATGTAGTATCATGATCCTAGTCATATTCCATCTCGGTGGCTTTAGTTTTGCAGTTGTGGTTATTTGCATGTGCAATTGATGTCATTTGTGGATGCAAAATAGCACAGCAAGCAGGTTCAAGGTTTCATATTCCGTTCATGTGTGCGCAGTGAAATAGCTTTTGAATTTTCAATTGCAGATCAGAAGCCAATGATCTTGCCTTGAGAATGGCACGACACTATACAAAACACGAGGATATTATCGTTCTGGACCAGTAAGTATCTCAAACAAAAAATAGCCTTTTAAAACACAGTAGCTAGCAAAGCAGCCACAAGAAACAGCAAAGATTCTGCATCTGGAGTTTGGGGCTTAATTCTGATTTGATTCCTGATCACTATCAGCAGGTAATACTTCTCCTGATACACATTGCTGTGATGGTAGAAAGAAGCCATTGAAAACCAAAGAAGTGGGGGACTGATGTCAATTTCTTCTACCAAGTAAATAGGGGTGGAAAGTAGGAGCCAAAATCCCAAATATAGTTGACCTGGTTCATAAATTCCTGGGCAAAGCTATTTTGAGTCATCTGACCATATCCTGGCCAGCTGGATTGTCTGACACCAACGGTGCAAAACCAGATTAATTCTAGAGAAGTCATAATGTGGAAATAACTTAAGTTCTGCGGCTACATTGTTTTTGTTTTAAGTGCTTACCATGGACATCTGACATCTTTGATTGACATAAGTCCATATAAATTCAGAAATCTAGAAGGACAAAAGGAATGGGTCCACGTGGTATGTACATATTGCAGCCTATACACCTTGACTATTTCAGTTAATTTATTATTCAACTAATCTGTGGCATACTAATCATAAGGCATTGTTTCCTTGTTCAGGCTCCTCTCCCAGACACATACCGTGGAATATACAGAGAAGACCATAAAGATTCAGGCCTAGCCTATGCCAACGAAGTGAAAAAAATAATTGAGCAAGCACAAAAGAAGGGCAGAAAGGTGAAAAGATATTTCCTAATCTATTTGCTGACTCTTTAGTGGTAGGAATTAGTAGTAGAGTTATTAGCAGAAATAAACATTTCACACTCATCCATGTCAAGGAATTAAGAAGCATGTAGATTGCATACATGATAATATATCTGATGGAAGTAATACAAAAATATAAATTTCAGAAGATTTCACCATATAGAGTAAAGTAATAGTTTAAAATCTATTCATCCTGTTATGTGGAGTCTGCAACTTGCCCATGTTACTGCAGTAACCTTTACTATCCAGCTCAAATGTTGCATGTTACTCTTCCAGATTGCTGCATTTTTCATTGAATCTTTGCCAAGTGTTGGTGGTCAGATCATCCCACCGGAAGGTTATTTCCAGATGATAGCAGAGTATGTAGATGCATTGAGAACCCTTTATACATGCTTTGTGCTATTTATCTAAAGTGAGATTAAACCTCTGTCTTTATCACAACATGCAAATTGCTTAGATTTAGTATGTTTTTTAACATAAAAAGCATAAAATGCTTTTGTTCTATTGAATTGTAAGCTCTTCAGGGCAGCAACACTATTTATTATTATTATTATGTAATGAGGAACAAGCATATTGGATTTTTATTTCTTAACTGGTTTAGATATTTTCTGTTTAAACAAGCAGTTTGTTTAATGTATCAATTAAAGTATCACAATTTTATGCAACAAATTTTAGAGATAGCAGTTGAGTGCCAAAAATCTAATATATCCCTATTATGTTACAGACATGTACACAAGGCAGGAGGAGTTTTTGTTGCTGATGAAATTCAGGTTGGCTTTGGCAGGGTTGGCAAATGTTTTTGGGCATTCCAGCTTCAGGGAGAGGATTTCGTACCTGATATTGTCACTATGGGCAAACCAATGGGAAATGGGCACCCCATCGCCTGTGTAGCAACAACAAAAGAAATTGCAGAAGCATTTGCAGACACTGGTGTAGAGTATTTTAATACAGTAAGTAAAAAGAGTTAACCAAATCATTGTTTTCTAGTTATGTAAGCAACTAAATGTAAAAGAGGACATCATTGTTTAAGTGTCACAATCCTGTAGGATACAGGTAACGCTTCAACTGAAAGCAACATTGAGCAATTATAGTCCACAAACAATGGAGGAAGGTTTTAGGCTGTTAATGTTGAAATAGTTACTGATATGTAAAGACTATCCCTTTAATTTTTTTTCTCCCTATGTGCCTGACACTGTCTTTTTTTTTTCATTTGAGCGTAGTTTGGAGGAAATCCTGTTTCATGTGCAATAGGTTTAGCAGTTTTAGATGTGATTGAGAAGGAACATCTTCAGGCCCATGCCACACAAGTAGGCAACTTCTTGATGGAATTACTGGATCAGCAGAAGGTCAAGCATCCTATCATTGGTGATGTCAGGTATCAGCAACCAATTCACATTTTCAGATAGTTTTGATATAGGACAGCATTTATCAAATTGGAGTAACAAAGGTTGTGGCAAGGTCTTTAAATCTTGTCTTAACAGGCAATGTTTATCATCAACTAACATTCTAATGTGGAACTACAGTGGGCCTGCGTTCTTCACCAATTCAGCATCACAAATGCTTTTTGGGTCTCTCCCCGTTCCCATACAAGCTACTACAAAGATCGACTAAACTTGACTAAAATGTGTAGGCTTGAATTGGCCTAGAAATTGACACTCTTATGATGGCACTGCCAGATCCAGGTTAAAATACAGAAATGGAAACTTGCAATGATTCTGCCATCACTAAATTCACACACACAACTTGAACTCAATCGGGGAATTAGAGTGACCAGGGGGAAAAAATTAAAATCTTGTCTTGCTGTATTAATTACATTACTGACAGCACCTCTTCTATGTTAGGACAACACGTAGTACCCTTTTTCTATTCCTTTAACAAAATAATTATATTAGTCATAGAATTAGTGAAATATGAAAATATTACAACAGTATATGCTTATAGGACATTCGTTGCTCCACTTCTTTGTAAATTATTCCTAATTTGTTCTTGCAGATTTTAGACTGAATACCTGGGTTTTTTTTTTAAAGGGGTGTTGGATTATTTATTGGAGTCGATTTGATAAAAGATCAAGAGAAAAGGACTCCAGCTACTGAAGAAGCTGAGTATTTAATAACAAGGTATTTTTTTAACAAGTACATACATATGCAGTTGTACATTAATCCATGTGATTTCACAATGTTGTAGCACTTAATGAAACTTAATCTTGTGAAAGGCAAGTACTAATCATTCAACATTTATACAGCATATATATAACTATGTGCCTAGCCACTGGGGACTAAAATATTATGCTGCCATCAAGATGATAAAATGGATTTTAACTCTGAACTTGTCAATCTCCACCTACAGCTCAAAGTGATGTCTTATTCTTGAAAACTCAATGTCATTGGGAAGTCTGTGTGAGTTTGTAGGTAGAATACTACTTATGTAGTAACCAAGCTTTTAAATTAAGACAACCAATTCTTCAAAAGGTACTGAGGCTCCAATAATGCCTGTTGTTTTTTTATATCTTGGCTTTGGTATATGCCAGTGGGCTGATGTTTCTTTACACTATAAAAAGCATTGAGGATTTCAACGGCTTCAAATTACACTGTGCTGACACTTGGTATATAAAATGTTGGTGTATACATCAGAGAATGTAATTTGGATTGTATCTTGCATGCAGTCCTTAATGTGAATTTCCGTTAAAACAAAGTAATCCCCTCTTATCCAAGCGTCTTAAATATCCTGAATATTAGATGATCTACAACTTGACACAATTTGTGGTGACTAGACTACAACACTTGGAAGACAGAGAATTTTTCTCAAGTCTCCATCATGCTGACACTGCTGTAACTAATTTTAAAAAATAAAAAACAAATAGTTACATTTTAGGTCAAATTATTAGAAGTATTTAGATGTTTAGACCAATTTTCTTCCCTCTCTAGATTAAAGAGAGAATATATTCTGTTGAGTACAGATGGTCCAGGAAGAAATGTGCTTAAGTTCAAGCCTCCACTGTGCTTTACTATGGACAATGCCAAATTAGTTGTGGACAAAATAGATGAAATATTAACAGGTAAGAGATTAATTTGCAGCAACTGAGCAAGAACTCTTCTGTTCTAATAATTGGGAATTGGTCCTGTTTGAACAGGGGGTTGGACTAGATGACCTCCTGAAGTCCCTTCCAACCCTGATATTCTAGGATAATCTTGGCTCTGTCACTACTGTAGTGTGACCAAGGGGAATCAATTTAGGGCAACTTTTTCAAGATGGTTTCTAAGTTTAGATGATGAAGTTGAGGCATTTGGCCCTAATTCTCAAAACTGCTTTGCACCTGTGAAAACTAAGCCTGCTTTACCTATAGTAAAGCACCCAAAATTAAAGGCCATTTTAGAAAACGTTGGCCTTAAATAGCTTCACTGGACATGTTAAAAAGTGAACACAATTGTACTTAATGGGGAGATAACAGTGTGGGGCTCTCTTAGAACAGAGGGATGCCTAGTAAAGATGGCCTCTTGCAAAGGTTTATTATATTTATCTGCTGACCAGGCAAATGTTGAGAATGAATTCAATACTTATATAATGCCTTGCATCTCTAAACTATTAACTTTTTTTACAGTTGCACAGTTAGCTCAGTGGGGTCATTAATTTTTTTATGTCTGAACACTGTTATGAATTTGCTTCCATTTCAGACATGGAAAGAGAAAAGACATGTGAGCCAGTAGGAAAACACCATTAACTTTAGGACTCAGCTCTATCTGGCCAGGTAACCATTTTATCTTTTGCAGTTTATTTAATTAGAATGTTAAGATCACTAAACTAGTAATGACATAATGCATATGGTGTAAAGAGCTAACCAATCAAATGGTCCTGTAGTATTTTTTCAAAATAGATGACTTTCTGCCATTCTAGTCACTATTTTGATTTATGAAGGATCACTTCAGCTTCTCAGCCCCCAAAACAATCTATTCTCCCTCAAGTGAAATGCCTCTTTTTTGGTATAATTAAATCTTTATCCCTAAAGGACATCAAAATTTGACTACTCCAATAGCAGCTGGATCGTTTAGAACAGGGGTTCTCAAACAGGGGGTTGGGAACCCTCAGGGGGTTGTGAGGTTATTACATAGGGGATAGTGAGCTGTCAGCCAACACCCCAAACCCCACTTTTCCTCCAGCATTTATAATGGTGTTATAAATTAACACACACATTTTTTATATGTTTAAAGCAGGGTCTTCAAACTTTTTCCCCTGCGGCCCCTTGCCGTGAAGGAAAAAGTCTGGCGGCTCCCCAGGGCGGGTATGTCCACCAAAATGCCGCCGCAAAAAGCAGATGCTGGCGGCGGCATTTCGGCAGTCTAAAAACAGACCGTCCAGGAGTTCAGCAGTCTCCTGGGCGGTCTCAGCGGCGGCACTCAGGTCTTGCGCACCCTAGTTTGAAGACCACTGGTTTAAAGGGGGCGGGGGGGGTCACACTCATAGTCTTGCTATGTGAAAGGGTCACCAGTACAAATTTGAGAACCACTCTTTAAGAACCTGCTGCTATTAAAAGAATATCCCCCACTGTGATGTCTGTTTATGGTGATGAGAGGGTAGTTGGATTTCAGTGTATTTCTTTGTGTTGCCTTACTCAGAGGTTCAGTAACCAAGTATAACGTGGTCCTTTCTGGAATCTACTCTATTCTCCTTGAGTAATCAAAGACGACAAACCAATACTCTAATTGTGAGTGTCCTATAAGGCATAGTATGTGACGGAGCCCTACCCTATTTCTGTTAATGGCATTTGGAATTTTGCCATTACAGGGAGTGGCAATAAGACCAGAGGCAAAAACACTATGTGGTGAACTAAGGAGAAACACTAAGATGGTTCTGCATTGCATCGGAAGTTAACTTTAGTTCAAGCAAAGACTGATATCCGCTACAGCAGGTCATGCCAACATTACCTGTTTATTCAAGTATGAAAAAGTTGCTTTTGAATCAGCATATAAGAAGCATACCTTAACTAATATTTCATCTAGATCAGGGGTAGGCAACCTATGGCACGGGTGCCAAAGGTGGCACACAAACTGATTTTCAGTGGCACTCACGTTACCTGGGTCCTGGCCACTGGTCTGGGACATTTTCCATTTGAATTTAATTTTAAGTGAAGCTTCTTAAACATTTTAAAAACCTTATTTACTTTATATACAACAATAGTTTAGTTTATATATTATAGACTTATAGAAAGAGACCCTCTAAAAACATTAACATATTACAGGCACGCAAAACCTTAAATTAGAGTGAATCAATGAAGACTGGGCATACCACTTCTGAAAGGTTGCTGACCCCAGTCTAGATTTATGAAATTAAACAGAAGGCAGAGAAGTCTAAGGATCTAATTTAATTGTCATTAAGATTAGACACACTGCTGTAGGAGCTGGATGTCAACTTTCAAGTGTATGCAATGTAACTGATCACAAAAAACTTTGAAGGTAGTTCTCCTTTTTAGTTGCTTATTTCCTATATCATCATACAAGAAACCGTTGCTATAGTACATGGCAAAGAGTCTGCAACTTTGCTTTAAATACAACATAGGAGGAGAGGTTTTGACATAGTTAATTTCCTTCATGTAAAGAAAATATGAAACCTGATACATACTTTACATCTTATCTTTCATCTTAAGGTTCCAGACAGTAAATTTGACAAAATCTACTACAAAGGATCATTAAATCTATCATGTTTCCCCATAACTAGTGCACATTTAAGTTAAATAATTACATTTGAATCTACAATGTTTAGAAACACTTCTTTCTTTAGCGGTGAAAAGCTTTAGAGAAAATATACAGCCATTATGATATAGAATAGTTTGCTTCAGCTGTAGCAAAGGTGGTGTAGTATTCATTTAATTAGCAGCCAATTTCAGAAAACGATGACTACCCAGGAGCTATTTGTCTATTCTAGCTCCTGTGTATCACTTTGTGGCATTTCATTTTTCTGGTTTCAGCTATTCCAGTGACTATAACCATCTGAGCTAGGCCAAACATTCTGCCATCCCACAGTACCCCACTAGAGAACATGCAGAACCCAATAACCATATGTATCTGTCCTTATTTTGCCATACTTCTGTATCTCACCAGTTACACCACCTGATTTATTTTATGCTAATATAAGGTCTAAATAGCTAGACTGGTTTTCAGCCATCGGTTTCAAACAGATGGCGCTCAGTCCCAAACTCTGTACCAAAGTTCCCTATGAATCACCTTCTGAGGACATGTTTAGTGAGGAAAGAGGAGGTCCAATCTAAAGTGCCCACAGATGGCATTTTGTGTCCTGGACAAACACCGGAGTACGTATGGGCAATGAAGCATAGCATAAAATAGCTTTGTACATGTTGCATGCTCTCACTAGGTAGTTTAAGGTTCTCTTCAACAGCAATGGAACATGTCTCAATTACAACAAAAAAGGAATGGTAAATTCTGCTTTGGAGTATAAGCATCCTCAGATTTTGCTTCAGGCTCTAATCACTGTGCACCCAGGATCCAACTCCACAAGCCTCAGTGTGACAGCCTGCTTAACCCACAAGCTGCTCTACATGCACTTGCTGACTAATGTACATTTCACCAGGGATAATGGTGCGAGTCTTCTCTGTTAAACTATTCCTGTAACTAGTTAAAATATCTGCTTATTTCCCATGCCCCAAACCCCCATCGTTATGTAATTATTTAAATTCTCAGGGTTCAGCTTGATTGGGGGAGGAGGGGAATCATGGCATGTAGGATTACTTGTGTTCTATTTTATTTTGCATGCTCCCCATCTTGAAATCAATGAAAAGGTAGTGACCATGTGAGCTAAATGCAAAGGGCTAATACTACAGTAACTTACAGGAAGTTTTCTACAGTCTAGAACTTTAAGTGTTTTCTAAGAATAAGACCTGAGGGAGGAGTAAATTTCTTATCTGGTTATTTACTTTCTGCTAGCTCCATCTCCCACCATTTGATACACAGAAGCTCCTCCTGATTGCAGATTCCAGACTCAGTTCAAAGCTGTAGCACATCTGTGCTAGCTATGCCCCCTTTTCCAGCCTGCTACCGGATAGTTCATGCCGTAGGTGTGTAAAAGCTTGTAGAATATGATGGTAAGTGAGTGTACTGCCACAGTAGGCCATGGTCTACAACCAGAACTATTGAAATTAAATTAATACTGTTCCCTGGCCAGGAAGCCATTATGGGAGATGCTGCTAGCAGAAAGCTCATCAGGTAAGAAGTTTACAGTACTACAGTTTAGTATCCCCCACATTTCCATTGCTTATGAGAAGTAGTGAGCAGTGAACTGAAATAGGGAGGGATGAGAGAGAGAAGTTAACTGTCCGACTTAAACGCACAAAATGGCATGCTACTATGATAGACTATAGAAGCTGCTGCAGAGAACAGAAAACCCACTTTTTACAGAGTCTAACAAACAGTGTTAAACAGATGCTCATGTTGCTGCCTTGCATATCCCTATTGTGGAAGCACAAGCTCTTCCCACCCCCAAAGTCACCATAGATTTTGTGGAGCAAGCCTTGATGCCACTGGGAACAGAAGCACTGACACCTTGGCACCTCATTTGAAAGCAGGCAATAAGCCCAATTTTATTGTCAGATCAGTGCACCTTATACAGATCTTTAGTGCTCTTTAAATATCTGAAGTGTGCTACAGCTTCTTCTATTGGGTGTTGTGGCTTTGGCCAGACTGAAGGGAGTATAATTTCCCTGAGAGGTATGGAATGATGATTCTGAGATTCTTAGTAACATGTTGTCATCATGTTACAATAGAGTTCTTACAGAAGTGTCCCTTCAGAAACTCATCTAGCAGACACGGTAACTAGAAGACTTTGCACAGATAGGTAGGATGGAGCTACAGGTCAGGGGCTCAACACATTGTGTGGTAGGGGCTTTTAATGCCAGTGGTAGGCTTCCACACCGATTAGCTAAGCCAGGTGGACTGCTCTGAGAAATCTGGATACCTGAGGGTTCTGTGTCATGGAAGCAGAGGATCCTGCAAATAAGATGCTTCTTATAAGCAGACACCTGGTGTGGTATGGTGCTTGGCTACAGTCTCTTGTCTACATCTTTCTGAATAAAGTCTAGGATCCTTGATAGTAGTTGTACTGTTCTTGACCCCATAAGCTAAACCTAGTGTCCACATGGGGCCTTTAGTATTGAAGCTTGCCTAGTAATGAGGACACTTCTACTCCCTGTGGAGGATAGTTCTAGCACAGCTAATACTGCCTCTCTCATTAGTCAGGAAATCAGTTGTAGATTATTTGGGTGTGAATGGAGGAATAGGCCTTGGTAAAGAATGCCTTGTCTCACAAGTAGCTGCAACAGTGACTTCAAGTTCAGTTCTGTCAGATTGACAAACCATGGTCTCCTTGGCTGGTGAAGGACCTAGCATTATCAGGTTTGCTGTTTCTCATCTTCTGTATCATCTTTTCTAGAAGTAGAAATGCATATACAGCTTTAGGGCCATCTGTGCAAAAGAAAATCTAGCCCTAGGCATTACGCTGATGGAATATTTCAAATATGTGTTCTTGTGATTGGTGAGTAGGTTGACCACCAGAAGGTGGAACTTGTGTAAAATCAGAATGGACTTCCTGCTTTAGGTATTGTTTGTTTTGAGTTTGAGTCAAGTCTGTCTTTTGGCTCAGCTCATCTTTTACATGTATTGCTGCTCTAGCAGGGAGAATCATCTTTACTTTCAGAAGAGAGAGAGGAACAGGTAGTTACTCTATTCTTCATGGGGTAATGTGAACCAGAATGGGAGTTGTGTCTGACTGCATCAGCAGCCCTCAATGTAGTTCTGGAATCTCCATAGCACTAGTTTACACATTTGAGCTCCCCAGCTTGATGCTCCTTTTGTAGGAATTCCAGGTGCCTGATGCTATCCTGTACCCCAGATGTACTTCCCCTTCCATCTAGGATGCTCTGTATCTTGTGGTCTTTAAACTATGATTTGAGGACTTCAGTGGCTCAGACATAGATGGGAAGTTTATTGCAGGAGTGGGTGGATGAGATTCTGGGGTCTGCCTTATGCAGAAGGTCAGACTAGATGAGTATAATGGTCCCTTCTGACTTTAAAGTTGGTCTGGAATGTATCCATGCATGTGGATGTTCTATGGAATAATACATTAGCTGACTGTTTAACCTATAGCTCAGAACCAGCAGCTACTGCTGCCTGCATTTTTCTAAATGGTCTATACTTTTATTAGAAAATACTGGAGGAAGTGTTTATGGGACTGTGTCCATGAGGTAACTTCTGTGCATGAAATCAGGAAGACCAGCATCTGGATTCAATAGTTGGCTATGGTCCATCCTATGGACTTTACCAACATGGCTATCAAGTTCTACATCTTGATGAATTTGTCCAGAGATGGGTAGACTTCTATGGCTGCTAAGGTGGATGCCCTGGCATAAAGTCTGATTGCCTTTAGGGAGATATGCTATGCAGGCTGCTGGAATGGTCCTTCATAATTAGGCTACTTGGACTCTTCCAAAGCAAAGAATACTATGAAGGTAGCTATTAACTTCCACCTCTTGATAAGGTGGATCTTTGGAAAAGTGTCACTATGATTTATATTTTTTGGAAGCACTTGATACTGTAGCCTTAATTTAACACAGCAGCTAGTTTAGCTCTTGCAACTTGTAGCTATCGCTGTGCCTGCTTATGCTCTGACCTTATCAAGGAGTAGCTTCGTAGTAGCCGATCACATCCTTAAAGGGGTGCAGCAGTATTGCTGTCTCAGGCAAAGATTTAAAATGCAGATGCTTTAGTACAGGAGTTGGTACCACAAGTTTTGCCATGAGGAATCTAAGAGGAAACTAGAGAAGTCTGGAAGTGAAGCACAGGATTGCTGGTTTAAAGTGGTTGCAGCTATCCCATTACTTATTATGCAGAAGAAAAGGGGAGAGTAGCTGTCTGTGTCTACCAAAACAGAAAATGAAGCTGGTAAAGAACAGACAGGATCACAGTGGTGTTTGCTGCTACAGGGCAGGAGATTAGTGATCAGTGTGTGTGGAGGGGGAGGAAGAGATTGTGCACAGCTGCCCTGGCCCTGCTACAGCTTTGCATGGCCTCTAACAATTATGAAGGGGAGGGGTATAACCTCTCTCCTTGCACTGTATTAAGCTGGTTGGAGAAATGTAGCTACAGGTAGAAGAGGAGATGGGGAGCAACTTTAGTATTGAAATGTTTTCATAAAGTCATGATCATAATACTCTAAAACTCGATACAAAAAAACCATTTATATAATTAGGTAGTAAATGCATACTAGAACTACAGCAGGACTATCATGAGAATTTACTTAATAGTTTCTACCAAGCCCACAGGCCTTACACCCCATAACACCAGTGCCCTTTTTTGGTACTCTAGAGTTTAATTTGCATTCCCTAGTACAGAAGGCAGTTATTTTGAGGTGGAAAAGGAAATACTGCAGAAGTTAGAAACATGCAAAGAATGAACTATGAAGAGAAGGAGTCTGTTAATGGTTTGAGAGGTCATCTTGTACTCTCGGTTTTCACAATTGCAGTGTCAGTTTAAAAATCTTTGGGAACTAAAAATTTCAGCCATGTTTACAGAACTGCTTAAAATGTAGGTCTCTGCTAGACTATCAAATAGCAAAAGCTATGCAGCAATGTCATTTTGAAATGGTTCCTCCAGCTTCCATCAAGAAAGCAGATCAGTGGGTACTATTAAATAGAATGCTCCCCTCATATTTGGAGTAGTCAGTAAACCTAAAATAAGAAACTGCACTGCAGTGAGTAGGTGCAATGCAGGACAAAAATGTTTTAGAATTTTGATATTAGTGGCTATACTGTTTCTCCAGGGCCCATACAATTTTGGATTGGCATTTTAAATATAGTTTTATTGGTTCTATAACCTTTCTGCTTTAATTTATATAAAGCCAGAAAAGTTCAGCTTGTCCTTATAGTAAATTCAAGTTCTGTCTAACCCACTTTTCCTGGAAGGCTGGCAAACAAAAAAATTAGTCAAGTTCAAGGAAATAAGATCTGCACACAAATAAGCAGGAAATTTTAGTTACTGTTAAAAGCAGGAGAAGAGGGATTCTTCCCCAACTTAATCTTCCTTCAAGCCCCCAGTTCTGATCCTTCATCAATGAAGCCACCTACAAACAAATATCCATATCTCAGTCTCTGCCTAGAGCAGTGGTTCTCAAATCTGAAGCCCAATTAGCACAGAGCTGCAGCCTATGTGACATCCTCAGAGCCCTACAAGTGGTATTTATGTGGGCTGCATCCAAACTATGGTAAATAGGTTGAAAACTACTGGCCTAGAGTTCAGCTTCTTTCTAGGAACCAGAGGTACATAGTTACTTAAAGGATCATTACAGTTGTCTGGAAGACAAGATATTTCAAAAGCCACCACACCTCCCCGATAGCTCGATTTCAATGAGGGATTTCTCCTGAATTTTTTTCCCTGTACTATCAATTAAGATGATCATCCATTCCCAACTCTAAATATTAATACACCACTGACCAACACAATCCAGTTTTAAAAGTCCAACCCTTTAACTGTGACTAGATTGCTACGAACAACTAATTTTACTTCAGTTTGGAAGCAGTACACTAGAGTTTTACTGATACAGCTGAAGAATGGCACAAGACACTAGATTACACCTTTTTTATTTCAAAAGCTAGGATAGCTTCAATATCCATGTCATGGTGAATCAGAACACATGTAAAATACCTTACAATACATTAGATTCCAAAAAGGTACCAAAAAGTACAGTAAAATTAACACTTCCATTACAGGAAATGTATGACACAAAAACAATACAAAATAAAAAGGTGGAAAGTGACACTGGTTCCCTAAGATACATCTCATTCTGTACAACTGGAGTAATGCAGAGTCCATAGTAAACTCCAAGAGGCAGTCCCTAGTTGCAGAGCTGCAGCTTTAAGCAGACCCTCAAAATCAGTTTGTTTAACCTATTAATAAAATCATTAATTAAATCTTCAGCAAGGCTGAAGTTTACACACCACACTGTCTAGACAACTAGTTATCTGTAAATATTAAACATGTAAGACATTTCCAGGGAGCTCTTAAGATGCACATTTAACAGGCCATAGAAATTTATTGTAAAGTTAATTTGGTACATAATTGTAATATCCATCTACAGCATTGAGTACAAAACCTATGCAGTCATTTTCTAAAAGAGACCATGCCACTGCATACCTGAATAAATTTGATCAATATGGCTTGTAATTATTCTGATGACCACCACGTCTTGGACTTTTCCCATAATTTGCACTGCCTTGACCTATGAACAAGAGATCAAATGCATTAAACTGCTATTACTTGTGTGCTTATACCCAATACATTTCTCTTTACTTACTGTAATCATAGCCTGGTCCATATTCATAATACCCACATCCTGAATAATCATAGCCTCCATAGCCACCATAACCTTGCTGATAGCCGTATCCTTGATTCCCATAACCCTGGGTCCAGTAATTGCCATAACCTTGATTCCAAATTTGACTTTGAGCTACAGAAGGGAAAACCATCCACAAAATCCCATTTTAGTACAAGCATCTTAGTTCTGAATGCGTCCATACTTAAGTATGTGTGCAACACTTACCACCTCTTCCACCTCTGCCTCTTCCTCCGTAGCTGCCTCTTCCTCCGCCACTACTGAATTGTTGCTGCTGGTACACTTCCTTCGGCTGCGCTACCTTGATCTCACACTAAAAAAAGCAAGGAGAGCAATGTGCTTAAATACAACACTGCCTTTAACTCAAAGCGTAAAGTAGGTGACCTGTGATCTTAGTGGTCATCTACAGTGGCTTGCAATGTTTCCAGACTTCTGTATCCTTTCAGTAGTTTGATTTGTCTTGTGTACCTCAAGTTTCACCTCACTAAACTGCTTGCTTACAAAAACCACACAATTACTGAAAAAAAATTGCTTACTTCCTCATTGAGAGCCACTGGTCAAGAGGATCCAAATAAATGCAAATACCAGAAGTTTAAGTTGGGACTCTTGTAGATTTGGGATTTTAAATGAACAGTGATTGTGGATATTCCACTCTTGTTTACTGCTGCAATGGCACCAGGGAGTGCTATCAAGGAGGCAGTCAAACTAAGATGTTCTAAATGATCATGTTAAAAATACTGCAACAGCTATAAAAAAGGATGAAATTTTGTCAGACCTTCAGCTGGTTTATTTGTGTAACTTGAGAGCTAACTAATATTTTAAGGTAGATTTTAAAACCACAAGGGGACTTGCACAAGTTTAGCAGCTAAAATTGTCTGAGGTTAACAATGTCCTTTACAAAACTTCCTGTAGTATCAGCAGAAAAATTTCTTCTTTGAGAAATCCTAGAAAGGTAGTGATAGTCCTTCAAATAGTCCAACTAATTAAATATAAATTGTCCTTACTGCATCTGTGTACTGAAGACCAGAAATAGTCACTGAACTGAATCTCATGCTTTCTGAAATAGTGTTGTAAATTAGATATCAACCTCCAAAACTGGGGAAATAATTGCTTTAATCTGAATTTCCCACCTTGCTTCCGCTAACATTATGGAATTTTTTTTCCAAGATCTTCTTGACTGGATCTTCTTCCTTGAAAGTGATGAACACAAAGCCTCTCCTTTTGTTGGTCTTTGGATCCATTGGAAGTTCAATTGCTTCAATCTGAAAACATGAAATACAACTTCAGGACCATTACTTTTCATTCTATTATTACTATTTTGTATTTCATACCTGAACAGGTTACATAAAAATACCATTGTTCTACTAAAGGAAGCTAAAGCTAACAATAAGTCAGTTTGCACAAGTTTAAGAAGGCTAGAGCTCTAAATAAGATTTAAGTATGGTGACAAACAGGTGTTCACAAATGACAGAACAAGTACTCAATTAGACCACAAGTGTTAAGTGCACATCTGGCATTTTCTGCATGAAGCTGTTATGATAGTCATATCCTTTTTAAGTGCACGACTTTTTGGAAGTCAAACCCTTAATTTTAAATTACTACTATAAAACTGCTTATTTTGAATACTTCAAGGCATTTTGGAACAAAAAAGTTTTGTAAACTTGACAATCCAGTCTATGTTCAGTTTACAAAATATGATTACAGGCTATTCTGCTATGTTTCAGCATGTACCAGGATTAAGTTACATACCTCTCCAAACTCTCCAAAGTATTCTCGGATTTTCTCTTCTGTGGCTTCAGGGTTAAGTCCACCAACAAAAATTTTCTTCACTGGATCTTTTTTCATTGCCATGGCCTTCTTGGGGTCAATAAGTCGCCCATCTAACCTGTGTTCTTTCTGTTCCAATACCTGCAGATGATTTGATGTGGCAAGATTAATTCACGTAAAAGGAAATTTTCACAATAATGTAGAGAGATCAGAGGTATAATCTTAAACTCACCTTGTCAACACTTCCAGCTTCTTTGAACAAAATAAATCCAAAACCTCTTGATCTTCCTGTGTTCGGGTCCATCTTTATTGTACAATCAGCCACTTCACCAAATTTAGTGAAGTAGTCTTTCAAGTCTTTTTTGCTTGTATCCCAGCTTAGGCCACCAACAAACATTTTCCTGAAATTTCATGGGGTAAAATTATTAAATTAGGAATTGTTATAGCAGTAGACAGCATGATGTACATCAATATCTATATGCCTCCTCTGCATTGTGAGGAACAAGGCCAAAGGCAAGAAGTTCATTAAATGGCCTGTTAATTGATGCCATTTCCAGGGTACTGCTATTAAGACTACTAGACAGTCTTCTGTATCTCATTTTAAAGACCCTTATCCAAATTAAAAAGAATTTGTGGTGTTTCCTCAGGATTTTTGGTGCAAGAATGAGCAAAGGGACATTACTCCGTTGTTAGAAATTGAGGTTCTCCCTCTAAGCCTCAATATTCCACTAGCAGCACTTCACTGACTGCCATTTATAACTCTTCCTAGCTTATAAAAAAGCTTGGAGTAATTAATATTCTCAATTTAGTTTTTGGGATCAGAGTTAACATCCATAATGCTGAAGCACATGCTTTTGTATTTGAGGATTTTGGCCCAGTTCCTCTTCATGGTTAATGTCACATCTTCATGTGACATTATGCCATTTTGTAATAGAGGCAGGTAACTACTGCCTTGCAATTCTATAGATAAACCCTAAAAGCTCTTAGTTTAAAAAGTTTATTAAAAAGGCAGCCCAAAAAAGATTTCCCCCTACTCTTTCTTGCACAGAGAATTCAAGACCATGTAGTTTAGAAAAATGGAGTATTCATGAAATCACCAGAAATTTAAATCAAGACATTTAGATTTTAAGGGACATTCAGCTCCCTCCCCCCAGCACATCTATTCAGATCAGAGCTCAGAAAATAATCGGAGATTCAACAGGAATTCCAGCAAACCCCAAGATGATGGCTATACTTCACATAATGGTATTTCCAACATAACATTTATAACCTTAAAACCTGCCACATCTTTAGGGCTGAATTCAGTGCCATGACATTGTGTAAAGGCAGCCCAGCTGCTTAGTTCCAGTTTGGCTACTTCTAAGTGAAGTAACATAAGTTTTTTGGTGTTTTTTTTGGCTTCCAGTTCAATTTGATAATTTAAATGCTCCCAGCTGTCTGCAAAAGGAAAAAGCCTTAAAATGTATGTTACTACAGGTCTTATAATATAAAATAGATGGAATCAGGTAAGAGGACCATTTCCTGATTACTACTTTCTGGTGGAGAGATTCTAGTTGTGTACTCTTTAAAGTAGGTGCAATGTTATTAGTCCAACTAGAAAGTCAGAATGTGTTTTTGAGCAGTTAGTCCTCACAGCCACACTAATCTCATCCTTGCAAAAGGGTTATGAGACCCTACCAACCCAGGACACACCAATTACCATAAGGTGTGAAGAACATGTAAATCTTATTTATCCTCACCAAAATGCTCTCACTCTTAAGCAAAGAGATTTTTTGCCAGGCTTCTTTAAACTGCACTGACTGACAACAAGCTTGAGTAATCTACAGTGGCACTTCTGCTTTAATGGCAAGACAACTCTATAGTTACACTTGAGAGATTGCCAGAATTCACCATACAATGCAGTTTTGAAGGCATTACAGTATGCTGTAATACTAATCATTTATAATACAAGAATCTGACAGTTTCACCCTAGGTTTTGGGCCAAATCCTAATCCCTGCACACTGCATGGAAAAAAGGATCAAAAGTCTCCCCCCCACTGTGAGGAAACAGGTGAAGTAGCACTATCATCTCTCTTACTCCACTGCAACCATAGGTGTTGCACTGAACTTCAGATACTTCAAAAATTCTGCCCTACACATTGATTTGCACAGTAAATTATCTAGTGGCCTAATTCCTACACTCCTCAGGCCTGCTGGACAGGCAAACAGTCATAAGGAGCAGAACCATGCCATTGTGAAGCACCCAAAGATCTGAGGTGCATGTGAGAGTGTATTCAGAGCTTAATCATAAGGCTTCAAAACCAAAGACAGAAGTTAAGCTTGAATGGAAAGGGGCTTAATCCACAGCTCTGAAAAAAATACACATGCTGTATTTTGGAATCAGGCATAATTGTGCACCAGTAAGGGGGTGCTAATAGTAGTAAGTCCCAAGAGACAGCTGAATGAGAACCAGCACTGGAAACACTACACCTTCTCTCCCAGACTCAAAAAATTAAGGCCTTGTGTAAACTAGAAAATTAAATAGTCGCTGCCCCACTCAAGGAAGTGAAAAATTAACTATGCATTTGAATTGTGAAGCCAGCCTAACCCCCAGCATGGGCAGTGCTAGACTGACAGATGTTTTTTCCCCCCCCATCTCTTGCAAAGGTGGATTTACCTATGCCAACAGGTAAAATCTCCCATCAGCAGCATAGGTAGCTGCATCTAGACTGCCACAGTGATGCAGCTACAACTACGCCACAGAGCAATTTCAAATGTTGACAAGCCCATGGTTAGCTGACAATGCACCGAAGAATACACTGTAGTAGGTTGTGTAGGAGCTGCAAGGCTCCAAGTGTTTTTTCCTACTCTGATACCATCTCTCCCACAGTTACCGTCCCAGATTCCCACCAACAATTTTCAGGGGCAAGGGCCCTTCAGACACAACGTTACTCAAAACGGGCGGGGAGTGGGATTTGCATCACCAGTGCGGGGGGACGGCCCCATTCCGCCGAGAGGAAGCTCTCCGGCCCGCCCAGCGGGAAAAGCAAGGCCCTGCCGAGCGGAAAACCCAGGCGCGGCCGTCAGCGGGAGGCGAACTCTGCCATTTCAGAGCGCGAGCAGCGAGCGGACTGGATCCCCGCCCCTCCCCCAGCCTCCACATGGCGCCAACAAAAGGCAGCGCCAGAACAAAGGAAAGGCCTCGGCTGCTGCAGTGCCCGGCCTGCTCATTGGCCGCCGGGCTGTGCGGAGCCTGCCCTCCGCCGCGGGGCCGTGCGGGGCCCTACGCCAAGCGGCCGAGACGGTCTGAGCGGCCGGGCCTTCTACCCTCCCCGCCATTTCCGTTACCGCGAACGGCAGGAGCGCGCGCGGCCCAGTGATCCGCGACAGCGAGGCACAGGGCGGCGAAGAGCGGGGCCCGCGCCTCGGCCCCCATCCGCCCAGAGGGGCCCGCGGCGAGGGGCGACACCTACCCCGCATCCTCCTCGTTCTTGCTGGCGTTGATCTGGTCGCCCTCGGCTCCGTTCTGGCTGGCAGCCACCGGCGCCACCGCGCCGCCGCCGCCGCCACCACTCTCGGCCTGCTGCTCCCCGGCGCCCTCGGCCGCTTCGTGCCCGTTCTCGGTGGCGTCGGCGGGATCCGCCACCTGCTGCTCCACTTCGGACATCCTGCCCCTCTCCCGAGGCTGGAGACAGAGCCGCCTGCGACACAAGCGTAGCGCCCGGTGAGAAGGGCCGCGGGTCCGGTCGCCCAACCACCCACCCCGCGGCGCGGCTCGGTCCAGGCCCGCCCAGACTCACCTTAAAACCCGCTCTCGATAAAATCCGGGCCGGCCGGAATCGGATTAAAATCCCCCGCGTGAGCTCGATCTGGGATCCCGTCAGCTCGGCTGCTCGTCCACCAGCCCCGCCGTCACCCCTCCCCCGCGCGAGACACGCACTCGCCAACCCGCACCGCGGTCTTCCGCGCGCGCCCGCCTTTATAGAGTGCGAGCGCGAGCCACCCGGCAACAACGCGCCCGCTCATTGGCTGCCGGCACTTGCCACTCAGGCGGATGCGACTCTTTCATTGGCTCCTTCCAGAGCAAGAGCGGGGTTAGCAGCACTGGGGAGTTTGGGAGCGAGCTGAGTGGACGGCGGGCGCGAGCCTGGGTTAGGCCGGGAGGCGATGCGAGGAAGGGCGCGAGCCTGGTACCCGGACGCGCAGCGGGGCTGCCCCCTGGCTTGTAGCGTCCCGGCGGTGGTGTGAAATGAACCCCACACCCCGCTCGCCCCGGTCCCCGTCCGAGTGCTGAGGGAAGAGGCCGTTCCTGAGCAGACGGGGAGCAGCCAGCCCGCCCGGTTCTTGGCGGGGGCGGCGGTCTCCTTAATCCCCCCCATTGGCCTCTAGTTAAGGCGGGGAGAATGGGTTTGATGGGCCTATTGAAGCTGGTGACTTGTCTGTGAGGGGAAGCTTTGCCCCCTCAGTCAACGGCACCGGCGACGCTGGTGCTGCACCTGTGCTGCGGTGGTATAGATGCTTCCTACTGTAGCGGAAGGGATTTTTCCGCCAGTCTAGAAATAATCCACCTCTGGAAGAGGCAGTAGCTAGCTGTGTGTACACTAGGGGTTAAGTCAACCTAGCTACATTGCCCAGAGCGCACAGTTTTTCACAGCTCTGAGGGCTGTAGTAGCGATGCCTTCATTTTAGGTGTAGACCTGGCCTGACGCGTAGAGGTGAAGTGATTTATCTAAGGTTGCCCCTCACCCCAGGCCAGAGCTGGGACTAGAATGCAGCCTTCCTGAGTCGCAGTCCAGTGCTCTGTCAGCTAGGCCTTCATATTATCTATGTAAATAAACATAGATGCCTTGCTATGGTTTTGAAGAAAAACTGAGCCAAAAAACCTGAGGTATGTAGCAGACTTGTGAGATAATTACTGTTAACGTTTCTCATCACTTAAGAAAACATATATTGTCTTCAGCATGTTTATTTTTAGAAAGAAAATTAAGTTACTAGGGTTTTTTTTTGGGGGGGGGAGTTAATTTGTAAATTTCATAGTTCCCAAGCATAGTTCCCACATTTTAAACTATAAAGTCTGACTTGGTCTTGTATGAAACCTGCTAGGGTTGTCATCCATCCTCAGTTTTTCAGGCTAGTCAAAAGTCTGCCCCACATCCTGCAATAGCTGCAGCTTGAAAGACATAAAACCCTGAATGTAGTTAATATGATCTCACATTACAATGTAATAATCTTTCATTACTCATTAGTATCATTGATATACTACAAATGATACCACTATGGAAGGACTATTCCATACATCCTAGTACAACCAAAACTCCTTTGAGACAAGTGACTTTTAATTACTTAGACCCAATCTTGCACCAGTTTACATAAGCAAGCATATCTGAGTAATCCCATTGATTTAGGCTATATCTACATCTCATACTTCTGCCATCATAATAGGTCAGGTGTGTGAACACTGACATAACTGTGCTGGCAAAAGCCCTTCATATAGATGCAGTTATACTCACAAAACTGTGTTTTTATTCATACAGGTGGTTTTGTTTGTGAAGTATAAACTATACAAGTAAAAGTGTAGTTTTGCCAATATAAACTGCATTCACACTAGGAACCCTTTTCCAGTATAGTACTTATACTGGTAAAGCACTCTTAGTGTAGACATGGCTTTCATGTGTATGTCAACATGCATTGATTTAGTTAAACTGGTGCAAAATGCTGTGTGGACATTTTTATTTCTGTTTAAACCCAGAGATTTATGTTTCTCGCCCTCCAGGTTTTACAATCAGGAGGGCTAGAAACATTTTTTCTAAACAGAACCTTAGATTCTTCTTCAAAGCTCTTCATCCAGGTGCTTGGGTGCCAGAGAATCAGTTCCCCCTGGACTCAACAGCTCAGCAGCCGGAGTGGTGATCAGTGGGGTTGGCTCACAAGGGCCTTTTCGGGGGTGTCCCACTGAGGGATGCACCCCACTGGTTTCGGCCTGCAGCTTCCTAACAGAGAAATGACCTGTTTCCAGCCACTTCTTATGCGTAACCAGGGACTGCGAGTAGTGCCACCGCAACAGACTGGTCTTTCAGGTTGGTGACCGGTGCCGATGGCCTTTGACTGAGTCTTTGGTGCCGGGATGTCCCTCACCGAGGCCAGCTCGCTGCACAGCAAGGAGGCCAGTGCTGCATCGGCCGGCGGCTGCAGGGCCAACTCCAAAAGGAGGAGCGTTAGGTGGTAATCCCGCTCCTTTTTAGTTCTGGGTCTAAAGCCCCTGCAAATAGGGCACTTATTGATTTGATGGCCCTCACCCAAACACTTCAGACAATCTGCGTGCAGATCACTTGTGGGCATAGGCTTCCCACGCCGCTTGCACCCCTGCGCCCGAGGCATGCCCCAGCACCTGGGCGAGGGAAGGAGGGAAACCCTCCTGATAACTAACTACAACTACTCTATTTACAATGAGATAAACTATTTACAGAAGATTAAACAATATCACTAGGCTAAGTAACTTGCAGGGCAAGCACTGAGCTGTTCCAACTGACCGTCACGGGAGGTAAGAAGGAACTGAGCAGGCGGCGGATCGGCAGGGTCATATATACACAGCCATAAAGGCGCCACTCCAGGGGTCTCCACTGCTGACCCAATGGGTACCGCTAGGGAAAAAGCTTCCAATGACCATGCATGTGCGTGCGCACACATCTTGGAATGGACATGAGCAACACATCTCGAAGAACAACAGTTACAAGAGATAAGTAACTGGGTTTTTTTATGTTGTTGTGACCGTGAGAGCTAGAGACTATCCCTTAATCTGGCTCTCCCAAGAGTGCAGCTGAATCTCACTGACAAAAGAACAAGCCAGAGAAGTCCAGGAGAGCCCATGTGATCATATTTTCAACATCTGCACAATCTGTTGCAATTGATATCCCATTTTGGCATCTCATGAAGGTGGAGCTTGGCTTTTGGGCAGAGCTTCAGAGGGTACCACCCTTTTTTACTTTTCCTGTTCAAGCCCTAATTTGATTTAAGGATGAAAGTGACAATTGCCACCTAAATTGCTCTGTACATGTTACTAATTGGCAAAGCAAAATTATTATTTACCTGTCTGCCCACCGACTCTATTACTCTGGCAAATTTCTCTTCTGGTTCCACTCAGGTAATTCCATGCTGTACTGCAATTCAGGAGGAACACAGGTGACTGGTTGTGGTTAACAAAAAAATAAAATTGTGATGGTGTATTTTCTTGCTAGACAATCAAATCTAAGATCCAGGCCATCCTTACACAAAACATTTTTAGGCCCCCCTCCTCCATTTTCAAATTAAGATCAAAACAGAAGAATGTGGGTTTTTTCCATGTCTTTGTAACAAGCAAATAAGGATGGCAGAATAATGTTGTACTGAGGATGACCACAATCCCATAACATGCTATTTTTAGAGTAAGGGCCTAATCCAGTTTCTTTTGAAGTCAATAAAAAGATGTGATCGGGTGAGGACGTAATGGAGAATTTTTAAATAAATAAGCAAACTTACATAGTTATGAAATTGATAAATCTGATGTCTCTCAACGTAACAAAGAATTCATCATTTTGAATCCACTTCCCAGCCCCTGTTGTCTTGGGGCCTGTGGTACTTGCCTTAAACAGAATTTTAAAGGCCCAAGATTAGTTTTATGTTTTGAGTCCCATGAATGTCTGTGTTTTAAACCTATTTTTTATTTTCACATTCTCGTTGATTACAAATACAAAATTATTAAAACAATCTAAAATTCAGTGACAACTCAAAATGAATTTCCAGCCCAACGGGTAAATTAAAATTAAACTGAAGTAAGGCCACTTTAATTCTGTATGACAGCCTCACACAGAGGTTTAATATATCTTAACTAAGCCACTTTCAATTCACACCTTTAGTTAAGTCAGGTTAATTTTCCTATGTCCCCCATATAGCCAATCCCTTATTTAAACTTAATTTAATTCCATTCATCTTAATTCATTTAGGAAGTGAATTAAACTAAACTGAATTAAGACCACTCTTATTCAGAATTAAAATGTCAACTGTGATTTTAATGTGGTTTAACTAAGCTACTTTAAATTCACATGATTAGTTAATTCAGATTTATTTTGCTGAGTATCCCCGTGTAGACAAGCCATTAGCTTCACACACCCTTATTAAACAGAAGTTACACATTTCTCTTTTCAGGTAGATTTCTGCCTCTCCTTTCCTTTCTTGCCTCTTACTTTTTCCCTTGTTCTCTTGATTTTTTGTTTTGTTCTGTCAGTTTCCTTTTCTTTGCCTTGCCTTCACGTCCCTCATACTGCTCTTCTCCCATGCCTTATTCTTCTTCTGATTAATGTTGACTCATTGACTCGAATGCTCTTTCCTTGTTTTTTACATATGGAAAGTGTTCCTAAAAGTCTTTTTTTTCTCTAACTGTCTCATTCAGCCATCATTTCTAGCTGGCTAATTCCAACTCTCGTGGCTATCTAGACAATTCCAGTTGGCTACCACCAACTATCCAGTTCTAGTTGCCATTCCTAATTGCCCCATTTCAATTGCTAGGCCCAAATGTAATTTGTAACTGCACAGTTCCCTCTGATAGGCCAAACTCCCCAAATCCAACAGCAAAGCGTAAGACTGGAGTATGCCTGTATCCTGGCAATCCCTGGATGTCATTGGCAGATGACACAAATTAGAATGGCTTTTAGGATTGTGGGGACTGCAAAATCACTTTTGTATACCTACATATATCTCACTGCACTGCCTGCTGCACAGAGTGCTCCACAGTCACAGCTAAGGATCTAGGAGTCGTTTTGGTCAGTCCTTCCGGGCTGGTACAATAACTAGACTTTCTGGTCTTGTGCTTCACTCTGTATTTAAAGGGTGTGGTTATTTCCCAAGAATCACACACCCTCTTGGGTGTTATTCCTCACATAACATGCCTACTGCTGTGAAAAAAATAACAGCCTGTTTCCACACACAGTGTGCCTGATCCTGTAATGATTATGATTTTGATGAGGAGGAGGATTTATCATTGAAATCAATGTGTGTTTTTCCTGTGTATGACCTCTTGATCCTGGGCCCAAGTCTGTCATTCTTATAAGTAATACCTTATCTATTTGTGGACAAAGGTATTACTCTAGGTGAGTAAGGTTAGCAAAATTGGTCCTCATACAATACATATACTTCAGCTGCAGAAAAAAAAAAAACAGTTGTAAAGGAGCGCTGAGGATATGACTTCTACAAAAGCCTGGACATCCTCACATGTTATCTAATATTATTCTTATTTAAAAAAATGTATGAGTGATGCCAGAAATATTTAGGAATAGATTTCTAAATGCAAAAGTTGATCCACACCAAATTTCCATGCATGCAATTTCCAAAGATTATTGGGTATATATAAAATTATGCCATTAGAAATCTGCCACTTAACTTTGAATATCTTGCTGTGGTGCATTTAACTTGAAATATTAATTTTCCTTGCAGGTTTTAATTGTCTTTGATTTCAGTTTTTATTTATGTATTTAACATAAGCATAAAAGACCTCTTTAGCAGAACTTTTAAAAACTCTTTACTTGTATATTAGCTGATGAGCTGTAATGGCTCAGAACTTATAAAATACATAGGTAGAAACATAAGAACATAAAGACGGCTATACTGGATCAAACCAAAGGTCCATCTAGCCCATTATCCTGTCTTCCAACAGTGGTCAATGCCAGGTGCCCTGGAGGGAATGAACAGAACAGGTAATCATCAGGTGATCCATCCAATCACCCATTCACAGCTTCTGGCAAACAGAGACTAGGGACACCATCCCTGTCCATCCTGGATAATAGCCATTCATGCACCTGTCCTACATGAATTTACCTAGTTCTTTTTCAACCCCATTATAGTCTTGGCCTTCACAACTGTGATGTTACACTCCATATTCTTAGGCTGACTTTGCGATGTGTGAAAAAATACTTCCTTTATTTGTTTTAAACCTGCTGCCTATTAATTTAATTTGGTGACCCCTAGTTCTTGTGTTATAAAAAGGAGTAAATAACACTTTCTTGTTCATTTTCTCCACCCCAGTCATGATTTTATAGACCTCAATCATATCACCTCTTAATCGATTTTTTTTCCAAGATGAAAAGTCACAGTCTTCTTAATCTCTCCTCATATAGAAGCCATTCCATACCCCTTTTCTGACTCTTTTCGAATTCCAATATATATATATATATATATATATATATAGATGGGTTGGCCACATCCGCACGCAGTATTCAAGATGTGGGCATACCATGGATTTACATAGAGGCACTATAATATTTTCTGTCATATTATCTATCCCTTTCTTAATGATGCCCAACATTCTGTTCGCTTTTCTGACTGCTGCAGCACATTGAGTGGATGTCTTCAGAGAACTATCCACAGTGACTCCAAAAGCTTTCTCGAGTGGTAACAACTAATTTAGACCTCATCATTTTATATGTATATTTGGGTTATGTTTGTCAATGTGCATTAATTTGCATTTATCAACATTGAATTTCATCTGCCAGTCACCTAGTCTTGATAGATCCTTTTGTAGCTCTTCGCTGTGTGCTTGGGCCTTAACTATCTTGAGTAGTTTTGGATCATCTGCCAAATATTGCCACCTTACTGTTTACCCCTTTTTCCAGAGCATTTATGAATATATTGAATAGGACTGGGCCCAGTACAGACCCCTGAAGGACACCCTTGTTTACCTCTCTCCATTCTGAAAACTGACCATTTATTCTTACCCTTTGTTTCCTATCTTTTAACCAGTTACCAGTCCATGAGAGGACCTTTCCTCTTATCCCATGACAGCTTACTTTGCTTAAGAGCATTGTCAAGGCTTTCTGAAATATAAGCACACTATATCCACTGGATCACCCTTGTCCATATGCTTGTTGATTCCATCAAAGAATTCTAGTAGATCATTGAGACATTATTTCCCTTTACAAAAACCATGTTGACTCTTGTCCAACAAATTATGTTCAGCTATCTGCTGTATCTGACAGTTTTGGTCTTTACTATAGTTTTAACCAGATTTCCTGGTATTGAAGTCAAGCTTACTATCCTGTAATTGCTGGGATCACCTCTGGAGCTCTTTTTAAAAATTAGCGTCACAATAGCTATCCTCCAGTCATTTGGCACAGAAGCTGATTTAAATGATAGGTTACAGACTACAATTAGTAGTTCTGCAACTTCACATTTAAGTTCCTTCAGAACTCTTAGGTGAATGCTATCTGGTCCTGGTGACTTATTACTGTTTAGTTTTTCAGTTTGTTCCAAAATTTCCTCTAATGAAACCTCAGTCTGGGACAGTTCCTCAGATTTGTCCTAAGACAGCTTTAAATTTGGTCACTATATTGCCAGTGAGTAATTACTAACACAGAGAAAATATTACAGTGTATAACCTCAAAAAGTAGGTATTGTTGGATTTTGTGCAAATACAAATAGCCTGACTTTTTTTATTCATGGTACTAGCTAGCGTCATTCCCTTAGTCCTTTTTTAACCTGTTATTCAAGCATATAAAAGAGTACTTGCTGTTATACTCTTCTATAAAACAAGCTATCTCCAGTTAATTTCTCCATATTTTTACGACAGTACAGAGAATACAAAGCTTTGAAACGCTATTGGGGGTTAAAAGTTATATATGTCTTTCGTTACCACAATGCAAACTTACCAGCAACCAGAACCCTTTAGTGTGTTTTTTTATATTTCAAGCTGGCTAAAAATAAGTAAGGACAACTAAGGCTTCTTAAACCTCTTAACAGATAAAGTACAGCAGCAAAGCTATGTGCAGAGATGTATTCTGAACTGTGACATTCATTATGCTGTAATTGTAATGTTTATTGCAGTGTTGTGGCAGTGTTGGTCCCAAGACCTGAAGAAAACTCCTGTGTAGCTCAAAAGTTTGTCTCTCACTTGCAAAAGTTGGTCCAATAAAAGATACTACCTCACCCATAACAAAGAACCAGACTGAAAGTCTTTTGAAATCAATGGAAGTTAGGTCAGACCCTGAGTGGTTTTTCAAATATCATGATGATATTTAAAAATGTTATTAATGCAGGAAGTTGTAGGGTCAGAAGTTTAAAAGCAGCAGGATTCTGTCAGAGTCTAATACAGGGGTAGCCAACCTGAGCCTGGGAAGGAGCCAGAATTTACTAATGTACATTGCCAAAGAGCCACAGTAATATGTCAGCAGCCCCTCATCACCTCCCCTCCCAGTGCCTCCTGCCCACTAGCAGCCCCACCGATCAGCACCTCCCTCTCCCTCCCCACATCTCCTGGTCAGCTGTTTCGTGGCATGCAGGAGGCTCTGGGAGGAGAGGGGGAGGAGTGAGGGTATGGCAGGCTCAGAGGAGAGGGTGGGAAGGATTAGAGTTGGGACAGGGCCTATGGTAGAGCCAGGGGCTGAGCAATAAGCACCCCCCAGCACATTGGAAAGTTGGTGCCTGTAGCTCCAGCCCCAGAGTCAGTGCCTGTACAAGGAGCTCTATATTCTGAAGAGCAACATGTGGCTCCAGAGCCATAAGTTGGCCACCCCTGGTACTATAAAAAGTTGCATGTGTGAGAAATATTTATTCCTTTCCTTGGGTAAGTAAGATAAGGCTATGAAGACATCGTGTGAAGTACAGTATGAGAAAGCCCATGATAACTGGCTGAACCTTTGGATGCCATTGCCATCTCATTGGTCAGTGCAGGATTCTCTTGGAAACTAAAAATAGACATCTCCAGAAATGCTTCTGGAAGCTGCGAGCAAGAGGAATAGCATAAATGCCAGCATGGAAACACAGATCATAAGAAGAAAAGGAGATTATTGGGAAGAACAGAACTGGAACCCTCTCAAATGAAATCCATTTAATACTAGGATGTAGATATGGTGACAGACTTTTGAAAGCTTTAGATTCACAAAATGTGTGCGTAACTTTTAAAATACAATTGCACTTACAGTTTGTATTTGCATATGAAAATAGCCAATTCTTGTCATGCACATATAAGAACCCAATGCAATCATAATAACTATGCAAAATAGAGGTCCAGTTGTGCAATCTTTACAATGATGAACATGCACTCCTGTGAAATGTCTCATTGACTTTAACGAGGCAGCTCACAAGAGTGCAGAATCTGGCGTTAGGCATGCAGTCATGCATATACTGGCCTACTATAGATATAGATCACATTACAGAGTGTCACAGGTTGAGTACGGTTTTTACCGAGTTCCTATCTGACTTATGCCTGTTTTTTCCCTCCCCAAAATTGAGAAAGCAGGTAACTAAACTGAGCTCAAAGACAATTGGGAAATATGAAAATCAGCCTTTCCTCTGTGTAGAGGGGGATATCTTTGGGAAAGTGACTACTTTCTGTGGAAGCTCAGGGAGTCTCAAATATTTAGCCTTTTAGTCTTTTAAAATAAATCTTGAACAGAAACGTAGTGTACATTATATAACTAAGGCCCTGATTCTTGAGCCAGGACTCAGAAATACTCTTCAGCAAAGCCCCCTCATTTCTGCAGCATTCTGGTGTGGGTGACTATTCTTTGGTGTGTAGTTCAGAGAAGAAACTAAAGTTGCTGGAAAGGGTTTTTTTTTTGCCTTTCTTGTCCTTTAAGGGCTTGATTTTGATACATAATAGTCAATCTCCTTACCCCACTACAAGTACTGTAGTCTCAGGGGCGTAGCGAGGTGTGAACATCAGGGGAAGTGAGCACCCAAAAAGTGCCACTTCCAGGGCCGGCTCCCATGCAGCGCAAAAAAAAAAAATCTGAACTTGTGGTGCTGCCACCAAAACACCACTGCTGCCAGAGAAAGTGGCAAAGCTGGTATGGCTGCCAAAATGCTGCCAAAAGAATGCCGTTTCTTTCGGCGGCATTTCAGCGGTGATCTGAAAAGGCCCCACTTTGGGAATTTTGGCCTCAGGGGAAGTGGCCGCTCCCCCTAGCTATGCTACTGTGTGCTACTGTGTAGTCTGATTGAGTATGGTGCTGCTAAACTGGAGCAAAGGTATTAGAATCTGGCTCTTATAATATTTGTGTTAGAAATGGGTGGTGGAATAGGGGGCCAGGCCGCACAATGTCTGGCTTTGGCCAGAGCCCCCGCTGTGCCTCCCCCCACCTCAGCGTGCTGTGCGAGCAGCGCGGGGGGGGGGGGCTGCGTGACATCTGGGTCTGGGTCTGGAACAGCGGGGGAGGGAGAGGAGCTAGCTGGGAGCTTGGGGGGCCGGGCTCTGTCAGATCAGCGTGGCAGCGGTGTGGTAAGGGGGCCAAGGCTGGGGATGGGGGGTTGAATAAGGGCCAGAGGGTCTTGGGGGGCAGTCAGGGGAAAGGGAATGGGGGTTGTATAGGGTGTGGGACCCCAGGGGGCCTGTCAGGGGATAGGGTTGTGGCTAGGGGTTGGGGCATTCAGGGGACAGGGAGCAGGGGGTTGGATGGGGGTGGGGTCTTGGTTAGGGTTGGGGGTCTCTGGAGGGGGCAGTCAGGGGACAAGGAGCGGGGGAGTGGATGGGTTGGAGGTTCTGAGGGGGGCAGTCAGGGGGCAAGAAGTGGGAGGGGGTCAGAAAGGGGGCAGGGCCAGGCTGTTTGGGGAGGCACAGCCTTCCCTACCTGGCCTTCCATACAATTTGGGACCCTGATGTGGCTCTCGGGCTGAAAAGTTTGCCCACCCCTGCTCTAGAAATTCCCAGAGACTGGATTATCAGGGGTGAAGCAGAACATGTCAAAACCAAGAAACAAATTCTTGTAGTAGAGAGAAACTCTGCATTTTAGTGGAAATGCTGCAGATACCTTAACTGCCACTTTAGGGTGTGTTTCAAGCTACTGTACACAGTGAGGCAGATTTCTGAAGCTAAATAGTGACATCTTGTGACCGCTTAGAATCAGTGCCCTCTTCTCACGACTTACATTCTTTGTTTTTTACAATATCTAAAGATAAAGCTCAACTGTATGCATAGTGTCTCACTCATCCGTATCAGTTTTGTCCTGTCCTGCTTCACCCCGATAATCCTGTCTCTAGGCAGAGTATACCGAATGTCTCACCCTATTAACTAGTGCCTTGTCATATGGACAAATATGCACTAAGGACTACAAAGGGATAACCACCTAATTTATTTTCCTGTGATAAAACAAGATTGAATTCATTTCTCTATAAATTGAAGACTAGTATTTTAGCTCACTCCACTGCTTACCTTCTCATTTGCTGTTGTTTAGACTTAACAAAAGACAAAAGTTTTTCTATATCCTATAAATCAGAGATGAGAGAGACCATTTCAGTTGTCTAGTCTGATCTCCCTACCAGCGTATGATTTTTTCTCTGATTATAATCATAGAATATTAGGGTTGGAAGGGACTTTAGGAAATCATCTAGTGATTCTAGTCCAACCCCCTGCTCAAAGCAGGACCAATCCGCAGTTAAATCATCCAACAGATTTTTGCCCCATATGCCCCTCAAGGGTTGAGTTCATAATCCTGGGTTTAGCAGGCCAGCGCTCAAACCACTGAGCTATCCCTACACGGTGTACAAGGGAAGGTGGAGGTTATGGCAAAGGATGATAAAAGGGTGGCAAGCCCTCTTCTCTTACAAAAAGTGCACTGAATCGGATTCCACAGACTGGCCAAAGATTTCCCTTTTCTGCCTCTTCTGTGTTGTGTGCCACCTGACTACCATCCTCTCAGCAGAGGTGGGTGCGTTGCAGGGCTGCTGTAAATATTTAGGTTATGAACTAGCATGTGCTCCACATGTGGAATTCTCATTGATTTTAGCTGGTCTGCATTCAATTGCAATTCCAGGACCAGGTTTATGGTTAGTACAGTAAAGCATTTGGGGATCCTTCCAGTTCAGAGGTGCTATATAAATAATTCATAGTATGTATGGTGACTCGAGTGCAGAATTAAAATGAGTCAGATTTCGAATCAGTGAAATGTGAAACTTAAGTCTCAATGATAAACACACACCAAAACCCTTCATCACCAGGGACCTAAACTGCCTCTAACCCACAAAACCTCAATCTCCAGAGTTTCTTGGTCTGACTGACCATGGGACATTGCCAGCTGTCAGTGCTTGGCATCTGGGCAGTGGTTCATTTGTAATGAAAGAGGTTCTGGGGCTCCAGCAATTTTTTTACATTCATAACTGATGCAGCAAGCCCAGAGGTGCTGGAGTTATGAACTGCCAAGCCTACAGGTGCTGGGGCACTAGGGTGACCAGATAGCAATTGTGAAAAATCAGGTTAAGAGGGTGGGGAGTAATAAGCACTTATGTAACAAAAAGCCCCAGATATCTGGACTTAGGGTGACCAGATGTCCCGATTTTATAGGGATAGTCCTGATTTTGGTGTCTTTTTCTTATATAGGCTCCTATTACGCCCCACACCCCGTCCCGATTTTTCATACTTGCTCTCTGTCACCCTATCTGGACTGTCCCTATAAAATCGGGACATCTGGTCACCCTACGGGGTGCAACCCTAGCTTAAATTAAGCAACAAGCAGAAGTCTGGTAGCTTCCCCCACTGCTTTCCTTAAAAGGGTAGCAAGGTTTGTTCCAAATTCGGATTCTGCACGTCTACACGGGGCGGCTGGCAGCTCTTACACAGAAAAAGGAGCAGGAAGGAAGAGCAGTGCCGGAGGGGAGTGCGTAGGGAGTCGCTCTCCACTAGTCCTTGGGCATTGCTATGGGAACAACCTGAGCGAGGAGGACGTGTCTGGAGCAGCGGGCTCCGCCCTAAGCTCTCCGCCGAGTCTGCTCCAGCCGAGCGCAGGGCGCCGAGGCAGCAAACGCGCGCTTGGCATGGACCTCGCCAGACCCCGTAGGGAGCGGCTCCTTCGCTTGCCTTGTGTCTCTTAGCAACCGCAGCCTGGACAGGAGCCGCTGGGCGTAAGGTCTGGGGGGGCCGACGGCAGGGTGTGGGGTAGCGGCCCGCTCTACCCCCAGAGTCCCCATGGGCGCTGACTCCCGGGGGGCTCACCCACCGGGGCCGAGGGTCTGCGGGCTTCCGTGCGGGGAGAGGAGCTCGCAGGACCGGGGTAGCCTAGGGAGCGGGCTGGCTGCGGGGGCAGAGTCTGCTCCCCACCCTCCCCGTTCAGCGCCGCAGGGGAGCGGGGCGGGGTGGGTCCGTGGGTCGGTCTCACGTGGCAGATCCTGCCGCGCTCCCTCGTTCAGCCCTCCCTGTTATGAGACCGGATGAGTGGGAGCGAGCCGGGTGGTTGTTACCGTGTCGGTAGGTTCCCCTGCTGATGGGGAGGGAGGGGGTCCAATCCCGCATGTCTTGCACCCACACACAATAACTGCTGACTGCAAATGCAGCGCGACAAGCTGTAGGATCGCCCCCCCCCGCGCTTTTTATTCTTCTCTTCCAATGACGCCCCCAGCGTTAAAGATCGACATGGTTTAAAATAAGAACCAGGGTTTTTTGCATGGATACCGCTGTGATATCTCACAGGAATGAAGCATCTGCCAGTTAAAATCCGTTTTCAGACAACAAGCCTCTCATTTCACTCGCACGGTTTGGCAGAGCCCCATCCATGACACTGCCGCCAAGACAAGTACTTCATGTGTCCGTGATTGGACCCTAGCACAAGCGCTTGCATATATTCTTATTTTATGAGCTCATTAGTGCCCTGACATAGTTTGATTAGGAAATCCTAAGCTTATCCTGAGCACTTAATTTAAACGTAAGAGCACAGTAGTGTACAAAGCCAGAAAGACACTGAACTTTAGTTGGACCAGATCAGAGTAAAAGCGTCCCCAGCCCTCATTCAAGTGAAAAGTGCTTTATTGCCTTTGGCTTCAGTGGGACAATGTGAGTGGCGAGGGGTTGCAGGATTGAGCATTTTCTGCAGCTCTGCATCTCCCACAATTCTGCTACATCTGGATGCTCCCCTCCATGCTGCAGTTTGCGAAGGCAGTTCAAAGCTGTAGCACAGCGTTTGCTGGCCACTCCTTCTTCTCCCGCTTACCCAGAGGCACAGCAGTCAAGGGGCAGTTTGTTTTCTCATAATCTTTTTTGTCTTCATTATTTTTTAACCATTTTTTCAGGCAATAGCGATTTTTTCCCCTTTGTTCCAAACCTTCTTCTTGGTTTAGGGTTTGTGCAGCAGCATGGCCACAGCTGTCGAAAGCCTCTGCAGCAGTGCTCCCCTGCTGAGTGCCTCTACCCCCTTTTAGGCATGGCACAGCAGCTGTGCCAAGTACTGGGGAAAGCACAAAAGATACTCAGTATGTGAGGGAGCTTCTCCAGGGTTGGCAGAGGGTATATTATGACCAGCTTGCTGCCAGCCAGCCAAACCTAGCACTTCTAGGACACAGGACTCTGAGTTGGACAGGCATGTTGGGGCCCCTACTCCCCCCAAATAGCCATGACTCCATTGCAAAAGTCACAGAGCAGATCAGGTAGAGGCTCTAAGGAGGTGGAGGACTTTATCCAGATGACTCAGAAGAGGAGGTAAGTCTTGGGGTCACACAGGCCCTCACAGTTAAGACCTTGGCAGGGCTACTGGTCCTCCTCCACAGGTCTAGAAATGGGTCTTAAGCACCTTAGGAGGAAAAGCAGGGTTCATAATCAGCCCCTTCCCTCTCAGTTAGAGCCAGGAAACTCTCATAATGAGATTCCATCCTCTGCTTGGGGGAGTAGGACACTGAAGGGAGGGACTCAGATGGAGAAGTTTCTAGATTGTGCCCTGATTACAGCCAGGCAGTAATATTCTTAAAGTAGACCAAAAGAACTGAAAAGGGAAAGAAAAAGTACAAAAAATCTAGAAGGTTCTGTCCTTTGAGTTGGTCTCCTTCACTGACGAAGGAGAGTTTTTCAGGCTTTGAATCTGAGTAGGATTTGTACAAAAAAAAAAAAAAAAAAAGCAACATTTTTTTTCCCCTGTGAAGTTTGAGGCTATGTGCAAAAAGGTTGGGGTCACAATCCTGATCCATCCTGAGCAGATTCCTGAAAATAAGCCTCAAAGCAGATACTTTTCTTCAAAATCTTCCCCTGAGGCTGGAATTCTCCTCTATTTCTCTTTCGAGGATGTGATCAGGGAGGAATGGGAAAACCTGATGCAGATACCATATTAACAAGCCTGATCTTAGGTTCTGCAAGCTGCAAGAACCAAAGAATGCTCTTACTGAAGTCTCAGAAGGAATAAAGGTATCTTCACAAGATCTATAGCAGCGATTCTCAGTCAGCGGGCCACATGCGACCCAATTAGCAGATAGCTGCGGCTCGGCTCAGCTCTGGGCTAAAGGGCCAGCCCGCATGGCAGGGTGGAGGTTCCCGGCTGCCCCATGGGGTCAAGGGTCTGGGGCTGCTGGGTAGGGAATCCAGGGCAGCCTCACAAGCTCCAGAGTCCGGGGCTGCTGCCCATCTCCAGGACAGCTGGCGAGCCGTGCATGACGAAGTTCTGAGGTGTGCAGCCAGCTGGCTCTGCATGGGGTCCTGGCTCGGGGTCCAGGCTGCCACTGCCCTGCCAATCTCCTACGTATGAGTAATCTGTCACATTTTAGAAAGGTAATATAACAAAAGATGCTGGCATGTAATTACATGTTGAACTAACCAGAATGTAATGTAAGTATAATAAAACGCTGTCTTTTCAGTAAGGGAGAAGCACTGGAATTTTAATCTTGAAGCAAAGATGCAAGTGTTTATGCCTGAGCCTCAGATTTATGTAGAAAGAACTCTGGGCCTCATCAAACCAGATGTCATTGACAAAGAAGAAGAAATAGAAGATATAATTCTCAGATCAGGATTCACCATTGTTCAGGTAATATATGCAGTACATAAAACAAGGTTCTGCACACTGTTGTTTTTGATTTTGAAGTTTGTTTATGGTCTGATAAGCAAGATGCAGAAACCACCAATTTGGCTGAGGTAATGCACCCTTTCTACACAGATCCCCATTATACATCATTTGAAAGCTTATGTTTACTTTAAGATGAGGTATGATTTGGAGCAGTCAAGTGGTACCATTATCATAGCAATGGGGATAAACAATAACACTAACATCAACGTGTTAAAATGGCCACTGTGAAATATTTGCATTAGTTTCTGTTAGGCCAATGACTATGTATTATTTCAAGACATAAAATTGGATTTCTTTGAGATCTATCACAATAACAATTCAAAGGATTGTATAAGTCCTATATATTTGTAAAAAGTATCATTGAAATGTAATAGCACTAGTGACATTTCTAGTCAACATTATTATCTTCCATCTTGTTCATCATTGTGATCCCTGTCGAAAGTGCGTGGATTATCATAGTCTTCGTTACATTAGCATGTGCACCGTTCTGTGCAGGAAAGATTGTTCTGAGTATAGACCTTGATGCTTGTGCAGCGATCCCTTCTTTTGCAGGCACAAATAAGATCTTGTAGATGCTCAGATGCCACTGGGCCCTTGAAGAATGCAAGAAGCAGTTCATCATCCACCTATTTCCATTGCTATTTCAATGTGATCCAATATCTGGTTTACCTCTGTGTGAAGACATTCAAATCTGTAATTGCCAAGATGCTCTTTTGACATGTTCTTCAAAACTGTCCTCACCTGGTGAGAGTTGGCTAGTGACTTGTCCTTTTTGATAGCTAGATTGAGGTACAAACAACTCCCATCTCTGGAGGTCTCCTTTTCTTGCTTGTTCTGGTCATACAGCACTGCTACCAACTTCCTTGCTGCCCATCACTTTCTCCCAGTTTGGCAAGATCTCTCCTTTGTTTTTACAGTATTAAACACAGAAATTTTTCCCCAGTACCAGATAGGGATGAGAGAGTCACATCCTCCTAATGTGTGTACAGCAAGAAGTATGTTTCAGAAATCAGGAGTGAGTGTGTCACAAATTGCATGCAAAGGTATGAAGCAGTGCTAGTCAGTGTGCTGGTAATGGTGCCTGTTTCCATCTACATGTTATCTTTGTGTTCAAGCAAGGGCCAAAATATCTGTATCAGGTGACCTAATTACTATGGTTTCTTTGACACCAAGAGATCCAAAAGCCATGTTAGCACATATAACATGTAGAAGCATCCTTGTATCCACTTTCTCTTCAGTACTTCACACATCTTGAGCTTCTTTACTACCTCTACTGGGGATGGACTTTGCCATTGGAAAAGCCTCTAGCAAGGAGGAGTGTTTGTGTTGGAGGCCTTCCTACACTGTTAGGGGCATTTTGAACCATATGTTCACAGAGGAATTTTACAAGTGATTGCTTGTTGTATGCCACATTTTGACACTTTTTCCATGGAAGCACAGAGCATCCACCAATCACCTGGTATTTCTTGCATTCAATCTTGGATCCTGTCCTGGCTCTCTTTATGAAGTTTTCACAGAGTTACTGTTATATCTGTCAAAGATTTCAGTTACAGAATAAGCTTTGTCAAATCCTTTTAGGACCTGCCTCAGGTACTCAGCAGCCAATTCATTGAATGTGTGAAATTTGTCTCCAGCCATCATTTGTATGAAAACCATAGTATCTCTGATGTACACTGTGATTTCTTTATTGCATGCTCTTAGCTCATTAATTTCTTCAGCTTAATTTCCAGATGATGCCCCTAATTAAGCTTCGTCTGCTCTTAGAGTTCCATGCGCATGGAAGAGAGACGTAGACTTAGGTCCTATTGAGTGACTAAGAACAGTTGCCATTGAAACATCGTCTCTGCATCTTGCTAAGGACAGGACTGTGCAGAAAACAATTTCTGGACTGAGAGCTGCTGTGATTCTCTCTTCCTTGCCAAACTTACAATTGGCATTACCATTTCAGCTAATGTTTTGACGCCACATTTCTTGGCTGGGCTGAAGAGGTTATGTGTCCCATCAGAGTCAAGTACACTTCTCTCAAATCTCTCCATTTGTTCTTCACCAACATCTGCTATTTTCAGTAGAGAATCTTGTACTTCTGTTACATGCAATCTAGTAGATACGTTGATAAGCATTTCTGGATGTGATTCAGAGTCAAATGAGTTTTTGTCATATGGTGGGTAAGATCTGTCACATGCTCCTCATCCCTCTTCAGTACAGAAGCAAGGGCTTGTTTGTGGACTTTATCTTCACTACTTCTTGTTAGGCCACTTTTTTCTCTGTTAGCTTTTGCATATTCATAATATGAAGTTGTGTATTGTTATCTCTAACACTAATACTAACCTGTGCATAAGTGTCACTCAATTCAAAAGCTAGTTCCTAGAATATTTCAAAGGCTAGTACTGCATGCATAGGCAATTATAAATTAAAACCCACTCTGAGGCAAACTAGATGCTACATTGTATGTACAAAAGTTTACAAATGAAGAAGCATTCCTTTAGGAATTCACATATATTTATATCTACCCATTATGCAGTACGAATTATGGACACGCAATCTACTGTTACTGATGAACAACTTTCAATGTTAGACTGATCTGGTCAGCCAATTTCAACTGAAAAAATAGAAAACTATTATATTCACTTGCAACACATTACAATTAAGAATATGCAATGTGAAAACATTTAATGTTAGTATATTTTAAAATGTTCATATTCGCTGTCTTTGCCAAATGCTAAGCAGCTTAATCATTTTGGGGAGGGGGGAACTTTCCCATGCAAAACCAATAAAAATCTTTTAATACATTGTCATTTGCTAGGTGTGACTGATAATTTCAACACCTTAATGTGGTGTTCAACTTAAACATAAAAACTGTTTTATAGCCATGTTGGAGTATTTCTAGAACTGTGCAAAAAATGACACTTCCTCATTCTGGGTACTTTAGTTTCAGCTTTCCTACAGACTTATAACATCACTTGACAGCTCAACATCATCCTTCATCTAAACATACATAAAATAAGCTTTCAAATGAGGTATGATGTGCAGAGGAGGATACATTAAACTCCAAAAATATGGCTCTTTTTGGAGAATTGCCTCACGCCTAAGAAAAGTGATTTCAAAAATAGCATCCTTAGGTTCCATATTTATTATACCTGAATGTTCCTTATCAAATGGCTTAGTTTACAAGCAGGGATGCTGGAACAATTTTTATGCTGATCATGGAAACTATAGAAAGCATGTATTTGGTGATGGTTATTACTACTTCAAGCCCAGGGGTGCAGCAGTACACCCAGCACTTGTCGTTCCAGCACCACTGTTTACAAGTCAGAACAAGATTTTTCTAACGGCCAGTACTGTAAATATAACATAGTATCTGAAAATCAATTAATACTTTATATATATCGGCAACCACCATCACCAGAAGGGAAGATTCTAGCAGTACAAATGAGCTGGTAATTATGCTGCTGCTGCAAAAGGTGGAACAGAATGCAGCTTCCATAGAAACATTGACTCTGCATTGCTGGCAGCAGGGAAAACATTGGGTTTGTCAATAAACTTTGTACTCGTGACTTTGATAACACATAGGGAGCAGATACATGCAGTGTCAAGCAACAATGTAAACTAAATCACTTTTCTAAGAATACAGCAGAATCTCACCAAGTCTTTTCTGTTGTATGCATTTGCCAATTTCATTGCAATTCATTGATTTGCAGTGGGTCTCCAGTCACTGCAGTTTTTAAACTCTCTCATTATAGAACAGAAGTGAATTAGCACTGTCACCTCAGTATGGAAGTGGAGGCATCACCTTCCCTTGCAGCCTCAGGAGCAACTCTGATGTGAACCAGGAGCATTCTGAGCAGCATGTTTATCTCTTAACTACCAAACACCTGGCCATATGCTGAATTGCAGGGGAGAGGGGAGAGTGTAGCTCTGGCTCCTCCATTGCCTGCTTCCCTGCCAGGCCATTGGAGGCCCAGTGGGAGCTGGATAGAAGATCAACTGGGTGTGGCTGAGCCTAGGGAAATATCTAGAAAAGGATGTTCCAGGAGCTATGGGGAGGGAGTTGTAAGAGTTGGCAGTGCCACTTCTATACCAGCAGGAATTCCCAATAGCAGACTTGTAGGGTGGATTTGCTCCTTTTCCACTGCAGAAGAAGCAAAGTGGACCAAAGATGTGCCCCAAAGTATAGGTTGTGGTCTCTTGACCTCTGAATTAATATGTGCAACTCTCAGGCCGTAAATGTTGGGTATTACCGGCTTAAAGTAATTATTGTTCATTGGATTTTAGGAACTGGCCACTAGATGTCACCATTATACAGCTGTGATGAATTATTTTGTCTTTTAGAAGTAGTAGTTCAGAAACGTAAGTGGAGCAAGTTGAGCTGTTCAGAAACAGCCTGATAGACAAATAAAACTTTTTATTCAGCTCATTTGAAATGTTCCTTCTCAGCCCATTAAATTCCAGTTACTAAAATAGTAGGTGTCAAGTATACTATGGAATTATATATGAAACTTTAATGGAGTAAGGACTAGAAAACTTTACTTTCATTTTTTTTTCAAAATCATTATTTTCTGTATCATTTTTAGTACATCAGCAAAGATTCCCCCCCCCCCAAAAAAAAACCATTTTATTTGCTTTACATGTAATGTATCAAATTTCACAAAGATAAAATCTGAGAACTGGTAACGTACAGTGCTTAAAGCTTCCCGTGACGTGCCAGTGACCTCAATATTAAAGTCAATAGGAACGGAAGGAGCTCCATATGTCAGAGGGTTGGGCTCAAAGATCACAAATTTTCCTTTAGTTTCTTTTACTTGCTTTCTTTAGTGAATGTTGTATGCTAACTCAGTCCCCACTGATAATCTACCACTGATAATCTGACCCACTGATAATTTTCTTAATCCTTGCTACCTGCAAGATAGTTAGTTATTCTGGAAAATATACCAATATATATACTTTGAATGAAAAATAGAACAGTTCTGTAGATTGTGGTCAAGGATGAAGAGAAGATTGCATAAAAGTGCGAAATACTATTGGTGAGCTGAATAATTAAACCACAGACCACTGATAATGCATTCAGTTTCTTGTATACAGTCTAATTAGAATAATGCATTAGGTCAAACATCAATTTAAAAAAAGCTATAGTATGTTTATGGTTAGAAAATTGACTAAGATGACATCGTACTCAGACGATCTGCTCTTGTGTGTATTCTGATTTGTGTCTGCTTAACATACTGACAAAGAGTAAGTTTTTACTACTCTTCATTCCTGTAAGCATTGCAGAACCAATACAGCTCGGGGAGAGTGAGCTTATTTGTCCAGTTGTAAATCATCAACAAAAATTGACATTTCCATTTGCGGAATATTCATTACTACTTGAGACAGAAAGAATACAACTTGTCTTTCAGAGCCCCGTTGAGCTTACAGGGTTGGCGGTCAGAAAAAAATGGTTTACTTGTACGTTGCTCAGATTTTGTGTAGGAGCTACTAAGACACAAACATGAGATCCCACAATACCATTTTGTCACATTTCAGCATGTTTTTAAAGAAGACATAATGGCTGCTGATGAATAGCTTAATGTAGGAAATTGGAGAGTTATAATTCATTACAAGTGGTGGAAAATATAAATTTTGCAATATACCATTTTTATGTAAATCTTGGTGTTGTTCATCCATGAATAATACAGTATATGCTTAAAATAGAAGCTTACTTTTTCCTTTTCTTTGTTTTCTAGAAACGAAAGCTCCAACTAAGCCCAGAGCAATGCAGCAACTTTTATGCAGATCAATATGGCAAAATGTTTTTTCCTAATTTAACAGCATATATGAGTTCTGGGCCTTTAGTTGCTATGGTTCTTGCCAGACATAATGCTATCGCATACTGGAAAGAATTGATTGGACCATCAAATAGCATACGAGCTAAGGAAACACATCCTGACAGGTAACTTACTGAAGAATAGATTTAGGGTCAAATCTTGGCCTCACTGAAGTCAAGGGTTGACTTCACTAGGGTGGTGATTTCATCCTTACTGTACAAAATTAAAAAGATTTGGGCCAACCTTTTTCATTTTGAAATTATGGCACAAAAAAGAAACAAAAGATTTTAAGTGGAAAGATTTTGTTAATTGAACCTCACTTATTGTATTTATTGCAATCTGAGTGAGAGAGTCATCCAAACTCTTTTCTCTGTTGCTTTTAGTTTAAGAGCTATCTATGGGACAGATGATCTGAGGAATGCAGTTCATGGCAGTATCAGATTTTCCTCAGCAGAAAGAGAAATTCGATTCATGTTTCCTGAAGGTACAGAGTTAGCATTTATTTGCCTGTAAACTGCAAGTCGTCTTTAGGAGTGTATGGCTCCTGCCCTATTCCTCACTGTTAGCCAAACATTCAATATAGAACCTACGCTCATAAAGGGGGTTTGAAAAATGTTTTAGAACAGTTTTGTCCTGTTTTCATTGATAACTAAACTATGGCTGAGCTCCTTTGCCATGTGGAGCAGAAAATAGCAAAATGTATTTGAAGAGCTGCCCAAATCACAATGGTTGGGAATTAATTTCCCTTTTTCTTCACAGATACTGCAAATGCCGCTCTATGACATTGGAATTGGGGTGGGCAAATTCAGGGACTGGGAGGAACCATGGAGCTATTTCATTTCAGCATGTTTCACTAGGAGCAGAGTGGCTTTCCAAGTGAAACCCTGCCCTGGAATTACTCTTGATCTGATATGGTTGAATTCCCTCTTCTGAGACTGGGGTATGCAGATTCATGCTCATCTACTGGTGGAGGGTCACATGGCAGTACAGTTCAGGAACCAAGTTCCAATTGGCATGGACAAAGACACCTGTGAGCTTTGGGACAGAGCTCTTTGCTTGTTCCATAGGTTGAGGGGAAGTATGACACAATCCTCAAAGGAGTGATTCTAAGCAAATCTGTGATTAGATACTCATGGAGTTTCCTATCCACTACATCAGCAAACCAAATAGGAGTAGTATGTGGTCCTGAGTTTAAAACCATTTTAGTTGGAACTATGTTTAAACAGAATTCAGACCACTTGAAAACCTGTCTCAAAGCCTTTTGCAGGTCTTTCTTTAGTATAAATGTTAGTATCTCTTTTCCCCGGAGATCATGCATTTTCCCTCTTCTGAATCCCATGTAAACCATTATGCCTCTTGTCCCTTGCTCCAAAATAAAAGTTCAGTAGTTTCTTCAGAACCAGCTCCACAGCAGTAGTGGGGCACTGAAGAAGTAGCCTCCAGTGGGCTCTCCTTTGCCCAATAAATACCAGTGAAATGGGTGGGTCCTCAATTAGACTTATTTCTTCCTCTCCTCCAATCAGCTATAAGGGTGTTTTGGGTTTTTTTCCCCTGGACCAACCACTGCCAGTGTATGATCACCCAAGATACAATATCCAGGAGCTCCATTCCTCTTAGAATTGCTTTCAGGGCAATACTCTGCAGTAGCTCTTTGCCATGTGTATGTCTTGCAGAGGTGCCATGTGTATGTCTTGCAGAGAAGCCATACAAAGGGTTAAGTATTATTAATTAAAAGGAAAATATAACCACAGTATATTAAACACTTGAAGAAAGTAATTTTTTAACATTATAAGCAAATTGCTTTGCAGTAATTCAACTCACATGGCTATTCTTTCCAGTGATTACTGAGCCAATTCCAGTTGGACAAACTGCTAGGGATTACCTGAACCTCTATGTCAATCCTACACTGCTAGCTGGGCTCACCGAGCTTTGTAAACAGAAACCAGCAGATCCATTGGTATGTATGCTGTCATACAGAATTCTTACCTTGTGTTATGTTTGCTTTATGGTGATGTTCATGGTTCCTGATAATATTTCGAGGAAAGCTGCTTTGCCTCTTTTTTTTTTTTGGGTAGAAATCGAGGGCCAACTAAGGTACACTGATGTCAAATATCTGCCCTTCTACCTAGCTTAGCTCAGAGAAACCAGAACTGGGTACCATTGGGCATGCATGAGATTAAATGCTTTGACAGTTTGCTAATGCAGAGAATATGCAATGAAGCTTTGGCAGATATTTAGAAAATATTTTTATGCAAGCTCCCTCAAAAAAGATTTCTGTATTTTAACTTCTGCTATATGTGCTACAATTAGTAATATCAAATTCACCGCTTATTTTAGGTAGGGACTCTCTAAGTCATGTGATCACATTCACCCTAGTTAACGTAAACTCTGACCCCTGAGTAGTTTTCCAATGAAACCATCTACAGGTGTCCAACCGTTTTCTTATGACCCCTTTCAGTCATCTATACTGGTGCAATGAATTTGGTATAAATGCGCAAGTCACTCACTAAACCTCTTGATCTTCTGTCATCATTACTCTTAAGCATCTTATCCAAAGTCTACTTGAAGTGAATGGAAAGATTCCCATATGACTGCGTGAACTTTGGTCCAGGACATAAAATCTTTAATTTTCTTTCAAGTTGAAAAATGTAGGAGTCTTCCTTGCCCCTTAACTATGCTAATGTTTTACTCCTATATCATCCTGTCTGTACATCTTCTATCACTGTTCTCTTTGTCTTGACTCTCCCTCAGCTGAAATACTTATTCTTGTTGTTTTAATCATTTCTCTAAAATGCAGTAACTATAACCTTTTCCTCCCAACTACACTATTTTTTGTTACTGTGTATGAATTCAACTGTTTTGTGTTTAGTGTTCAGATCTGCTCAATGCCTTAGTCCCTTAGCTTCTTCAGTTTTGATCTTCTCTTTAACATGCTAAGATTATTGTATTTAGTCTACCTGTCTGTAACTCTTGACAAAGCATTGTGTTCATATCTGATACTAATCCCTGCTTCCATTTCCCTTCTACTACTCTATCAATTCTCCTCTTCCTTCACAGTGCTGTAAGCAGTTTACTAGTACTTAACACTTGACATCCACTAATTAGTGTTCAACAGCCCTATGAAGTATGCAAGTATGTGTGATAAACTCCATTTTACAAATGGAGAAATCAAGGCAGAGTGATTAAGTAATTTGCCTAAGGCCAGAGTGAGTCATTAGCAAATGGAATTAGAACTCAGGCATTCCTGCCTCTCACATCTGTGCTTAGATACCATTACAGTTTGCTAGAAAATTTGCATGATGTGCTGCGTTTTCAAAAAGTACCAGAACATCACATTTGTTGACTTCTCTAGGACTCCATTTCCTGCCTATAAGGGTTACTATAAGGTACTCAAACATGATTGTGGTGTAGAAAGTTGTGACGCTGATTTTGTATGAAGGGCTCAACATGTTAAAGTAACTGGCTGTGTTGATAGAACTGACATAATAATACTTTTCTGTAAGCATTTGAGTGCATATTCTATTTTCAAAATAGAATCCTTATGTTTATTATTTGTCCTGAGGTAGGGTTAAAATGCCCCTGTACAAACACTTATAGAGAGAGAGTCCCTGATGTGAAAAGTCTAAAATTCATTTTAAGCATCTCAAGACTGAAGAGCAATATGTAGTCTGAGTAGATTAAAAAGGCAAACTTGGTAACTAGAATTTATGGCTTACTATAAACTGGGATGTACAGTTCTGCATACTTTAATAGTGTCTCAAACAAAGGATGTGTTTAGTAGTGTCTATATCAAAATAGTGTCTTTAATAAAAAGGGTCAGTTTTATGGCAGTGAAATGGTTTTTAATGTTTTCTCTATATAGTTATATAAGTGACATTGAAGATGTTCTTTTCATCCTGTAGATTTGGTTTGCTGATTGGTTGATAGAACATAATCCCAATAAACCTAGGCTACAACAGCGGATGACTGTGGAAGAACCTTAAACATGAAAATCCAATGGAAATTTTGTCAAACACTATCAACTTAAGATGCTTATTAATATCATTTTCAGTGTATCCTTTCATTTGTAATTAATATTACATGAAATAAAAGTTAGTGTTATAACCAACTATAAATTAACTAGTAATCATTGGATAAGTTGAACTAGTAATTATTTGGTTTAGGAAATAATTCCTGTTCCTGTTAAATTAATAAATATAGAATCACATGCTGCAACTTATTGTGCTGGGTGATAAATGACATATTTTTAGTGACATTTTCCCTCTCTGCCTTGGTTTAACCTACCCATAGAAAATCAAGTTCTTATTTACACCACTGTATATCCAAAGTAATTAAATTGTTTCTAATTAGTTACTCAAGTGGCTGTTTCCAAAAGACACTTTTGACCTGTACTTTGCTAAATCAGGTTTTGCTTACAGTAGCTGCTTGTACTTCAACATAATGTTAAGTGACTAGATGTACTCCAAAAACCCTGTATGCATGCCTGCAGTTTTAGCACACTTGTTTGATCAGCAATAACAAGTAGCAAAATTACTTTGAAATAATATGATTCATTTGTGCCTGAGTTTCTAGTCAAGATAATCCTTGGAGGAAAGAAGTTCAAGGCAGATTTCAGTAACTGGCAGCTAATGGCCCAACAATTACGAATCAAAATCCCAAGATTTCTAATTAAAAGCCACAGGTAGGTGTATTTCTGATAGAGATCCAGAGTTTACTCCCTCTCCAATTTTTGTTTCACCATGTTCTAGTAGGAAGAAGTGTTAAAATTTAATCTTATCTTTAGTGAGAAAGTTCTTAAATTGCTTTACCTTAGTTACATTAAAGGTATATGTGAGTACTAATTTTTCTATATTATCGCTATATTTTTACAGTAAAATTAATTTATTCTACAGATAGGGAGTTTTACCGAGAATGGGATCTGAAGCACACAGTTCAAAGTGTGACAGGCTGATTCTCCTCCTCGACTGCCTTTTCTCAAGGAAGGAAGCTGATTTAGAATATCGTAGTAACGCCTTTTCCTTTAGGCTTTCTATACAAGCACTCAATCATAGTTTGCCTGGCTAGCATGAATTAAACATAACAGTTCTGAAACTTTTTTGCAATTCTGCTATGCTTGATCCATACCAGCCAGATGAACAATGTTCCGTACAGCTTTAGTGCTCCCATGGCAGGAGGGGGCTTTTATTAAATATGAAATGAGTTGTCCACATTCACAAAATAGTGCATCAAGATAAGATGCCTTCCTATTAGGTATGTTCTTCTATCTACTGGAGTAGCAAGATTAATTTTCAAATATCTGAATTTGGATATATTGTGGACATACTAGAACAGTGTGACTATTTAACACAAGCCAGTAGTAGTTCTTCCCACCTTTTACTGGAGAATATTACAGTAATACCAACTGAAAGGTTTCAAAAATCACAAGTCAGGCCCAAAAAATCATGAGGGGCTTAAAAATGAATAATATTAAAAAGACAAATGTTGGGTGCTTTTTACTTGCCTTTTGAGTCTTTAGGTGGTCACATTTTCAAGCTTTTCTCTACAACGATGGGGAGCTAAAAATTAACTTCCTTTTTTTTTAATGAAAGCTGTGTTTCTCCCATAATTCAATGACTCCAGGATCTGGGACTTTAAGAAGAAAACCAAATATCATGAGAGTTGACAATACCAGTATAAATATGTTGACTTTTTTCTAGTTTCTTAGTGTAGCCACGAAACTGAAAAATCAGTAATTCACACATATAGGAGTTGTACTCTTTAAGGTTTGAAAGAGCTGATGGTGCTAATTTTTTATAACCCTAGCAAGAAATAAGATGCTTCAGTCATTGAAGGATTTGTTTATTATGGATATATCATTTCAGTTTTTCTTTTCTGAGCTTTCAGATGCTGCTTGAGTTCAATAATGGCAAATGTTAGTGCCGACTCCTACTGGAATGTCTAGAACGCACTTCCATTTTTCTAAGAAATAACTGGTCCCTTGGGAGTTTGTGGAAGGAAAGACAGAGATTAGAAACTTTTTCTGAGGCAAGAGTCCGTAGGTTATTCACTGGATTGGAAATTGCTGAACAAGAGCTCTTTCTTAGCTTGATGAGTGCTGCTGAAAGGTAGGGTTACCATATTAGATTCCCAAAAAGAGAACACTGCCAGGGTGGGGTGGGGTGAAAGGAGCGGGAGCCCAGTTGGGGTGCTGGAGAGGGTACCACAAGCAGGAGTACTCAGTGGAGGTGGGGAGGGAAGTTTCACTCCCTGTCACGGTGGCAGGGCAGCTGGCACAAGCCCAGGACACAGCAACAGCCATCAGTCAATGACTGCCTGTGGGATCCCTTTCCCAGAAATGAGAGATGCAGCCTATGTGGGCGGGATCCGGGAGATGTGGCTTGCAGGGGAATGGCCCAATCAGCTGCAGATATAGGGGAGGGACCAATCAGGAAGCCGACCAATCAGGGAGCCGACCAATCAGGGTTCTTTCTGATCGTCAGCTTGTATGCTCTGCAAAAACCTAGGATATTTCCTGTTATTTTTAAAATCCTCCCCAAACAGAAATGAAACTCAAAATAGAGGCTTTGTCTGAGAAAATCCAAATGTATGGCAACTCTACAAAGAAATTACCAATTTCTTCACATGGATGGCTCATTGTAACATTGTGCACTATCCCTTTAAGGGCAGGGCTGGGTCCAGCACATGCAGGTTCCGGTGCCAGCCTCTTAAGGATTGGTTTTCTGGACGTTGTCCTTGGGAGGTCAGTGACTGCAGACTGGAAGTGAGACCTGCCTGGAGAAAATGTCAGGCTATATGAAAGAGCTGCCGCTGGCTCAGAATAGTGAGAAACTCAGAAAGGGCAGGGTGACCATGGCAAACTTTAAAGTGGCCCAAGGAAGAAGATTGGGAGAAGGCCTAGGAGACTTAAAAGCAAGGTGTCTTAACATGTGGCCCTGGGAAACAGTGTAGTTTGGAGTTTGAGGACAAATGTCTGACCAGGTTTTTAAGGTTCCAAAGCTGGATCCTGGAGTAATGGAAGGGCTCAAGCGCTCCACAATGCCACCTAGGAGACAGGATGTGGACAAGAATTTGGAGTCTTAGGAGATAAGATATTGTTACACCTTGGAGAGGTGAGAAGATGGACAGACCTTCAAAGAAGGACTGTGATCCAGCAAAAGACAGGTTTGAAGGACTGTGACTTTTCATTTGGATTTTGACTTCAATTTTTATTTGCGCCAGATTTTTATTGGTTTGATGGGCGGGGTAAGCACCAAATCACCATCTCACCGAAGCCCAGCTACCCAAAGATGAGAGGAAGCTAAAGCATGACTATGAGCTGACATTGAAGAGGTGAACCAGTCGTGGCACATACCCCATGCAGGGTCTGGTGATACATGTGTCTTTCTTTACCAACTCAAAATAGTTACACTGCCTGTTTAGATTTATTTCTCTACCCACATGCAGAAATATAGCTCATGAAGCCTAAATCTATAAAACAAGGAGTTTAACCTCTTACATTTAGACATATTTTTCAACAAAAATTAAGGTGGATTTCTTGCAGGAGGATGATACCATATGTTTCTTATCACATGGCATGAAGGCTATTCTTGGAACTGCAGATCCAGCAAGATTGGAGTGCATGGCTGCTCATCAGTTCCCTTTGGTCGATAAGTGATTTCTTATCTCTAAGAATAGCCTACATAAACTGCAGCGAGCCTCAAACATACCCTCTAAGATGGCAGCAACTTCAAGCAAAGCCCCTTCCCCTCTTTATTTTATATCAACCAGTTTAGAAGGCAGAGATCACAGCCTTCTGAGTGAACGAAGTTCCACAGATGGAGTTATTACTCAGAAGCTTATTATTTCACTTCAGCATCTGTGAGAAAAGGAGAGAATTAGATGGATATTTGCTAACACATATTTATCACTTAAGACTTGAGGAGAAATTTAATTCTTAGGACCATTTAGTAGCATCTTCTTCCTCCCTCCCCCCCCACCCTATAAAGTAGCTACTAATCTTGCACACCCTCAAGGGCCTAGAGGCCTGAGCAAGTCATCACATTGTTAATGAACTGATTAAACTGACTGATATGACAGCAGCAGAGTAAGCAAACTAAATTACTTTTCAGTCTTACATTTGAACAGCTGATCCTATCTAGAGGCAGACACAGTAAGTTTTATTGAACTTGCTTAACCAGAGCAGTCAGGTTAAGATAAGTCATCTCACTCTGGAGGATATACTGCAGTTTTCCATGGCCATTCCCAGCAATTGAATGTCTTCTAGAAATTCCAAGCCCTTGAATCTCCACTTCCTCTGAGCTTTCTATTGTAAAATATGAGCAGAAAACATATTGGGTGTTTTCTTTTGGGGAAAAAGCCCAAAAACAAAGTCTTGGCACATCCTAAAGCAGAAGCAAAATGCAAAACACATTTTTATTGTTTTTCTTTTGTAGTTCACTGTTAGGTGACATGTCCAAGGTTACATAGTAAGTGGCAACTCCGGCAACAGAAGCCCAATCTCGTCTAGTAACTTATTAATGTGAAGGCTTGACAAGGACAATACAGAGCAGGTGGAAATTAACCGCACAGATTTTTCCTTTCTATGCAATTTTCCATGACTTGTGTTTGAATAAAACACACTTGGCTCTCCAACCAAGGTAGCAATGTCATGTGTAAGGATTGGAGCATAGCAGGAAATAGGTAGTTGATTAGATGTAAAGGTTAGCGCTCTTCTCTGTTTCAGCAAGGCCCACTATTGCCTCGGGTAGCCCAGAAAGCTCTCAGCTCTGGAGATCCATTCACTGGGGGTTTGATGTGTCAGCAAATGATTGATAGGTAGCCTCCTAGAGAGGATGCCTGCCAAATTCTTGCGTTATTACCTCCTGCTCTCAGCTCCAGAGGGCCTTTTGTTGATCTTCCCAACCAGAAGTGAGGCATTGTTACAGACAAATGGGCAAATGATATTCTAATGATAACACTGAAGGACCAAGAATTCTCTTCAGTTTTACTTCGCAGGCATGTTTCACAGCTGAAGAGAGGTGATGCTATTGTAGGAAATAGTTTGCATGACCTGTTAGATACGTTTACATAGTCTTCTCCTGTGTTCTATTTCCCTCCTCAAAGTATCTTAAAATGTGGCTGACCCCATAGCTAGCAATGGAGAAAACTGGTTTGCTCATCCATAGCATAGCATGTGACACTACTCCTGAAAACTGACAGTAAAAATGGGGATGACTTTTATTGTCTCTGACTCCATATCAGATTTGCTTGATTTAAGTTTTTTTTTTCCTTTTTATCTTCTTTACAAAAATCAACCTCGCATTTGAAACTTGAGCTGAGAGTTATTTTTTTTTGTTGTTTTTTAATTCCTTACATATAATCAGAAATAAACATTCTGCAGAGGAAACTTGGGCTCCAATTGTGAACCCTTTACTGTCATGGGTGAGCACTGGCTCACATGAGGCAAACTCTTGAAGCCAGTGGAATTTGTGTGCTCCAGGGACCAATTTTGCTTTAAATTCTTTTGGCTTTGGAAAAGGATTTTCCAAACCACCCATCCTTCTGTGTAATCTCATTTATAGTCAATGCCTAAACTCTCATTTCCTTTGTAAGGAGACAGTTATGTTCTGTGGCATTTCCAGAAGCTGTACTGATTGTCAGGTTGGGAAATGCTGCACTTCCAGAAGCAGCGTCTTATTGCTTTGCTGGCCGGTGTTTCTTATCTCCTTTAGGAGTTGTAAAAGCCTTTTCTTACTGGGTGGCATTTCTGTTACAGCATGAATGACAGCAATGTTTTGAATTTATTTAGTTTCTGTGTTAGGCCTCTTCTCTTTTTTCTATGTGAGAAGATTCCCAGGAGTTTTTAACATACGCATGTGGATAAATCTCCTGCATGCACCATAAAGTCATTTGCCGTAGACCAATGGAAAGCAGTCATTACAGACTGATGTTTAAGCTTCAGAGATTAACACAGTCCTGCAATTGCAGTTACTTATTTTTATAATGTCTAATTTAGCAAATGAGCTGTGAAAAGTGTTAGGCATGGCAAAGGCTGCTCTAAAAGCATTGGGCCCAGCTATGCTTTCAGTTGTCCTAGTATAAATCCAGAAGAGTGACTCCATAGTCTGCATTCATAAGGAAAAATGAAAATCTGTGCAGCTGTGAAATCTGCTCAGCTGATTTATTATGTACCTGAAGCGCATTGTCTGTCAGTAGAGAAGGTATAGAGAACCCTCAATTCCCACTGAAATCAATGGGAGTTGTGCCTGATTACTACCGTGCTGATCTTGGCCAGTGTGCAGAAACACCTTCTTATGGCAAGCATCACTTTGGTAGAAGTACTGAGCCCAATCAATGGTAGTTTTGCCCCTGCAACGAAAGTTTGATCAGGCCCACTCAGTTTAAGACCAGTTTCCTCTTTCCTTGCCCACCACAGGTCTGGTAAGCACTGAAATCATTCTCTGTCAACTTATCACTTCCGAGTGAACCATCCCATTAGGGCATTTCAGGATCCATTTTTCTCCAGGGGCCTCCCATGCAAATATATGGAACTGAGTTTTGACCATGACTGTCTTTGTTTTGCAAACTTCTCTTGTAAACAAGACACCATGCTGGCTTGCCTGAATAGCACCATCAACTCAATTCAATAGGAGCAACAAAAGTTTAGGAAATGAAATCCCCATTCAATTTCCTATTCATGTAAATGATAGCTTATCATACTGATTATTAGCTTCATGCATTTAAGATCAGCCTGATGGTTTTAAAGTCTTTTATTGCTTTTTTATGAACTGCAATAAAACATATTGCCCCACCTGAGCAGAGTGCGTCTGCATTGAATAAATGTTAACTGAGTGCTACGAAAGCTGCAAACCCATCATTACATACAGCAAAGAATGCCACTGAACTACAAAGCCAACATGAAGCCCCTTCTTTGCTGTTTCAATTGCTAGTTCACTTCTGCAAAATATCTCTTTTAAATGACAACAGATCCTCTGACCTATCAATCGTGTTATTTGCAAACGTATTTTTAAAATACATCCCTCCAGTGAAAGGCACCGGCTTGTAATCAAAGGACAATAAGCACTAAATATTTGACCTGGCCCAATTTAACCTCTACTGAGTTCATTGGGAATCTTTCTTTTTCTTTGAGCTGGATCTGATCCCTAACTGCTAGAGTAGAATAGTGCATGTCAAGGCTACTAGTTTTTAATTCTGCCACTGCCATTGAATCTGTGTGACCAGTGTCTCAATTTCCCTATCTGTAACATAGATAGTAATTATCCACCTCCCATCCAAGCAACAATGGAATTGCAAGGCTAAATGGGCCAGTTTTCAAAGAGAGGGGGATAATGCACATGCACCTGTTGCATGCACTAAACTTTGGAGTGGAAATCTGGATAATTGTGGAGGGAAATGGGAAGTGCATACGCAATAACCTGATCTGCACATGTAGGTACCTACTTGTGTACAAAAGTGCTGTGTGTCACACTTGTATTTTGCATAGTTTACTAATTGCTCAGGGCCTTGATAATTTGATCATCAATGTTTTTCTATAATGGTATAGAGAATACCTGAATCTAGTGCACAGGTATTAGTCATGCTGGGTATACCAAATCAGTGCCCACGAAACTAGGTTATGTTGGCCAGCTTACTTTAGTCCAACAAAGGCTAATTTTTAACAGTAAAGTTTATGGAACTGCACGCTTATAGAGTCAGTAAATTGCACATCTGGCTTGATTTTATAATCCATTCTGAAGGTAAATGAATATCTTCCCAATCCGTTACTTTAACAACGGAAAGAGGAAGAAATCTAATATTTGAGGTGGACATAGAGTGATAAACTCCTACAGTAAGTAAGAAAAAGTCATAAGAAAAGCATTAGTTTGGTTCGTGTGTGTGTATGTGTGTGTGCGTGATATACACAACCAGGAATTCCATTTGTGCAAACAAATACTGCTAAGTGTATTTCTCACTTACAGATGTTTCATCTATCCAGGTTAAAATATGACGTTTACAGAACAACTCATTAGTGGTATAAACTAGCTCCAGTGAGTTCAGTAGGGCCATGCTAATTTACACCAGCTGAGGATTCATGGATTCCAAGGCCAGAAGGGACCACTGTGACCATCTAGTCTGATGTCCTGTATAACAAAGGCCATAGAACTTCCTCAAAATAATTCCTAGAGCAGAACTTTTAAAAAAACATCTAAATCTTAATTTAAAAATTGTCACTGATGGGGAATCCACCACGATCCTTAATAAGTTGTTCCAATGGTTAATTATTCTCACTGTTAAAGATGTGCTCCTTATCTCCACTCTCAATTTGTCTCACTTCAACTTCCAGCCATTGTATTCAGTAGTGTAGCCAGGGAGGGATCTGGGGGAACTGTTGAAGCCGCCTTAGGAGCATCCGATGCTGCAACACCGCCACTGAACAAAGCAGGAAAAGCGTCAAAATAGCTGCAGTTCTGTCTGCAGCATTTCAGCGGACATACCTGCTTCACCACTTTGTCCTGCGGCGGCGTTCTGGTGGCAGCTCCATCGCGTACGTTTTTTTGTCACAATTAGAAATATAACAGTCACCTTTTTCTTTTATGGTGGCACCTTTTTTTTTTTTGGACAGTTCCCTGTCCCAGGCTAGCAGCAGGAGCTGAGTTGGGCAGGCAGGGGACCTCCGCCGCTTTGGGGTTTCCCCACTGGTGCCTTGCCAGCCAGGGTCCCCCGCCTGCCCCACTCAGCTCCTGCTGCCAGCCTGGGACAGGGAGCCCAGGCTGGCAGCGGGAGCTGAGACCCCAGCTGGTAGGAGCCAGCAGGGGAAACGCCAAAGCCGCAGCGGGATGAGCGCTCAGCCCGCCGCTCTGGGGTTTTCCCTTGCAGGCTCCTGCCAGCCTGCTGTCAGCCTGGGTTCCCTATACCCAGGCTAGCAGCGGGAGCTGAGTCAGGCAGGCAGTGGGACTCCAGGTAGCAGGAGCCTGTGGAGGAAACCCCAAAGCAGCGGTGGGCTGAGCCACTCAGCCTGCCCCCGCTATGGGGTTCCCCCTGCTGGCCCCTTGCTAGCCAGGGTCCCCGCCTGCCCCACTCAGCACCTTCATCCAGGCAGGCAGTAGCCTGCCAGGAAAACACCAAAGCGGGCGGACTGACCCCCTCAGCCCCTCCCCTTCTGCCCAAAGCCTCCCCCCATTCCAGACTGGCACCCGAAGCCCTGACTACATGAAGATTCGGCACACCACCTCTGAAAGGTTGCCGACCCCTGTACTAGCTGCATCCCCAGTTACCTTTTGGTTTTCTTTTCACTGTTCCTTTTAGTTGCAGCCAATAAGTTATCAGAAGAAGGGATCTAAATGTGAAAGCATAATATAAATGAATAACACTTGGGAATTATCAGAGTCTTTCTGTGTTTGAAAGGCTCAGAACACACTTCAGCCCAACAGAGGTGTCCTGCCACAGCTTTGCAAGCAAAAACCATGCAAATCCTCCTGCTGCTGGGGATTCTCTCACTGTGGTTCTTCTGTTGGGGTGATGAAGTAAAAAGGTCAGGTAAAGGGAAGGCAAAATGGGGAGATCAAGGAATGTTTTTCTTTTCAGATCAAAATGGGCTGTATGTAATATATCCATATTCTGCTTTCACTTCGGTTTGGCTTTTAGCCAGCCTCCTCCTCTGTTCTCACCAATTACTTAATTTAAAAATTTACTTAGGCCTCCACCCTAAAAACACTTATGTATGTAAGTAGCCACATTCAACTCGCCCAACTCAGTGTGAATACTTGGGAAAGTTGCATGTGTAAGTGTTGGCAGCTCTCATCTGGACAGTGTGAGAGATGTCAAACCGGCTTGGGGAGAAACTGAACTTCTCAGCTGATTGTCCTCCAGTTGCTGTTGTCTGGGTACACACAGTAAACAAACAGCTCCTCCTTCACTGTGAGACATGAATGGAAAGGCTATTAGCTAGGGATAGGTGAACCAGTGTGGGATAAGAGTATTGTGCAATCCATGTTTAGAATATAATATCGGATGTGTGCTCTTTTATAGCATATAAATTTATGCATACAGAAGATACTGAACTAGATCCTCTGCTGTGTAAATTAGTGTAGCTCCATTGAGGTCAATGGAGTTATACTAATTTGTACCATTTGGGTATATGGCCAGCTGTCTAGATTCCTGGAGCGGCACTAATTTACACCAGCAGAGAACTGAGCCCATATTTATCCATCATAATACATAGCTTACTAGTGAGAAGCTGCCTTTCATATTTCTGTACTACATTCATTGGCTGTTTTGTTATAGACTCTGCTCTTTACTTACAACTAACAAAGTTTGAACATGAAAAGATCTAAATCACTATCATTTGCATCTGCCACTCATTTGTCCATGCAAAATAAGACCAATGGGTTTTGCACAAGTAAAATCTGTCATTTTTGCCAAAAATTCTGCATGCAAGAGATTGTGTGCTGGGATCTGAACACTTGACCCAGAGTGGATAGTCTGTTTAAGGTAAGAAAATTTCAGTTTTTTGAAGAAAAAGGATAAAAACTGGTTTATATAAGTTGCTTATCTTTTAGGCGTTGCCAGTTTTATAAGGCAAATCTTAAGTCAGACAAAGGAATTGTTTTCAATTTCATTTCCAACATAAAATGGACAGTCTTTCATAACGTATACAGATCAAGGACTTTATTATTTCCCCTCAGAAGCAGGTTTTTCTAACCAAAACGTTAACATTTCTTCTATTTTGCAAGGGAAAAACCAAAAAGTTCAATACAACTAATGTTGCAACTTTGCGGGTGTCTTAAGTTCAGGTCACAGCATGGGGTGCAGACTCATAGGGAGAATGCAATAACTTTCTGCATCTCTTTGAATGAGGGAAGAATTAACCCATTCAGCTAAATTAGTTAGCAAGGGACCCAGAGCTGAAGGAAGACTAAAGATTCCTGAAAGATCTCTTGGTAGAAAGAAGCTGAGTTGGTTTATTAAACTCAAAGACTTTTGATATTTGGGGTATTACAAAGCCTATATAGGCTGAGTAATCTGTTACTTGCTTCACAATGCCATCATGTTACCTTTCCTTGGATTCCCACCTCTGGAAAGCAATCACCTCTGCAGTTTTGGAAACCTAACACTGTAACAAACTTGCTGAAAGCACTAAGGCAGAGCTTCCCGGGAGGACCTCCAGTCCTACTCTTTGAAGGACAAAGCTGATATTTTGGATGCCCTGGATAACCAGGGTACAGTACAGTGGTGTGTGTTCTGAAGTTACAAGACTTATACACTTAACCCACTGAACATAGCTATGAAAAAATTGCCTTAATGTTTATTATAGGCTTTATCTGTTCTTATTTGTTGCCTCAGTCATCCCATGGAAAGTTGATTTCAGGTCTGGGTATTGGGAACTCTGGGTTCCATCCCAGTTTAGCCACAGACTTCTTGTTTGAGCTTGGGTAGATCATTTAACTCCCCTGTGTCTCAGGTTTCGTATCCGCAAGATGAAGATGGGGATACTGAATGCAGTTCCACTGTTCACAGCATTGGACGCAATAATGTGGTAGTAGTTTTGAAAATTCTGTGATATGCTGGAGGCCTACTGGGAACAATGGGACTGAAGTAGGTTGAAATATCATTTTGTAGGAAGACCAATATAAAGAACAGGATAGCAGAAATCTCTTGCCAACAGCTTGAGAGGTGGTTCTTTTCTGTATCTTTTCCAGTGCACTAATCTACCTAGAAGCCAAGTTTTGATTTAAGTGTTAGGAACAGGTCAGTGGCTTTACATATGATGACAAGATAGTTAAATTGTTAGACTTGGTTTACAAGTTAAATAGAGCCATCATTCATCCATATGTTGTGTTTCAGCCTTAGGCCTATTAGTTCCAGGGGTCTGCCCTGCAGGAAGCTAAAGACCTGGCTGTTCCTTTGTCTGTTATCCATTGAGACTCAATCACTAAGCCTATCTCCACTGCAGGGGACATAAATTCCCTCCTTCCCTGAACACATCCTTCTCCTACATGTCCATGTTGACGTATCTTGATCTGCTTCAAAGATGACCAAGAACTGGCTTTGATGGACTTGTTCTTCAAACCCTAGCACGCCAGCAAATTTGGACAATATCCTGAAGTCCTCCCTCAATTTTTTCATAAATGACAGTTTTGTCTCCTTAAGGACTCACTAAAACCTGAATAGGGATGTCACATTATGGCCCACTGTGAGCTTCAAAAGGCCATGAAACACAAAACATTGTTAGAACATGACTCTATAGAGCGCGTACCAGTGCGCACAATAAAGAAGAGATGCAAGGTGTGCTCCTCAAGCTGGCCAATCAGGAAACAGCATTTAAAAAGTCATGGGGTTCTAAGCAGGGAGGGGCATGTACCTTCCGGTCTAACTCACTCCTGGGCTATGGACACCCTCTGGCTTGGAGCAGACAGGAGATACTGGCTATCATGAGCCTGTGGGGAGAAAAGGCTGTGCAAGCACAACTATGGATCAGTTGTAGAAACCAGACATCTATGAGCAAATTGCCATGAGGGATGCAGGAAAAAGGGTACGACTGGGATCAGCAGCAATGGCACATGAAAGGAAAGAGGCTGGAGCAGGCATATCAGGAGGCCAACAGTCGATCTGAGCCGCAGACCAGCTGCTTTTACAAAGAGCTGCATGCCATACTTGGTGGAGACCCCACAACACCCTGCAGATGTTACTATGGTACCATGGATACCTCAGAGGAGCCCAAGTCACAGGCCTCTGGTGTGAACAGAAAAGAGGTGGAAGTGGAAGAAGAGGAGGATGGGGGACATGCGACTGGGGAGACCAACCATGCCACAAGCCAGGACCTGTTTGAGACTCCACCACAGTCCAGTCAGTCGAGCATGGGGGAGCCCGATGCAGGAGAAAGGAACCTCAGGTACATGTGTAAATTTATTTTCCATTTCTGTGATGGCACTCCCCAACTTACCAGAGCACAGCTATTGACTTTTCATTAATTTACTTGTGCTAGAAGAGGTAGCGGTACGACAAAGCGAGGTGGCGTTATTTGCATCTTCTTTTAATTCCCCTGTAAAGTTAGGTGGGGGAAAAGGGCATGCAGAGCAGTTTGTTTATGTACGCAGGGATGTCCTTTAAATTTTTTGCCTCTATCTTGACAAACCTTTCATGGAGGTACTCCTCAATCCTCTCCCAAAGATTTCTAGGGATGGCAGCCTTAATTATTTCTCTGCAGCAGAACGCTTTCACATGCCAGCTGGTGATAATTTCGGCAGGCACCATTACCGTAAAGAGGCTAGCAGCATACAGTCCAGGGTGGCTTCGGGATGCCAGCAGCAGTTGTGCTCTGTGTACCTTTGTTATTCTCAAGAGTGAGATATCAGCTAAAATCACCACCACCTCTGGAAAATAGTGCCTGTATTGAGTGCTATTGCCTTGTATTCATAGTTTCACGCAACCAAGCCATTCCCTCCTCATCTTTCTCACACTGGCAGGCCACGTGCACCATAACTGGAGCTGTGAGTGGTGCTTTGCACAAGCACTCTGAAGCAGAAGTGTCAATAAACAAGTCTTGTTTAAAACTTTAGGGGAGCAAGTTTCTGTTGTGACTATGCCGCTAATGGTACTTCTTTGTGTTAGCTGTAGCTGTTGCTGTTGTGGCCTCAAGGGGTTTCCGCTTCACACCCATAGAACACCCGACCCAGAGAAGGAGGAGAAAGAAGAGGACTCAGGATGACATGTTCAGCGAGATCCTACAGGCCAGTGCTGCATTAGATCATGAACATTAGACCTGGAGCATGAATATTGCAGACTGTATGGAGAAGAAAAGAGTTGACAGGAGAAAAGTGCAGGAGATGGAGAGGGAGATGCACCAAGACATAATGGGGCTTCTCCGGCAGCAAACACAGATGCTGCATGCTCTTGTGGACCTACAGGTTCAACAATGCTAAGCTCACCTCCCTTTGCAGTCCACAGAGAACTCCATTATAGCATCTCCCTACAAACACCCCCCTAACATTCCATGTGGCATACCCTTCCCACTTCATATCGGGGGACATTAAGGACAACCAACTTTCGTGTACACTGACCTGTGAGAGCCATGGTTGATGTTTGTGTAGCTAAAATGGACATGAAAGTTCCTTCCCCTGTTTCATAAATTTGTTAAGTTTTTAATGGATTTGCTTTTAACTCGTGCCAAAATTTTTTTTACTCAGCAAAACTCTGTTGTTTGGAAAATAAATCATCTTTATTAGTTGACAATATATGCTGTCCAATGGCTGGTGGCACCCATTTATTTGACATTGTACACTTTGAAACAACTCATAGGATCATTGACAAACACAAAATAATAATCATAAATGTACAGCAAGTACCACAAAATTAGTAGGTACATTGCCAGTGATATATTCATAGATGTGTATCAAGCACCACACAGTTCATAACAGGCCCACAAACTGCAGAGCCAGGTGGAACCCAGTATACCACAACACATTATGGTGACCCACTGTTAAAGAGCTTTGAAAGCCTCCTTGAGCCGTATAGCTCCACATGGAGCTTTTTTTATAGCCGTTGTATTTGTCTAAACAACAACTCCACCGCCATCCTGCTGGCAACTTTTCTTCATAGATAGTATGCAGGACACAGCAGGCAGCTATAACCACTGGAATATTTTTCTCATTTAAATCCAGTCTTGTTGACTAAAAGCTCATTTAACTGTCATTCGGCACCTGCTGAGCTGGTAATTGAACTTTTCTTGATGCTGTCATGGTAATATGGCTTCATGAGCCAAGGGAATGAGGGGTAGGGTGGGTCCGCAGGATCACTATTGGCACTTCAACATTGCCAATGGTAATCATCCAGTTGGGAAAGAAACTCCCTGCTTATACATTTCTGAACAGTGCTGTGTTCTTAAAAATGCAAGCAGCGTGCCCCTTCCCTGACCGGACAAAACGGATGTTGGTGAACTGTCCCCAGTGATGCACTAACACTTGCATAACCATATTAAAATAGCCCTTTTTGTTATTATACTCTGTGGCAAAGTGGTCTTGTGCCAAAATAGGGATAAGCATGCCATCCGTCATTCCACCGCAGTTCGGGAACCCCATTGCTGCAAAGTCATCCAGTATGTCTTGCAAAATGCCATGAGTCACAGTCCTATGTAGCAAGACATGATTAGTGGCCAGGCATGTTTGCATGACAGCAGACCCCACATTGGATTTTCCAACTCCAAAATGATTTCCCACTGACTGGTAGCAATCTGGCATTGCAAGTTTCCACAGTGTCATTGCCACGTGCTTCTCCACTGTCGATGCAGTTCTCATTCTGGGGTCCAGGAAATCATCAGATTCCCTGAAGCTCTTACTGTGGCTATACAGATACTGGCGGAGTTGTGCATCCTCTGCTTGCAACACTCATGATAATAGCGCAGAGCTGCTCAGGCTCCCTACTTCTGTCAGAGATGGCAGACAGTGACAAGTCCCACGCAGGTTTGTGAGATTTTTCAAAATAAAGTGAGAAAATGATGGGATAAAGGAGATGGCATTAGGAGGTGGAGAAAGTTGCATGATGGGAACTTGACCCTGCAGTGCCATTTGCCTCTGTGTGACTTGGTTCTGCCCCACCATGCATAGACAAAACTTCCCAAAAGTCTGTGCTGGATGATGGCATGTTGCATACTGGGATATCTAGGGTAAGGCTCCATAACTTGTGGAGCTTGGGCCAGCACATATGCCCACATGGCTACTAGGAGTGCATGCAGAGCGATAGCCAGGGAGCATGTTGGAGATTAGGTGCCACAGGAAGTACTGCCCAAAGGATCCAGAGTGACAGTTCTCTGAGGCCCTTTGATTGGCCAGACTTGCTATTTAATCCTGGAGGATGACCCAGGAAGTTGTCTGAATAACAGCACAGGCTTTTGTTCTGCTCTGGCTCCTGATCAGACCTTGTCTTCTGATACCTGACCCTAGCCTGACTCTCGCTTATTGATCCTGGCTCTGCCCATTCCTCAGATCCCTGACTGCTGACTTGTGGCTGGCCTTGATGTGTGGACACCAGCCTAGTTGTGACTGTTAGGCAAGCCTGCCTACACCCCAGTCCCTTGCACCGTGGTGCACCACTGTGCACTGAAACACTCACTCCTGGTGAGTATATGCAGTGCCAATGCAAGGAGCCAAGCATACACATGCACAAGCAATATACTAATTGTGTGTAAACCTGTGTTGGCAAACGTTTGTGGTATCTTAGTCTCTCTGTCACTTCTGCAATTCCAGACTAACACGGCTACCCCTCTGATTCTCTCTGTACTTCAGTATCTCCAACTGTCAAACAGGAATAAACGTACTTTAAAGGTTGTGGGTTTATCAAATAATAGGTGAATGTGGGCTGTACAAGTTCCTAAGAAAGGCTTTTAAACTGATGCCAAATATTAATAATATGATTCCTCAGTGGGGATGCTGTCTTTAAAAAAATCTGGAGAAATGTTTTAGAGGTACTGGACAGTTCTATAAGTGCTCCTAATGGGCACGCTACTCTGGCTAAAAAGCAGTAATTCAAACCATAATCTAGGGTGGCATTTGACCTAGTGAATAATATCTGAAAGATAGTTCTGCCATGGTTGTCAGCACATCCTGTGTTAAAGTAGCTGATGTCTTTTCAGGAGCTCGAATCCCATCTCCAATACAGAAGTGGCCTGTCAAGGAAACAGAGGTAAAATTTGCTGGATGATGTTATGGTACTGTAACCTTCAAGTTAAAATAAAGTAAGTGCTTATGATGAAAGAATGGTTATATTTTCATGTGTTCGTTTAGTAGCCCAACAATATATAGCAGCCTACCGATAAGTAGCTGTACTTCCATTGCTAGGAAATATGATCTCTAGGGGAGATAACAAGGTAGTTGGAAGGACATAGTTTCCCAAGGGTGCAGCTACCATCTTCTTGCAGTCAACTTTCAAAAGAAAAGAAATCAAGATTTTTGTCAGCAGTTAGCTTGATTATCAGGCACAGTGGCTAAACATACAATACTGTAGTAATCACAGTGACATGAAAATGGGTTACTTTCAAGATGATTTGCTATAGTACATTTCCATGCAGTGTTAGAACCCTGCTAAAACAGCGCTGTGGTATTGCAGTGTTAGAACCCTGCTAAAACAGCGCTGTGGTATGTATTTAACCAAGCAAGAGGAGTATTTCAGGACTTTATTAAGAAGTGATGTGCATTTAAAAATAAGAGTGCAGCTTTCTAAATGTTTTACTCTAGAAAAAGGAATGAGGCAGGATTATTTGGGCTATACTAGCATTTTATAACTTAGCACTATGATGAATCATATACCAGATCCCACTTAAATAAATATCGATTAAAGAATAGATCTTCTAAAACAGTCACTTTGTCCCTGCACCAAAACAAATTACAAAAAGTCCTTACTACTGGCAATACGGAGTGAATACCTACTACAGAATGTCTCTTAAGAGAAGACTTTTTATATTCATAAAGGTTATGGGGTCAATAGATTTCCTCTGCATATAAAAATTATTATATGTTCTTTCATATTTATCTATGTATCTATTATGCTGTCTTTGTATACCACACCTTTAAATCTCTAAGGACTCTGGGGCTTTGCTAGTGCAATGCCAGAGGGGAAGTGGCTGGTACCTTCTCTATTTGGGGAGCACTGGGATGAGCTAAAGAGGGCCTAGCATAGAACCTCAGGCTTGCCCTATATTGTTTTCCTGATGTGATGGGCCTTGTGGGTTGCTGCAGTGGTCCAGAATCACCTCAGTGAGAGATCTGAGGACTGGCAGCCATTTTGTGTTCAAGTCAGTACAGACTGTTACAGAAGCTAGATACACTGTGTGCTCTCATTTGGAGTCTTTACTCTTGTTCTTGTTTTGTCATTCTCTTAATAACTCATTTAGACTGAAAGTATCTATGTGCTTGGTGGGAATGGAGACATACCATATGAGGAATTCCAGTGAAATAAAAAGTCAGTTTTTTGGGGAATGGACTAGATGATCTCTTAAGGGCCGTTTAACTTCCAGTCCTATAACCTCCCACCTCTAGGTGACATTCTTTCTGCCGATGCCTATGCACAATTACCCACCTGTGTGGGAACTGGCCTCATGTAAGGGAGAACTTGGCTATCACCGTTATAAATGTTGCTGATTTATCAAGTGCAGAATTAGCTTCAGAACCTAAGCCAACACAAATAATGTTGCAATTATAAACATCCACAAGATGAGCTCTCTGACCGCCTAAGTAACTAAGGCAGATTTTAGAGATCACTGTCAGGCTAAATACAAGTGATAAGCCCTGGGGGGACAGGGTTTGATTTTGTAGCAAAATTCATTCTGATTTCAACTGGTGCAGGATAAGTGTCCCTGTTATAATGACAGCTTGTACATTTGTGGGATTTGAAACAGACTCATGTCCATCTTCCAGCATCCTGTTTCCAACAGAGGACCAGAGATTTCCCCAACACCGCTCCTGGGAGGGGTGTACACCCCCCCTGAATTTCCGAACACTCCCCCCCCCCTCCAGTTTTGTGAACTAGTTACATGCCAATTTTGGAAATTAGAATTGAAATTGAAACATCAGTACACGCTTTAAAAGCATATACAGTGTAGGATAAAATATGTGTATATGAAAAAGTATAATAGATTTGAAAAGTATGAACATAGACTAGCTTCCTTATACATTGTAAGCAAAGTCAAAATGAGTGCTCCCTGACAGCTAGTGATTACCTAGGGGCTGGGGGGGGGAAGGTTTCAGGACCAGATTGTATTTACATTTGCACCTAATCTACCTAGGTATCCAGAAAACAGAGCTATGTTGCAAGTGATAGATTTTGGCGGGGGCAGAGTTGCAAATCACTTTAATGGGGGGAGGGGGGAATGAAATGATGTTGTTCTTATTGTATGAGTAAAGGGCAGCAGAACTGTACTTAACCTGTGCTAATTGAGGGCATCAAGAGAGAAGGTGAGGACAGGTGTTTTGCTCTGATGGTCTGTCTTAGTCACAAGTGCTATTTGACCTGCCCTTCTCCACTGTTTAAAGACAGAACTGATTAAGATTCATAAAGAGTCTTTTGGTTTGTGACCACTACAGCTGAAATCACTGATAACCAAGTCACATAAGGACCAGGCTTCACATAAATATGTAGTGTAGGCCAGTACCTAGTCCTCTTGTGGAGACACTTTTCCTACCCCACTGAGAACTCAGTTGAAATCTCTGAAAGCTGGGTGGAACCTCAAGGGACCAACTCGCAGAGGTCACAGTGGCAAGTGGCAGCAGAAGGTGACAGGTGGCGCAGAGCCATTGGCAACAGAGCAAGGGAGTGAACGGTGGCACAACAAACAACAGTGGCCAGAGCGAACAGTGAGAAGCTGGAGGAACAAGCAAGGTGCCTTCTTGCCCCTCACCTGGGAGGTGAACTCACAAGAAAGCACCTCTGAACTCTGAGGAAAACAATGGTGAGTGGGGTGAGGTGGAGGGAAAAGTGAGGGGCTGCAGGGCACGTTAACTAAACATTTATTTTTGGACTATATTTTAGTGGCTTTGCTCCAGAATGCTACTGTAGATTTGTGACTGTGAATGGAAACTTATATAAGTGTTTAGTATCAGAGGGGTAGCCTGTGTTAGTCTGGATCTGCAAAAGTGACAGAGGATCTTGTAGCACCTTATAGACTAACAGATCTTAGGGATCCATAAGCTTTCATGGTCTAAGACCCACTCTATAAGATGCTACAAGACTCTTTGTTGCTTATATAAATGTGTTTCCTAATAGGCCAAGATTTTTAAAATGCATTATTTGCCAAGGTTGTTATCTCACATCATTGCTATCTTGAGAGGTCATTATGTTGGGAGTTTTTGTACTAAACATTATTATAATTAATTTTTACATAAGAATGGTCATACTGGGTCAGATATATATATGGACTAATGTTCATATAGCCTGGTATCCTGTCTTCTGACAGTGGTCAAGACCAGGTGCCCCAGAGGGAATGAACAGAATAGGTAATCATCAAGTGATCCATTCCCTGTTGCCCATTCCCAGCTTCTGACAAATAGGCTAGGGACACTCAGAGCATGGTGTTGCATCCCTCCCCATCCTGGCTAATAGCCACTGATGGACCTATCCTCCAGAAATTTATCTAGTTTTTTTTTAATCCTGTTATAGTTTTGGTCTTCACAGCATCCCCTGGCAAAGATTTTCATGGGTTGACTTCATGTGGTGTGAAGAATTACTTCCCTTTGTTTGTCTGCAAACAGTCTGCCTCAGGGAAGGGGGCTTGATGATGACTGGCAGTAGCCCAAACTGAGGCAAGGTGGGGATAGAGAGTTGGGGGTTCCCCAGGGAGGGGAGACCCAGAGGCAGAGACTGTGGGGGTATTGCCAGCGGGCAGCACCCCAGATACAAGGGCACTGGGGTCTGGGAAAGGCACAGGGGCCAGCGCACAGTGAGACACTGGCCTGCAGAGTGCGCTCCGAGCTGGAAAGAGCTAATTCCCAGACAACCAGCCGGAGGCGCCGTAGGGGTGAGTCGTTTAGCCGCTACCCCCCACCCCAAAAAAATTCGAACACCCTGCCTAATTTCAATTCCTGGGAAAAACACTGTAGAGGACAATGCCAGATGTCTCACCGAAAGGTGAGAAACTCCTATAATAAACCTAAATTTGCAGTTATATCTTGAGGGGAATGTTCTTCCTGGTGCCAGTTGGTGATCAGTTCATGTTCCAAGTGATAAGGATTGATAACCCTGATAATTCTATTGTAGTGTAGAGGCTGTTCCTATTCTTATCAATGCCTGACCTTTTAATTCTTTAGGAATTTAGTGAGCTATTTGCCTCAATAATATCCTAAAACACTGGGCTTTTCCGTTCATCTGTTTTAAATGTGTTGCCTTTTTGATTTTGTAAAGCACCCCCATGTTTTCTGGAACAGAGTAAATGGAAGTGCCCCACTGATATGAAAGAGTTTAAAACTGAGTTCATCTTTAAAAGAAAAGAAGAATGGCCAGACTGGGTCAGACTAATGGTCCATCTAGCCCAGTGTCCCGTCTTCTGACAGTGGCCGGTGCCAGATGCTTCTAATGGAGTGAGCAGAACAGGGTAATTTATCGAGTGATCCATCCTCTGTCATCCAGTCCAAGCTTCTAGTAGTCAGGAATTTCTATCAGTAGGAACTCCTGCCATTACCAGTTCTCTTGAAAGCAACATTTTCTGTCTAAATTCCATGCTCTATAAATGTTGTTTTCGAATGACATTCATGCTGAGTATGATCATAGCATTTTGTGTTAAAAGCAGTTATGTTTTTGTGACTCTTGAGAGAGACCCTCCCAACAGAAAACAGAGAGGGAAACTGCACTGAACTGTGGAAAATGCCTCACTCAGGGCAATCCCTCAAAGAGTGAAATAATCAGAGATGACCTAAGGCAGGCTCCCTATTGACGTGACATATTCTGGGTTAAAGTACAGGAAGTCATGAGCATCCATCTTCATCAGCCATTTATGTTATCTCTCCGAAGGTACCTGGCATGTATTTGAGGAGCTCTGGAAACCGGAGGTGCAATTTGGTGCTTCCCAACTGCCTAAAAGGCATTGGACTGTGATTTGTGACAGTTGTCTGGTGACTGATGAGATAAAGCTGCAATATATGCATGCCCTCTTCCTATCCCCTGATCATGCAGGAAAAGAGTTGTCTCAGTTCCTTACAGTTGCAGATCTAAGAGTTGGGCCTGAACTAACATAGCTAATCTGATGAACCCTGGACTGTGGGCTGTTTGAAATCAAGCTTCAAGTCCTGCCGCCTGAGCCCCTCTGCCGTAAATGTAAATTTTAGTTATGCCTGCTCCAGTTAAGCGCCCACTAACGTCTGCTGTCTCTGCAGACATACCAACATTTCATATGGGAATTACAGCTGTCATGCTGTATTGTGAAAAGGGTGTTTGTTGCTTCACTTGCCTGACGGAGGGTTACATTTGCAATTTGCTAAGAGCCCCAGGGATAAATTTGAACTCTGTCACAGAGGTATGGTCTGCAGTGGCGGCGGATGTAACCTCCCTATTCAGTGCAAGTACTCCTCCCGTGCCCCTGTCGCTTCCTTGCCCTGCCAAGGGGGCGTTGACCCCCCACACAAGCACCCTTTGCCCTGGCATTGCAGTGGACCCGGATGCCAGGCGCTGAAGAGTGAGGCTGCCCTGCACTCACCCAACAGCAGCAGCTCCTGTCCTGTAGAAGTGGGCCCGGTCCCTGCTCTGGGCATTGTGATCTGGTGCGCAGGGTCATGGCTTCATTCAGGTTTGGGCCATATTTGAGTAAGTGGCGTTGCGGCATGGGGTCACAGCGCCCAGGGCGGGGAGCTGGGTCCAGCCCTGCAGGGCAGGAGCTGCTGGGTGAGTCTGGGGTGGGCTTGCTCTTCAGCCCCCCTCTGGGGTCTTTTCATCCTGTTCTAGTGTAGACGGGGGGATGGAGGGAGCTGGTGTGAGTTGTTGGTGCCACAGGTCACAACACCAAAGCTCCGTGGGACAGGAGCTGCTGCTGCAAGGCTGCTGCAGAGCTTCTGTAGGCTTCTCCCTTGGCGTGCAGAGAGCACAGTCCCCAGCCTGCAGCGCTGCATCTTGTTTCAAGGTCTGGGATTGTTCAGTGCTTTGCAAGAGGTGCTCAGCCCCTCATGGGGTTGAGCCAGCTAGTTCCCCTCCTGCTTCCTGCCATGCTGCCAAACCAGGATTTCCTGTAAGTGATCCTAGGCCCACCCAGGAAACTTGGCCGGGGTGAAAAAGAAAAATGGAGTGAGATGGGCTGAAGTGGGAATGGGGTGTTGGGCCAGAGCAGAGTGATCGTCAGGAATTGTGTGACCAGACTGAGACTGGAGTTGTCATGTCTGTGTGAAGTACACGTCGAGGACATAAAAGGTTGCTACAAAGAGGAGGGAGAAGAATTGTTCTCCTTAACCTCTAGGGATAGGACAAGAAGCAATGGGCTTAAATTGCAGCAAGGGGGGTTTAGGTCAGACATGAGGAAAAAATTCCCAGCTGTCAGCGTGGTTAAGCACTGGAATAAATTGCCTTGGGAGGTTGTGGAATCTCCATCACTGGAGATTTTTAAGAGCAGGTTGGACAAACACCGGTCAGGGATGGTCTCACAGAGGTGGCCAACGTGTGGCTCCAGAGCCACATGTGGCTCTTCAGAAATTAATATGCAGCTCCTTGTATAGGCACCAACTCTGGGGCTGGGGTGCCCATGGGGAAAAATTGGTGGGTGCTCCACTGGCAGCTGAGCTCCCCATCCTGCCCCCCCAGCTCACCCCTGCCTCCACCCCTGAGCATGCCACGTCCCTGCTTCTCCTCCTAGGCTTGCCACCACGAAACAGGCTGTGGGAGGGAGGGGGAAGGAGCAGGAACGCTCAGGGGAGGAGGTGAGCAAGAGGCAGGGCCCGGGTGGAGATTTAGGGTAGGGGTCCAATAGGGGCAGGAAGGGGGCAGAGAGGGAGGGGACTTTGGGGAAGGGATTGGCATGGGGGCGGGGGGCGAGCACTCACTGGCACCCGGAGAAGTTGGCGCCTATGGCTATTGATGTATTACTGTGGCTCTTTGGCAATGTACATTGGTAAATTCTGACTCCTTCTCAGGCTCAGGCTGGCCACTCCTGGTCTAGAAGATAATACTTAGTCCTGCCTTGAGTGCAGGGGCCTGGTCTAGATGACCTCTCGAGGTCCCTTCCAGTCCTATGATTCTATGTTTTATACTGTGAGTTGTATTTCTGAAGGATCCGTGCTGCCACCTGTCAGAGATCTGAGCACATTCCACTAGTGTTGGAATTTGGACTGATCTATGGAATTGGGGGAACAAGCCCCACCTCCTGAGTCTGTCTGACTAGACTATCTGGGCTTTATTGCTGTCCAAAGTGGAGTAGGGATTGTGGGAAACCCCTTGTCTCCTTCAACAATGCCCCTGAATGGTATTGTGATAATAATAAGTAGTGCAGCATGGAGTTCTCTGCATTAATAGATAGCAAAAACACATTAAAAAATACCCTCTTCAGAACATACACAGGAAAAAGTTGATCTCACAAATGATAACCAGAGCTAGTGTGAATAGGCACTATAGGTCTGAACAAAAGCCCATTGAAATCAATGACAAGAGTCCCTCTGGCTTGAACAGGACCAAGTCCTAAAGGAGCTGTTCCACATTTCAGAACTCACCACTTTGCTGTCCTAGGCACACTCCAGGTCTGTGTTGAGACAAGCCTGCTCAACAGAGCCACACTTGCAGTGATTTTGAGATGCAGTCCAACTGTCTCCAAAGAAAAGAGGCTGAAGCCAACAAACTTATTCTGCATATGACCTGTGTTTGAGCCCAATCTGAGGTGAAAGGTTAAACCATTAACCCTGTGTCTCTCCCCACTGTTTTTTACAGTCTTTATTTCATCGTCGTCATCTTTTATTGCATACCAGGGGCTCCTGAAACCATTTGAGGAGGAAATTAAGGGCCATATACTGCCTAGGCTTTGCACACATATGACTCTTGAAGATCTGTTCTCTCTTGGATGTGCCCATATATAGCTTCCATTAATGTTAACAGGAGTCACAAGTAAGCACTGAAGGGAGAATAGAGGGAAGAACTCTTAAAGAAATGAGAAGACATCTAAAAGGCCACTGCTCAGTTCATTCTTCCTTCCCACCGTGTAACCCTCTTCTTTGAACCTCTTTGTTGGCTTCCTCGCTTCCATAACAGGTCCCAGCTCCTTGTCCTGACTTCCTAGGCCCTGCACCACTCTGCTCCTGGCTACATATCTGTTCTCATTTCCTCCTAGCCGTTTTCTGGGAAGTCTTCTCCCACTCTTGGTTGCATTCGTCATCCTTATGCTGCCCACTACTCTCAGGAGCTGCCTTCTACTTCTCAGGCATCAAGTATCCTCCCTCTCAATATCCTTTTAAGGTAAAAAGAGTTATGGGTCCAAGCCATAAAGCTGGCTCTAGATCTGAAAGCAGGCCCATCTGTTCAGAAAGCGCTCTTCATCTATGAAGCCTTTCAGTGCTGGTCTTTCTGAGGGTCCCCACTCAATGTAGAATTGTATTCTGGCCTATCATGGGTCTAAATAAATTTTCCTGTTTCAGAATGACGTTTTAGGCAGCTGAGGTCAAGGGACTGTCTCCTTACTTGTTCATGAAATAATGAGTTTACTGATAGCATTTTAGCAGTCTGGGGGGAAATAGCAAATATATATGCAAGTTATATCTATTTGGTTGTCTCCATCTCCCCTTATCCTTCATCATATTGCTCACCATCTTAGGTGGTATGCTCTCTAGGGCAGGGACTGTGCCTACCTCTGCTTGTACACCTTCTAGTGCAATCCCGAACAGGGCATTTGGATGCTATTAGAACATAAATATTTAATAATTATGACGTCATCCTCTCCAGTCATGCATAGCCCAAATTCAATACCAGGTATTCTCTCCCCTCTGAAAAATCTTTGGGCAATACCTGTAATGCTTATCTCAGGTTTTGCAAAAGGTAGCAGTTTTGTAAATGCTGAAACCATTAATTACCTGGACTGAATTGAAAAGAACTTTGTAGGGTTTCACTGCATTGTGCTGGCTATGACACATTAGATAGGCCTTGATATGGATATCAAAACTCACACAAAAGTAGTTCCACTGTCTAAATAGACACTGTTCATGTAGACACTTGCTTAGCCAAAGATCTGCATTAGTGAGATGTTATTTTCTGAGCAAATCTTTGTTACTAAAAAAGTGGGGGGGTTCAGTGGTGTCTTTAACGTGGATAGTCTTATTGACTAGTTTCAATATATTTCAGCTTCCTTCAAGCCATTCACTCTAGATAGAATGTTCCTGAATGCAGCACTGCTATGTATGTAGGGGGTCGGGGAGAGAGAAAGAGAGAGAGAGAAAAACAACAACAAGAGTGTGGGAGGGATTAAGGATCATTGCCACTCGTGCACCTCCCGCTCCTGAGCTCTCCAGAACCCAGGAGTAAGTGCGGAGACTGCACTTCCCTGAGTTAAATTTGTTGGAAAGTGCACATGCTTGGCAGCTTTGAAAATCAGGCCACTTTGGTTTAGGGGCCTAATTTTTAAGCACACGCTTGTAAAAATTTTAGGTAAAAATTAGTGGTGGGATTTTCAAAGACATCTAATAGGAGATGGGAACCTAACTCTCTTGAATGTCAACAGGATTTTGGTACCTAACGCCTGTAAGATCCTTTAAAAATCCCAGCCAACAAATCCTGCAGAGTGCATCTCGCAGACACCATCATTGTCCTCCGCCCCATTCGTGTATATGGAACTGACAGAGGCCATCCAAGTGCTGATTCAGACCCTTTAACTTTGTCATGCTAAAGAAGGGTTTTGCAAGTCGAAAAGGGCCAGTGACTTTTGTTTGCAGGCTTCAGGGAATTGCTGGGACTCATTAGTTTCACTGAACAAGAGGCAGCATGACCAGCGAGTTTCCCTGCATATGAAAAGGTTACTCACCATGTTCAAGAGAGGAAATTCTTACACTTGTCAGCTTGAGTGATGGAGATTCTCTACTCTGAGAGCCATAATATTCAAGTCATACAATTACCAGAAGTACTGGAGATGGATAGCCAAAGAATATATTTTCCTGCACTTTAATATGATGAGAGGGGAGGATACAGCACAATCATCCTGTATAGAGTAAAGAACCAGAGTGGGGCCTTAGCAGAGCAGACAAAAGGCCAACATAGTGCACACATAGAAAGAAAGGCCTGTCCTCTGCAAAAGCAAGTGAAGTGGGGTTGGCCTTAATAAAGGCAGTGATTGTCTTTATTGGGATTATAGTGAACATAAGAACGGCCATACTGTGTCAGACCAAAGGTCCATCCAGCCCAGTATCCTGTCTTCCAGCAATGGCCAATGCCAGGTGCTTCAGAGGGAATGAACAGGGTAATTATCAGGTGATCCATCCTCTGCTGTCCAGTCCTAGCGTCCGGCTTCATATGCATTCAGAGGGAATGGGGTTCCTGTGCAAATGAGCAGTCATCCTCGGAGCTTCTTTGCACATATCATAACTTCACACTAGCTGTTCCAGGACCCACCCTTCATGTCCCCCATGCACCTGTCATGTGCAACAAGCACAATCCCATTCTCTTTGCAGTCAGGAGCCAAAGCTCCAATTGATTCCACCTGCCTGATATTGATCTCACTTACAATGGTTTTAAGCAGGTGTGATTCTTTGTTTCATTGGACTTCTTTTTTATTCCCAGCGAGCCCAACTCTGAGCACACATCAGTGTAAACTGAACTGAGCCCAGTATGAACATGAAGGTTGTGATTCTGTAGCTGGCTTGGGCAGCTGTCCCATTGATTTCAGTGGGAATGCAGTTCCATGCAGAGTGACTTTATCGTGGTTCATTCCAGCCTATGAGGAGATGGTTTGGTAGTGGGGAAGCAAAGGTTTGGGATTCTGGTGCCATGAAGCAGCCTGGAAGTGTGCGCGCGCACACACACACACACACACACCATTGACATTGACGGGAGTTCTGTGTCTGGACAGGGAGCAGAACTTCAGAGAAGAGATTCAAGAACCACTTCATGGAGCTGAGAGGAGAGTTTTGACCTTAAACTAGCGCTTCCAAGAGATCCAGAAAGCTTCTTGGTTTAGCCTGTTCACCGTATAAAACAAACCAACATATGCATTGACTTTAATCGCCTCTATCTTCAGCCAATGGCTTATGCCACTCTACTTTTCTCTTCACCTGCTGTGTCTCCATGTAGACTGCAACTCCTGGGGTAGAGATCGTTTTCTCATTATACCTATGCACAGCATCTAGCACAAAGGGGACGTCAGCCCTGACGAGGGACTCTCACAAAACAAATAATGATTTTTCTAAGTATTCTGTACTTCAGTATGACTTAAGATAGTGGGCCAAATGTATCCCTGATGCAACCCCATTCCAGTCAGTGAGGTTGCACCAGGAATGAAGTTTACTCTATTTATTTTTAAAACTTTCTGTTTAAATATGGAGTGCAAAAAATAATGATTTTGCACAATATAAAAGCCATTAACAGCACACTGGAGAGGGGAGTGAATCCACAACATCGTGTATATGTACGTGTTAAAGATATATAATCACTGCTTTGGGCCAATCAAAAGTCCAGTCACGAAGCCACTTATAATATACATTACTTTTCCCATGCCAAATGTATTCCACAGGAAAAAATTCCTTGTAAAGACTATCAGATTCTGAAGGCTCCATGTCCAGGGCTGCTTTAAAGTACTCTGGTTAGAACAACTCCCCTAAGAATCATCCCCCGGGTGAGGGTCAGTGAAACATATCATGCCCCAATTCGGCCTCCTCAAGTCCCCTATCACCCCCCTCCTTGAGGGCAGCTTTAAAGTCACTTTGTCACCTTTGCTCCAGCAACATAAAATGACCTTAAGTGAGAGGCATTGAGAATCAGGTCTCTAGGTTTGAGTTGAGTTCAGTAATAATGGATTTTAAAAAATGTAATCATTGGTCTCAGCAAATGTTTTCTCCTTGGATATAGTCTGAGATGGAGGGTTTGAGAACAGAAAATTGCAGGCCTTATTGTAATCTTTCAAAAAAGGATTTGGGCATCCTATATTATATGAAATTTTGCTGGATAAAATGTAGCGAATGCGGCAGCAGTTTAGGTAAAATTGCTTTTCAAAGAATTAAATCGGTCTGCTGGGCCGGGTCTCGGGGCAACCTCAAGGACTGTAAGAATGTGACAACTTCTATACATGACATTTGCAAATGTGAATATTGTTGAAAGTAATAGTGCCCTGTGGTGTAATGGTTCTCTGTCAGAGCAGTGATGGATTGAGATGATCTAGAATTTCTATTGTTTCTTACTGAATCTGGCAGGGATTGATTGAGTACTGTATCTAAGCAACAAGATGGATGGAGAAAGAATACTGACGGACTGTAATATTGAGCTTTATTCAAGGTGCAGCTTTACTTAATGTGTTTATCATTTGTGTTGTAAGATCTTTCCTAATGACTAAGAAACAGACATCAATATTACCTCTTCAGATAATAATTAATTACACCAGTGTTAAAATATTTTTATGCCTTTGCTTGGAACATATTTCAAGTACATGATTATTCGTTGTTTATATAGTAAAACTGGTTTGCATAGTTCTATACAAATAAGTAGGAAAACATGATGGGGCCATATTGTGTTCCCAGCTACAACCCCACTGAAATTAGTGGAACTGGGCCAATGAAATGACTGGGATTTCAATTGATCCCTGCCTCAAGCAGCTAACAATCCATAATCCTGATCCTGCAGACACAGCTGAGTTTTACTTTTGGCCTGTGAGTAGGGTTGTCAACACTGTAGTTAAAAAAATAAAGGACTGTTTTCTTAGCACCCCCGCCCCATCCATCCTCCCAATATTACCATCATCACCTAGAATAATAGTAATAATAAGCAGGACTCACCTACATTCGCCTGGGTATTTCTTGCTGCTTTTTGCAGCACTCAACAACTCCTGATCTTGTTGTACAGAGATGAAAATATAAGGGATGGCCCTTGTAATAAGGGACTGGGGGCAAAACTACCTGTGAGTATCCCTGTTGAAATCAATGGGACTATTTATATGTGTGAAGATAAGCACTTTCATAGGAGTTTGCAGGATCAGGGCCCAAATTAGACCAATAACATGACTATAGATTCTGGAGGAACAAAGAGTGGAAACTTAGACTTAAATGAAAAGTCTTTCCCTAAGGAGAATAAAATACAAAAAGGCTCAGATTTTACAGACTAAGGGAGCAAGTTGCCAAAGTCTATAGGAATTCACAATCCCAGAAGAGCCTATCCCCTTTGGGTGCTTTTGAAAATCTTAGCCCTGGTGAGTAGCTGTCTTATGGTCTGCATAAAGCAATCCTCTCACATACACACCCTCAAATCCTCCCTCTTCTTCTAGGCAGAAACAAAGCCCTTTTGTGAGATTTCTGGTTGGAAATCTTCCCCAAGCTGCTGTTTAAAACTTTTGGTCTTAGGTCAAGTCTCCACTACCGAGATACATCAGCGCACCTGCCCCGATGCAGCTGCACCGTTATAGTGTGTCTGGTGAAGATGCGCTACATTGATGGGAGAGCACTCTCCTGTTGGCATAATTATTCCACCTCAGTGAGAGGGAGAAGCTATGACAGCTGGAAAATCTCCCGCCAACATAGCACGGTGTGGACAGCATTTAGGTCAATGTAACTTGCGTTGCTCAAGGGTGGCTTTTTTCACACCCCTGAGCCATGTAAGGTACATTGACTTAGACAGTAGTGTAGACAAGCCTTCAGTCTCACAATTGGGTGCACATGGCACACTTCCTTCTCTAGGCTCTTCCTGGGGTTGTCTCTTTTTTGGGGACCCCACGTTTTATTGTATCAATCTGCTTCCACACAAGCCCTCTAAGGAATAGCTCCTGCGTAGGGCACATCAGACACCTCTAGCTTTTATTAAAAAACCTTGTCACAGTACAGTGATTAAAAACCCCCCAGACCTGATGTTTAAAGGTCTATATCTCTATTTATTTTTATGTCCCTCCCCCAGGAGCACAGAGTTATTGCTGGGGACTGGTTAATCACTTGATCAATGTACTTATTAACTTAGCTATTTCCATTTTATATCAAGGTAATCAGCCGATTTGAAAACAGGTAAATACTTTAAAATATTTTGCTACTGATTAAACCTCATATGTCAACCTCTGACTTGGGCAAAACTAGAAAAAGTGGCTGAAGCTTCTCTAACATAAGCCTGTTGACTTGGTGGAAAGATGAATCTGGCCCATTAACCTGAGCAACAGCAACAATATAATTGCAATAGCAAGTGTCTCCTCCTGTTCTCCCAGGCATGCATGGCATCAGGTTGTTTATAAGGAGCATCAGCAGGGAACCTTAGCACGCACATTCACAACTGTCCCCAAGTTTTCTCTCCTGCCTTCTAGTTCAAAGGGCTCATCTTGTTCCTTAGAATAAAGAATTTTGCAACAAGTGCTGATACTTACCACATCAAAGCACAACGGAGTTTGCATTGTCTCTAGAACGTTTGGCCATAGACAAATTAAAGAGACCTGTGGAGTTTCAAAATTTACTTTAGCGAGCCAGTGCCTACATGCTTAGTACTCAGGGAGGGTTAGATACTACAGTGACAGGTACTATAAAATCCTCTGTAGAGATTTAGAGCCTAAGCTAAAGCAAACTGAAGTAAGTGGAAAAGCCTCCCATTGACTTCACTAGGCTTTGGATTAGCAATTAAAACTTGTTGGAAAAGAGGCAGGCTCTTTTTATAAATATATTCATGCTGCACTTTTATGAGTCCAGGAGGAAAATGCCAGTGATTTAATTCGAATGTTTATTGCAAAATATAGTCCAAAATTATAACCTTTTCGGTACCATCAGAATATATACAGCAAACAGATTGTGTTGAAGCAATAATACAACTTGCTTGATAATCAGTATTATGCAGAGAGGATGCCAAATTCTTCTCTACTGATTTTTTTTTCAGTTTGTGCACTATAAATTGTGTTATGTCATCTAATACAAATATACAAAACGGTCTGGTTTTTTTATAGATATATTGCATGAAATCTGTACATATTGTCTGTAAATCTAGGAAAGCACTTGAGGTGAAAAAAGTTGTAATTGTCCCAATATAAACCATGATGTTGTGAAGACCCTTCTCACATCAGAAAGTGCATAAGTATAACATTAAAAATATTTACAAGCAACACGTGCATCAACCACACAGGTTCGTATTCTGCTCTGAGGCTTGTGCAGCATCACTGAAGTCAGCAGGGAAGCACATAGATACCTGAGACCAGATTTCAAGCTGGAACAGCAGATTCTGATCTCTGTCACACTGATGTCTGGAGTTACTCCACTCCCTTCAGTGGATTTACTCTAGATGGACAGTGGTGTAAATGACATCTGAATCAGGCCCACAGATTATCATCTGATATCCCCCAAGAAAGAAACTACTTCTTCATCCAGATACATAAATACAGTGACTATGAGGAAGAAGCGAGTTACAAGGAAATATCAAACCCTGGAAAGTAGGCAGGAAGGCCCCAGGTCCGCCAGGGCCCACGGCCTGCTCTGTGTAATCATACAACACCGGTTGTGTGGAGTACACCCACCTGACCCTGCCTGGACAATCCCCACTTAATGCTTCAAGAGGAAGATTAGCCCTCCCCCACACACACACTATGTCCCTCAGGAGCCCGGGTATATTTCTTCCCAACCTCAAATTTGGTGGTAGTTGGAAAGGCCTCTTTGTCATGAGTCCACTTGTTAACAGCAGCACGTAGCCGATTATCTCTTGTGCCCCCTGTTCCGCCGCCTGGTGGTGTTGGGGGATGAGCCGTCTCTTCTGGAGCAGTAATGCTTGGTAACCACCTGCTTGCACTGCTGGCATTTCACCAGGCAGCACCAGTGGAACTTGCAGTTGCAGCTGGTGACAATTTCAGTCCTCTTCTCCTCCACTTTCAGGCCGCACTCAGTGCAGAGCCGCCTGCAGCTCCTCCTCTCCCACTGAGACAAGTTCTTGCCGCTCTGCAGGCATTCCCGCCCCTCAGTGCCATGGAGGCCTAGGCTGGCATTCCTGACACAGTAATCAGGAGAGTCTTCCAGGAAGACAAGTTCTGTGGCTAGCACAGTGCTGAAGGTCTCTGCTGTGGCCCCGCGGCTGTCGGCACTATTCCCAGCTCTCATCCTCCTCTTGTCCATCTCCAGCTTCTGGGCCTGGTCGTATTTGATCTTCAGATAATTCCCAATTTCTCGAAACTCAGCAAGCTGGAGCCAGCAGGTCTGGATGCTGCAGCTGCCCGATACCCCGTGGCACTTACACGTCCTCTTCATTGTTGCTTTCACAGCCTAGGATGGAAAGGCAAAGCAGGTAGGAGCAGTAGAAAAAAAAACACAGAACAAACAGGATCTCTTGCAATAAAACCTCAGATAGTGGCATAAGGGTTCGCTCATCTCTCAGTCCTAATCCAGCCCACACTGGTTGGGGCTGAAAGTCATTACTGTGTAGTGGCACATGTGAAATGAACTGGTGCTCTCAGTCCAGTTCCTGATGGACATCTGTTTCATCTAGGGTGACCAGATTTCCCAATTTTATAGGGACAGTCCCGATATTTGGGTCTGTTTCTTATATAGGCTCCTATTACCCCCCACCCTCTGGCACGATTTTTCACACTTGCTGTCTGGTCACCCTAGTTTCATCACTAACTGGAAGCTGGCAGAGATGGGCATGAGCTACTTTACCCCTACAGGTGGAGACTCTCCAGGCCTCTTGTGAAGCACATTGGCAAAGTAATGCTATTACCTGGACTGTCCCAGGGTCTGTGGATACCTTCATGTGTGGAGTTATCAAACCAATACCATTCACGCAGAAGATATGAAATAATCTTAGATACATAATGATAATACTAGGTATTTATGCAGCACCTTTAATCTAAGCACTTCACCAATATCATCTACCAGTCCCTCTCTAGGATAATTAGAGGGTGCCAACACTGTAGTAGCGATGTCAGGTTGTTAGGCTTTGATATATCCTGTGAAATAGGTATGCTAAATGTTGCCATCCTCATCTTACAGCTCGGGAAATGGGCACAGAAAGATTAAGTGACTTGCCCGAGGACCCATTGCCAGAGCCAAGATTAGAATCTAAATTGCCTGGCTCCTTTTACCATGCTCTAACCAATAGACAATATTTCCTCTCCTAAAGAAGGCCTTGAGCTGCACATTACAAGAGAGGAAAATAGGGTTTGCTCTATTTTACTGTCTGCACAAGTGCTTACTAGCTACAGGACTGCAAAGACCAGGTTTTGCAATTCTTGAGAAATGATACATGTTGTTATGCTGGCTGTTTGCTTTGCTTTGAATTGAAATGCAAGTGAAGCCTGCTTCAATAATTTTCTGATGTCCAGATTTTAGGGGCTGATTCCCAAATCCTTACTCCTTGTGCACATTCACTAGTACTTATTCATGCAAGCAGTCTTAGTGAAGTCAATGGGACAACTCAGGGTTGGAGAAAGGAGCCTTAAAGCTCTGTAAAAGTGCTGATTATGAAGTTATTTTGGATACAGACAACGCTTTTTTTTGTTTTGTTTTTTTACTTACAAGTCTCCCTGCTTCATTGTTATGCAGATTCATTAAAGCTCTGGCATCTTGTCCTGTCTCCAAAGCATCCACAAATAGTTTGGAAATTCTCTCACCAAATTCCACGTTATCGCTGCAGCCTCCCCAGACCCATCCTCGGCCACCTAGGAAAGGACACATCGTTCACAAATAATAACTATGTGCAGAAGCTCAGGGCGTAGGTGGATTTCAGTACAATGTGTAAACCCAGAGCTCTAGGAAACATGCTGGAGGAGTCAATCCTGCATTGGCAGGGAGTTAGCTGGATGAAAAGAACCAGAGAATCATTTCAATGTGTAATTCTTATGAATGTTAAAAGCAGAAACAGTCCTTTGAGCCAATTTCTCACTCTGTTCCAAGGAAGTCAATGGGGCTGCACGGTTGGAACAGAGTTGAATGTAGCCCTACACGTTTTCAAGTCTGAAAATTGTGATGCCATTCAACCCAAACGCAGCCCAGTGTACAAGACCAGTAAAATCACAGCTCACCTACACGGCCATTCCTGGAATCGTCACAGCCACAGTTGTCAAAGTCCCCCATGCTGCAGTTTCTGGTGAGCGTGTACATTACCCCAGCCGAGCTGATGGCATGAACAAAAGAGGTTTCTCTGGTAGCTGAAAAGAGAAGAAAAGAGATGCTGTCACCCTGAACAACAGAAGCCTTTGGGCCCATTTTACTGGTAAGAAGGTCCCCTCGTGGAGCTTCCCACAGAGCAATTGCTGGGTGCGGGGGGGGGGGGGGGGGAGAAGGGAGGAGTCTTTGCATAAGGCAATTAGGACAAAAGATAGAGTGGTGTGGGAATTAAAACCTCCCTAAAACGTGGCAAAGTGCTTGTGAATTCTGTCTTCTGCCAGCTTTGTTTCAGTTTCAGCAACGGTTACTGGCATCACCTTGTGTGTATTTACCTATGGAAAAGAGTTTCATGGGGACAATGAGATTTTGTATAACAGGCCTGATCCTTACCCCACCAAGATCAATTATCACTGACGTCTCTTGATACCCAATCAGGGTTACTCTGGAGCAGCTTTCTGTCCCTGTCGTTTTCTGATTTGGCGGCAGCCTCTTGCTTGGTCTTCTCTACACAGTAAAGTAGCATCAGTTTAACTTAAATCAGTTTTTAAACTCGTACAGGCTCCTCTCTGGACACACTTTTTAATTTCACTTTAAGACGTTTTCATTGTAGCTTAAAGCTGCTCCCACCATATAGGCTAAACTGCAAGGAGCTACTCTTAAGCTGAAATAAGACTGTGTGTGTGTGTGTGTGTGTGTGTGTGTGTGTGTGTTTTCATTGGTTGAACTAATTTGGGTTTAAAGTCACACCTGAGCTTAAACTGATGCAACTTTCTCATGTAGACAAGCAAGCCCTTAGTGTGAGGCTGCGTCTGCAGTCTACCTCTGTCTGGCTCCCTCCATCTCCGCTCCAAAATTTGCCATCATTCTAATATACATATCTATATGTCTAGATCCTACCTAAATATAAACTGGCTGTATCACCTACACAGAGATGGCAGGAAGGAAAGGAAGGAGCTGTAGATAAATCTATGCTCTGCCTCTAAATCCACACTTACCACTCCGCAGTCTGTTATGAGTCGAGAGCTGCAGGGCACTTTCTGGGCAGTTCCAGCGCTCCCAGGTGAACTGGTGTTTACATTCTTCAATCCCGCTGTGGGCCCCCACAGCCACGCTGGTGGAGTAGGTCAGATACGCCTTGCATAGAAAAAGAATGGGTCTTAAATTCCCAAACCTTTCAAAAGGCCACTTGAAAGCAAATGCAAATGGGTTTCAACTGTTTCCCCTCATTACACAGAGGGAGCTGGTGCCCATAAGCAGATCAGTAAATGTAATTCATTCGAAAGGCATTATTTGGTTTGCTAACAGGAAAAATCTATAATTAAATTCATAACAATCCATGTATAAATTACCTTTGGTCCTGTCATCAGAAAGTTGTTCACAGACCTGTAACAAATAAAACAGGATAAGTGAGAAAATTTAACACAGACTCAAAAGCATCACCAAAAAGTCCTCGTTCAACTGGGCTGAGACCCTACCATGCAGACGTGTGGAAAATGGCCCAATAGATCCCAATGCTGGTGAAGATGATAAAGGTGTTGCTCTTCATGGCTGTCAGAGAGGGTGAAGTTTTATTCCACTAGCTGATCTAAAGCTCTCCGCACCAGAGATGGTTGAATGAGCAGGGCAGCTCTGCTTCTCTCCACACCCAAAGGGGAGATGCTCAGGACAAGGAAAGTTACAGGAATCTAAATCTCGGATATTTATAAGGTGAAGTTCTGAATGGCCAATACCCCCTATTCATTTGCTATCCAATGACCCTATGTGGTAAAGAAGTCTCTGATCCAATGGGTGACAAGATAGCAAAGGAAACGCCTAAAGCTGCACTTCAAAAGACAAGGAGCAGTTGTCACCCAGAGCCTGTGATGATTCTCAAGGAGAGTAAACTTCCCTAACAATGGGCAACCTTTAATTCTGTTAAACACACCAGCATTCATCTCTAGCTAAGGTCCACTTGTCTTCTTCATGATACTTTGCACAGGGGCTCACTTCCCTGTCCCCTCTCAAATAACAAACTGCCACCTTTCTGCAGTCCCCCCACTATCTTAGTGCTTCTTGTTATGAGAATTTCCTGAAGCATTCAGTGCTGGTTTTATAAAGATCTGTGGGAGCTGGATCTCCTGGATTTGAAGGGATTTATTTAAAGGCAGACTACGCACGTGCGTACACATATTAATCGATTAAACAGTTTGTGGTCTATAAGGGCAACCAGATGCTGCAAAATGGCATTTCATCCCTCCAGGATGTTTGGAAATCTCCCTAATTTACATTGCTGCAGCCTGAGATCTCTGTGCGAAGAGTCTGCGAGAGTTTTGCACCGTGCCTCCATCCCCAGATGCAACACCCGTTTTTTTTTTTTTAATAGTGAGGACAGTTTTCAGGGAGAAGCAAGTTCTGCACAGTAAAGTTCACCGCAGCAAAAGCACAATCACGTGCTGGCTTCAGATGTATGAGCCTCACAGGTATGCATCAGCACAGGGCTGGAGGAGCAGCAGTTTCTTCTCACATATGTGGGTGTAAGTGGGGAGTAATTCACTGATGTTAAAGGAGTTATACCAGTGTACAACCAATATTTGGGAGAGGACAATCAGTACCAAGGATCCGGTCCTGGATATAGGTATGGGCAACATGGTTAAGGGCATCAAAAACCAATTGTGCCAAGGCTAGAGTGATGTCTATTGGTGACAGCAGGCCTTTGTTAATAAGTACTCTGGGGTTCTATTCCTGGGTCTGCCACTGAATTACTGTGTATGGGCAAGTCATTTGCCCGTACACAGTAATTCAGTGGCAGACCCAGGAAGACTTGCCCACTGTCTATGAGCAAGTCATTTAGCCCCTCTCTTTTCCTTAGTGTTCCCCATATATAAAATAGAGATTATGATGATTAGCTACCTCTCGGACATTTGTTAGGTTAATAACTAAATGTGTGCAAAGTGCTTGGTGAACTTCAAAAGAAAGGCACCAGAGAATTGCAATGGATTAGTTAGGCTGCCTTATATCTATGAAATGTTTAGCAAAAATATACCCAATTCCATCTCACTGTGTCTGTAAGTGTCACACACCCACAAATACAGCTCCCTTCTCCTTTGGAAAGCAGAAGGAAAAGATTATTTCTGCTTCTCGGCACCAGGTTTATTAGCAAGCAACAGAAGAAACTTATCATCCCCCTAGATCATGTGTAAGGGAGACCTGGAGCAAAGCTCCAAACAGCAATTTTGCAATTTGAGGATTAAAGCTGAAGGTTGGTGAGAATGTAATGAATGCAAAATAAAAATACCTCTTCATGAACACAGAGCTTTCACAGGCTTGTGTATTTGGGTGGGGATGACAAAACGGGCCTGAGTCAGCATCTTAACTATTAACATCCTGAAATGACATCTTCCTTTTACGGAGCTGCAAAAGGACAATGTATTAAGACTAAAGTGTCGCCAGTGTGTTTAGAGAAGCTCAGTCATTTAAGCCCAGGCATAATAGCTTGGATTATATGATGCATTTTTATATATAGCTGCCTTTTTTTGTTTTTAGTGCAGCTATCTATGCAGGCATGTTAGTGTTCATTATCTGAGAGAGATTGTGCAACTCAAAGATTTTGGCGTGCCAGTTACGTCAATTCATACTTGATCCTCCTAACCATGTGATAGAAAAATAGCTTTTAGGGGTGTGGCACTCTCTCTTCTGGAGGAGATTGTGTTGTTTGCAGGGTCTCTGTCAGGTTAAAAATCCTACCTTCAAACTGCATATTTCCTTGCTTGCTGGGATATTAACAACACTGTCTACTCTTAAAAACACATGGATCTTAATCTCCTATAACTTTTTATCACCTGTGCTGGTTGTTGACAAACAAGAGAACATGTTCCTACAAGCCTGCCAGCTTCAATTAATTATTCTCCATTTATAGCAGCATAGCTGAAAGCAGAACCCATCCCAGCGTGAGGTCACAAGTGGTTCAGGGCAAGAATGAGACTATGAAGCCATAAATGGGTCGAAATGAAATAGTCACATTTTTGTAGAACTCTCCCCACACCTACCTCCATTGTAAAAGTGAACAGGGCTCAATTCACTTGACTGGCATGTTAAGTAAAGAGAGATTTTCCCAGATATTTATAGTAACAATAATACTTTGCACTTCTCAAGCTTTCCATCCATTGATCTTAAAGCAAAAGAGGGTAACTAGAATTATTTCTATTTTACAGAGGGGAAACCAAGGCAGGGAATGGTGGAATGACTTGCAGAAGATCACACAGTGAATCAGTGGCAAAACTCCACTGGGCACAGGTATTTTGAAACTAAGCTTAGTGCTCTAATCACTAAATCCCTAAGTCTCATGCATGGGTGAAGTTCACTAACACCTGCATGAACACTGACAGTTTTGCTTTGCAGCGCTTTTCAGGGACTGTTTCATAGATTTCGGTCTGCCTGGTTTTGGCATCACCCAGAAACCTGCTTTGAGTTTTAGCTTCAGATAAACCTAAAATCTCAAAGCAAAAGTCATATGAAGTATTGTTGTAGCTTTCTTGGTATCAGGATATTAGAGAGACAAGGTGGTCCAATAAAATTATCTCACTCACCTTGTCTCTCAAAACAAAACTCTGTTACTTTCACCTTGTTATACATCAAAACCCATTTTCACTTTAAGAGGTTGAATGAACTTTTTGACATGCCTAGTCTGAGCAGAGCCTAAAGTGACAAGCAATCAATTGGGTGCCACAAAATGTTCAGTGTTTAATGTTGTTTGGGTGATTGTGGGTTGATAAACTGGCAAACGTCCGTTGGGCAGCAGGACTCCGAGGACCAGTCTTGAGTCTGTTTCAAGTTTTCAGTGAAACTAAGTAAGGTTCCTATTGGTTTCAGGTATGACTGGAAACAATTGATCCAGAGAACACTGTGATTTGGTAGATATTGTTGAGTTTCAGCTGAATTCTGTTGACTTTACTGATAAAATGTTAATATGGTGTCTCTGGTTTTTTTTTATTGTTTTCGTTTGTTAATCCCCTCATGGTCTAGGCTTTTCACAGCCTTTGGCACAGGAGATAATCAGTGTAATGAAGTATATGGACACATTCCCCACCAGCTGTGACGTTCATTAAACATGCAGCCTGTACTTACTCCTGTGTGCCCATTTGACTTTAGTGTAGGCCTTGTCACCCAGATCTGCCTTCTTTCATGGGTGTATTTTGTGAAATTGCATTTCACTGCAATTTTTTGTCTTTCACCAGGAAACTCAAGGCCACATTTCAGAAATCCGATAGGCAGAATCCTGTGCAAACATGAAAGGTGTGTTTGTATGAGGTCCCAATGTTGTTTTCGTTGAGCGAGACACACTCCGACAGAGGAAGCACTGGTGTTTGGGCTGGGATCTGGGTTCAGATCGGCTGGATCACAGCTGCTCCAGCTGGACTGGAAAGTAAACTCTGCATCTTGTACTTGATCAGCATTTTGAGCATTGGGGCTTTCACATGTGTGATAGCAGAATTTGGAACTCTGTGGTTCAGTAAAGAAAAAGCAGAATTGGAACCACTATGTGGCATGGTGTAACTGTCAGGTTAACCCAATTTTGTTTCCTCTTTGAACAATAGTTTTACAAACTCTATATTAAGTGTGGAAAAATGCATGGAGGGAGTGGAAGAGGGGTGCAGCGGGATGGGGGAGAGGAAGAGAAGGTAGCAGAGGTCTTTGAAGAGACGGGCCTGAACCCAAATCAAGACCCAAACATACCTGCAATCGGAGATATTCAAAATCAGAATCCCGATATGGAGTGTGCAAATAGCTCCTCTCTTTATAATGGGCTGTAGAAAACAGCCGGTGTTCTGGATTCCAGTGTGTCTGAAATCTGGATCCATCTACATATGCTGTGACTTGAACCCATCTCTAAGTGAGGATGATTCTTAGCAGGGAGATGACCGTAACTCCAGGCTCAGCTGAAAGGGCTCCATTGACTGGAACAAGAGCGTTCTTCTCTGAAATATTAATGAAGATGTTTCTGTTCATATTAGGATTTTTAACTCGTGTTTCCAAAAGCCTAATTGTTGGTCCTGAATTAAGCTGACCATGTACTTTAACTGGAGGCTGAGGGCACAGTAGTTTCTGGGGAGGGCTGAACTGAAGGTGTTTTTAGTCAGATAGTGGACAGTGTGGAGAATTCACCCAGCACTAGCGACTGGGAGAAGGCTAATGGTCTGGTAATATTTATATTGCAGTAGCACTTAGAGGTTCCAACCAAGACAAGACTCTCTTTGTGATAACTGCTTAACTATGCACAGTCCCTGTCCTGAAAAGCTTACAAACTGAACAGACAAGACAAACTGCAGGCTGGGCGAAAGTCACAGCTGGGAATAGAACCCAAGTCTCTAGTCCCAGATTATTGTAGCTATTAGACTCAGAGGAACACCTGTGAAACATGGCAGAAGCAATACCAGCCCTGCAACCACCACTGGGGCCCCAGTGTAATCTGGCTGTCTGTGTCTCCAGGCCCACTAGAAAATCCAGTATCTTTGCTTCAGCAATAGTGCAGGCAGGAACCCTAGTATGGTCAGGGCTCTAGCATTTCCAGCGATGTATCCAAAACAAGAAGCCAAGCCATGCACCTGGGTGGTGGAAAGCTGGAGAAAAACAACATTAGCTATATTGTTCTTAGCAAGTGATACATTCAGACCCACAGCGTCAAATCCTGCATTGCTGGCTCCGTTACAATAAAAATCCACCTGGGTAATTACAAAGATTCCCACCCCCCCTTTCCTGGAAGGCTTCATTTTATTGTGTTCACCTGCTTTGTTCTCCACGGGAAGCCACTGTGAGTCCCCACGTGTAATGCCATATACTTGTTTGTATACAAAAACCTTTCCAAGCAGGGTGCCTATGGCTCTTTCCCTGCCACATTTTGTGCTGTTTTAAAATAGTCCTTTGCTGAGAGCCCTGGCCCGGGTGAAATCCTCCTGTACGTGCAGTTCCACACAAGAGTATTTTTCTACTCTTCCCAACTAAAGGTCTCAAATATTTGCCTTGGCTCCCCATAGGTTGCCATGTTCCCCAGCAGGTGAGTAGCCTGTGGTGCTTGAAGTCAGTGGGAATTTTGCCTGGATAAGGAATATGTATGAATTAAATTAACGTGAACTGGGACATTTACATCAAAACTGAAATATGCATGTTTAGGTGACAATGTTGAAACCTACCTGGACCGAGGCTCCTAACTCCATATTTAGGCACCTACCTGGAAATGGCCTGAGGTCAGTGGGAGTTACAGCTGCTCAGTACCTTGGAAAATCAGGCCACAATAGGCAGCTGGGTTTCACTGTTTGGCATGAATTCTTTTGGTTCCAATTAATGAGCCAGATTATTCCCTTCCAGAGCCACAAACCCATTGGAGGCCTGTGTGATCCTTCCAAATGTCCACACGGCTCACCCTGCTGACAGCCTGAGGCACTGTCTCCTGAGTGGGAAGAGAACACAGTTTCCTAACAGTGAGCCTGAGAAATCCCAGCCCTAACACTGTGGCCCTCTGTCGGGCATGCACTTAGAGCATTAGCCCCTTCTCATGAGGCCGTAGGGCTCCTGCTGCCCCATGGCAGCATAGCTGGGAGAGCAGAAGCTGTGGCTGAAAATTAATTCTGCAGGGAACAGTGTTAATTTCCAAGGCAAAATCCAGGTGAATAGCCATGATTTTCCTAGGGGACCATGCTTTTCTCTGGCCCCACCTCACTGACATTGTGATTAGAATACATTTGAGTCCCTTGGAAGCACGCAGTGGAAACCAGCCTTTGGCCCAATGGCCCAGCTCCTCAGGTATTTAGGGAGCTAGGCACCCAGATACCTTTGAGGATCTGTTCTTATGATCTTCGTATATAGGGTTGCCAACTCTGACTGAAGCTATTCCAGGAGATTATTTTCCCCAGCATGACATAATGTCATTTTCTTAAAATCTCCTGGCTTGCTTTCAGTGGTCACTGGGAGATCAATGCTGATTCGGGGAGATTCCAGGCCAGTCCTTGAGGGTTGCCAACCCTATTCTTATGTGTTAATCAGGAGTGATACCTCATTGCTTTTACAGGCCTTCTGCAGGTTGCCCGGGTAGGCACAGAAGTTTCCAGCCCCCATGACAGCCCCTCCATAATCGCTACTCCTTGTAGTACATCCAAGTGCTGCAGTCAGGATCAAGTCCCATTGCGCTGAGCCTTGTGCAAACACACCCTGCGGCAGGTAGTGCTTTAAATCCAGAGATCGCCAAGCACTTTGCTGAGCTTTAATGACTGGCCCCAGGTCACACAGCCTAGATGCTGAGGTGATGGGCTCTCTGCAACTATCCAAGACTGATGGCAACTCCTTGGCAGAGCCAGGAGGAAAGCCCAGTTTCTAGCCCCATTCTCAGGCTTCTGGACCACTGTCAGAGTGAAGGTTCAGGGAAACAGTTCACGGTGAACTGTACATTTTCTCTCAAAGATTTGTTTTAAAAGTGCCACCCCTTTAGCCCTCCAGTGCAGTTAAATGCTGCAATTAGCCGTGCCATGCCGTGGGCCGGGTCCTGTTTGCTCTGGCTATCTCTCAGCCTGGTATATGTTTCTAAAACTCATTCTATGGAAATGCTAGCTGGAGGAATTTGCAGCCTGTGATAAGATATAGCTCCTGTGAGAATTCAGTTACGTTAAACATTGATCATACCAGACCCTCATTATCGACAGCCGCTAGACAGAGAGGCAGCCGCACAGGAGCCTAGCCAGCACCTAGTTAATGGCAGGACCACGGCTATGTGAACATGGGACCAGACAAAGGACATTCCCTCCCCCCACCCAGTACATGACACTTCTTAAAAGTGAAGTTGTGTTCTCCTCTCATGAGGTTCCTACCCCACCCCTTCTTCCAGGCGTCTGCTTCCCTTCCTCCTTGTCCCATCGCCCAAAGGAACAGACCATGTTCTCCTCAGCTAGGGAGCAATAAGCAGATTAGCTTGCAGACTCAAATGCCTTGATAAAGTTCTAGTGTGTTGTTCTGCAGCATAGAGGCACCAGCATCCTGTCTGAGCTGGGAGGGGGTGATGATACTCTCTCTCCCGAAATTCCCGTTAGTGTCAATGGAATGAGCAATTCCTCACTCCCTGGCTAGAATGCTTGTGAAGTTGTAGCTGTTCGCTGTTGAAAGGTGTCTTGCTCCCCACCCCAGAGGTAGTTGGGTTTTAGTGACAGGAACTGTAGTGCAGAGTTCATAGTAGCTCGGAGCCAAAGTAGCCAGTGGAGAGAGAAGCAGAGATGGGCCAGGAGACATAGGGGGAGGTTTTCAAAGGCACAAAGGACAGTTAGAAACTCAACTCCCAGTGCAAGTCAATGGGAGTAGGGCATCTACCTGCTCTTTGTGCCTTTGAAAAGCTCCCTGGTAGGCTCAATTCCCAGCTCTACTGCTGACTCACTGGGTGAAACCGTGAGCATTTGTGGGAGAGATTCAGAGGCACAAGGGGCCAAATTCAGTAAGAACTGGGTGCTTAACTCCCTTAGGCCGCTTTGAAAACCCCAGCGTTAGGCTCTTAGTGCCTCACTTTCCCCGTCTGTGAAATGGGGATTGAATACACATCTACCTTTGGGCAATCCTGGGCCTTTCTGCAAGTTTTCTGCGGCATTCGGAGCTTTCAAGAAATAAAAAAGGTTTTGGGATAAAATTTTCAAAATTGCCAAAGTGACTTAGGCACTTCAATCCCAATGACTTTCCATGGGACTCAAACACCTCAGTCACTTTGGAACCATGGAAAGTTTTGCCCTTTATCTTTTTCCTCTGCAAAGATGCAGCCATCTGAGTGTAAACCAATCAGCATCTGCCCTGGTAACCAAGCAGAACGGAGAGCCAAACAATAGCAACCACAACAAAGTGACCTAATCCAGCCCCTACTTCATTTGCTTCCATGAGTGGTGGGGCTGGTGGTGGGGGTGCCCATTTTGAAGCAGGGGCAAGTTCTTTGTTCCTGCCTCCCTCCCTATCCTCCATTTTTTTTAAAGGAAAATGAAATGCAAAAAATTCCATCAATTTACCTTTACAGATGTCTATATAGGAAGGGGATGGAGGATAGGTCCCTGTGATAGTCCCAGCCATCACAACATCCTCTGGCAAAGAGTTCCACAGATTGACTGTGTTGTGTGTGAAGAAATACTTCCTTTTGTTTGTTTTAAACCTGCTGCCTATAAATTTCATTTGGTTCTTGTGTTATGAGAAAGAGTAAATAACACTTATTTACTTTCTCAACCCCAGTCATGATTTTATAGACCTCTGTCATATCCCCCCTTAGTCATCTCTTTTCCAAGTCTTATTAATCTTTCCTCATACAGAAGCAGTTCCATACCCCTAATCATTTTTGTTGCCCTTTTCTGAACCTTTTCCAATTCCAATGTATGTTTTTTGAGATGGGGAGACCACATTTGCTCACAATATTCAAAATGAGGGGTGTACCATGGATTTATATAGAGGCAATATGATATTTTTTGTCTTATCTATCCCCTTCTTAATGATTCCCAACATTCTGTTCCCTTTTCTGACTGCCTCTGCACATTGAGTGGATGTTTTCAGAGAACTATCCACAATGACTCCCAGATCTCTTTCTTGAGTGGTAATAGCTAATTTAGACACCTCAGGATTATGTTTTCCAATGTGCATTACTTTGCATTTATCAACATTGAATTTCATCTGCCATTTTGTTGTCCAGGCTCCCAGTTTTATGAGATCCTTTTGTAGCTCTTCGCAGTCAGGTGATTTGGCCACTGGTGACCAGTTCTTTGTATTTGATGTTTTAACTTTAAAAATGATAAGAAAACAGTGGTTAGACTATGCACGTCAGCTCATGTCTTGTCAGCACCCTCTTTGAACGGGAAATTCCTGGGGCTTCCTGCATGCTGGATTTCTTCCAAGTGGGGCTTAGAAAGTAAAATTTCCTCCATTAACAATTGCCAACCCTGAGATCATCAGTGTTAACCTTAGCTTCTAGAAACTAAAATGCAAAGTTTTGGAGGGGACACTCTGTGTGAGGCTGCAATGGCTGCTTATTCCCTTGACAGTTCTGTGAAATCATAACTTGTTACATGGTGGGTGAGTCTCTTTAATATCTCTGTATGTCTGTATCTAATATGTCTCTCTAATATCCTGGGATCAAAACGATTACACCAACACTGCATGCAACTTTCTATATGAGCGTTAATTTCAGACAGGCTACAAATGTTGTGAATCCCTGAGGTTTTATGAAAAGAGATCCTTTCCATTTAGACTGTTTTGTTTTTTAATGGTAAGGCTGGCTGTTGATCAGAGCGAATGGCAACGTTCTGCTCCCAAAGATGAATTGTATTGACTTCATATATTTGCCTACTCTGTTCCAGGAAAGAACCTGAGAATGTGCTTCCTTGGTCATATTTTTTGGTAGCAAAGCACCATCTAGTGGAAGAATACAATATTCCTGGTACAGAGTTACTTTGCAGCAGTTGAAAATAGAGGGAGAAATAAAACAAGCTGTTTTATGGTCTAACCTGCCAAAATATCCTTCTGCTCTGATTGCATTGTCTTTTCTGAAGTGTGCTAACTTGTTGGTTTTATCTGACTTTCCTCTCTCTATATTTTCAGGCTACCTAAATAGTGAAGCACGTGCAATTGCTGGTTGGTTGCCGTGATTGCAATCTTTGAAGGGAGAAGCACCTGCATTTTGGAAGGATTTCTTTTAAAGATTAATCATGCTTCTCTGCATATAAATTCTGTGAGGCCAGCAGATGACAGATTCATGTGGTTGTTTAATATGAATTTTAATTGGTAAGGACCAGAGCTTGTTCCCACTTTAGTTAACAAGAGTTTGGACATTAACTTCATTGAGAGCAGGGTTCAGCGATGATAATACCTAGCTCTTATGTAGCACGCTCCATCAGGAGATCTCAAAACCCCTTACAAAAGAAGTATCATTATGCTAATTTTATATATGGGGAAAATGACTTGCCTAAGGTCACCCAACAGGCAAAGTTGGGGACAGAAGCCAGGACTCCTAGGCCAGTATGCTAGCTACTAGGCCACATTGCCTCTCAGAGGTAAGTGAATACAAACTACTTACAAATTGCTTATGTTTCTGCCTTTTCTTTTTACAAATGCTAATAATGGCCAAGGTATATCTGCCATGACAATGCTTCACTCTTCTGTAGCATAAAACCTTTTGAGGGTCCTAAAGTGCTTTGTCCATTTATTAAAGCAGGACTCAGGACCATTGAAGCCAATGGAAGTTTTGCCATTGATTTCAGTAGAAGGAAGATCAGGTCCTAAGCCTCTCATCCCCTTGAGGTTGGTAGTATTATCTGTACCTGACAGAAGGGTAAACTGAGGCACAAAGGGTAAGGGCCTGATTTGCAGAGGCACTGAGCACCCACAATTCCAGCTGAAGTCAGTGGGTACTCTAGATGTTTAGCACCTCTGAAAATCAGGCCCCAAGTGATTTGCCCTAAGTCACACAGTGGGTCACTGGGAGAACCAGGAGTATTTGCTCTCTGCTTAGTATTATAAATGCTAGGCCTCATTTCCCCTTCAATCTTTAGAGATGAAGGCTGGGCCATGGTTAGCGCAGTAGTCTAAGACCTTAGAGTGCCCAGTTCAGTTCCCTGCTCTGCCATATGCTTCCTGTGTGACCTTGGGTTAGTCCCTTAGCCTCTCTGTACCTCAGTGCTCAGTGAGGACAATAGCACTGCCCCATGATGAGGCTAACTACATGAGAAGCTAATAAGGTGTCCAGGCATTATGATGATGGGGGCCATATAACTGTGTTAGCGAGATTTCACATATGATTTATCACATATGAGGTCAGTGTCTTTAAGGTAAAGGCTGTATAGAGGCCATGGAAACAGCATGGATGGCAGTGGGAATTCCAGGTGCACAGCAAAGATAGTGCAGCCGTCCTGGCCCCATGGAAACCAATGGCAAAATTCCCATTGATTTCAGTGGGACCGGAGTTTTACCTGCTGTATGTGGCTGTGAGTATCATTGGATTTGCAGTCTTGCAGTAGTTGTTTTAATATTCTCCCTATTGTACTGAGAAAGAAATCATTCCTTTCAATTTCGTATAGTGCTCTCTCGTCAATAAACATCAAAGTCGATTCTGAGCTCACTTGCACGCCGTAATCAGTCACTGGATGCACATTCATGTTCCGGAGATCAGAATCTGGCCTAGTGTTTTAATATGGATGTGGGATCCATCTCATAGATAGCACGCTGTACAATGCACTGATATTAGAGGTTAAACACACTTCTTTCCTCCAGGGCCTTGCTTTGCTGAGTGCTTTAAAAACTGAAGATTACCAAACCAAGCATTGACAGCTGTATTCCCCCTTCCATACAGGTGTAAAGTAACATGCCTACAGCTGGGTCAGCATAGGGTGGAGCTAATAATCACACTGTATTTCAAATTGGGGCCAATTCAGTCTCCAATTACCCATTGTGAACATTAGAGCAACCTCTTGCTGGCAAATAAAGCCAAGCCTGGAGTGCTGATATTTCAGAGTAGTTGGTATTTTTAAAGCACACTACAAAAAAGAAAAAAAAAAAGGTGTAAAAGTCCAACTGGGATCCAAGCACTGGGCTTGGTGACTGGGCTGTTCAAAAGAACCCTGGGGACAATAAAATGGTGTGGAATGTGCTTTGGAATGAAGCAATGACAATTTTCAGTTGGGTGCCTTAAAATAAAGATCCATATACAGGCCAAAAACAACAACAACAACAACAACAAAAAAACCTCCTGTCTTTAGGCTTTGTTTAAAGCCACGACCCATGTGGTCCACACCCTTCTGCAAAATGTCTCAGGATCTTGGAGGCTCACACCAAGGGAACGAGGGTTGGGTGTGCACATGTTTACAAGGCAGCTCTCAGTGCGCTCACAACGCCCTGCTCACCTACAGCCTGTGTTCACTTTCCTCCAGGGGAATGCTCTGCTTTCCCAGTTAAAGCCGGCTGCAGAATGAGTCCATCCTTTCACTACGTCACCAGACAGGAGGCTGGAGAAACTCACCGAGGCCAGGCTGTGGGTGAAAATCGAACATCAGTTCCCCCGGTGTCAATCTGCAGTAACTGGAAGTCAGTGCAGTGACACCAGATCCGTGCTAGTAGGAGAGAATGAGGTCTGGCTTCCTCTTCGCCGTGTTCCTTTCCTCACCACCCTGTCCAGGGGTACCTGAGCGCTGGCCTGGGAACGTAAGTGCAAACAGGTAGTACGGTCGGCGATTGAGGAGAGGGAAGGAAGGTACCAGGTGGGAAGGGTTACCTGCACCTATTGTTCTAAAGGGGGACAGCCCACTGAAGCATCCTGTCCTCTGCAAAATGGCCCAAAATGAAGCAGTAGCCCTAGCTCTGGAGGAGTCCCTTGGCAGGGTGACACCCTGAACCTGCCATAGACTGGAAGAGAAGGAAGGAGAGGGGAGAATGGAAGGAGCAGCCCCCTGCCAATTCCTCCCCCTGCAGAGAAGAGCCAGAGTTTCCGAGGTACTGTTGGGTTTCCTCCATCCCTCCTGCCTCAGCTGGGGATGCCCATGGATGGGCTGCATGCTGCTTTCATGTCTGAGTGGGTCCCTCTGTGCTGGTGCTGCAGGTGCACAAATGGGCTCTATAGATGCACTGGTGTCTTGCCTGATTAGATCAGTAAATTTGGATGAGCTAAACAAAACTGAAGTGCTGGCCAAGCGCAGACGTGACTCGTTCAGCTGAAGGGCAAAGCCCAGGTTTTCTCCTACTGAGCTGTGGGGTGGGGAGGAGCTGGACCTGGCACGCAGCATGTCCTTAGGCCATTCAGCTGGCACTGAGCCAACGTGCTCTCTTGCTCCCACTGTTCCTGTGTGCTCCCTGTAGAGCTTGCTGTCAAGGGTGGGTGGGGCCGGGGGCCCTGACCACACCAGCAGAACAAGCTTCTCTGGGGGAGGGCAGGGCTGGGCCCAGGGCTCCATTTGCCACACCATCCCCTCAAGCATTCAGAAGCTGGATGACGTGAGTCTGGAAGGGAAATGTCTCCCCAAGGCCTACTCTGCACTATCACAGCCATGCAATGTAGGGCAGGGGTTTGCCTGAAGGATTTCACTGCCATCCACAGGCCAGAATATCCACGCACAGCACAGTGTTGCCAAGTCTCATGAATCTCATGATATTTCATGGTTTTCTTAAAGCTCCAGCTCCTGGAGTCCTGTGAATACATGAGAGGCTCAGCTCTAATTTTATTTTAAAAGTGCCCTGGTACATGCAGGTAAAAGGGAACGAGAGAACAGTGCTTTGCAATGCAGACATATGTTGAATAAATAAAAACAGTCAGGTGACTCTGCTGTCTCTTTGCACTATACTTAGGGCCTGAGCCAAAGCTCATCGAGACACATTCTCCCCCTGACATACATCACTGTGCTTTGAATCAGGCCTTGACTGCTGTGGTTATACTTTACGTTCCAGCTAGAAGTGGTTTCACTGCTAAATAGGGAGGCTGGGTCGGTGGCATGAGTCACAGAGGCTTGCCGACTAGCTGGCTGCAAGCAGGGGAGTTGCCAGTATCCTGTCCGCCTTCTGAACCACAGCATCCCTCGAGACCATGGTTTATTTTGTCTAAGCAATGGCGTGTGCTGTGTAGGAGGCTCCTTCTGGCTCAGCAGGAGCCAGTGCTTTTTAAAGGAGCATTGTTTACTCCATTTTTATCCCCAAACAAACAGAGTTGGCCAAAGCCAGCTCCACACTTGCTTTTCTTTGGAGTGTTTGCTGCCTTGTGCATTTCCTTTGGAGTCCTCCCCCCAGCTCTTCTGTCTGAGCTCCCCTGTGCCTCTGATGTTCCCATGCAGCTGGTGCACTGCAGTTTAGATCCTTGATCCCACTAACCTTCTCTGTTAGATGCCTCTTCCCCTCAGGCCCTGCTTGCTCCTTAGGCAATTCCCTCAGCTCTGCTTGGCTTTCCCTCACATGCCTTCCTTTTCTTTTTAGGGGGGGGAAGAACTCCCATGTCTTGGAAGCAGCCTGAACTGTGTAGTGGATACAATGTTATCAACTCTTGCAATTTATTTTAAGTGCGTGCCTCATAGGGTGACCAGATGTCCCAATTTGATAGGGGCAGTCTGATGTTCTGGGCTTTGTTTATATAGGTGCCTATTACCCCCTCCCCACACCTTTCAGGGATTGTTCACACTTGCTATCTGGCCAACTTAATACTTCACCACATTTGGTATGTGAGAAAGTTTGGTTCTGTATCTGAAGGTGTGGCTTATGCCCAGCTCTAATTACTCTACTACAATGCAGCTGTTTAATGAGCTGTATGAAACTGCCTAACTTCTCTATTTATAATTATCCCCCTAGGAATGCAGAGGGCTCCTGTGTTGAGCCTCCCAGTGATCAAGCACTAGGATCCTGGGTAAAGATGCAGAGTAATTACAGCTGACTCACTCTGTAAGCTCCAGCCAGGATCTGAGAGTGGATGGCAGCTTTCTGAGACAGAGTGGGAGCAGGGTTTGGGCTGGCAGTCAATTAGCAAAGCTGTGTTTGGATAAGAATGCTTGTGTTTTCTGCCAGGAATGTCGTGGGAATGCCACCTGCTATGGAGGGCTGGAAGGTAACTTATTGCTACAAAGGCTGTAGTAAGAGGGTGAGCTAAATAATGAAGGGGTGTTAGTTTTGTAGAAAACTTTTATATTTGTTTCCCCTAGAACTATCCCTAGCTAAAGAGGTAGTTTGTTGGCTGGGGTAGAAAATATTTGTAGTACTCCTGGAATGGGCAAGGGGACAAAAAAACAACCACCCCTGATTAGTCTGTCCCCCTCCCACTAGCTATTGAGCTGGTGCCCTGGAAACTGACATCTAGGGTGGTCACCCTGATAGCTACAGGGCCAGGCAAAGTGTCTAACTGCAATGGCAGCAGCACTGGACCCCAAATCCTGAGGGTTTGGTTGTTCTAGTGAGTTAGTACCTTTTCCTGTCCCCTCTGGAGGCAGGGCTTCATAGGCTGGCTCCTGCTCTCATTGACCTTAATGGAAGGGGGAGCCCCTTACTGCTCTGCCTGCCTTATGTTACTTGTAACTCCAGTGCCTATAAGGTGACTGATTTGTCCATTTTGCAAAACTGCCACAATTCAGCAAAATGGGCTGTCTGCTCCAGAGAGAGGCCCAAGGATTTGGGGTTGATCTTTAACTCCCTGACATCATTCTTTCACTTCAGTGGGAATACTTGTCTGAGTAAGGTGAACGGGATTTGGCCTCTGGTTCCCGAGCCTGATTCCCCCTGAAGTCGATGGCAAAACTCCCCCGGCTTCAATGGAAGCCAGATTGAGCCCCCGGACAGCAGTGGCCACAGTAGCTCTTGTGTGAGGCTCGCGAGCAAAGCTGTGCAGAGGGGGCCCCAGTATTAGAACAGGAGGATTCTCCAGCTCAAGTGGGAGGAGGGCAGTGCTGTGAAGCATGGTGCTCCCCTGAATTCAGCCTCATCCTCGTCAGTACTAATAATAACTGTGAGCACAAAATTCACAGAGATGAAAAATCCCCAACACTTTCCTATTGTGGCCACACAATTTCCCCCTCTCTCCACCCCAATATATCCAAGCACATGCCAGACCAAAGTGGGCTTCTCCAGAGGAATGGGGAAGGTTGTTTTCCTGCAATGTTTAGAGAATGGCTACTGAGTCAGTGGCACCAAAGGAATATTTTTGTGATTACAACTTAACTTGAAGGGTACAAATACTTCTAAAGCTCTGGATACAATCTCCAGGTTGCCCAGAGAATGCAGGGCTTGTCAACTGAAATAAAAGTCAGCCCAAGGGCTTGGGAATTGACTGGCATGGCTTTTTGAGGCATAGAATTCTAGTTCATCAGGTGGCTATTCAGTTCTGGAATACAAATCGCTCTTGGGCAGTAGAACTGCTCTGCTCCCCAATGGAATATTGATAGACATAGCAATGCCAGTCACTTTCCCCATCTATAAAAGTCCTGAGTTAACGTCCCACCTGCCTCCCACTAGAAGGATGGTGATATGCTGCCCAAGCAATTCCAGAGAACCATAATGGCTTATTTGTCTGAGTGGGATTTGTTTTAGTTTCTGGGAGCTGTTTCTTCTCTTACTAGCAGAAAAATTTCATGTCACACTGAGGAATCCTCATATGAAGCATCAAGTGGATGTTTAAAGTAAGGTATTTGTGACTTCTTAACCAGGAGTGAAATAGATAGTGGGTTTTTTTGCTTTCTCATTTTCTCACATAGCATGGCTTTCCTCTGCTTCACTTCTTGATCTCCTGAGTGCCCCCCCTCTGCTTTGAATAGTCACTTATCCTAAACTCCAGCTAAGAGGAAAACAACCCTCAAGTCAGGTGTCTATGGGGAATGTGGCCTTCAGAATATGGCTGACTATAGTGGTCTACATTCTGGTCTGTTACAGCAGTCAAGCTGGAGTAACTCCATGAAAGTCACTGGAGTTACATTGTTATAAGTGAGATCCCTGGACCTCTGTGTTGTAAGAGAGAACACCATACTCTCGTTGGACAGCGCATTGGTTGGTTTTCTGCTGTCACTGGAGATAATCTGTGACATGGCTCCAATGGAAAGTTATTGGCAAAGAATATAATTCATAGAGCTGATTTATTTTAGAGGCATTGAAACTAAATAGTACCCTTGTAGTTTAAATATAACCCCCCTCTTTCACCTCACTCAGTAACTTTATCCAGGCCTTCCAAATATTGGGTTGATTGTATGCTGTTGTTGAATGGGTATATATTTCAAGTAACTCCAGAGTAGTCACAGTACCACTGTAAATGAAACCAGAACTTGGCCCAGTATCCACTTCGGTAACCCATCCATGGGCCAATGGGTATGCTTGTTCTCAGAGAAGCAGTGAGCAGTATAGCAACAATGCAGACTTAGAGAAGAACAATTCCTCCCGCAATATCTTAGGTCAGACTGACCTCCCATTGAGGCAGCAGGATTAACTCATGGAGTTACTGCCCAATGGTTCCCATGTGCGGGGAGGAGATTTGGGAGTGGTTGAGTGAGGAAAAGAACAAGGCCTCCCAGCTCTTTCTCCAGGGGATCTATGTGTAAAGACAACACCACATCTGCAGCATTGTCTGCATGGGAAGCTCCTAGACACTGCTCCCACCTCAATGAGGGGAGGAATGCAATCCCAGAAGGTGTTGTTAAGCCATGTCGACTCCCTCCCTCAATTCCATGCAACAGTACAAGGGATGGCACCATGAACTGCTTCTCTTCACCCCTGCTGCAAACCCTGTGGCACCTAAGGGGTTTGGATGGGGATTAAATTGCCACATGGTTGGCATTCCTTCCCTTCTGCACAGACTGTGTAAGCAGGCACCATATTGGCAGAAATGCTGGGATTAGAGCTTGGTTTCATGTCAGACTTCAGTATACTGTGACTATAGCCTGCAGCTGGAATTTCACTCAGCTGTTCCATACAGTAAGCTCTTGAGGGCACAGAGTGTCCTAGGTCTATACGACCCTTACCACAGTGGGGTGCCAACCTGGCTGAGGCCTGCAGATGTTAGTTTAAAGCAAATGATTAATAATGCGTGGAAGGATTTCAGAGTTGTAAAGCTTTTGTGTTGGTAAGTTTCAAAGACCAATATTTTCTCTTCGACACGGAAATGTACACTTGGCAAGTAAGAAAGCTCATACAGGACTTTGTCACAGTCCTTCTAGGGCTCTGCAAAAGCAAGAGGTCATCGATTTCAGAATACATAATGAAATCTCCTACTTCTCCCAGAGACCAAAAAACCAACATTTGTTTAAAAGAAATGAAACAGGCGCCTAACAGTGAACTGAAAAAACAAAACCGAATGGAAGCAACCATTCCCTGAATGAGAAGCCTGTCATCTTTTCTGTTTCACATTCAGAGGGTGCTTACTTTGCTTTTCTGTTCAATAGATGCCGGATCTGAACAATGTGTCAGTAAGGTACCGTTTTGATCAGATTGCAAAATGCAGCTTTGTACAGAACCTCTTAGAGAGGGGATATCTGTGCCTTTTCTTCTGGTATGATGAAGTTGAGTCCTTTCCATTCTCATAGAGCTCGTGTTATTTCTTTATATACATAAAGGCTTGTGGACCAGTGTGCGGATGCTTTGAACAGGGGATCGCTGTGTTGGTTTGGAGGGGGATGACTCCTCTAATTAGGCAGGGGCAGCCACTGTTCTAGGAGATTGGGCCCTGCCACTCCCCTGCCATGCAGTCCCAGATCCCACTGGGCATTCCTTCTTACCCTAAATCCCCTCCCCAGTTTCCACCGTACTGCTGCAAGGCAGTGCCTCTCCGAATGGAGAGTGCGGTACACAAACCTTCCTTCCCTGTGCAACTGAACCACAACTGCCATGGAAAGATGAGGCCAGGATTCCAGACAATGCTTGGCTGGTGGGATGATGCCTGAGGGGGTGGCTAGCACTACTGCACCAGCATGTCAGGAGGTCCCTGTCCCATGCCAGGACTTGGCGGTATATCCAGTGCTGCTATTCAGACGTTCTGTTAAAAGAAAGTCTGGCTCCACCATAGTGTCTCTGGATGCTGTTAGGTGGAGGCCAGGACACTTCCTGCAAAAGAGGAGGCCTTGGTTACTTTTCTGCCCAGACACTCCCATCTAAAGAGAACCACGGTCCCCCAGGAGCGCACTATGGTGCCATTGTAACAGTTCAGAGATCTATACAAACCACATTGATAAGCAACCACATACGTGCAGGGAGAGGACTCACAGAATTCTGCTCTCGGGGGTGAGCAGAAAAGCCACATAGGGCACTGCCACTGAGCTAAAGAAGACTACTGGTTAGCTGAGGGTAGAGTAGGTCTCACCTCCAGTCTAGACTTCTCCCATCTACAGCGAGAGAGAGAATTACACTTGAACAAGTCTGACACAGGGTAGCCAGGAGACGGCAATGGTACACACTTGCTGCTAACGCATAATTAGACTGTATGTGCCTCTCCTTTGGAGACAAAATAGTCTATTCAATCCATCTATGTATCTGTTTCTTGAGAAATAAGTTAAACCCAAAGGACCTGATTCTGCTCCTTTAGAGGTAACCAGGAATGTTTCCCCTCTCTTCAATAAGAGCAGGAGCAGTCTCACGGTGAGTAGGCCAACACATAAGGGCAGACAAAACATAAAATCAGCTGATGACTCTCGTAGTCAGAGGGCCATCTTAATCCCTGGGGTAACCCCCCCGCCATCAAGAGTTATACCAGAGAGGGATTTGGGCCATTAATCCCCTGATTAGTATTCATTTTGTATATTAAGTGGAATACACCATCTGCTGGTTGCCTTGCGTCCAGTCAACCTCAGATGCACTCACTCTCTTTACATTTCACTTTCTGCAAAATCTGGTCAGTCAGACATGATGGATTCTGACAAAAGAAGGAAAAACACATCCATGGCTTTGTTAGCTGGTACCAAATCAGCCACTGTAAAACACTTTCTCCTTTAAAAATGTAAATAATTTTAAAGCTGACTTTTAAAATCAATTTAATGTGAGTTGTTCTGGGATAAGTCTCCCCAGAGTTCTATTTTTCAAAACAAGCAGCTGGAGAAAGTTATAGCTGGCTCTGAATCAGTGTGTAAAGAAAGTATTCCAAAAAATGGAAATTTAAGAACATCTTTATATTTAATGAAAGACAATGAATTCATTTACAATAATCACCCTTCTCACTTAGCACACACCAATATTTTCTAGAAGATGTGCTACCAGCAAACCAAAAGTGAAGCCACAAACCCAATGGGAGCAAATAATGTGAAATATGATTTCTTACAGACTGGAATTAAAAAACAAAGCTTCCACTTGCCTGAAGCACACTTTAAATAAACACATGCACTTCTGGCTTAGCTGGTGTGAATAGTTGTGCTTAACAATAAGAGGACTGAAAGCTTTGTTAGACCTTGCACTCAATATTCAAGTTGCATGCTCCATGTTTTTGAATAGACTTTCCTTTAGAAAAACATCCAGCAAATGTACCTGTATTAAACACGTTTGCTGTCAACACTCTCTTGCGCTAACTGCTGTTTTTTAAAATAGAAATGTAGGATAAAAGTCATCCTGTATGCAGTCTCACTAACCTCAAAAGAGCTTCCATCAGGGATGGATTTGGCTCAGAGATTGCAGATAAAATTATTCCTTATCCCTTCCTTATAACTGTCTGATTTTACTGAAATCTGCATAGAAGTAACAGAAGTAAATATTCAGAGGCACAACAAATGAAAAGCTACTAAAGCCACATGCAGTTACCTTTTGGCTGCTCTCTCCTCAGCTGCTTCATGACTGAGCCAGTATGGGTTTAAGAAGGTCATGCTAATCCGTCCTCTCCATCCCATCTCTATAGATATTGATTAGTTTGCTGGTAGGCTATCTTAGCCCTTGTGCAAACCACTGACTATTGCTGCAAAAGAGATGGGAGACGTTAAGGAAAAAGCCAACATATACAAAAAGGAGATTAAATTCTGATTTTTAAGCTACTCAAGCAAGGATATATAGAGCTAAAGTTTTCTCCCCATCCTTCACTTGTTTTATGAGGCCTGGATCATGAGTTATCCTATAATCTAGCATTCGCAGTTATAAGAATATGTACCATAGTATAGTATTTAGGCCCCCATTCAGCAGAACACCTGAGTATATTCTTAAACCCCATTTTAGTCAATGGAATTTAAGCACATGCTTAAATGCTTTGCTGAACTAGGGATATGGAAAACCATTTAAGGCCAAATCCAGAGATCAGCAGTGGCCTGACTAGGGCTGCTAGGAATAAGTGTTGGAGAGGAGGGACAAGGAATCTCTCCCCAGTTATGACGAGGCTATAAAGCTACATGGAGACTACTTCAATCTAATCTCTGGAGAGACCCCTCTCCCCACCATTCCTTGAAGGAGAACAGGAGACTTGCCTATGAGTGAACCCTAACTCAGTTGGTGTAAGAAGCTCCAGCAGAACTTGCATAGCCTTCCCCCTGCTTCCCCCATCATGCAGAACCAGTGGGATTAAATTGCTGCCAGAGGAAATCCGTAGCTTCAGAGACAAACTAACACTGTGGAGGCTATCACGTCTCTGAATGACTGAATTTTCTCCCCCCCCCCCCCCCACCAGCCCCTGCAACCTTTAAGAGTGATTGGTAACTCCTTAGTGTACTTTGCTCAGCCTTGAAATGCATTTTATTGTATGGGGTACCTGAATGGGAACACGCAGTATGTGGAATGCAGTTAGTCCCAAGCATTACAGCAGTGTTTACTAATGCTGCTGCACTCGATCCATCAGCACCTCTGTGATGATAAATCCTACTGTCAAGCGTGGTTTAGCTGCACCCCTGGACACACTGCACAAGACTATCTGCGTAATCCTTTTTGCTGTTCAGTCTGGCTACTCTCAATCCAGTTATTTTAAAGTGATTGATTGAAAAAGAATTCCTAGCTGTTCGGAGCCTGATGCAAAGCCCATTGAAGTGAATGTGGAGACTTTTCATTGGTTTCCATAGCCTTTGGATCAGGCCCTGGGTGAGTCTGGAGACTAACATTAATGTGAATTCCCTTTGTGCAATTAGGAAAATTAAGGAATGTGTATTTATAAAGAATGCCCCCTATTCTTTTGGCAAAGATGCACCTACGTTAAAATCATGAACATAATATACCAAATAAATTCCGCATGAGTGCCTTCTTTTACCTATTGTGTTCAGCCTTACAGCTCTCCAATCTACTTAGACCCTTTATAATTCATCCTCTTCTCTCTCCTTGTCAGGAACCAGCTAAGCCTTGAGATATGCCCTGGCAATTAGCAGACTGAGAGGGGTGCTCTGTATATGTATTGTCCAACTTTTACACGTAGAACCAAACTTAAGAGCAACGGTTGTCATACCCACCCCCACCCTCCCTCCAAAAATATAGGTATTCAACATTGGAGTTGACAATGTCTATTTTTATCAGGTGGGAATGAACAGGCAGCTGGCAGCTGGAATCTTCACTATTAGTGGTAACTAAGAGCTGGCATCTAAACCACCTGACTGCCCCTTTAAAGGGACACATCAACTTTGTCTTACTGTGCACGTAGTCAGACTAGATAATCATAATGCTCCTTTCTGACACTCAAATCTATGAATCACACTTAAATATTTTACCTTCCATTGTAACAAGTAGCAGTTAAGGTTGTTACAATGAAAAGAGATGAGGGTGAAAACACTTTGTTTTTTCAGACTGCTCGGGTTCTGCATCTGACAGGACTTTGGCCAGAGTTTTCAGCCAGGCTCAGCACCCGGGAGAGATGCCAGACTTTCCACAGAGGGGCAACACATTTTTCAGAAGTGGTGAGCACCATGAGCTCACAGGCAGAACAATGGGCTGTGTGTGAAAATGGGAGCTTTTTGACAATCTGGCCCCCGGTTGTGGGCACTGAGGCCTTTTGAAAATTTGGCTGAGCACTTTGGAGAATCTGGTCTCCTCTGTACAGTCAGTTTCACTGCTTCCCCTGCATAGTCAGTCAACTCCCAATCCCCCCCATGCTATTTGTATAGGTCTTTCACACAGCAAAAGGAGAGAGGAGTTTTGTTTGTGTGATTGTTAAACCATAAATTGGCATGAGAATTTTGGGACGGGTCTAGTATTAAAAGTAGTTTCAGGTAAACTTTTTTTTTTTTTGGGGAACTGACTGGACTTCAAATTGACGGTGTCCCTGTGGGTGTAGCAGGACTAGCTAGCAGTAGTATGTAATTAGGAGAAAAAACATGCCTACTGTGAATTCAAATCATTAGCCACCTGCAGGGGTAACACCTTTGCTGCTGCATGTTGCCTCTGCTAAGTTTCCACGGTTTGTTAGGACATTTACTCACTCTGGTGACACAAATGTACTGGACTCAAACATTACTTTCTGTTTCTGGATGCTGCACACAGTACAATGCCACTTATTTTCACATAGAAATCTTTGTGCACAGTCTGTCAGAAAACATCTGAGGGAAAGGCAGACTGGAGTGCAGTGCACAGAATTGGGTACAGTCAGGGGTTATATTAGGGAAGATGAATGGTGATGCTTGCAATTCCAGTGGCATTGGATTTGCTAATATGATCAGCAGTTAAATAGTTAATGATATTGCTATGAGACATCATCAATAGGCTTCAGAGTCAATAGTTTAAATGAAACAGAAGTAGAGAATTACCAGCTCTCAGAGCTATTGTTATATCAGTGAAACCAGCAACCTCTGGGGTGTGGAGTGTAAGCTGACCAATGCACAGAACACCACATTAACCAGGGACAGGACAAATTTTGCCAAGCCCAGCAGAGCAAATCCTCCTTCTTATTGAAAACAAACACATGCACCAAACCATGGGAACTTTACTGACCACAAAAACTTGATTATGGCCTTATTTATAAAGCTTTGTGTGATGGGAAAAACCACCTCTTATGCAGCAAAAACTGCATTTTACTTAATTTACCACAGAAGGATAAAAGTCTGAATCAACCCTTAGGTTCCAGTGCACCATAGCTCTCATGATACTCACAGCACTAAGCCATCTCCTCCCGCACAAGGCTACTTGGAAAGACTATCAGGATGTAGTAATAGGGAAAAAGAAAGGTTTAAAGAGGGCTCAAGTGAATAGGAAAGTTTTTAAGGGGGGATTGATGAGGCAGGCAGCCTCTGTGCTCCTGGGTTTGTTTCCTGGGCTGCGGTGATTTGGAACGGGTGAACTCAGTCACTGTTGGAGACACACTGTACTGACTCCTTTGACCAGCTGGGTTGTAGTGTTCAGAGGCTCTGGAGGATGCTGTGTTCAGCCCTCTTCCTCCCATCAGACATGAGGCCTAAAGGTACCAAGTTTCGGTATAACAGAGATTGATAGTTTCTCTTTGGGTAATGGATGCAGAGGCGATTGATAGGATTATGGAAATTGGCTTGCTAGCCTGTGTGGAGAAGAAAGGGGACAAGATACCCTAATGAGTGCAGTAACTTTAGAGGTATAGTTGCTGTGGCAGATCAAAGTCTGTAACTGAGCCATAAATGGACACAACTGATTATATCATCATGGTAGTGCCGCCTCAAAATAACACACCCACTCAACTAGGAAAGTGGTTTTTATTTTCATAAATGTTACGGTATTTTTGGTGCTCAAGGTAGATTAATTTTGAAACATACCCTTTTATATTCAAGATCAGAAATGCTGGGCCTGATCCTATGCAATGCTTGATACTCCCGTTCTCATTGGCTTCAGCGCAACTGAGGGAGATCAGCCCCTGCCAGGATTGCTCTGTCCCTGGCAGGATTGAAAAAGAAAACAAAAGAGAGCTTCACTGAAAGGATTTTCTTAGATCAAGTTGTGCCTTTTGTTCCGTCTTGCTGCCAGTAAAAATATCTATGTTTGGGAACAAAGACAGGTTCCCAGGCTGAGACAAAGAATTCTGGGTGTGCAGCTGAAGCAACAATCCCTCTCTCTGGCAGAAAGCTGGTCACGATGCAGAACTGCTATGTCTAGATCACCTGACACTTTTCATGCTCTTTTGTCTCCTGATCTGGGAAGTTGACATGGAACCCCATGACTGTGTAGGTGATCATCTGTTTACAAATACTCAGATGAAAGAAGGGTGTATTTATTAGTAATTCAAGTCTTTTTGTTCATTTTTGTATTTTTTCCCCTTCATAAATATGGATCTGGAGCAGCTTTGTAATTTACTAATACTGCAATTTGACCTATTACACGGATGGTTACTATATGAAAATATTGGTTTAGTACAGTGGTTCCCAAACCGCTGGGGGTTTGCAAAATGTTACAGGGAGCTCTCGGGGGGTGGGGGGAATTCCCTAACGGCAGACAGAGCTGTCCCCAGGTACCCCAGGCAGCATGTGTCCAGCAGCCCAGAACCCCTGGACTTCCAAGTGCTAAGCAGATCAAAGCAAGCATCACTATCACACTGAGGAGATTTAAACTTCAAGACTCCTTATAAGAAATAGAAAGGGAGGTGGATATTTTTTGTTGTTTTTAAAATTAAATAAGCAGCTGGTATTGTTAGTAAAATTATGAAGAACAAGTTTAAGCTTAGTTGTAAAGTGCATTGTTTGCCTGGACTGCTCAATACCTGAAGGCTTGTGTAAGAGGAACTCTTTGAGTTGGCTTCTTGAATGCCTTCGTTTGGTTTCACATCTGCTACTCCTTGATGAAGGAGCCTTGTCTTATAACAGGATTGTTCAAAGTGATATAAGTTTGGAAGAGTGTTGCGATTTTCATAATGTAATAAAAATATTGTAATGATAAATAATGTGTAATAAGCATGTCATAAAACAAAATTTTATGTTTCCATGATCACTGCTTTTATAATTTATACTCAGGTAAAGGAGAAAATCCCTGGAAATATTCATTCTTAGGAGGGGGTTCGTGAGACTTGACATTTTAGTGAAAAGGGTTCACAGGCTGTTAAAGTTTGGGAACCACTGGTTTTATATAAGAGTGGGCTGTCGGAAGAAACATGAAGGAAGGTTAAGAATGACTCAACATAGCCACCCTTCTGTTTACATTTTAGAGTTGGTAAGGGACAATGCCTGAATGATGAGGTCTGAAGATTTTATCTCCTCTCCAGACAAAAGGCTGGCTTTGACCAGAAGGGCCAAAGCTCAGGAACAGAGAAGAATGAACGAACTCTGGCATTTAAAATGATACAATCTCTTCTCTGGAGGGGGTTGGTAGCTTGTGGGGACAAAACGCTGTTGAGACAAAACATTCTCAGCATGTGCCTGTAAGAAATTAGGCCTGCCTTGGTTACCATGAGGGATGAGGAATCTTTTAGGTAAGACAGACATGCATGTCGACCGTTTGTCATAAAATCAGTTTTTTCCTCTAATTCTTTGTTCCTACTGTGAAATAAATAATACTTTTGTTTAATGAGGACTGCCTGATCACTGTAGCCCACTGGTCACAAACTCCCGAAAGAAGAACCACAGGTCCTCCAACTCAGTTGGACCTGCAGGGTAAGAATCATAGACACAGAGTACTGTAGCCCAGGGCCTAGTGGGAGAATTGCAGGCCTAATATCTGAGTGGGTGCACTCAGAGAGGCCAGAAAGGACTTGACCTATTATTAGGGCAACTATCCCTGAAACTGTGACACCTACTACTTTACTATTGGCATTGCTGTGTGATATTTTCAGTACCTGTATGGTTGGGACTGCAGACATGGTTTAGCTGTCATTTTACCACTCTGAACAATCCCATTCTTCTCCTCTGTGTTTTCACTCATTTTCAACTAGATTACGAGGCACCAGAAGTCCCTTTTTCCCCTTCAAAACTTTTGAAAATAGGGTGTTAGGACAAAAAAAGAACATACTGGTGAACAAATGAGACACTGGGCAGAGAAAAACCCCAAAAACCTAACAGCAGCAGCCTAGGACTGCGTATATTTTTCCCCTACAGAGAATGTTGGAGATATCTGAAAGGAGGTAGGAGAAACTGGCACAAAAATGTGCACTCAGAACCAGTTTAGAGTAGGAGTATCCTGTTCAGATCCAAAACAGTGAAGCCAGTGCTGTTCCTTCCTGTCTGACATCTCCCTCCCCACCTGTTCTGTGTCAGAGTTCCTTTGTTTTTACTGTTGTCAGTTGGCCAATCTAAGTGCAGAAGAGTCAGCTGGAGTCCATTCTCTCCTGTACATCTCAACAAAACTGCCAGCTAAATTCTGATTCCAATATCTTTATTGCTGCTTATGGGATTGTACAAATCAGAGAGAGCAAAGCTTGAATTTCATACACCAGGGTGAGCTCAGTGGTTCTGCTTCTGCAGCATTGCGAGAGAGGAGGAAGTGAGAGTTATGGGGCCCCTTCCGAGCTTGGGCCCGGCGCTATGGCCGGCCCCCAAGCAAAAAAAATGATGGCCTGAATGCCGCCCCAAGCACCGGCTTGCTTTGTTGGTGGCACCTTAAAGACTACTGGATTTATTTGGGCATAAACTTTAATGGGTAAAAGACCCCAGTTTGCGTCAGAAGAAGTGTGCGTTTTTACCCTCGAAAGTTTATGCCCAAATAAATCTGGTAGTCTTTAACGTGCCACCGGACTCTTTGATGGAACATGCAGTTAATCTCGCTCTAACAATCTTAATTCTGATCTGTACTGCTAACTAGCTATCCTTTCATATCATCTTTGTAAGATGTGGTCCTTTTCGAACAAGGACTTTTCTGAACGGATTTTTGAATAACTTCCTTAACACTTTAATAAATCTGCAGCATATGGTTATAGCTAACTTACCCTGGGAAAAGCTGCTGTAATTTTACAGCTTCTGTGTTGAGAGTAACTATTTATTACAAAGGACTGGGGTGTGAGTTTTGTTTTTCATGTCTCCAGTGTAGTCCTCTGTCACCACACTAGTCTCTATAGCCCTTAATTTAAAAGACCTTTGAGATTTGGGTTTAGGAAATTTTAATTCCTAGATATGCTAGTTTTTGGTTCAAATAACATTTTTATAATCTGGTGACATACATACTTTTCAGCAATGATTGTTCTTAATAACTGATTCAGAAAATGGTAAAATATGCAATTTTTCTGTACACTACAGATACAAAAAGGGCAGAAATCCTGTGACAGTAAATATAAATAATTTATACATTTAATGAGGCTTGGACCTCAGTTCTGTGGGTGGGAGCTTTGAACCTGAATGGAGCCCTGTTGAAGGTATTGGAGTCACAATCACTGTAAGGTTAACAACAAGACGTTTTAGTAAGATGCATTCTTACTTCATGGGGTCATTGCTTAAATTATCCCAAATTTCAATCTCAAGGGATAACCCTACCTCTGCACTTCTGTCCATTCTGAAAACAGTGGTGGGGGGCTATGTTATAATTATTTGGGTAATCTTAACTGTGAAGTGCCATGCTTTTCTTGTGCTTTGTCTAGACTGGGGAAATTTACCAAAATTATATATATATATATATATATATATATATATATATAATCTATATCTATCTCCACCTGGTTCTACTGCCTGGGTGAGAATGGATTTGTTAATTTCTGTTGTACAGACATATGCCTTAACATGTATGTTCAGGAATCCTAGTCTGATTTCATGGCAGTGCAGAGATTTGGTAGTTTTACCTAAAGCATGAGGTTCTTTCAAATGGTTTCTTAAGACTACGCTTGAGTCTGCTCAATCTGAACAGGTGCTCAGATCCTTATTAGCAATGTGCTTGGCTCTGTATTACACATGATGAATGCCACAATCACACTTCTCTCTGACTTTCCATGCCATGCACATCAGGTAAATTCCTTCCCTGGCACATTCCTTATTTTTAAAAAATGTTTGTAAATCACTTGGTGCCTGGGAAATATTTAGAAAGAAACAAAGCTATCTGACTGGGGTCTTTTCTGGGGTGTCAGAAGCACCGACTGCAAAGGGCTTGACACTCACTACTGAAAAACCACAGCACATTTTGTACTGTTCTCCTTCCTCACACTTTCTTCCACTGTGTCTATCCTCTATTCCTTTTCTCCACATCTCACTCAAGTCTCCCCCAATCCCCCAGCTTCCCCATCATCCGCCCCTGCTTTCCCCCAGCTCCCTCCTGGTTTCCCCCCAGCTCACCCCTCCTCTCTACCCTCAGCTCCCTCTTCCCCTCCTCCTAGCCCCAGCTCCCCCCATAATCCAGCCCCTGCTTTCCCCCAGCCCCCTCTCTCTTTACCTCACCAGTTTCCCCGCCTTTCCCTCAGCTCTCCCCCTCCCCTTCAGCCTCCATCCCCGTCTCCCCCACCTCGTCCCGCCCACTCTCTGGTCTGTCCCTGCTCCCCAGCCTTCCTCTCCCTCCCTCCCCGTCTCGCTTCCCTTCTCAGCACCCCACCTCCCGCTGCACGTGACCCTGGGGGCGGGGGCGCGCGCGCGCGCGCGCTGCTGCACCTGCCAGTCAACGCGTCATTTCCGCCAGTCGCCGCCGCCGCCGCCGCTGATCCGTTGGGGACCCTACCAGCCGAAGAGCTCCAGTTACGGAGCGGGCCGCGGGTCAGATTGCGTCGGGGCTGAGTTGCTGCTTCGTGCTCGGCAGCGGCTGCAGCTGTGGAAGGAGGAAGAGCCGAGAAAAGCGGCGGGGCCCACAGCGGACCCCGGGGTAGAAAGAGGCGGAGGAACCTGCTGCTGCTGAGAACGGCGGGGAGGGAAAGTCATCACCTGGCAACGGTGAGGGGACTGGCGCTGCGCATGCGCCACTGACAGGGTCTGAGGGGATGGGGGTGGTGTGGGAGTCAGGTGGGGGGGGAGAGAAGTGGGGGGAGGGGTAGAATCGAGTTCTGTTTGGAACCTGCCCCAGGTCCACGGCCTGTTAGAACATCGACCATATGTGGGGTGACCTGGGATGGGGTTTGACATGCAGATTCTTTATACATGGCCCTGGTGGGAAGTTCTGCTGAGCTCCAGGTGGGTTCTGGGAGCAGCCCATTGGGGACTGTAACTTCCTTCTGTCTCACCACTCATTTTTCTCCGCCATGGCTACAGAAGTGCGGGGTGGCACCTAGGACTGTTTGGGCCTCTGGGAGAAGAAAGAGGGTTGGAGTTGTGTTCCTGGAGTTGTATGTGAGAACTTGCTGTTCTGCTTTGGGACTTTTCGTTTCCCTGCACAGTGTACGGCCTTCATACTTCCAGCCAGCATGGACGGGCAGCAGAGGTTTCTTGCCTCCTTCACCAAGACAGCTTTCCCAGTTTGATTCCTGGATCCCGCAACAGCTCAGCCTTATGTCCCTGTGAAGGAACTTAGGTTGCATTTGAGCTCAAAACTAGGCAAATCAGAGGCTTACACTGATGAAGTTGGTATTGGATAGATTTGGGTTCTGTGGCTGTAGTACCCAAGTCTTCTATGGGCCCTGAGGCTTCATCAGCACTGAGAATGTTGTTTTGGAGATTTAAGTCTTGTAGTCTGATGCTAAAGACAGCTTTCAAGGAACATGTCATGTGGGTCTGTCATTGGTACTGAGAGATCTCTAGAGGGCTAAACTTATTACTAAGGCCTGGTTAAAATTAGATCAACCTATCTATGTTGCTTAGGCCTGTAAAGAAGTTTCTCACCCTGGCTGCTATAGTTAGATTGATCTAACCGTTGGTGCAGATGTGGCTAAAAATCAGTGGAAGAATTCTTCTATCGTCTTAGCTACTGCCTCTTGGAGAGATGGATTAACTACATTTGAAGAAAAAACCCTTCTGTCAACGTAGGAAGCATCAACACTATGATATAGCATCACAGCTGCAGCACTGTGGCTAATTTACTGTATTATCTGTAGTGTAGCTGTGCCCCAAGTAGGCATATCTTGGCACTAAAGTGCTGTGTTCCTTTTGGAATCAGTTGATATTTAAGGCCCCTCAATGGTAGCATGTTTCTCTATGATAGGGAAGTTAGCCCTGTAACATAAAGCTGTTGGTGCAAGGTCATCTTTATTGCGGTTTCCTCAGCCTTTGGGGGAGAAGCATGTTGTTCTGAAAATATTTTGATGCTGATGGTAAGCAGGAGGGAAAAGAGTGTGAAGTGGCTGGAAATTAAGTATACTACAATAAATTATTGAAGTTTGTTTAGTACTACTCTTCCTTGGCTACATTTCAGCTCCTTCTGTGTATAGAAAGTGAAACTAAACTTGTTAAGTCTTACTTTATATTTCTGAGAAGTACTCCAGGATGAGCAGATTAAAAAAAAAAAAAGCATCTAAATGCTGGTAAACTTTAAACAGGATGACTTTTAGAGCAATTAAGGTGTAGTAGCAGCTCTGTAGGAGAAGTAGGGAGGTGAGGATAGCAGATCATTGCAGCAAATGTTCCATGAAAGGCAATCATATTTGCTAATACTCAGAAAGAAAGCATATAGCTTTTTGTCATTTGGAATATGGGGAATTCTTGTCTATTTAGCTACTTAATATTTTCTAATCTGATTGTCTTTAGATACCCAATAATAATTTACTGTTCTTACGTTTGGTTGCACATCAATATTTTTGATAATACCAACGTTCTCCTACTGACTATGAATTACAAATTAGACATTCTGGTCCATCTGCTTAGATCTTTACTGAGATTTTGGTGGATTTCAATAAGTATATTTAACAAATGCTCAGACACTCTAATTTAAGCGTGCATTGTTTCTTGTTAGGCCAATCCCTTTCTTGTACCAAGCAGAAAGATTTACTTCTGCTTGCATTAATATTTTGAAAAGAGAAGTAGCAAAGCTCTGATGTATGAATGTATCTTCCTTCCCCATCTCCGGAAAGTTTGCTTGATCTTTTTTAGGACTAGCAATAAATGGAGCATGGCCTGAACAGTTCTCTGGTGTCTGGCAGGGGAGATAATTTTAAAATAAACTAAAACCCAGGGTCTGAAGCCCTCTGGATTTTGTACCTACCAATCTTGGCAAGTCTTTCCAAACAAAAGGCATTAGCCGAAGTCTTGGATTTTTTAAAGACACCTGAAGACTTCTGTTAAGATGTTTTGGTGATATTGAATCCCTAATCTGCTTAAACAAGTTTTATTTAGAATAATGCTGAAAATAAGTGTGATTTGTACCTTTTGGAAATGCATAGTTCTGAGAGGAAGGTCAGTGGCATGATGCCCAGGAGCACTGAGATAACTTGTGCTGGCTTGCCTGCTTGTAAGCATGAATGGTACAACTGATATGCTTTGTTTTCCAGGATCGTCTCCTATTTCTGATGTATAGTGAATAGTGCAAGACATATATTTGAAATATGGCTTATTAAAGAACCTTAAGTTATTGGAGAATTCTGCGGCAGATTTTAGTAAGGTCTGTGACAACCATTTCAGCAGAGAACATACAGTGTAAACCACTCTCTAGTTTTACACTATAATAGTCACTGTTAAATGAAAAAATCCAGGATTCTTCCTGACTTAAAAATTTCATCTGCATAAGTATTTGTGTCCTCAATACTCTGGGCTATGCAACTATGGCAGAAACAGAAATTTTAGAAAAACTACATTTCACAGTAGAAGTACTGAAAAAGATAAGAAGCTATCCATCTCGCCAAAAACAGATATTTGAAATTTAAATGGGTATTGTTCATGTCTTTAATATCAGAGCAAGCTGTACTAGTCAGGCTAAAAGTGGTTTGTGTTCTTTCATAATATCTGTGTTAAGTTAATGACTTTCCTGAAAATCTAAGCTTCACACCCCTCTTTTAAGGCAATCTAGAAAAAATGACTATTCATTAGAACAGATACAAAATCCGTTCCTTCACTCTTGATACGTGTGCATGAATAGAAGTACCACATTTTATAGTCTCATGAAATAAAGTTTTACATATCCTGGACAAGTGAATGTAGAGTTTGTGTTTCTTATAGAAAAGAAAATAGAAGAAGTATGCCATGCACTTGGAACCGAATGTGGGAAGGCTTGATGATCCTTGGTTCCTTTGGGAGTTCATTCCTCTTTGAATATACAGCCTTTTGAAGGTGCTTTACCTTTGGGTCAGAAGCCTCCTCCTGAGGCTCATTTCAAATTTGGAGGTGTGAAAGGGGAGTGACTCTGGTAATCTTTTTTCTGAAAAGGAGGCTGCGGATGTAAAGAAGAGAGATCCGTACGGAATGACAAACTACTTAAATTCTACACATAACACCAAATAACCTTTGCTACTGGCCAAACACCTAGCTAAAAGAAATAATTAGTAACTCACTATTGGAGGGTGAGAGAAATTTATTTCTTGCAAGGCTGCTAAATGTTTGGATTGTGAGGAAGGAAAGTGATAACTTTGAAACAATGGGTGTACCATTTTAGAGCCATTTATGTTTTTGCTGGACACTCTAGGGATGGATGCTGTTCTTTAGAAACTTATTTTATTTAATGCTTATGCAAGCCTTCTGAACAATTGATATTCCCCCTCTGCTCACATGCTTTATGTTTTTTTTGAGGAATGTGAAGGATATGGTGGGGGTGGTTCTTTTGTATGCTGTTCCAATAGTGATCTGCTGAATAAGCTGTGTTTGTAATTTTTCATGATGAAGTTGGATTCCAACCTAGAATCCCAGTACTATTTCACTTTGTGAGAAGCTAGCTAACTTTTTGCAACCCCTCTTTATGGCTGTTGCTCACTGAACATGTCTTTCTGCACATTTCAACACATTTTCTTTAAAAAGAATGGTAGAGTGTGTTCCTTGGTAGAATTAGAGATTAGTTTTGATTTCTGGAATATATTCTTGATCTGTTGTTGGTAATTGAATCTGAGTTGACCAGACTTTCCCAAAGCACCGAGAATACATAGAGATCAAATCACAGATTTATTTTTCAGTGAAACTTCTATTATGTATTTTCTTTTTTTTTCCAGTATGTAGGTGGAGGAGTGTAATGCTAGAAATCTATAATGTGCTGTAGTTTACCTTGGTCTGCTTTCTGGCTGTAGTCAAGGAGTGTTATAATAATTAATAGCTATTCTCTTTAATTTATGATCCCTCACCTGTGTATACATAAAGTGTTCTAGTCTCTTTGGGTATTCTGGGTATTTATCTTACATATAGTGTATGTGTTGGAAGGAAGAAAAATTGAATTTCAATTATAATTATTGCATCACATTTAAATTCTTGTCACTATGTACAGTAAAGTGTATGGCCCTGTTCCTGCAAATGGCCTAATCAGAGCCCCATTTAATTCCATTAAATATGAGAATGTGTTGGTCAGGTTAATTACTTGCAAACAGCAATTGTAAAGATTTTAACAGTGATTAATCTATCCTGCAAGCTTCTCTGCTCATACAGACTCCCTTTCCATTCCACCTTTCCCTTAGTGTATTAATTAAAACTTTACTGCATATGTGTTTGATTACATAATGTAATACTTGGACAATATTAAGGAGACAAAATAAAGCTAAATGTATTGTGGTTGGAGTAGCTGCTGTTTTGTTTCTCCTTCTGTTCCACCTATACTGTCTTTTTTTTTTTTCCTTTTTTTTTTTTTTTCTTCTTGCTTGAGTGTAGGACTTCACGTTTAATGAGCATCTAGTCTCTCATTGCCTGAGACCCTCACTGCTCTAATCGTTCCAAGTCACTTTTAGTTTGTTTGAGTCACCCTGTGCGTTTGTTATCCTTTCAGGTTTTGTGGTGTTAGTAAATTTAGTCGTGGTTGAAGTTGCACTAAGAAATGCTGAACCACAAGGCTCATTGGCAGTTGTTCGTTCCTTTGCAGCAGCTCAAGTAGACATAGCCGTGGAATGGAATTCTGTATGAATAGTGCATGCATGCGTGTTCAAAACTTTCTGGGTCTGTAGGACCATGTTTTTGTTTTATTTGGTCATCACCATAATAATAATAGAGGCAATCTACCTATAACAGGTGGACCAAGTACCACATTTTGTGGAGCAGTGAGTTCACTCCTGTTTTTGTTCACCTGTCTGAGAGGGGGAGAAATAGAGAGAAATCTCTATAATGGGATAACATTATTTATAATTATAAGTGCATTATGTAGTTGCATTATTTGCTCTGGAGGGTCGGGGCTGGAAACCATGTGAAATCGCTTGACTTCTGAACAGGCATCAGTCTGTAGCAGAGACAATAATTGTTAAACAGTCTTGTTTGCAGAATGTGAACCTGTTGAATTACAGGGCTCTACTGATATTTTCTTTCTGTTAATATATGAGTTACTCAATTAAGCTTATTTTTATAATGCCAATACAGAGCTAATAAATGTAATATCTGGTGGGGGTGGTAAGTACAGATGCTTGTTTTATGGAGTACTGTTTTCCTTATTGAAAGGCAAGTAAGACAAACATAATTAGCTCCTACACAAGATACAAAGGGCTTTTTATTTATTAACTAGTGGCTGTTAGGAATGAGATGTGATCTGTGCGAGCAGGAAGTTTCTTTATATTTCTGCACATGAGCATTGGCGACGGCTGAGGGAGAGAGTCTGGCAGGGTTTAGTGGTGTGTATAAAGGAGCAAGCAAGAAACCTTCACTTTGGTTTTCTGGTATATGTGGTTTAATTCTTTTTTATTGATTAAAATAAAATTATATAGGAATATTGTTTTTAAATTGCTGAGATATGCCATTAAAATTCCTTTTGATTTGAGCTAGTAAGTAAATAAAATGATGTGTATAATATATTAGTGAGTGTATTTTCACAGAATGATTGATTTTTAGTGGTGCTTGGACTAGTCTTTTGCAGACTAACAGATTGCAGTGTTTCATCAGTGTATTCTTTCTAAAATGATTGTAAAATTGCAATGTAGTGCTTATATTTAAATCAAATTTGTTGGTTTTGGTTTTTACTAAGTTTACAAATAGAATATATAACCATACAATAAGTGAGTGAATATAACATAAAAGGAATGTAACATACAAATAGATAAGTCATGAAGTTCAAAGTACAGAATGACTCACTATTTCACCCTAATGTGTAGCTGATATGATATTGTAACTGATATGTTTAATGTGACTTACTGTTTTTATCTGATACTGTAATATTCTATAATACTTGGTTATGTCAGGATGAATCTTCTTATTTGAGATAAGACTTGTACATTTTTCTAAATTTTGAGGGTAATTACTGTAAGCAGTGCTTACTTTTGTTGATGGCCGCTAGATATTGTGGCAGTGTTGCTTGACCTGTTTTTTTGATTTGTGGAGTAAATGTAATACGGATTCATCCTCTTAAAATCAAATGACTGTAGACTAAATTGCGAAGAGGAGAAAATACATAAACACTTACCATCAGTAGTCTGTGTTTTGTTATTGCCAAACAAGCATTACATAATACTTAGCTTAAAAAAACTATGATCGGTTGTTTGTGGTTGCAATGTAATTTCTTCCCTATACTGACAGAAGTGCCAATTTGGCTTATTCTGATTGCAGGTTTTAAGAGTCACTATGGGAATGCTATTTTTATTTCTGACAAGTACATCATTCTAACACAAAATATTCCGTGCTTATATTTGTTTTGTTATAATACTAGAAGACTTAAGAACTTTCTGAGGCTGTCTGGTTATGCAGGAAAAACTCATGGCAGGGTAATCTGGTGTTTGCAGTCATTCAGTAGAAATCTAGTCTTGTGTATGTATTGATACTAAGTTTATAATGAAAGACTAATCAGTGTGGATATTTCTAGTTCTTTTGATGTTGTGAAAAATTGCTGAGGCTTGTTTCTTTACAGCCAATGTATTCCAGTTAACTAGTTAGATTAAGAACATGTGAGTTTAATCATCAGGTTAGGAACAGAGCAAGAAAGGAAATGTTAGTATTTATGTGATAAGGCAGTCATTTCTGACTAAGCTATAAAAATCATCTCACGAACCCACACATTAGACTCTGTATCACTGCTTGTCTCAGATCATCACAAATTTAATAAATCTGTTCTTAAATAGACCAAACTGTTAGGCCTACTACTATAATTGAACACAAGCCTTTAATTGGAGACCTGTTAACTCAGTTTTACACCGGTATCTACTGGTGATGTGTCATAAGCTGCAAATAGAAAATAGTTACAATATACTATCTGCTCTTATATAGCGCTTTTCATCTTTAGATCTCAAAATACTTTAAAAAGATCAGTAATTAACATAACTTCTTATTCAGTTCTAAAACACAGAATCAACTATAAAATGTTCTTACCTTTTCATGCACTCTAAAGTTCATTTAAAAAGCATTTCATTAGTGGGTGTGGAATATTTGTAATTCGGTTGCCAAGATAAGCAAGTGCCGTTAAGATTACAAAAAGCAAGCCCTGTAATGCTCTTTCCCTACCAGACTTTGTGAAATATTCACCATAGAAGGAATATAATATACAAATAGATAAGTCATGAAGTTCAAAGTACAGATGAAACACTATTTCACCCTAATGTGTAGCTGATATATCATAACTGATATTTAATGTGACTTACTATTTTTCATCTCTCTAATACTGTAATATTCTGTAATACTTGGTCATGTCGGGATGAATCTTTCTATTTTATATGATTAAGTAAAACCTTGGCATTTTTGGGTGATTTTATATAGAATGTATTCCTCACAATATAGAAAGTATTCCGGATTTGGAATAAACACCACATTTGTGTGTGTCACTAAAACACACCCTAACAGATTTTTAGTGTGTCGTGCTGAAGTATTTGCATTTATCCTTTTTGAAGAGGATGTAATTCCATTTTAACTCTCATATGTGGGATGAGGTGAAAATTTCAAGGTAGTATCAGTTCCTGATCCACAGTGGCACTCTTGCTAGTGACAGTGGGATATTTGCACAAAAATCAGCGGTGGAATTTGTGTGGTTTAGATACTGATTTGTTCAGTATCTTGTTATGTTTGGCATCCCTTATCGGGAAATGTGTTTCATCTTTAAGATCTTTTTTCCCTTCATCTTTATCTTTCTTCCCTCCTCAGTTCAACTCCTAATTTCTGTCTTCCCCATCTGAAGTGTGAAAATGATTGCGAATTAAAAAATACAGGCATTTAAAGTGTCATTTTTAGGTTTTGCGGTCAATACCCTGATGTTATCAGTGGAGGGGCAAGGGAGTTAACACTTCTGGGTTGTTTCAGGTTGTTCGCATAGTCAAGAAGACAATATTGCCTTAACTTATTCTGGTGGTTCCTAAAAGTTATTGCTTCATGTACCACCTTCTTAAAAAAAATGACCTTTGAAGATATGACAAGCAAACTTCTCCTTTCCGCACACATTTACTTTAGGTCTTCATAGGCTTATTCTATGTATTTCCAGACTTTAGGCTTCCTTAGGCATTTATTTTACTATAATATGTTTGATTAAAAGTCGTTTTTTAAACATCTCAGGTTTTTAGGCAATGCATCAAAAAGAAATACAATGAAGCAGACATCATTTTTCTTTTGTATTATTCAGATTACAAGAAACAAATGTCATGGACGACATCTTGCTATATCTTGGTATGTAGCTGAACTCCATTCGTAGCTTGACTTTTTAACTTGGCTAATTTTAAATTTGAAGTTCCTACTCCTTCTTATCTAGATTATTGAACACGAACCAAAGTTTACTTTGCTTCCTGTTTTACAAAATTTAAATAAAGAAAAATATAAAACATTTTGAGTAACTTGTGGGGGAGGAGTGCCATTAATAGTGAGGCGGGGTGTGTATGTGCGAGTAGAAGGGCCAGTAGGTCTTTGTGGGAGAGGAGACTCTGCTGAAAGTGGGGGACTTTACTTGGGCATCAGGCAGCTTCCACTCCAGGAGGCCTCTTGCTGTCCGTCAGCTCCTATTCTGGATGTCTGCCCTGCTAGGCAAACTACACAGGGGCTCCTCCTCTAGGAAGAGAGTCAAATTGCAGCCAGCCAGCTGCTCTGGTGCTTGAAGAACCAGGTGGGTCTCTTAGTTTTGTAGCCACATTTTTATACACTGTGATTCCTCCATCCCACCTTCACTGTGGAGATGATGGAATTCCCCATGCATGCCCCCCGTCTCCCAGCCCTGCAGGGGCCAGGCTGCAGCCTCTGTGGGACAGGGAGTGCAGAAACAGCTCCTGCTCTGCAGCAGCTTCCTGTATGGGGACTCTTTGATCTCAGAACTGCCTGCAACCAGATGTTTTTCAGCCACTCTGAACTGGGCTTGCATCCGTTGGTTGTTTCTGATAGTGTGATATGGAACTTTGGGAGTTCACCTCATATCTTGAACTGTGCAGCTTGATGGGAAGTGAAGGCTAGGCCTAGCAGAAAGCCTGCCATCTGTGTGCCTCTTGAGAGTACAGCACCCATCTGCGCTGCCACGGTGCACAACACACTGCAAGTGGTGTTCATTGTGGCCTGAAGTGGCCAGGAGAGAGTGCATTTTGCTTGGCAGGCATTTTCTGGTGTGCTGCAGTGCATGCAACAACTGTTCTTTTGAAATGGAAAGAAATATACTGTAAAATATTAACATTTGTAAAAGTTGGTAAGTAGCAAGGCAGAAGGGATTTGTGCTCATTTCACAGAGCCAAAAGCTTATTTCTTCTTCAAGACGTGTCCTTTTGGATAAAACTTTGTTTATTGAAATGTAGCGAGAATATTGATCTGTTTGATGGCTCCAAAAGTGAGATAAGTTGTCTTTGCCGGCTTTGTAATCGTCATTGGAAGATAACCCTGGTAATGGATGTTCCTCTTCCAGGCCTTCAGCAACTCTTTGTCTGCTTCATTCAGGAGCAACCTCTCTCTGTCTTGGCCACCTAAAAAATGACAAAATTGTGCTTAGAACATAAAAGTAAAGGTCTGAACATGAGAAAAATTTAGCCTTGGTTCATACTAACATCGCTTTCAGTGTTGCACAAAATTGGCAATATAAAGAGATGACTGAAGCTTTGTCCTGGATATATTTTTCCAGTCAGGCTTAAACTTGCATGATTACCATTTTAAATGCTGCAAGTGATTAAAGTAGAGGAAAGGAAGAACCTATAAGAAACAGCACTTATAGTTCAAAGATGGCTGGCTGAACAGGAAAAATGGTAGATCATTCCTAAAGGTATTCATCCATACAGGAGAAAATGCATTCTCACTTTAACCTTACTGATTTTACACCTGAAACGGAATAGTGCAGAATATTGTCTAAGCTGCTGATGTTGCCTAAGAATTCAGAGGGAACTATACCAGGAGGACTGTCATTTGCTCAGACAACAAAAATGGAATGCAAAAGTTGAGAGATTCTCAGATGCAGTTATCTGAAATGCCTGAGTCTTCATTTCGTTTTATTGTTTTGAGAAAGAAATGCCACCTAACACAACTTTAAAGTATGCTGAAATTTCAAAACTGTTTCCGTAACTATCCTCACCTTCTTGGTTGGTTGACTGAAAGATTGATAGTCCATATTCCCAATTACATTTGGTAGAATTCAAGTGATAGTGTCTTTATATCTGTATGTTTGCATCCGTCTACCATGTCTGTTGAAATTTACATGGAGAAGGAAGACTTTGATCAAACGTACATTTTACCCAATAAAGGGATTTTATGAAGAGCCCCTACATTTACAAAAGTAATCGAGTGTTTATAAGGATTTGATACATAACAGGTGGATGATACTACTATAACTGTATTAGTGGAAATCTGGCTTGAGCGAATTAATTACGAAGAACTGCATAAGGACAGAATTGAAAAATATTCATAAAATTATGGAGTCTTTCTGTTATGTAGTATATGACTGACCCCCTAATCGTTTCAGAGGTTGATCCCAGAACAGTAAGAAAAGACTGAAGCATGGCTTTGGGAACATAATCGGAAGTTTCCTTTTCTTTTTTTCCTTTTCTTTTTTCTTTTTTCTCTTTTCTGTTCTTTTCTTTAACTAGTATTCAAAATTAAATATCCAGTCTTCTACCCCAAATCTAGCTTTACAAAAGGAAAAGTTCTAGAAGAAAAATCACAGGGGGAGGAGAATCGATTCAGTATTAATCAAACATAGTTTATAACATACAGTAGACTCTCGATTATCCAGGATTGGGTTAACCAGGATGTGGATTAACCAGGATGTCAAAAAAAAAAAAAAAATGTGTAAGTCTCAGGGCCGGCTCTGGGTTTGTTGCTGCCCCAAGTGCAAAAGGAAAAAAAACCCAGCAGGGAGCAGGGCAGCCAGTGAACCAACACCCGCTCTTCCCGGCACAGGGTGGCTGGTGAACCACACACCCACCCCATATTTCCTATGGATGGTGATTATCCAGGATTTTATTAACCAGGATTAATTTTTTTCCCTATCATCCTGGATAATCAAGAGTCTACTGTATTTAGATTCTTCAAGTTGAAGTTTCATAATGGATTGGGGGTGGAAAAGTCAATAAACTGGTGAAACTGTGTGTGGGTTTGAAGATAGAAACAACAAAATTGTACGCCTATATTTAGTAGGCTGAGGACTTATTTATTGTATTCTTATAGAATTGCAAGCTTTTCATTGTCGACAATGTGTACTTTATATTTGAGGAATGCTTATAATGTGCACTGCATAGTGGTTTGAGTTTCATTCGCTATTCAGTGACATTTTTCACTGGGTTTTTATTGTGTTTTTTGCTAGTGGCTTTTTTTTCTGTTTGGGGAAAATTATAGTAACTTTGCCAAATTTTACAAAATATTCCTTTTGTGCACATTACATAAAAACTAAGCTGTGACTAGTTTACCATGAATAGACATAACCACACTGTGCTGAAGATAAACATCCTGCATTTGGCAAATGCATGGCAACTCCTATAACTTTAAAAGTTGAAAAATTGGGTTCAAATGGTCACCTAATGTATTTTTGTTTATTCCATTATGACTTTGGGAGGGGGAATGTGCCTTTAAAGAAGTCCTTTAATATGAATTTACTTATATAGTGATAATATCTTTATATGGATAACATTTTGTAAAGCGGGGGGAGGGGGGGAGTTCTTAATTTGTGTAACTTGGTTAAATGTTTTTAAAATGTCCATAAAGTACTTAGTTGGTAAAGGATCATTCTTGAGTGGACTGACTTTCAAACATTTTCATATTATTATTTGGGCTAAAGTGGAAAGGAACTTTTTGAGCGGGCTTTCAGAAACACACAGTCACTTTCATATGCAGCTATAAGGAGATGTGGGCAGAGCTTGGAAAATCTGCTAGTTAGTGGTGCATGGGAAACTTTCCCTGGTGAATGAAGATGCTGAAGCTATCTGTTTCTGCAGAGCTAAGCTTCCATTTAAAAATATTCCCCTAGCCTATCTACTTTATTGCAAACTGAAATTTATGTTTCTGTGGTTAGACAGCTCCAGCATCTCTGCAGCTGTTCATTGCTTTGCCAAATACCAACAGAGTAAAATTATCAAGACCTCTTGGTTCACTGTGAAGAATCATGACACAGTCAAGCTGCTGCTTGGGAAAGGTGAATAGCAGCAGAGACAGACTTTAAAATAAAAAAGATCCATACAGTGAAAGCTATAGGAATAGAATAGTGGAGGACCCTGATCTTTCCCCAGCAGCTAAGAAGCAGAGCTGGGGGTTGGAAAAATGGTTAACTGCCTTCCCCTTTTAGAAGATGGAGGGAAGTGGAGATTTAAATGCATCTAAACTACTAGCCACAAGCAGATATGAAAGATGGACTTTCTAAGCATGAGTATAAAGCCTCACTTTTCCAAGCAGTGGGCAGAGTGGGCTGGATGTCTTTCAATGCATTGTCCTTGTACCTAGGTCAGGGGTGGCAAACTACGGCCTGCAGGCCCATCCTTCCCGGCCCCTGAGCTGCTGGACAGGGAGGCTGCTGTCCTCCCCTCCCCCACAGCTTCAGCGCTCCATGCTGCCAGCGCTCTGGCCCGCTGCTACTGCCGTAAGGGGGTGGGGCTGCAACCTCCAGTGGGGCAGTGTGTCTGGATCCAGCGGGCCTGAGCAGCGTGGTAAGAGGGGTGGGGTTGGGGCCTTGGATAAGGGGCAAAGAGTCCCGGGGGGCGGTCAGCAGGGACAGGGAGCAGGGGACGGTTGGATGGGGCAGAGGTCCTGGGGGGGAACGGTCAGTGGACAGGGAATAGGGAGGTTGGATAGGATGTGGGAGTCCTGGGGGTCTGTCAAGGGGTGTGGATAGGGGTTGGGGTAGTCGGCTGGGGGCTTGGGTAGAGGGCGAGGTTCTGGGGAGGCAGTTAAGGTGGAGGTCTCAGGAGGGGGCAGTCAGGGGACAAGGGGCAGGGGGGCTTAGATGGCGGGTGCAGAGGCAGCGGGGTCCTTGGGAGGGGGTCGGTAATGGGACAGGGAGCAGGAGGTTGGATAGGGAGTGGGGTCCCCAGGGGTGGTTAGGGGACGAGGAGCAGCGGAGGTTGAATGGGTTGAGGGTTCTATGGGAAGTGGGAGGAGGTCGGATATGGGGCAGGGCCAGGCTTCCCTTCCCTACCATACCCGGCCCTCCATACAATTTTTAACCTCTCTGTGGCCCATGGGCCAAAAAGTTTGCCCACGCCTGATCTAGGTGGTCTGTGCTCACCTAATCCTGTTTTTCATATTTACTTCTGTTGGTAGGTTTAGTCCTCCAGCTGGGAGGTTTCTGGCACATTTGTAGCAGTCTGTAATGCTCACTGCTTCCATATGGTCTCTGGTTCCTTGTGCTGTGCACTGTACTAGCATATAATAATAAAAAAAAAAAATCCCTTCCCTCAAATTTACAGTCAAAGTGCTTCTGACTTCAGTGAGTTTAACTGAAGGTGAAGGGGAGTTGACTGGCATAGTTATTGCAGAATAAGTGATCTAGCAATTTAATAATGTAGCTATTTTGGAATAGCTCCCTGTGTGGACACACTGTTCAGAAAGAAAAGTGACCCTTCTTCTGAAATAATTATTCTGTTTTGTGAATGAAGTAATTTTGGAATAAATCAGTTTTAATCCTGAACAGTGTGTTCACATGGAGAGCTATCCTGGAATACCTATATCTGGGTAGGCAAGACCTAACTCAAAATCTTAGTTGTTTTTAAAATAGGTGTCACTTCTGTTATGTGCATTTTATAATACATGACTTTTGAAAATGTTTGCACCCTGGTGATTAGTGCATAAGAAAAATGAATGTTTTAGATGATGAGACTTTTAAACTTCAGTCTCATGATTATTAGCACTAAGGGAGCACATGTTTAAGCTTTGATTACCTGCTGTGTAAGCAAAAGGGATTATGCATATCTGTTGTGTCATGCTGCATGTGAGCCAGGTTGGTGGAAACATTAAGTTGGTTTTTAAAAGTTGGTTCTTAAGTCACATTTGTTTTATCTTGACCCTGAGATTCTTTCAAAACTAAAGTTTAGACTTGCAAATGTATTTTAAAACATTAAGGACCTTACAATTTTTTTCATATTTTTAGATTAACTGCTGAAGTACTGATCGAATTCTGCTCTTCTTCAATGAGGAACTACCGGCTGATCTTCTGCCATAATCTCAAACAACCGTAAATGACAAAAGAATGCTTGGTCAGTGAGGGCAGCTGGCGTAGAAAATATTTTTTAAACTTGGGTGTTTAAGTACTCTGAGGTAAGTTTCCTTACACTGCTAATAACCGTCTTGCTTTTTAAAAATTGAAGTAGAAAAGTTTATGGATTCTGATCTGCATAGTGCGTTACAGTTTGACAGTTCACTCATAAAGTAAAGATAATTCACTTGCATGTAAAACACACTTTTAATAATAGTCTGTACTCATAATATTTTCCAATGGGCACTTGCGTGACCACCTGGGTCGAATCAAGCATTTTTTTTTTTTTGCTATTCTTTCTCCAGAAGAGGGCAACTTCCTCTGTTATAAGAGAAGTAGCTTATTTTGAGACAACTCTGAAACAGTAGTATGCACCTATTTTATATACATCTTTCCCATATGTTTTAGTGTCCTTTTAAGACCTCGTCTTTCTGTGCCTGTATTGGTCAATGACTCAACTAAAGGAGATGGATTGGTAGCTGCTTTGTAGGATCGAATTACACTGCCTCTACAACATTTTCAATCCCTGTTAGAGCACTAGTGGAGCAAAGATCAGCAAGCAACAACTGGTTTTCTGCATGGTAGGAAGAATGCTACCACTAGGTCATTGGTCAACCTGAGAGATCTTTTACATGGAAATTTTAAGTAAAAATATTTTGAGAGCAAAATAGGCATTAAAAGTTTACTTAGAAATTGGTTTAAACATTGAAGTCTTTTGCAAATACATTTCATGGAAGCTGAGTTGCATAGGCTGTGGTGTCTTCAGATTCCTTAGAAATTCTGGTGGTATTGTAGCTGTAGAACACCAGATTTTAGCTTTTCATATAGCTCCATCTTGCATAGTTAAGTTGACAGAACAAAACTAGACAGGACTACTTTATACTGGCACATTTTGGTAGTCTTGTCCAGCTGTGTTCCTCTTCATCAAGTTTGGGGCATGGAAGTTCAATTTAAAATACTAAGAAAATTCTCTGCGGTGGACTATCCAAAGCTTACGAACAAGCTCAGTTAGAAATAGGATGGGGAAAGTTGAACATTACTTGAATAATTGTCCAGTAACTGGAATTGTCATGAATGTCAACCAGCATTGCTGCTGATTTATATGATTTGATTAAAACATACCTACAGAAATTAACAATCAAAAATAATAATCTCCATATGTCCTACTGTGCTTGGATTCTAATGAAAATATTTCATACTTGTGATTCATCAGAGGTTGGAAAATATTTAAATTCTAATGAATGTACTTGTATGTAAAATATCAGTGTCTCATTTTCTTAGTCTTCTAGCTCCATCATAAATATTGTCTTAGTTTTCATTTCTTTCATTTGACAGAAAAGACAGCTTTGATTTTTGGCTGCACAAAGATATGAGGAAGAGTTCCTCCCCTTCCTTGAGTAACTGCAACTCTGTTCTAGCTAACAAAATATTTGGAATTCCACTTGATGAGTTGCAGCAAGAAGGGCAACCAGACAATGAGGTTCCATTCATAGTCCGCCATGTTGTGGACTATATTGAGGAACATGGTATGTATTTAAATGAGGAATATGTGTCTTAATTGGTTTTAATTAGCATTACTGTTTTTTTTTATATTTTATTCTTGCCTTGAGAAACTATTATGGTTTCATGGATTAAACTTCTGTTTAGCTTCTAATTGCCCTGTTGTACGTCAAGAATCAGAGAGGTAGCTGTGTTAGTCTGGAATTGCAGAAGTGACAAAGAGTCCTGTGGCACCTTAAAGACTGACTAAACTATTGAAGCATAAGCTTTCGTGGGCTAATACCCTCTTCGTCGGATGCATGCAGATGAATGTGGGTTGTGTATGTTTGTACGTGTTTCACTCCTTTACTTCTGCAGTTACATTTGATTGAATTCACAGTATTTAGAAAAAATGTAACCAGCCAAGTACAGTACTTCGTAGGAAATTGTCATTTTGGTCTGGAGAATATTTTATCTGGCTATTGTACTTTCAAATAAGGTACATGCATGTTTGGAGGTTGGTTTTCAGAGAAATTCTACAAAATAACTTGCTTTGCCATGATCTTGTAAAATGCATGTGTTTAATCTTGAATCTACCATTATCAAGTGTAATTCCTAAAAATGTTAGATTTATAGTAAACATCAGATAAAACAAGAGTTGGGACTGAATTTATTTTTGCAACTTTCTGATGATTTAGGAGGTCTGGAACAAGAAGGACTTTTTCAAGTCAATGGGAATGCTGAGACAGTGGAGTGGCTTCGGAAAAGATACGATAACGGAGAAGACGTGGACTTGGTTAAAGAAGCAGATGTACCCTCAGCTATTAGCCTTCTTAGATTTTTTCTTCAAGAACTTCCAGAGCCGGTGATCCCAGGCAGCTTGCATATTAATTTGATGCAACTTTCTCAAGGTAATGAGAATTATTTTGAATAGGAGTTGTGTGGTAACAAGTGGCTTTCAGGCATCGTTAAATAAATCAAGATTTTCCTTTAGTGTTCTATATGTATATCAATACACTTTTATTTTGAATATAATTCTCTCTTCCGAGTAAATAGATTCTATTCAAATAACTATTTACGGGCTGAGAGACGGAATTCATCAATTGCTTGCAGGCAGACAGTTAAGCAGCTGCATAACCTCCATATCAACCTTTTTCCAAGTCCCCCCGCATCATCCTGTTCATGGATTTATGGGAGGCTGGATACGTAAGTTTGGTCAGGGCTATTGGATCCAAACAGCCCACTCCACCATAATCAATTAGAATCAGGATGGAACTCTTTTCTCTTCTCCCCATTCCTGCTTTCTTCCCACTGATCACGTGCGGTTTGACCAGGCTCCTGATTCAGGGCTTTATTGATAACGAGGTGGAGTGTTGAGCAGACCCTCTTTAGTGTGAATTTTACCCTTTTTAGTGTATTCTTCAGTTACATTCCATTCCTGTAGAAGGCGTGCTGGTCAGCATGTAATGGCTAATTTTACTTTCTGTCTGTCATGGAACCCTTTTTTTCCAATTGCCACCTATATTTGCCACCATTTTTTAAATTTCCAAATTTTGTCTATATATATCCACTCTCCTGGGTCTTGGCCTTTTCTGTGTTATGTAGCGTTGGAGGAGCTAATTCATAACTTGACTAGTAAAAGCTTTTGTCTTGCAGCACTGCTATTAGTAACACATTGTGCGTTCCTCAAAGGGTATATAGGCATAGTTATACCACACCTTGTAACATAACTGGTGCTTTCCATAGTCCTCAATATCATCTATGGGAGTTTGACATTATTGTTACTGTTGTTTGTCCTTGTTCTTTTCTAGTGTGATTTTTTTTTTCCCTTCTGTAAGTTTATGTGTTCTGTTAGGGTAAATTAATTAAGTGTCCATGTTTAAGTTTAGTGCTATGACAAGCATAGGCTTGACAGCTTTCATGGCAGAAGCCCTATTGGTTTATAGTGGGATACAGCATGGGGCAGGGTTTTAGGTCAAGTTTCCTAGCACTGTTTTGCCACCTGATATCAATGCTGAAAGGTGAGAAGGTAGTTCGGTTTCCTCGCCTATTTTAGGTGATACCTTCACTAAAATGTTGAATATGAATTGGTTATTTGGGTAGCTGGTTAATAGGAACCGCACACCAACTCACTTCATATTTTAAGCCAGTATCCCTGAGATGATAACTTTTGGCTACTAACAATCTGGAACAGGTTTGAATGAATGTCCTAAATATGAGGCACCCATATACCATTCTTTTGAACAACAGTCCCATAGTAGTAATGAGAAACTGAGGTGGACAGCAATAGATTAAATTTTATGTTTACCATGACTGCTGTTTTGTCTGTATGTGTTGCGTTAACTAATCTGGTGGCATGAGAGATTAATGGTGAATCACCTGATTTGGGAAGACTTGAGATATACCTTGTGGATTCTTATTTTATTTTATGTTTGTTTTTGCAAAAGAAGATTCCATGACAAAGCATTGTTAAGACACAGGGGAAAGATTAGTGGCTATAGTTCTGTTCTCTAATACAGCTGTCCATCTGAGTTTCTCATTGTTACTCTGTCAGAGTTGTAACTCAATTTTATTTCATCATGGGCCAGATTTTGGAGGGATTTCACCTTAGATTATATGGGCTACTTTCAGAGATCGTAATTCCCATCCTCATATATGTTTGGGATTCTTGTATGTCTTGACCTTTCCTATTCCCTGTATGTTGTGTAAACTTTTAAGTTTGTTATATTACAGGATATTTGGTACTTAGTTTATTTTATATTAGTACATATGCATGAGAATTGTATGTTTAAGATGAAAAAAGTGCATATTTTTGTCCTTTTTTAAAAAGGGGGAAAAAAAACCCAAGTGATTTCATGACACTCTTGAAAGTGTGTTTTTTCGTTTCCTGGATGTAACTAAATACTTACACCACTAGGAAACACAGCATTTAACTAGAAAGATTGATATTCTCTTTTTTAGGTTGAAGGTTTTTAACAGCATTTTTATAATGCTTTATTTACATTTTGAATGTCTAATAGAACAATATCTCTCCTTTTCCTAAACTGTAATTGATTTATAATCCGGGAAATTAAGAAGTAATGACTGAAATAAACAGAATTATCAGATGATGTTAGTGGTTTTTAGTACATGGTTTCTGTAGCAACCTCGCTCTTGATCTGGTTCACTCTGCTCTGGAGGTTGTTGTAAACATAACTTGCAGTTATATAACAAGGTGTGGCATATATACCCTTTAAGGCTCGTTCTGTGCAGGCCTAATGGTGGTTCCTCGAAGGCAAGTGTCTTTACTAATTGAAGTGTGAATTTGACCCTGATGCCATAGGCCATGTGTCTCAGAAGTGTGTATCCATGGACTACATTCAGAGGACTTCACTTACAGATAAGTACTTTCTCCCTTTAGGTCTTTGACTGTTGTTCAGAACTTAAATTAAGATTTTTTTAAAGAGCAAAACCAGTTGTGATTTTTGTGGGAAAGTGTTTTCTTCTTTACATTGCTCTGTTTCCTAAACTTAGTCTAAAGTGAAGTTGACTGTCCATTGTATGTTAAAAGAAAGTATTACCACTTTATTCAGATCTTTGTTTTACGGCACTGATAAGACCAATTGTTCTTCTGTAGCCGGTTGCACGAATCATGCAAGTTTACCACTCCTTTAACTATTTTCATTTTCCCCAAATGGAAAATCCTACAGAATTACTAAATGGTACCAGTGCACTTGTGCTTTTACATAATAGTGCTTTATGCTTTGATGGTCCAGACCAATGTTTCTGTCAATTTTACTTTATTTTTTTGTCTTGCTGACCGAGTGTCCATTCGTTGACTTTCAGACAGCTCCTCTATTTCCCTACCCAGAATAGAAAAAGTAGAGTGGGTTTTTGTCAGAGAAGAAAGAGTATCCTGTTTTGGTCCAAGTTGTGACCCATTCTGTTCCTCCTCCTGTATGACTTTTCCTATCTGTAAAAGGAGTTTCCTTGACTAATCATTCAACACTATGGAACTCTCTAGGGTTTTATATCTTGATGCTAATAATTAGTTATTAGATTTCCTGGTGATTTTAAAAATATTATAGTCTCTTGTTTCTAATTGAACTCATCCACAAGTGTTTTAATATTTAAGGAAGAATACGTCTGAAGAAAGGGTAGGTGCTAGTTTGTAGAGGGGAGTGCCACAGGGTGAGTGTTCTGGGGGGAAATAGCTTGGAAGGTATTGATTGAATTTGCCAGGTAGAATAACTAAGCAGCAGAAGGGAACCCACTGGTCCAGATTATCAAATGCTTTGTTGCAGAAGGCCAGTTTATACTAAAGAAAAGTCACCTGACAGTATCACATAAATGTAGACTGAAGACTAGTTTCTGGTGGCACCACTGTATGAAGTGGAACTGTGCAGGAATATGTGAAAGTTTTGCCGAGAGAGGCTGATGTAGTAAGGAGGGAGGTCAGCTACAAAGACTGAATTGAGGCAGGGTGTGTGTGAGAACAATAGAGAAATGTTATATTGGTAATAAGGATGGTAGATGTAAAAGTGTGCACCCCATTTTCCACCCCAATTCGTGGGTTGGATTTCTTTTTTCTCCCTCTTCCATTTGGAGGAGCATGGAGTCAAAAGTCCTGGTGCAGCAAATGAAATTCAAATCCTGGGGTGGCAAGTTGTAGATTGGTGTATCTGTTTGAATTTCAGTGGTGAAATGGTGTAGTTTTAGTCCAAATTTGAGATACATAGTAATATCAAATGTGAAAAATACCTGAACTATATTAATTGAGATTAAAATCATTTTATTACATTTTACAGATTATGATAACGAAGATGAATTTGGAAGAAAGTTGAGGTTCCTCTTGCAGCAGCTTCCGCCTGTTAATTACAGTTTGTTAAAGTTTCTGTGTAGATTTTTAGCCAATGTAGCATCGCATCATGAAGAAATTTGGTCTGCGAGTTCTTTGGCTGCAGTCTTTGGTCCAGATGTTTTCCAGTAAGTTAATTCTACAAATTCATTCCATCCTTTGGGACTCTGCATAATTTCTGTATTATTCTAGTTGTATCGTTATCCATAAGAATATTGTCTTATAGCGTATTTATACAAATGATATTTAAAATAGTGTAAAACATATAGGGAGGGAAGTTGTTTAAATGAACTTTGATTGCATAATAGTTGTTTCTCTGTATCAGGAAAGTGCCATTCTTTACTATATAAAGATCAATTTTTAATTACATTGATTTAAACAAGCTTATGTAACTAATCTTCAAGTGTAAACTATCCAAAACAAAACGGTAATGCCCCTTTTTACAATGCATCACTTGCAGGCAGAGCTCATATGGAACATCTCTGAAATTAGGACTTAAGATTGTAATTCTGTGTGTTCAGAATATGAAACAAGAGTTAGTGTAAAGAATAAAGAATGGCTGTCTAGTTGATCATAAAAGCCATCCATAGGATTTTTTTGAGAATTAGGTGGATTTAGTCTTTAAACTAAGATAGTTTGGAATCTTTATTAGCATTTACACAGATGTGGAGGATCTGAAAGAGCAAGAAATAGTTAGCAGAATAATGGCGGGACTTCTGGAGAACTACTATGAATTCTTTGAAAATGAAGAGGAAGATTTTTCATCTACTAATGATTTAAGTTCAATAACTGAGCAGGTGAGTATATTTAAGTGGAAGTATTCTGTCACTTTAAACTTCTGTTACAGCAGCTTATTTTTCTCAAGATGTGTTGGAATAAAACTAACTTTAATGTACTATGGATTATAGTCTTTTAGAGTGAATACTGTTAAAATTTTCAGTATATATACAGAACTCCTTACATAGTATCTGTATACAGTGGATTCCAGTTAATTGGGACACTTCGGTACTGGAAGAATTTGACCCGATTAAGCTGCTGCCCCAGTTAACCAGAGTAAATAAAAAGGGACGCTTTGTTTCCGGTCTTTGCGATGTGTCCTGTTTTAAGTGGCTGCCCCAATTAGCCGGTGGCCCGATTAACCGGAATCTACTGTATATATTTCACAATGATATCTGACCAATGTGACCCTCACTTTTCATTTAAGACCTCACATGACAATGTTTTTGGTGAACTAGAATGTACATACGATTCAGGACGTTCCTGTAATTCCCTTGCCAGTTGACATTAGGGGTTCTTGAATCATTAGTACTGTAATATCTTTTGATATTAGAATGTCTGCATTTAAATATATATTTAACTTTGTGGTTTCGCTTTATTACATGGACCAAAATTTCAAAACTGTGCCCAAAAAAGGGAAATGCACAGACAATTGATACTTGTGTAACTTGGCATATAGGTCTTTTACCAAATCAGGTGCACCACTACCCATGCCTAAATCTTCGAATCCTTCTGCAGATCTTGAGAAATGAGCGGTGTGGGCAGAGGTCCAGCTACACCCTTGGACTTCTCTTTTGAGAACACATAAGGAAAATTACAAAAATATGTGCTCATTTTTAGGTTGATTTCATTGTATTTAATTTAGCATTTAGAAGGCAGCACACCTTGTGACATTAGGAAAAGTGTTCTAGCGGGTCCTGGAAAAAGATGAGCAGATTTAGGCGAATTGGGGAAGGAGTGAAGCCCTTAGTTAGCCTTGAGGTTGTGAGATAATATAGCTGTATTTTGTACCGACAACTCCATATAATTTGTAATTTAAAATGCTTATTGGAATTAAATGTAGGGAGAGAGACTGCAGGTATAGTCCATGGAAAAGACAGACTTGAAAATAGATAGTCAGCGAGAGAGAGACCCAAGGCATCTCCAGATGACAGGAGAGATGTTCTAGTAGGAGAGATTGTGGCAATGAAGAGAAGGCTGATGGGAAAAGACTAAATCCTCGATGTAGCTTAGAGATGCTATAAGGAGAGCAATTTTAAAGCATATTCTGAAATGAATGTGGAGGCTGAAGCACTTGTTTAGCAGTGGGGATGATGCAGTCTTGATATGTAGGAGAAGGCAGCATTTTACACATTAGAATGTGGCTAGCTGAAACGTTGGATGGCCACTGAAAAGAGAATTTTTAATAAAGGTGTAAGATATGTTGGCTTGGAACAGGGTTTTAGTAGAGGTGGAGTGGTGATAGGCAACTCTGTGGATATAGATGGAGGAGGAGTGTCAAGAATTCAGTGTCAAGAATGACTGGGGAATACCAAACTTAGGCATAGTGGAGACAATTGGAATAGGTCAAGATAAGACTGAGTCATAAATTTATCTAATCAAGAAGATGGAGTGTAAAGTTATTAAAGGTATCAGATATACAGACCAGTATAATGCAAAAATTATAATTAAAGTTTGAGTTGTCTATAAAATGAGGCGGGGGCGGGGGAGGGGAAGTGCCTAGAAAGGAAACTGCTGAAAATTTACCCTTGTAGACTGCATGGAGTATTTGTCTCTGAACTGAAGCAAACCTTTTTTTGTTTTCCCCATCACTAATTGACTAGTTTGCTTACATCCTCCCCTCCCCTCCCCGAAGTATCAAAATTCTTAACATTTTAGTTTAGAATCTTTCCAAAGAACTGCTGGAAGCATTCCAGCAAGAAGCAATCTTACTATTTTTCTTTTACATAGGACCGAAAACGTACTATTATAATGTATCAATGATGCTCTTGAGAGAAGTAATCCTGTATAGTTTTTCCAGCAGTGTGTTAAATGGTAACATTAGTGTACTACTTAGTGAACTTTCTATTAGTCTTAGAAGCTACTGGCTGCACACCTGGTTGTGATCACCAGCCAGTCAGTAAAAGGTTTCTTGCAAATAGAAAGCATCATTGCATCTAGGTGTGGTGTTATGCAAATGAAAAATGATTTTTAGTTAAATTCCAGTAATAATGTTACTTAGCTTCAAGTTCCAGCAAGCAACATACCTGCATATTTGCCCAGTCTGTTGGGCAACTTACTTTTTCCTATGTATTTGATCCATTCATTTTACCTATCGTGTAAATTAAAAACTGGCTGTCAGTCGTTGTTGTGAACACTCACATTTTGCCACAGATTTGATAAGTTCTGTTAATGTACAGAAGATTTGGATGGTAAAAAAAAATTAGTCGGTATAGTCCCATATAAAATTTAATAACCTCATAATTACTCTCCTTCTTACTTTTTCCACATAGTAGCTCTTAAGAGTAAATTTAGGAATTTGATATTTTTTCCTTAATGAAACATTTTCACCTATCCACTCGTTAATCGAGGCAGCCGCTTAATTAGGACACATTGCTAAAAACGGAAACAAAGCGTCCCTTTTTATTTACTCCGGTTAACTGGGGCAGCTGCTTAACCGGACCAAATTGTTCCGGTCCCGATGTGTCCCAATTAACCGCAATCCAGTGTGTGTGTGTAGTGCGGATATTGGAAAAAAAAGCTATTTTTGAGAGCGAATATTAAATTTTTTGGGGGGTAGAGAGAAGATGCTATGAACTTAGAAAATAGAAAATTAAGGCATAGTAATATTGGCATTAATTTGTGATTTGATGGAGCAAATGTTTTGTTCAACTAACTGAAAATCTAACCCTGTATATTCAGTTCAAAAGAAATAACTGTATGTTTCGATGGGGTAGATATGAAATTGTGGTATCAGTCAAGTGGAAACAGGCAGAAATTCTTTAAGAGCAACATTTACATATTCATGTATTAGAAAAGCCAATAGATTAAGATGTTCCAGTCTGTAAAATATTGCAAGTTGCACCTGCTGCATATTTATATTCACACTTAATTGCCAGATTTTAATATTTTCATCTTGCACACCTGGAAAAAAAATTGTTAGGGTTCCTTGGTAACCTGCTAAATCACAAAACAGACTGGGCACAAATCTGTGCCTTTATACTATTGCACTTGAAATTGGTATTACAAAGAGTGCTCACTATTTTGAAATCCTTAGATTGAAGGCGCTATAGAAATCCAAGCATTTCTAGTAGTTTCAAGTTCTTTTCAGACATCTAATGAATTAATCTAGAAAAATCCTGTGAAGTAGGTAAGCATTTTCCTATCCTCATTTGGGCACAGTGTCTTGTCACATCTGTGGCCGATAAGGGAATAGACACCAGATCCCCTGACTCCTCATCCTTTGATTTACTGCTTTACAGTGCTTCCTTTCAATTTATATTCTAATGAAATTTTTAGTGGCTTATTTAGCAGTGGAGACTGTTCTGCATTTGTGCTTTTGAAGGTGTGATTTGGGCTGCTTCCTTTCTAGTTTGTGCTTTGTAACTTTTTAAAAATTTGAAAAGATATTTTTCTCTTAGATTGTTTTATATCCCATAACACCACATATTTCCAGCTCTGTACAGTTAATATTTTATTTTTTAAAATAATTATCAAAATCTTATTAATCTTTCTGCAGATAAATGATCTCTTGGAAGAGGAGGAAGAGGATATAAAGCTTGAGCAAACTGAAGAACTTCCAGAAGATAGCACAGAGAAACCTGAGGAAAGGCCAGATATGGTACATGATATGACAGAGAGCATCTTGGACTCCAGCAGTGTTACAGCATCAACGAGGTAGAGATATATGTTTCCTACAGCATCATCTAAGATTCACATTTTTATGATGGCTATTTGATAGTTACATGTGATGAGGTTTTCTTGTTGAAACTTCAGGAATTTGATACTCTTTACACTTCATTTTGTTTGCAGTGTTTATGGAAGGATTCCATAAACACTTGAGATTCTACCAATTTCTAGTGGTGGTAGTGGTAAAACATGGGGGGAATGAGAACTCTTCCTACGTTTTCTACAATAATGATTTTATAGAACTAAAGTTAGGCTAAATTCCATAAATATGGGGGGAAATGGAGGGAAATTGTAAACTTACGTTTTGAGTGAATGTTTATTTGAAATAGCTTCAAATTCATTCTGCCCTGTTTTTTTCTTGTTTATTTACAAAGTCTGTATAGAAGTTTGTGTTTTTATCTGTTAAATTTATTTGAAAACCAAAGCTGACTGCCTAGTGTGTAAGAAGTGTCAGGTTAATTTTTTGTCCATATGATTGTGGGGAGAAGGGATCCAATAAGGAAAACTGTTTCCAAGGGTTTGTTACAAATTGCATAAGTCTTTCACAGGTATTTGCAAAATGGCTCATCTCCCTCTTGTGCTGGTCTGCATAGCAATAGTAGTGTGTCATCTTCTATCAGGTACTCCAATAGTTCAAGTAGTAGAGGACTGTGTGGTAGATCTAAAGGTTTTAACCCTGCTGTTGAACCTTGTTAGTGTCAATATGATGCTACATGAGAGAATTAGACTATTTTTTTTCAGTTTGCTTTTTAAAAACCTAGGAAATTGCCCACAAATTATGTTAAAAGAATGTTAAGGTTGCAAAATCAGACACTCAAATGCTAGGAAATGTCAGAATTAGGGCTGCCTTGTACAGACTTTACAAGATCACATTGTACAGACTTTACATGATCACATGCTGTGGTTTTTTCACAGGATGCTGCCTTATTTGGGTGCAGGCTGAATGGTGCTAAATTGATGAGCAGCTGTTCCTTATTTTGTTCTTGTTCTATGTCTGGCCCTCAGCCTTATTTACTGCCCTGCTATACAGACAAAATTGTTAATTTCCTCATTGGCTTTTATATGGTGCTTATCCTATAGCAACCAAGTGCTTCATAAACAATTAATAGTCTTCACAAAACCTGTAGAAGGTGACTAGGTAGTAGTGTCCCCATTGTACTGGTGGGGAGCTGAGGCACAGAAAGATTAATGTCAAAAGAATCCACAAATTTTGGATACCAAGTCTGAGATGTTTAGGACCTGTTTTTTTCAGAATACTTAGCACCGTGTGTTCAAAGCATAGCTCCAATCGACTTGCAGCTGTGAATGCTTAGCACTTCTTGAAATTGGATCCTGGTCTCAATTTGGACATCCAGAATATGAAGAACACGCAGTTGGTGCCACCTGTAGAAAATTTGGTTTAAGTGACTTGCCTCACACAGGAACTGTGTGGCAGAGAGAGAATCTCATTCTTCAGGGCAGCATTCAACTGCCTTACCATGAAACTATTCTTTCTGTTCCTGCAGTTCCCTGCCTCATTCACTACATACCTTCCAACTTCAACAACAGAGCCATGGCCGTTGTTGGTATGATTCTCCTTTGTTACACGTCACGCATTCCTCCTGAGAGCAGGTCCCTCCAGCACACTGAATGAGGTGGGAGTCCTGTTTGAAAAAAATAGTATATGATCATGTAATTAAAGTCTATGGTATAATGCATACGCACAAGGGTTCCAGACTAAGGTTTCACGGGCAACCTTAATTCCAAACTTGAGTGCTTGACTTTGCAACCTTAACAATCTCTCTTTTAAAGTACATTTTATTTTGGTGTAATTAAAATACATTCTTATCCCCAGATGGTATGTTATGAATGCATATACTGCATGATATATAGTGTTTATAGTCTGGTTTCATATTTTTAGAAGATGTACAAGTAGAAAACTGAGTAGTGTTTGTTCAAGGGAAACTCCTTTGAACTTCTGTATGCTTGTTTTATTATTAGAAGAGAAAGAGATGGTGGTCTTAATAGTTAGAGTGGTGTTGAGTTAATGGACCTGGGCTCTGTCATTATAGGGAACTGCTGTGTCTCCTTTGAGCAAGTCACTTAATCCATGGCCTAGTTTGCTCAAGTGTAAAAGGGGAAAACACCCTTGTAATGTAGGGACATTATTCATTAGTATTAGTAAAGCACTTAAAGTTTCTCTAAATGCATGATAACATTGCCAAAAATAATAGGTACTTGGCCCTTGTTACAGACTTCAGAGGTGGATGACGTTCCCACCTCTGGGAGTTACATGTGTAGTGATTTTGCCAACAATTGCAGGTTTATTTTAAGTCTACCTTTAAAAAAAATTATAGCTGGAAGGAATACACACAAAGCTAGGTTCTACATTATCCAAAAAGATGCAGCTCCCAGTGAAGCCAGTGGAAGTTTTGCCTGCATAGAATGCAAGTTCAAGCCCAAGTGGTAAATTCTTTATTGGCCGTCCATCAAAAAATGGCGAACTTACTGTAGATTTTAAAAAAATGCTCTGCTCTACTTCATTTGCATTTAATTTTAACTTCAGTTATAGAATATTGAAAACAAATTTATAATGGAAATGTGACACTTAGATTTCTACAGGTGTCGTAGGTGTGCATGGTACTTTACAGAGAGCTGTAAGGTCCTGGGATTAACTAAGGCCTTGATCCTACAAAAGTATCTGTTTGGGCAGGCGTCTATGTCCTCCTAGATCTCCTTGCAAATTGGACCCAAATTAGAAGCAATGCAGCAGAGTATGACAGAAAATGGGATGAGATATTAAAGAAAAAATAGTTGCTTTCTCATTTGCACATTTTATTTTTGTTTTAGATATAGAAGCTTCATATTTTTATAGGTTTAATATATTATAGTTTGGGGAGTAGAGTCTAGCAAGAGGGCAGTGAAATGGATTGGAAGCCCTCCTTTATTTAGAGAAGACAGATCCTTAAAGGAGACTTTAAAAAAGAAAATCTCACTTCTATCTGAAAATTTACTTTATCACAGGTAACGTCTAAGATTTTTCTCTGCTTTTGCAGTTTTACTTTATGCATTCGATAGCACTGTGCGTGTAGTTGGTTTTACAGCTTCCTCTGTATGTATGCTCAGTTTTTCATTGGGGTATTTCAAATAATAGTAGAGGAGAGAAGAGCATGCTGAAAGAGGGAAAACCAAAAGAACGATGAAGGGGGGTGCTTGGTACAGGTTTAGTGCCAGAAACTGACCTTTTTAAACTGGCAAGGCCTCAGGTTGATGTGTCACTTCAACTACATTGACATACTTGCTGTAGTAATTTATAGAAAAAATGTTTGTGCCAAAGTAAATGGTTTTAATAAAGATGGTAAAACAGCCAAATGGAAAAAAAACCATTTAATTGACATTTGTTGTGCTGTTAATATTTCTTATCCATCACACTGTAGTTCCTTAACTTGCTTAAAAAAAGATGCCCAAATTAGGGTAGACTTTCATGGAAATAGCTAAAGGCACATTCCAGATACACTGAACACCTCCCTACCAAATTTAAAGTCCCTGCTCCAGATCATGAGGGCACAAGAGATTGGTTTTGGTTTGTTTTACCAAAGAAAAGATCACCAGATTTCTTCAACATGGGCAAAAACATTTTTCCCTAGCCTCATTCTTGGAAAGAGGTGAACTATTTTGGAACTTTTCAGTCAAAATAATTCAACCCGTAGCAGACACCTGGAATGGAAAATTTCAGCTCAAATAATTAAAGTTTGACAAAGTTTTATAAGCAACTGAAAATAGGGTCTTTTAATGGTAAATGTCAGATAACATTTAATAGGCAGTGCTACCAGCTCTCCTTATTATAAATATACTAAACCAGCTAGTGGCTACTTCATCATCAAAAGTGCAAGTAATTAATGTATCACTCCCCAGTCCCTTTCTTCCTGCTTGGTGCTTAGTAGTACTCTTGTGTTGTAGCTTCGTAAACGTTGATATAAGTAGGCTTCTTCCTCTTCTGAGGATCTAAAGCGTATTTTAAGTGTGTGTTTGTAAACCGTTAGTATTTGTCTTAATTACTTTGATTTTTTTCCTTCACTGTTATCAGGTTTTTTTAAGGAGAGGGAGGAAAAACTTGCCTTAAAACATAAGCTTGTGAGAGAGTGACAAAAGTCTTGTAGCACCTTATAGACAGACAGATATTGGAGCATAAGCTTTCGTGGGCTTATGCTCCAAAATAACTGTTAGTCTATAAGGTGCCACAGGAGAGTTTGTCGCTTTTGCAGATTCAGACTAACACGGCTACCCCTCTGATATTGTGAGTGAGTGTTTTTGTTAGCTTTTTGGGAACCAAATATCAAAGACTGACACTTGTAGCTCAACATTTTGCTGTATAGCTTATCTGCAAAAACTCTTTGAGAGGGAAAGGGAGGCTGAGGTGGTATGTTCAACAGGTTACTCTATCAAGATAGTTACACCTTAATGTGACACCTACGTTAGACACCATTAACTGGCAATTCATTTTAATAATTTTGAATATAATGTGCTATAATTAAATTAATTCTGTGCATTGTTTTCTTCCTCTTACTCCTTTTGATTATTTTTTTTTTTGAGTCTATGTCTTTAATGCTATTTCTGGTCTTTCTGTATGCCTATTATTTTAAAACATGGACAGCCATCACTAATACAGCCTAATTTAGTGACTGTTTGAAAATGGTACCTCGATTAAACATTCAAATAATCTTCGGATAATATGGGTTATTAATCAGAGGAACACTTGGACATTAGGTGACACTACATATTTAGAAGCCTTATTCTGTACTCTTTCTAATGCATCATCAGAAATCTATCACCATGACACTTCAATTAGTCTACTCTGCCAGTGCTGACTTTCATATGTTGTTTGCTAGCTCACATTTACAAACTAATTTTAAGGAGACTATATTGAGATAATCAGTAAAATGTATATCGAAATTTATACCGAATTTTCAACATTTATTTTTTAGCAGTTATGCTAGCTGTTTACTTTTTGCAGTTCATTCCTAAAAGTTCTAGGTTCCTTCTGTTTTTACTGCTGTAAAATTATTTTGTGTATTCCGTGCGGTTGTCAGAGAGATGCATGAAAGATTGTAAATTCTAGAACATCTCTCCTCTGCATAAAATTTGAAAAGAAGTTACTCTTCTCTTCTTATAAACTGTGTGGTGTTTATTATATTAGACACTTTTAATAAAACAATTTAATATTACCCTTGGCTGATGAGGAGGAGGGCATATTGAATAAATACATTATCTTGCTTTGCTACTTTTACTTTGGTTCCTCACCAAATTTAAAAAAAATCTAGAAAATGGATTATAATATTTAGGTCAAGATTTATTACTTAAGTAACATACAACAAGGGCCCATGTTTCATGGCCAGAATAAGTAGTGTGAAGTATACACTAGGAAAGCTTTAAAGTGTTGATTGGGCAGCTTACTGTCAGTAGTGACCTCATGTTGCAGTCTATTTCTATTTAGACTGCAGGGTTTAGTGCAGCACTCCAGAAGTACCGTCTGACAAGCAGCCATAGAAATCAAACAAGCAGTATGCATAGTCAACAGCCACCATCATACTTCATTGTTTTTCAAATGAAGTATTTTTACATGAAGTGCTCGTTTGGAATAGCAAAAATAATCAGAATGGCCTGCAAAGTTCTGCTGCACAGGTAAATGAATTAAAAATGCTAGTTTGGAATGATTCGAAATACAGACTTCTTTAAGCTAGAAATGCTATACAAAGACTAAATATTTATTCTGGGAGAAGTTTATAAAAGAGTATGAAACAATATTGTGTAAGAATATAATGAACTATAAAAATGCAATCAGTAAAAAGCGTTAAGTAAAATCTGATTTTTGTTCTAGTTATTTAATTGCATTTTTGTATGTCATTTCTCTTTTTAACATGGCTATTTGTGGACAGGAACAGAGGGATGGTATCCATTATTAGGTATTTGTTAGTTGCCAGAATATGGTAGTACTCTCAAACCTAAATGTTTACTTTTGGTCTCTTGCTGTGTCATTCTGCACTAAGATTCTGTATAGTTTACAACACACAAGAATTCTTTGTGGTAGCAGGTTCTGAAACGTGATATATTTTGAACTAAGGTTGATACACTTTTCAAAAAGTGCTAATTTGCTAAACTGATTAAAGCAATCTCTTACGGCTCCAACCCAAAAATAAAAGAATTCTTCAGGGTTTGGCATAGAGCTGATTTGTGCACATCTTTTGCTGAGTAACACCAGTGCATCCTAGATGTGTATAAAGAGTACTAATGAATGATATAAAGTGGCTGGAGGATGTGAAAGTTGCCCGTTAGAGCTGGAGGATTGGTGGTCTCAGCATCATGTCTGAAATAATTTGGACTCTTTCTGGCACCACTAGTTTGAATCCCAAAAATGTTGGCACAGCCTTCTGTAATTTGAAGGTGGACAGACCAAAAGTCTATATGAAACTCTGTGTGCACATTAAAGTTCCCTAGTCATCACAGTTTCATAAGATACATTAGAGTCTTGCATTGGAGTCTTTGACTAACATTTTCCTTGCTTCCCGTCTTCCACTAGTGTGTTGCAGTGTGCTATGCTCTGTTTGTCTGTCTCCTTAGCTGCTACCCACCATCCTAGAGGTGACTATATTTTAATGGGGAGCTGATTTGTTTATTGTTTGTAGAACATTTCTAGATCAAGGATGGTATATAATATAAAATTTATCAATATCTGTTGAAAGAGCTGTTTACTAATTAAATCCGTTCTTGAAAAATAGCTTTTACAAAAACTCTGTAGTGATTGTCAAGTAAAATATATTCTGTTTTTTTTCTTCTTATCATTCCCACCCCTGAAATCATTGCTTATCTTCTTCTCCTACCTTATTTTTGTCATGGGTCTTAATTTCTCCCTATTTTATTCTCCTGTTCCTTCCCCAACTGTATGTCAATTTTGCTTAGTTTTCCAAATGTTTCTACTTAAATATTGTCAGAATAAAACCCAACCCATGACCAGCCTTGTTTAAATTCCTATCCTTGTACAGTGCTAGCTAATTTATTGAAGTGTTATATTTACACACCGACAATATACAAGTCATATCAATCTCAACTAGTAATAAGGCCCAAATCATCTTTGTTTTTTTTAAAAAAAATCTATTTTTTTTCTCTCCTTCGTGTTTGACAACCTTCGGTAGAGAGTCCTTTCCTATGTGTAATCTTGTTTTCTACCACATCCTGTTGAGGGAAGGAAATACAGGAAATCTTTACTTGTTTGGATAGTTAGTCCAAGCTACTTACTTACCTAAGTGACAGTAGGTATTGAGAAGCTAGCTAGTATAATACTTACCTTTTGATTAGCCAGTATCAAGAAGTCTGCGCTGGGCACTCCCAGATGTATTCATCCTATGGTAAAGTCAATAGGGAGACAGTCTGAGCTAAGAGTGAACACTGGTGCCACATAATGCTGGTGGGATTTCAGTTGAATCTTCTTAATATAATTGCAAGGGGCAGTACTAATGTTTCCACTATTACATTAGGGTTTCCACTGTACAATCAAGCTGTATAGTGGAAACATCTGGAAGCAGATCACCAAATCTTATATGGTGAAATAGCTACTGGAATTTATTTTTCTGTGTGGTGTGTGGAGTGCCTAAAGCTTGGGATAAGTGCCCTCTCCTTTTCTCCATTCTCTTTTTAGTTGAAGTAACGTTGGCATCTCTCTCTAGTCTTGTTTGTGTATGTGGTAACATCCTTATCACGGACCATGAGAGGCATAATAAGGCTGAGAGTGTCATTGTCATTTAAAGTTGAACTTAGTTTTGTTTCAGTTCACAACAAGCATATTTGTGTAAGTCTGTCTGAAAACTTGTGTTGGAGCAATCATTTTATTTGTGATAGTATGCAGAATTGAAGCTTTGTAATTAGAATTTGCAAAGCAAAAAATGTTTTTGTTTGGTCGAGTGGGGTATACTTTGCTCAGACATTTCGTAAACTCAGTTCAGCAATGCTCACAATAATGCTTTGAAATTTTTGAATGAAAAGCACCAAAATACAAAGTGCTTAACAGGTAACTAAACCTCGAAAATCCTGTGAGGCAAGTGTCAGCTCTTAAATGGCAGCTGTTTCTGGGTTGGGCTGCACCCATTTTTCCACAGTGCACAGTAAAATCATGCAATAGTATCACAAAGAGTGAGGAATACCTTAGTGAATTAGAACTCTAGAGGAGAGTGAGGCAGAATGTTTTGGAATTTGCTGTGGGCTCTGAGGTTAACATCTGTATTACATAAAGCGTGTCACGGTCTTTCAAGAACAAGTGATTAGTACCTCTCATGTGAAAGACTGTACAGACAGCAGCTCACTGCTCCCTAAAATGTTTGGGGTATGGGTTCTTCCATTACTTATAACTACAGAATTGCTGCTGCCACAACTTTCTGCAATATGTAGGTGTTTAAGACCTCTTCTATAAAATATTGATCCAGCTTTTCCCTGTTTCCCTTGAGGTTGCAACAATGGCATAGAGCAATACTGTTGCTGGCCAATGTGTTTACTGCATGCATATTTGTATTTCTTTCAGCTGATTCAATTTTTTAGTATCCTCAAAACTCCCTTTTGTCTTCCAGAATATTTGTGTGGTGTTGAACGTCTTTGTGAAGATAACCAATTTCTTCTTCTTTATTACAGTGCTCATCTCTCTCCCATAAGCATCTTGCCAGCCTCTGCAGAGTAAGTATAACTAATATATAAAGTCTGTATATCCCCGTGTTTGCTTTTACCAGTCTCTGCAATAGTTAGCATGCTTGCTTTCAAAACAGAGAAGTCAAATACATGTGACCACAATAGTTCATACACCAGACTTTTAGTATTGAGTATATGCTTTATGATATGTTGTTCAGCATTCAGAAATAAAAGAAGGTAATTGTATTTATGCATGCTGTTTTCAACCAGACACGGAACCAGAGGTTTTCATGATATGGTGATAGCTGTGTTCCCAAATATCCTGTTTGCATTTTTTTCCTCACTTTCTTTGGATGGGTTCTTTATAAGCTCTGGTGTTACTCCAAATTAGTCATTAGGTATTTGCATTCACACCTTCAATTCTACAGTTTCTTCTATTCTTCTTCTGTGAACCCAAGTTCAGCTGGGTTGCAAATATAATTGCAGACAAAGAGCAAACACAAATTGTTCCAGAACAGACGGGAGTGAAGGAGTCTAGGAAAAACTGTTGACTCCTGCTAGGGGCCCTTCTTTAGAAGTTTGCATCTTATCTTTTGCTAGTTGGCAAAGCCTTGCTGCCATAGCTAGTCTGTATTAAAATACACTGTTTTGTTACTCTCCACCTTATTTGTCACATTCACATGTGATGTCTTATCCTTTTTTACATTATAAGCCCTTTTGGCTGGTATTTTCATAACCTATGTTTATACAGTGTCCAGCCCTATGAGGTCCTTATGTTTGAGGCCTCTTGTCCCTACCATGCTGTTAAGTATAATAAATTATATAAATTTCTTGCCCATCATTTTGTATGTAACGAAAATCCTATTAAGTAAGCAAATAGTGATGAAGTTGGTTTTAGACCATGAAAGCTTATGCCCAAATAAATTTGTTAGCCTCTCAGGTGCTACGAGGTCTACTCATTGTTTTTGTTGATACAGACTAACACGGCTACTCTGAAACAAGTAACTCCAGTTACTGCTGTGGTCGTATTTGAGAGATTAGTTAGTCTTTCGTTTTGTCTTGTCTTGATGTATTGGGGAGTCTGGATTTACTTGTCTCCTAAGGGTCTGATTTTTCTACTTTTGTGCCCACTCAAATCCACTGATGCCAAGAAAAGTGAAAATATGTCTTTGACTTTAATTCTCTGACTTTTATTTTTAGCATTTTAGAAAGAACAATTAGAGCAGCTGTGGAGCAGCACCTTTTCGATTTGCAGAGCAGCATAGATGATGATCTTAAGAATTTACAGCAACACAGACTGGTCTGTAACAATGAAGCAAAAAATATTAATAGGGATGAGGAAGGATCTAACAACCAGTAAGAACTTTTATCTCTATAATGCATTGCTTAGGGACATGTATTTGAATTCAGACTGGCTAAAAAGGCACACTAGAAGTTTTATATGTTTATAAACTTGAATTTGCCTTAAGTGAACTCTAATTCCATTTGTTGCTGTTCTCTGCTCTAAAAGTGTTTTTAATAGATTTCTCCTTGCACATTTTGTACTTAAGTGAGAGGCATTCAAGGGTATGATGCACACAAGTCAATGGGGAGGAAGTTATGTATTTCTAGATATTTTTTTTTATTTTTATTTTTGATGCTACATATAGTTATCCCAAATCACAGTTGACGCTAGGACCCTCAGCCATAGGTGTGTTTGAATGGGCATAAAGCCTACAGTGCTCTGTCACCCCTAGCTTTAATCATTCCTGGCAGAAATCTCTCTTGATTCCAGGTGAAGTGATGGACAAGGCGGCGTGTGGCAGCTTATACTTCTGCCTACACTCTTAATCAAGAACCTCACACAAGCAGTAAATTATTTAAAACTCACACATGCACGCACAGAAGCTAAAAATTATTTTTGACCAAATTACTATAAAAAATACACTCCCGTTTTAAAAAATCACAACCTGCAGAGAGACATGGGACTAGAGATGATAATTTTCACAGTTTCAGGGTAACTGTGCCAGTATTCCCCCCTGTGTGGTACACCAAGGGCACCCACTCTAGCTCCTTAGCCATCACTCTGTTTCATTCCCGCCTGGTTTTCAGACTGCACAGCACCCTGAATTGTACTGCAATATCCCCACCAAGACAGACTGCTTAAAAAGGCCAAGGTCTGCACTTTCCTTTCTCTCTGAAGTCTATGATCAGTCTATTGCCTGCAGTTTTAAGTTACCACACACAGCTCCTTCTAAGCAAGCACATTTATTTTTAATGTTTTTCTCTGTAGTGCTTTTACTTTAAAACAACAAAGTAACCACACATGCTAAAACGCTTGTCAGATATCACCCATCAGTCTTACAGGGCTGAGTAAGTCAAGTCCTTCCAAACTTCATGCATGCATTGGGCCCCTCTGTTGGACAGAAGGTCCTATTCATTTGCTGGATAAGAAGGAAGGCCCTGAGTCAGTTTAAACTCAAGCTATTTGTTCAAAAATCCTTTCTTTGTCTGCTGCTCTCTGGAGAATCTAGTTTCAAAGTGTATATGTGAACCTTCTCTGGAGGTGATACCTCTCTGCGGGAAGGTTACAACTTGAATGATTTGCCTGCGCCACTGCACTGTTTCTGATTCCTGGAGGAGCCATGGTAGCCCTCCTTTGCGTGGTGGAACACAGCCATACGTAAACCGTTCATTTAAAACAATGGACCCCAAAGATGCTGCATGTGGTTGCAATATCTGTCTCAGTACTCTGTTATAAAACCTTCAGAGAACAATTACAAATAATTTATATTTTCCAAAGACAAATTATTATAACAGAATTTTACTTTTATAAGCTAAAAGTTCCACAGATTTTTTTTTATAGGTAAAACTGTGTAATTGTCTGAAAGACTCTGTCCACAGGCTTCTCCCCATTGCTACCTGGTGAGCACTTTAGTGGATGGCCAGGCTTGCATCATAAACGAGGGAGCCTGCACTCCTATCTTAAACTTGAAACCGATAGACATTTTTGGCACCAGTGCTGCATTTCAACCCTTGTATTCATCCTAGCCACTGAGGCTTAATAGACACCTTCTGATAACATTCCTTCTAGAGGCATCATGAGCCCTTTAAACACTGCAGCCAGTGGATTATTTATACTACGTACAAGGCCAAAACGCAAAGAAAACATGCAAAGTAAAAGTGTGTGATTCAGAGAACATATTATGGAAAACTTAGAATACTGGCACAAAGCTTAATTTAAAAATGAAGAGAATTGTTAAACTTTCAACCCCTCTTGTTGGACATCTGATATAGGGAGAGTGCTTGTTAAAAGCTGTTGGAAGCTGCTCAGCAGGTTGGTATGTTGGAATAAGCCCTTAGAGGCAGAGGAGTAGAAAGAGAGAAGGTGAAGCAGCCAAAGGTGGTTGATATATTTTTATGACATAGTTCTGCAGTTTATCACGTGAATACTCCTCTGTGTATGCAGTATATGTCGGGTAAATAATTCTCTGTTCAAAAATTCTGGAGTGTTTCTCAATTCTCCACAAGTTATTAGAAGCGTATATCTGAATATGTAAAATATTTTGCACACAGTTCTAGTAAATGAGAAGAAGGTAAGAAGAATTTTTTTGGAGCGAGCTTTTTTAAAAAGACTTTATCCAGTCTGCTTGCATCTACTAGTTCTGGGTTTACAACCAACCCCTCCATTTTTGTGAATGGAAAACCTAATGGGTGTAGTCCTAAGTAATTAATAGTTGCTTTAATAATGCTGGTGAGTGGACAGCTAATCATCCCAGTCTTCTCAGATAAATCTTGATCCTTGTTCTGTTTGAAAGAGGTGTGGTTTTTTGGGTTTTTTTTTTTAAAAAAAAAAAACCCTCAAAACTCCATGTCTGGGTTTTACAGGATGTGACAAATTTACTAAAAATGGAAGAAACAGCTAATATAAATGTCTCAAATACCAACTGAGTAAAGGTTTCATCTAGTGATATTTTTTTAATCTATAGTTTACTTAGTTTAATCCAATTCTTATATCTTAAACCAAAAACTGATATCTAGGAAGTGAACTTGAGCAACTTAGGGCCCATGTACTCAATGCGCAACATGCTAGTGCACACTGGTATTTACACCCCCTGGTGCAGACTAGTGCATGCGCTGGTCCATGTGTCAGTTTCTTTAGAGCATGTTAATGTTTCCATATTAAACAGTACTATATTAATATGCACTAGGAATATTTCAGTGCACACCAACAGGGTCCACACAGGCCAGTTAGTGCGGAACATGCTAGTGCACACTGGAATTTACACCACTTTGGTGTGAATTAATCCACCATGTATACAAACGGTTGGTTTTTTCGGCCTTCTGTTTTGCCATTATTCATTAGGAAACGTAGCGCAGGGGTGGGAAAACTTTTTAGCCCGAGGGCCACACTGGGGTTCAAAACTATGCGGAGGGCCAGGTAGGGAAGACCCCGCCCCCTGTGCGACCCCCACCCACTTCTCACCCCCCTGATTTCCCCTTCAGACCTGCCAACCCATCCAACCCCCCCCACTCCTTGTCCTCTGATCACCCCCTGCGGAGACCCCCCACTCTAACTGCGACCCAGGACCCCACCTTCTAAGCCCCCCGCTCTCTGTTCCCTGACTGCCCCGTCCCAAGACCCTCCACCCTAACCATCACCCTTCCAGAACCCCACCCCATATCTATGCCCCCCTGCTTTTTGTGCCCTGACTGCCCCTCCTGAGCTCCCTCACGACCCTAACCACCGCCCCCGGGACCCTCCCCCAAATGCCCCTTGCTTACTTTCCAGTGTTCCAGCACTGGGCTCTGCCCCGGCTATGACCAGGCCAGGGAGCGCGTGGCCCCACGGCTCCCCGCGCTGGGCCCGGCACCTGGCTCGGGAGCACTGGGGCCCCGCGGCATGCTGCGCCCGGTCTGGCTCTGGGCCAGGAGTGTAGAAGCCCCGCGGCTGGCTCCCCGCACCCAGCCCGGCCCAGAGTGCTGGGGCCCCGCGGCTGTAACACTGCCCCTGGCTGGGGGCGCTGGGGCCCCGTGGCTGCCGCGCTGCACGCCTGGGCCGGCCCCCAGCCGGGAGCAATGGGGCCGCGCGGCTGCTGCCCCGCACCGCACTCCTGTGTTGGCGTGCGGCCAGGGGCCCTGCGGTGCCCACCCCACACCCAGGAGCGGATCACCACACAGCACCTGGCCCAGGAGCGCTAAGACCGCGTGGCTCCCCACACTTGGCCCCGCCCCCAGCCCAGGAACAAGTTCACGGGCCGGATAAAAATGGTTGGCGGGCCACATGTGGCCCACGGGCCGTAGTTTGCCCACCTCTGTTGTAGCGGGTAAGCCTAGGAAAGCTTATGCTGAAATAAATGTGTTAGTTTCTAAGGTGCCACAAGCACCCTTGTTCATTGTAGCAGATAGTGTATGTATGGCTGGCCTCAGTGCTTAAACTAAAAAATGCTGGCCAATTTCTTGATTACTACTATGGATCTCACCATTAATAACTGAAAGGATATTTCTTTCGTTATCCTACCTAAAATGATTGGTTTAAATTTGTCAGTCAATGGCTATCTGGTTGGCTGTATGGTCAAAATTCTCGTGTAAGATTCTTCTTACAGAAGAAACATCTATGCCAGCGTGTTTTACATAATGATCATTAGAATGTCAACTGATTATAAAATACCTGTATACCCATGAAACGAATACTATTCCAACAGATGATGTTTTTCCTTGTTCTAAATAGTTTTACTAAAATAGCTCCAAATGTATTACCCTTTGACATGTTACCTAACTCTCCAGGTAGTGCCAGTAATTTTGTGTTTCAGGATAGTTTTGTTGCAAATAATCTGCAATGTTCAAAATTATTTAAGATGTCAGGATTTTTAAATAAAAATAACTTTCAATAACTCTTTTGAACGTGAGAAGCCATGACATAGGCTATTGTAAGCTCTTCTGAGCTGCTTGTTTCTGTCTCTTTTAGGGATGATGTTACTAAAGATAATGGTATTAAAAGCAGTGAGAATACTAGAGACTGCTTTGAAACGTTGGCTTGCACTGATTTAGACAGTGCAGTTATACAGCCTGATTCTGTATTTGAGGAAGAAGAAAATGATCAGGTAAGAGGAGCAGAGGGCATGTTTTCTATATATTAGAGCAGTATGGTCTTGTGACTAGAGCACAAGAGTTGGACTGCAGACCCCGGTTCTACTTGTGGATGTGACGCTGCTTCGCTTTGCTGTATTGCCTTAAGTAAAATCACATGCCTCTTCTGCCAAACTCAATCTCTTTTTAAAGAATGTGTGTGTAGGTCTGATCACATTTAATTTGTTTGCATCTTAAGGGGCCCTTGACTCACCATTTCCTTTTTCTTCATTTTCACATATAGCAGTCCTCTCTTGCTCATGTGTTTGTGCATCAGCAGGGATAGGGCGAGATGAAATAGAAACTGAGTTAGCAAAGGCTTCCTGAAGAAGATGCACCTTCCTCAAAAGAAATAGCCCTAGGAGGGAAGGCTGTGGAGAGAGAGTTGTTAGTTTATTTTTTGCTTGGGGAGGGGCCGGCAGGGGAGCCCCCTAGGTCAGTTACATTAACATCAGCCTTAAGTGTTAGAGAGCAGTAGGAGGTTGAGACACTGCAGCTGTGTCTGGCAGGCCTTTGGTATGATTTTGTGGGGAAAGTGGGGGTTTGGAACTGGCCTTTTGAGTTCTCCTACCCCAGCATGATCCCCACACATCACATTTTTGTCTGCAGTCCTCCCCCATGCTTCCCACAGATTTGTGTGGGGGAGATATGCATTCCTTCCTTTCCTCCCCGACAGTCTTCTGCAGTCTCTTTGAAGCAGCTTCTGGCTCTTTTCAGTCTGTCTCTTGCCCCAGGTGCTGCTGCTGTATGGCAGCAGGTCCAATCCTTGCTGATGTATGAACTTATCTGTGAAGAGGAAGAAAAGGGAAAGTCAGTTGGGATCCCTAAAAGGTCCAGTGCTTTAACATAAAATAAAATGAATACCTTCCTTTAAACAGACCAAGACTGGCAGTTTCTCATCCTAGGCGGGAAAAGGCCACACTTAACAGTGTTTGGACAGTGCTTTGGGATGCTCTGATAGGAACTTTTTTTATAGTATAATATATACGCTAAGTATTATTTTATTCCTATTACTATTGTGCTGAAAAACATTACAGCACTTAAAGTATCTGCAGGCTTTGGTCATTTATAAAGTAACTATAAAAATGAATTTTCAAAGATAAAATAAATTGCAGACATCAGCTGGCAATAGACTAAAAATTTGTTTTTTGTATGTTACACTTGAATTAATCACACAAAACCAACACTGTATAAAGTTGAGCAGAAGCATAACACTATGGAGAAGGTTTTAAAGAATTATTTGTTGCTTTATATACTACTCTGTGTTGATTTATGAGCTGCAAATTAAATCTCTAGTTACACACACGCAAAGCCATGGATCAAGGATGGTCTGGTATATGATCTGAAATTCCCAAACTCCTAATCCTAAATCTTACCAGCTGTTTTGTTTCCAGTGGAACACAGGTTCCCCCTGTCCTTTGTATTCTTATGAGGTCAGAAAATGTTATTAAAAGATATGCACGGATAAAAGCCAAAACAGCTGACTGTACTATGCAGAACATAACTTGTCCAGGCTGTACAAATTATATATTCTTCTGAAGCAAAAGTACCATCTGAAAACAGTTGGATAGGTGGTAAGCAGTACTGTTTATTATGCGAAAATATGCTAACTTCAGTTCATCCATCCCTCCTCACTGTGGGATTCCTCTACCTGTTTCTGTATAAATCTAGATTATAAAATGTCTGGACAAAGACTCTCTTCTTACTACATGTTCACATAGGTCTTAGCATAATGGGATTCTGGCCATTGATTGGAATTCCTCAGCATTACTGTAGTATAAATAACTACTGCTACTAATGTAATCAAATATCTAAATGTGGTGTTCTTCTAAATGTCCTGTTCTCACACACAACTGTTGTTGTTCAACTGCTTTTCTCTTAAACCACCTAAAGAACTGAATTTATTTTTGATGTCTTATGAAATGATGTCCATTAATTTTCTCTCAGTATGGAATTGCAGCGATATCAGTATTTTCCTTTTTTTTGTATTATTTTTTGGGTAACTAAAATTTTTGAACATACCAATTCTCCAGATTCTTCCTTAAGTTTTAATAGTAAATCTCTTTATAAAAAGAAAACATACAAGTTGAGCCTTCTTGTGTTCTTCCATGAGGGTATAAAAGGTGAGATAGCTGTGTTGCTCCTTCATTTACCTCTTGCTACCTGTGCTACTGAGATGGAACTTGGAGATGTTTTACTTGCTGGTACTCTAGCATCAGCTATCATGTCAAGAATCTTCAGAACAGCTTTTGGTTTCTTCATTTTAAAATCTTGGACTGAATAAACTCTGTTTGCATTGAATTCTGCTCACTGGCATCCCAACTTCTCTGGTACAAGGACTCAAGATGGCGGACTCAAAATCCATAGGTTTTAAGCCGTGCACATCCTGTGATGAACTGAATTCTGCTCAAAGACTTGACATAATAGGTACCTATTCAGCCCACATACCCTGCTGGTACTTAGTCTGCTATTCATTTCCATCTAGACCTCGTAAGAAGTCTAGAGAGACAGGACTGAAGCTCCAATTCTTAACCCATTAGAATCATGTTGGACCTTGAAGACCCAGGCTCCGGGATCCTGTACTGGGTAAGCCAGCAGAGTCCAATGGTCCATCAGGTAGGCTGGGGTGGGGAACTTGTGGCCCCTGGGCTGGATGCGGCCCACGGCTTCATTTCATCTCGTGCAAGACAAGTCTCTGTGCTGCGGGCTGGAAGCCCCAAGCCTTGGCGCCTTCCCCACCCCGTAGGGCTGGAGCCGAAAGCACTGGCTTGCCTGCTGTGAGGGGAAGCCACGGTTGCCAGACAGTTAAAAGTCTGGTCGGCTCCGCGCAGCTCCCGGAAGCAACCAGCATGTCTCTGCAGCCTCTAGGAACAGGAGAAAGCAGGGAAGCTCTGTGCGCCGCCTTTAGCACCAGCTCTACAGCTCCCATTGGCCAGGAACACAGCCCCCTCCCTCTCCAGCTTTGTGTGGTTTGCAACAGATTTTTTTCTGTGAATCAATAACCTTTGATTAGAAAAAAAAGGTTCCCCATCCCTGAAGTAGGCAGTTGATGCTTAAGACTTTTTGGAAGAGAAATTGGCACTGAATGACATCCACATTAATGTCATTCATGGTGTTGGATGCATCCAAAAGTTTAACATCAAAGGCAGTGCCCCAGACCTCAAAGCAAGGCTTGGAAAGGGAACTCCTAGAACAACAGGGGCAGGAGCTCAAGGAAGAGCTTTACATCATCTCATGCAGAGAGACCCAGACATACCGTCTCTTTGGTACCAGAGTCTCCCATCCTCGGCACTGACAGTACCTCAGTCCTCGCAATACCTAGTCAACCCAGCTCTCCACCTCTTTCTGCCCCACAGTTCTTGAGCGAGAATGAAGATGGAGATGAGGATGCTAGGCACTCGCCACAATATGCCTCCCCTGTGGCTGCTCCCGTCACGCATGTTCCCCCATCCAAGGGCTACCCAGCTAACCCTCTGATCCAACCCTGGTACAGGCAACACTGGATGCCCACTATGCCCTTCCCGCCACAGTGGCCATTTTGGAGCCTGTGGGCAGCATATCCACTGCAACAACGAGTACCTGTCAGTCTTCCTAGAGCTGGCACCCATCAATCCCTTTTATTAACACCACAGGGACTGCCTGACACCCATGAATGGCACTGAAGAGGAGGAGGAATTATCTGACCAGGACGATGCATCTGAAGTCCACTTCTCTTCATCTTCACCCGGACGACATGATTATGCCTCTACCTCCCAACACAGATGATAATTTCAAACAAGTCCTAGACTTCTACAAGAGAGTTGCCACCTTACTGGGCATTGCTCTGGAAGAAGTCCAGGAGTCTCGACATAAATTAGTTGATATACTGCACACTTCGACCTCATCTAAAATTGTCCTGCCAACGAATGGACTCTGTGTAGTGGCTCAGCAAACCCCTGCAACGATTCCACCTACCTGTAAGAGATCTGATTATAAAGTACTACATGCCTGCGAAGGGCACTGAATTCCTCTTTTCGCATCCAATGCCAAGCTCATTGGTGATTGATGCAGTCAATGAACAGGGTAGACAACAATACTCTCGAAACGCCCTCTGTGACAAAGACTGGAAATGGCTCCACCTTTTCAGCCTCAAAGCATACTCTGCTGGGACCTTACAATTAAGAATAGCCAACTACAAAGCCTTACTGGCAAAGTATGACCACAATAACTACGCAAGTCTTCCTGAATTTACTGAGTTTATTCCAGACTGATTTGTATTGTTCTTTTTTGTTGTCAGCACATTAGGTCAACTCATCACCAGAACAGCATTACAGGCCGCTCTTGACTCAGCAGATTCAGCAGTGAGATCTATAGCAACCGCAACAATTAGGAGGAGGGCTTCCTGGCTCCATCTGTCTGGATTCCCAAAGCCAGTACAGTCGATTGTAGAAGACTTACATCTTTACATACTCTCAAGGACTCGAGCATGACTTGTGATCTCTGGGCATTCACACACTTAAGATCAAAAGAAGACAGCGAAGTTATCAAACCTCTCAGATTCCGATTCCCTCTGTATACACAACGCCATAGATACTATGATCATTTGGGGGTGGAAACAGAAAACTTCAAGAAGCTTTCATGGCTGACCCACCTTACACAATCTTTTTCAAAGATAAAGTAACCCTCAGACCACATTACAACTTTCTACCTAAAGTTGTTTCATCCTTTCACCACAATCAGCCAGTCCACTTACTAGCTTTTTCCCCCCAAACCACATACAGACAGACGATAGTCCAAATTACACTCCTTGGATGTCCGCAGGGCTATAGCCTTCTACACTGATAGAAAAAAATCTTTCCACAAGTCTCCAAAACTGTTCATTTCAATCGCTGAACGATCAAACGGCAATGCCATATCCAAACAGCTATGGATATCGGACTGCATAAAACTGTGTTGCCTTCAGCATGACTGACAACCCCCTGTGGGGATCTGCCCACATTCTACCTGAGCCTCCATAGTGTTTCTTCACAATGTTTCCATCAGGGAAATCTGTAGAGTCACAACCTGGGCCTCACTACACACATTTACCCAGCATTACGCTTTGCAACAACATGCATCTTACGATACCCTGTTCAGTTACACTGGACTCTCATCTGCTATAACTTCAACTCTGAAGCCCCCTCTTTCTACTGGAGGGTACTGCCCTGAAGTCACTTAAAGTGGAGCATCCACAGGGACATCACTTGAAGAGAAAATCACTCACCTTGTGCAGTAATGGAGGTTTTTCGAGATCAGGTGTGAGTCCTTGTGGGTGCTCCACTACCCTCCCGCCTCTCCTCTGCTTCTGAGTTTACTACTAGGCTCTGCAGTAGAGAAGGAACAGAGTGGGGATTGGTCACACAGCACCAATTAACTGCCTGAAGCGGCGTGAGACTGGAAGCATGCATGTGACACCCAAACAGGCACTGCTATCCTAAATCTCTGATTACAAGCGCAGGGGCACTCGGACACTAAAGTGGCGCACCCACAGGGACACGCATCTCGAACTTCCGTTCCTGCACAAGGTGAATAACTTTATCTTCAGGGGCCCTATCTGATAGAAGGCTGTCTGTAATGAAGCGATGACTCACCGGCGCGATGTCTCCTGCTGATTGTCTGGGAATTAGCTCTTGGCACCAGCCTTGGAGCGTCCTCTGCAAGCTGGTGTCTCACCTGTTCCTGACCCCAATCTCCCTCCTGGACTCTGGTACCCTTTGCCTGTGGGGTTATACCTCAGCAGTACTCCCACACTCTGGATATCCCCTCCCAGGAGAATCCCCAACCCTCTAATCCCACCGTGCCTCAGTGGCTACTGCCGGTCATCATCTAGCCCCGGTCATCATCTAGCCCCGCTCACTGGGGCAGACTGCAGTCTGTAATGGCCACTCATGATTGGCAAGGGGTTAGAACCAGCTGCCTCTGCCTGTTCTCGGGCTGCACCTCTGCAACCCCAGTACCTGTATAGGCCTTCCACAAGGCCTGCAGCCTGGGAGTTTACCAGGCTGGAGCTCCCCAGCTCCTTTTGCCCTTCCCCAGCACTGTTCCGCTTAAAGTACTTTGCTCCTAGGCAGTTAGGTCCTTCTGTCTCCACCTCTAGAGAGACTCCTCTTGCCTTCCCCCAGCGCTGTTCTACTTTAGGTACCTTTGTCTCGGGCAGCTAGGCCCTCTCTCTCTACAACTAGAAAGAGACTCCTCCCTAGTTCCTGGCTGACAGCCCTCTATAGTACCAGCTGTGGCTGCTTCCCCAGTCAGCCTTTTCCAGCCACAGCCCTCTCCGGAGTTGCTTTTGACCCCTTCAGGGCTGGAGCGTGGTGTTGTACATGTATTTGTATTGAGTAACATTCTGTTTAAAAAGTTTTCCTTTGATTTGAGAGCTGCCATATTAACTTTGTGGGTCAGACCCTAAGTTAATTTAGGTCTTTCATATATTTCATACTGTTCCCAAACAAGCCACATGCTTTTTAAAATGGTACCTGTATTGACATTTGTTTTTGTTTTACCTGGTCACAGTAGCATCTACTCTTTTGAAAATCTGTAAACTCCAAGCTGGAGCAATCAGTCTTACCTACATTAGGATTTAACAAACAAAATGGCAATGGGTATCCATCTAACATTCTTTTCTGAGTTAGTGTCACAGTAGCTGTCAGGATTTCTTCATCTTTTTACAGCCCCGTTGTAGCTTTATTTAGTAACTGGGATTAATAGTCCCTTTTTAGAAAACCCATCAGACATGTTTCATTTTACACATACTGAACAGAAGCCTTCACCCAACATAATTATCTTAAACTTAGGTAATGTTGCTGTCTTAACAGTGTTCAGACCCAAAATTTGGCCTAAGATTGGCACATTCCAGTGAATAATACTGCCCACATACTAAACAAACATAGGTGAACAAAAAAACCCTTATGGATGTGCTGAAAATGGAAAGCTACTGCTGTACTTCTAGTACTGTGCACTGTGTGTTCTCTCCTTATTTATTTGTATAAAAGCTTTATTGGTTTCATTTGAATATAAAGAGAAATCATGCAATTAGACCAGACTTATATGATCCACAAAAAATTCTGGCTTGTTTTTTTTAACCAGAAGTGACTATAGGAAGATTTTCACTTTACAAAATATCTGTCTGAAAAATGTCTAAACTTAATCTTTTGCCCATAGACTGTTGGCATATTGTTGAAGCCATGTAATGAAGATGCAGAAGTTGATCAAGAAAACAATAGTGAAAGGTATGCATTTCAGTTTCACTAATATCAGTTGGGAGTTGTGGATTATTTTTTTAAATGTGAATTATTTGTTTATGGTCACAGTGCAATAACATACAGAGGCAAAAAGGAGCATTTATATTCAAAAAGAGAGATTCAAAACAAAAACATGGTTGTTTGTGTATTCGCACAGCTGTGTGTTCTGGGAAGGAGAGATGGGGAAGTGTCATAAGCAGCTCGGTGCAGCCAGGAATACAACTGACATATTTTTAAGTTTTTCAAAATGAACTTGTCTTAATTATTACTGCTCAAATCTTAAGTGCTGGGCTGGGGAAGAGCGGAATGAAGAATTAAAATACTAAGCTCAGTAATATTTGCTACCCAGTTTTTTCACCAGTACAGCAAAATATTCTCTTCAAAAATCCCATTACAGTTCTAGCAATTATTGCAAATAAGAATAACAGAAGGTCTTTATGGTAGATGTAAAGTCCTCCACACGAAGATGTCTAACAATTTGCCAGTTTCCTAGATGTCTCCTTCCATCTCTATAGGTTTGTGTTGTCATTACTTGTGAAGAGCAGAATATCACCAACTGTTGCTATCAGCTAACAATCTTTATTCAAAGCAATAACCAGTCTCTCTCTTATTTTTAGGCAATATTGTGAATCAGTGGATGATAATGGTAAAATGTCTTCACAATTGGTTCTGGTAAGAAATTGCTGCTTTCATTTGCTTCTTCATTATTTTTGTAAACTAAAGTTTTCAACAGCTTTTTCACTGTGTCAGCAAACTTGGGTTAGGATTTTGATAATTTCTTGTGTGTGTTGTATATGTTAATGAAAACCACATCAGATGGCTATGCATAGACTTCTAGCAGTGAAATATTCTTTCATGAACAATGAAATCTTTGGTTGGCTAACTTTCTTTTTAATGTTTGAAAGTGTAAAGAACTATACAGAGTGCTGTACAAATTGTAGTTACTCTTATCAGAAGTTGAAAGGTTTATGACAACATGCTAATTTTTCAGATAGGGAAACAGACGTTAAGCCATGCAAAAAATTAATTGCAGTGCAAGGATTGGCATTTACTAGTTCCCGATGCCCAGTTACCAGATGATGAAAATAAAATGTACTATTTATTTAAATACAGGATTCTAGTACCAAGATTTGTGACCTGAATGCAAACACTAAGTCAGATTTATCAGAAGATGGAAGTGTTAATGTTCTTGAGGAGTTAACAAGTATTCAAGTACCACATCTAGATCTGAAGAATGTATCTGATGGTGACAAATGGGAAGGTAATTTTTACACTGATTTTGCAGTATGTTCAAAATCATGAAAATAAATAAGTAGGGCTGCCAAACGATTAAAAACGTTTATCTTGATTAATCGCAAGATTAAAACCCAATTATTGTGATTAATATTAAACTATAATACAGTACCAATTTACATTTATTATAAATATTTTTGGATGTTTTTCTACATTTTCAAATGTGTTGATCTCAATTAAAACAGAGCTTACAAAGTGTATAGAGCTCACTTTATTTTTTATTACAAATATTTGCACTGTAAAATATAAACGAAAATAGTATTTTTCATTCACTTCGTACAAGTTCTCTAGAGCAATTAATTACTTTATCATGAAAGTTCAACTTACAAATGTAGAATTTTTTATATAAGACTGCACTCAAAAATAAAACCATGTAAAACTTTAAAGCCTACAAGTCCACTCAGGCCTACTTGTTCAGTCAATCACTGAGACAAATAAGTTTGTTTACATTTATGGGAGATAATGTCCCCCACTTCTTATTTACAATGTCACCTGAAAATGAGAACAGGCATTCACATGGCATTGTTGTAAAGGTCATTGCAAGATATTTACATGCCAGATATGCTAAACATTCGTATGCCCCTTAATGCTTCAACCACCATTCCAGAGGAAACCTAACACATCTAGTTAATTTGTTTTGCATTAATCGCTTGTTAACTGCGATTGACAGCCCTATAAGTTAGACGTTTTCATTATTCAGAGGCCAGCTATCTGACCGCTCATGCATGTGTTTTTCTTTAGTTTTATCTGAAGAATGCATATTTATACTTGGGTATAACCTACCACCATGTATAGGACTTTAAACTGCTGAACCAAGAGGTCATTGCCAATCTAGAGCCCAGTTAAGAAAAGGACCTTTAGAAATTGAAAAGAATAAAATAATTGCTCAGATGTTTAAAGAAACAAAAAAAGTCACCAAGCAGCAAACCACTGAGTTCGGACTAGAGAGATTCTAAGGATCCTAAGGGATTTTGCGTGCCAAAACCCTGGCAATATTTGCTTTACTCTTCTGTTATAAATGATATAATCAAAGTAGCTTCTGGTGAATGACTTTTTTTTTTTTTTTAAACTTAAAGCTCATCAGCCCTTAATAGTGATTTAAGGCAAGAGTAAATATTTCTACATTTTTATTGAATTAGAAAACTAAGGTATTAAACGTTAGCCACACAATTTACATTTGATTAGGCCTGAAAGTTTTTTAAAATATCTGAAATGTCAGGTCTTGTCTTCTCTGTTCCACTGAAAGACCTAAAATTGTGTATTGAGAGCTTTTCAACTTTCAGTTAAGAAAGGTATTAAACTTTTTTTTTTAAAAAAACTTGGTTCAAGTTTTCAGAGTTTCGGGTTTTGTAGGCATTAACAAAAATGTTTTAAAATGTATGAATAAATATAATTTCTTTTCTCAATTCTTTTTCTCTATAATGATGGCCCTACCAGTTCTCTGTAGTATTACATGATAAACAAAACCTACATTCCTAACTTAACTTCTTAATGCCACATCCCATGAGATTGGAAATAACCTTTCAGGCTTTCTGTATACATCATAAATGTAAAAAACCAAAACCGTAACTTTTTCATGTGTCACCTTTTGAAATATTTGTCTTAAATTGGATCTGATCTGTTTTCCTCCTCTGATGTTGATACATCTGAATTTTTATCAAACGACCTACACCTAGACTAAATGGAATTGAGACACTGGGAAAATATTGTTCACTGTCATCAATCATAGTATAATCAGAGTCCATTTACTTCTACTTTTTATTTTAAAAATCAAACTGTAGATAGTACTTTTTACAGATTAGTTCAAGGTTTACTACAAACAGTTGGAAGTAAAGCTGTATTTTCATCAAGGGTTCATGTGGCATGTTTTTGAGAACAAAGTTTGAATGGCTTATAAATCACCAGCAGTCTTTGATAGCTTGCAAAGTTCCAAATGGGAAGACAATTCCTTTCCTGTTGCCCTGTGACCAGACTTAAACCTTAATGAAATATTCCTAAAATGTATCTAAATTAGTGACACCTCAAGCAGATATAGCACATCTCCATTAGTGTATAAAGTTATACTCTGAAGATCAACCAGTCATAATCGTTTGAGAAAATTGCTATTATAGTTTGTCATCTATTTGATGATGTTCATTTTACCTATGCATATTATTTGCCTATAATTGGTCTCCATAATAATTTCCTGCATGAATTCACACACACTCTCCCATACATTGCAAAATGGTTAGCTTTGAGCCAAAAGAAACTCTTTGTTCTATTTATGTGTTTAGTTGCCAGTTTATGCTCTTTGCTGCTAATAAAATTTTTAAGTTTGGAGGCCATACCATTTGATACAGGAGTAACTATGCACAAGATGCTGAGGACTCTGAGGCCAAGTTTTCAATCTTGCTCAAAGTTAGACATCCAAGTTTGAACATTTTGGCCTGTGCATAATCAAAAAAAGTAATTCATGTTTTCATTCACAATGCTTTATTTATATTATGTGTTACACTATGTCAGTGTTAATCTGTTCTCATTATATATTCTTATAAAACCTATGTGGCTTTCATTTTTCTTTGTTTTCATGAATTCTCTACATATAGAATATACCTTGATTTTATATATCCAGGTCTTAAGATAATTTTATGATCAGTTTTGTGTGAATTATTTTAAGACAGGAGAAATGTCTACTTTACCTGTTTTGGGGTTGTAAACTCTTTGATATTGTATGCAGGATAATTTGCTTTATTGCTGCGGTATTCTAGGTTTGGGTGTTCTCCAGTCTCCTGTTTAGAATTCTTGTTAAGACCCCAATCTTCCAAGCACTCATGCTGGTGCAGATCTTTTTGGCATCCTGTTTAAGCCCATGAGTGCAGGGCCTATGAATGCAAAAGTCTTCATTAGTGCAACTGTTTGCAAGATTGGGATTCATGTTCATTATAATATCTTGTTAGTAGAATCTTAAAAGGTTTGTGACCAGTCAGATTCTTGCCTCATCTAAATGGCATTAAAAGTTTGCTCATCTGATAGTGAAAAAAACAAACTCAGGGACACATCATTTAATCTTATCACTGGAGGGTGCTAGGGGGAAGAAGCAGCTTTCCACATTTGTCCTGTGTGTGTAAGGATTACTGATCTCCATTACTTACACATAGTGAACAAAAGCTGTATTTTGAACATGTGTGTTTGTTAAAATGTGGAGATGCCATGTGGGTTTTTATTTGAATTGCAGTCAAACATGATTTTCTTGTGTTAAAACTTTGTAATGCCTTTTGATTAACAGCGTCAGCTGGCGAGTACTGAGAACCCTTAACTGCCATTGAAGTTACTGGGAGTTGAGAGTGCTCAGGATCTGGCCCAAAATGAGTAATTGAGCAGTGGGAATGCTTTCCCATGGTACTTTATCTTCCTGCTTTACATGTAATGTTTGGTTTGTTCTGAATGTGCTGTGTGTTCACTTTAGTATTTCTGCCATTCTTTTTCATTTTATTAGCGTCATGCCCTATCACTTTCCCCCTCATTGATTTCAAAACAATGCATCTGCAGAGAGAAGGGGAGGGTAAGTATGGTTAACCATATGTTCCGTTATCTGCCTTTTTGATGGTTCATGGTTTGCTTTCTAACTAGCCCTTCACCTGCTGTCCCCATATTTTGGGACAATTCTTGTCTTAAAGTGAAAAATCTTCCCTTTTTGAATCTTACACTCATGTTTACAAGTCAATTGTTTAAACAATTATGAATTTCTTTTTCAATGGGAAGCAGGTACGAGGGTTATTTTTGAATGTTACATTGTGGGTTTATTGTCATTCTGCACACTTTGAACTCAGTTTTCAAATTCTAGACTTCCACTGGAAAATACAGATTCTGTTACCTTTTGAAAAGAGAACTGAATTAGAAGCGAACTGCTGGGCAATAAAACATATTTCAGAATTTTAAAGGGCACTACCAACTGACTTGTTAAGGTTTTCACTAACTTTAAACCTTTTAAAGATTCTCTATGGTTTTGTAATCCCCTGCTTAAAAGCAATCTCTTCCAACAAATAGTTTCTTTGATTCTAATGGAGCTTGACTTTGTAATGCCTTTTTGTTTACCTCCTTGTTTGTTCACCAGCAAAAACATATTTTTGCCAGCATAGCGTAGCTTAAGGAGTAGTGTTGAACTGTGACTGCAGGTCAGCACGAGGAGAAGTCTGGAGTTGTGTAGTCCCTACATAAATATTGATTTCACCCCCGACCCTCATCATTGTAGAGATGGATTAAAATAAACAAATAATTGCTCCTAAACTAATGGATAGTGTCCATTTTACCTAGCACTATTCAAATGTCAACAGGATAACTATATAAATAAATTGGCCAAGTACTCTGGAAATCCATCTGCTCTGTAGTTTACTGCAATTCTTACCAAAAATGCATACTTCCCATATTCTCCAAATTGCTTAAGACTAGAAATAATGCACAAATGTGCTGTTGATTTGTGCAAAATAAATGCATACTCATTAGATATACTTTGAAATACCTGACAGAATTTGTAGCTTTCTAATATATTTCACTCTATTCACTTTGTGTGTGACACATTGTTTATAGCATACAAGATTAAGCATTGGATACACATTTATTTTTTCCTTTTGATACTGTTGTTTTATTACTCTTTTAATAGACTAGTGCCATTTTTGTGTTCTTGTTTGTATTTTGTAGAGCCATTTCCTGCCTTTAAATCTTGGCAGGAGGACAGTGAATCTGGAGAAGCTCAGCTTTCCCCACAAGCTGGAAGAATGAACAGTCATCCTTTGGGGGAGGACTGTCATCCAGTGTTGTCGCATCGTAGTTTGGATTTTGGACAAAGCCAGCGTTTCTTGCATGATCCAGAAACATTAGACTCCTCATCAAAAGCACTTTCTTTCATTAGGTGTGTATATTAGTGCAGTTTGGAAAAAAAAAATTGTTAGCATGAAATGATATTGCATCTCTGTCTGTTATGGATCCTAGAGTTTTTCAAGACTTGGTTGACTAGTTGGTGGTCCAAGTGTACTGTGTGGTTTTGTGGCCATTCAAATGATCACATAATTCTCCCTTTTGTAAAACTGATATATAAGTGCCTCCTTTATGCCAAAACTAGTTCATCAGGGAACTTTGGTTTAAAGGGACCAAACTGAAGAAGGCAGCAGGTGCTGGGATACTGCTTTTTAAAGAAGTGCTTGCCCTGCAGAGTTCTTTCAAAGACTGAGCTATGGAGCTCTGTAGAATAGGCTTCTTCACCTGGGGAGCTTGCTAAAGAGGGGCTTCCTCTTGCACACTTTGGAGCGCCTCTAGAGTAGGGGCAGGGCAGACTGGTGCTTCTGTGCACCATAGGATCCCCACAGCAGGGGGTGTGCCTGTCTTGTGTAGTTCCAAAGCTTGGTTTTAATGTTGAGAGCTCCCCAACTGTAACTCCTTTGGACTTCCCCACAGACAGATCTGACTTTGAGACTTTCTACCTCCTTCCCTGCTGATACTTCATGTCACTTGGGAAGAACAGGAGTTGAGTTTGGATGAGACTTGTAACAGGCTAGTTGTGGGGAGAGTAGCCCTAGGCTAGTCTCTGGAGGGTAGAGAGGTTTGTGGCATTGTAGTGAGTGGGGCTTTCCTCTGTGTTGGCTGATGCTGCATGGTTTAGCTCTAATGTGCCTTGTAGTACAAGAGGTTTTTAAAGATGTCGTTTGTACTTGTGAGAGATGCTATTTTAAGTGGAAAGAGTTCCCTAATAGTCTGGCTGACTAATCATCACTATAAAGTTGCTTCCAGCTTTGCTGAAATGGAAGAGCAGTTTTGACTGAAAACTTTTTTCTAGACTCTTGGACCTGCATCTTCCTGTTCTTGCCACAAGCTCTCTCCATGATGGACAGTAAAGGCAGTTTAAAATTGCTACATTTGTGAAGCTTATTTTAGTTTTTAAAAATTTCTGACTACAGTGAAAAGTCTTTTTACAATCTACCAAGAAGATACTGTTTCCTTCGTTTGGGATCTTGGGTGAAGAATATCATTTTTTTTTCCAAATCTTTTAGGTTGCAGTGCATCTTTCAGTTCTGTGTTAGGGGGAACAGAGGCGCATTTTACTTGTCTCCAAAAGCAGGCAAAGAAATGTCCTGAGTTCACTAAGGAAATCACCAGAATATATTTTTTCAGGGTCTAGAAAAAGTACTACTTTCTATTAATCTAGTGTCTGAGACTGGAGAGCTTCAGAGGGCAAGCATCTGAATAGATGTTTTTGTAAACTCCAAAGGAGAAGTTATCTAAAATTAATGCTACTGTTGTAATCTTGAAGAAGGATGCAATCAGCAAAGAACTTCTAGTCTTGAAGATGAGATGTACATGAAGAGTCCTTGGAATATTGAAGGAGCAGCAACACAGACTTTTCTACCCTCCTTTATTTTCAAGGGCCTTGGTATGGAAGCTTGGTGGAACAATCTGAAGAGAGGTTTTAGTGTTGGCAGCTTCTTTTGTGTAAGGTACTCCCTAGGGCTTTCTTTTGGAACCATGCATTATGTGTGCGACAAATTTTTTTGGCACTAGCAAAACTTTCAAGAGATAATTTATTAAAGAAAATTTCTTGAAAAAATTGCAGGCAAAGGTGCTTGAGTTAAAATTTTGTTCACTGAAAGCCAAAGGGCCTCTTGCTCTCCTATGCTTTTTGGAGCCAAGGAGAATCAAAACCTGCACATGAACTGGGTAAGGAAATGTGGAAGGTAGGAGGGCCAGATTTTGTGCATGGAACCTTACTTGCCCAAAACCCTGTGGAAGCAGAGACAGTCTCTGAAGTCTAGGTTCACAAGTTAGAAGCAGACAGAGCTGTATTACAGCTGCTTTATGTGGCATACCCCTCACGCCCAATGAAAAGCAAAATGGTACAAGCTTGTTGAGCCCAAGCCTATAACAACAGCTTAGGTTCTGCATCTGTACTGTGAAAAAGCCCTTGCTCCCAAGAACTATTGAAAGGTAGCAGTGGTTAGGGGGAGCTCTTAACATTACAGTTTCTGAAGGAGTCATGCTGTCAAGCAGATACTGGGGAGATGGGAGACTGCTAGCAAGGTGAAGGTACCTGGGTTCTATATGGGTGTCCTTATTTCCACTGGATCCCTACGATCTTCAGCTGTAGGGGTCTGAACCCTATGTATTTTCTGGTGTGAAGAATGATTGGGTTTCAGCTCAAGGAGTTGTGAATTCTCTATATGGTCGTAATCTAAGATGATCCTCAGAGAGAGCCAATCATTCAGCGTTCTTTTCTGTCCAATACTATTACTCTGAAAAGTAGTTTTTAAAAAGTACTTGAATATGTGTTGAAAATAGTTGTCCCAGGACTGGAAAAATTGGGAACAGGAAAGACCAGATGGGACTCTAACTCTTCAGCTTTAAATATTTTGACATGAAAAGTTTTGTCTCTTTCCATTCCCTCACCAAAGTCAAGAGAAAAATTAAAAGTTTGGGAAAGACCTATACCATGGTGCAAATTGCTGAGTACAATCTCAGAAAAGTGCACATCAGATCATAAGATCTATATTCCTATTCTGTATATACTCTTCATAACACTAATCAAGCGTGTGAGCTCTTTGAGGCACCAGGTATCCCAAATATTGCTAGCTAGTTAATGATACCCTGTTCTGTATGCTACAGACAAGTGCATTCATGGAAATTCTGTAACTACTGATTCTTGGTCTTGAAGTGTGGAGGAGTTTCAGCCATATTGGATCCCAGGAAGCTGAACAAATGCACAAGGCAATCCAAATGCAGCATGAGGACTCCATCTTCAGATCTATCATTAATAAACCGTAGGAGTTGTAGAGTTTATATATTTGGTGGAGGCGTATCTTCATAGCCTTGTGAGACTTAAAACCTGTTTTAATTGGTAAAATCATTACTACAGGTGTTGTAAGACTAGGGTTGTTCTTTTAAACACGTGCACACACTTGAGTTCTGATTAATGCTGTTTCTCCTGTACAGTTGGTCATACACAAAATTAACCTGTATTTTCTAATCTTGAGTTTCAATCGGTCTCTGAATCACTGATGCTATAGACGAGCCAGGAATAGGGGCCTCTGCCACAAAATCCATCTAAGGCGCTGTTTTTAGAACATGTGGTCTTTGACACAAGACTGTCTTCCTCTGTATTTATAAAGAATTTAGTACATTTTGGGCACTCCGGCAATCTAAAATAATAACAGACACCAACCTGAGAGCAGTAAGTGTGCATTGAAGCAATTTGCTGGTCAAGGAAAAAAATCTCTTGAACTCACTAGGAATAAGATTTTTTGTTCTGTATTCTTTTATTTCCCTGTTTGTGGTTTACTATGTGATATTTATTTCTGTAGGGAGGATTGATGGATGTGCTCTCTGTGAATAAATGAAATATATTGCCTATTTATTTGGAGGTACCATTTTCACCAGCCTGATCTTTACTTTTGTGTTTAAAAGAAAGATTATGGTTTTCCTTGTAGAAGTGGGTTTTGTAATAGCATAATAGTTTTTTGAAGTCATAGTTCACAGCTTTTTGGATGAAATCATCTTGTGGCAAGAGGAAAGGATGGCTCTTATATGTGACTCTACATTTGACTGGCAACTTTTCCAGCTTCCCATGTTTTCATCTGAGCAGAGTACAATTTTACAGTGACAATTAGTGGACATGTAATGTCAGAGAAAAGAAGTTAATAGGTAGGAAGATTTTCCTCTCATTCTGCTTAGCCATAAAAACAGATCAGTGCCTTTTGCAGAATTCCATGTAACCTGTGAAAAGCATGTAAATATAGTTTCTTGCATTGGTTACAGCAGCAGTTTCCAAACATTTTCCCTGTATGACCCATTTTCACATATATTGCTTCCTGTGACCCTGGACGGCATGGAAGACACTCATTAAAAATGGTGTCTCCATGCAGCATGACCTTGCATGCACTGTACGTACAAGGTCACATTGCAGAGGGGACACCATTTTGCTTTATAAAATGGCATTCTCCACACAGCATGGCATCAGGTATGGTGTGTGAGGTCATGCTACATGCAGGGCACCATTTGGTATTGCAAAATCGCGTCCTCCATGCGATATGACTGCACATGTATGGTGCATGTGAAGTCATGCTGCATGGAGGACATTTTGAAAAATGGCATCCTTGGCACACTCAAGATTACTGTGACCCCATCTGCTTGGGGTCGCAACCCACAGTTGGTAACTGCTGTGCTACAGTCTTTAAAACATACAAAACTTTTGACTGTGTTTTTCATTATTAATTCAGAACACGAAGAGCATCCTTTAGTTCAAAAGATGACAGAAGGGAAGACAGGACACCATATCAGCTGGTCAAGAAGTTGCAGAAAAAAATAAGACAATTTGAGGAACAATTTGAGAAGGACAAAAATAGTAAAGTAAGTTAAGTTATCAAACATTGTTAGGATGTGTGTTTTTTAAAACCCCTCTCCCTTTTTTTTAATTTTTCAAGGCCAGAGTCTGTCATCCTTACTTATGTTGAAAGTTACCGTATTCCACAAGCAGTTCCATTAAAATTGACGTCTACTTGTGGAATAGGGGACGACTCCAGTGTGAATAAGGATGACATTCTGGCCATATGTGCCCAGCCTTTATGTTAGAGGCTATGTTAGGGAGTGCTATGCTGGGAGGGTGGGCTTCTGGCAGACGGAAAGAAGTTAATTCAAGACCATATCCTTCAGTAAGTCCCTGCAGGGGCTTTCTCCTACTGGAACTCATCCATCTTCTCCACTCTGTTCTCCTGATGTTATCTGTAGCCGTGCCCCTCTTTTCCTGCCTCAGACTGGAAAACATCAGTTGTAGGCAGCATGCTGCCAGTGCTGAGACTGAAGGAGGACTGGCACTGACCTGTGTGCAGGTTAGTTGGAGCTGTCGGATGAGATAATGTGGGTGTGGAGAAGGAGAGGAACAAGAACAACTTGATTAGTGTGCTCTAGCTAGTGAAAACATTTCAAATGCTTGTAAAGATTTCACTCAACAAGCTTTAAAGAACAAACTTGCTGTGGTTTTCTTTGCCCCTGTGTAAATAGTTTGTGTATTTTTTTCCTAGCCCTCCTATAGTGATATTGCAGCCAATCCAAAGGTTTTAAAGTGGATGACAGAGCTTACCAAACTGAAAAAACAAATAAAAGGTATGGAATGCTGAACTAGTTTTGTTTTCAGACAAAGATAAATTGCCTCACATTAAAACTGAAATAATTTACACATCAAGAGCAACCCTGGGAGTAATAGAAACCATTTATCTTCTGGATTCTCCTGATTTGTTCTCCAAAACCAGAAGTATTTTACACTTGTCTGTGGGACTTCAGGAAGGGTTAATTGAAAATAGTTTGTATAAATAACGTTTATTATGTCATCTTATTATTTCTTTTTCATCTGTCTGTTTAATTCTAAATAGTTTTTGAAATCTTTGTTCTTTGGGATGGGGCAATTTTCTTAATCCAGACGAAAAGCACAAATGCTCAGATGGAGAATTTATACCTCAAACACGTCCACGAAGTAACACACTTCCAAAAAGCTTTGGCTCTTCTCTTGACCATGAAGATGAAGAAAATGAAGATGAACCTCGGGTTATACAGAAAGAGAAGAAGCCTACCAAGGAGGCTACGCTTGAACTCATTTTGAAAAGACTGAAGGAGAAACGAGTTGAAAGATGTTTGCCAGAAGACATAAAAGTAAGTGTAAACTGACATTTTTTAGAAACAACAGCTTCAAGTACTGTCTAAAAGAGCCATAAAACATCAGTCATCTGAAATGTAATTTTATCAGTAGATGAGCTTATCTGTCTGGCAAGAAGATTAGATTTATTTCAGATGTCATTTAATTTAGAGGCTGCCTCTAAGTAAAGCCATGTTTTTATTCAGAACTTCTCTCTGCTTACTATATTCTTGTTTGTACTTGCGGTGGAAAGGAGATGGTTGTAATACATCTCAGGAATGCCATTTTTAAGCCACTAATATATTAGGCTTACAAAAATGTATCATTGCAGCACATTATTTTGTTTCAAGTGTATGTTGTTTCTGTTTCTTTAGATAAGGAGAGAATATATAGAATATAACTGAATTTTCTGATTTGCTAAGATGCCTGTCATTTGCCAAGTTGCCTAATGTAGAAAAGCTATTGAAAAGAGGTACTTGCATGTTTGACATAGATGTGAATTATTCTTGTCTAACAGAAAATGACAAAAGACCATTTGGCAGAAGAGAAAACATCTCTCCAAAAAAGTCTTCTGTACTACGAAAGTCAGCATGGACGGCCGGTAATCTTTTCTTAACTTCGTCAAAACTACTCTAAAATACACCCAGGCAGCAATAACTGGTATGCAGTGAGCACACCCACTGTTAACACAGTTATTGTACCAAGAAATAATGTAATCTATCAATTTCCATGTTACCATTGCTTCTCGTGGAGTTATACATAGTTTTAAAATTAACATGATCACAGTCGCTCATTATGTAAGGCTTTTTTTCTAAAGCAAAATGTTAATGTTGAAGGCAGGCTATGGAATGTATGTATAATTCTGAAGCTGTGGAATTCTGCCCATTGACTGACAAAGAAAAAAGAGATCTTATTCAGACACATACCAGTGTTTAAACTCATGACCCACACTACAGCTGTGAAATGGAACTACTGTACTGGAAACAGTTCTGTTTCTTGTAGTTGTTACTTCATATGTCCAATTATATTTGAACCTAGCCATCCATCGTTGTTCGTGATAAGGTATCAAAATTGTGATGTGCTGAAAACAAAACTGAAACAAGTTGGAAGCAATATTCTTGCATCATTCTCTATTTGTTTTGATTCTGGCATTTTGGAAGAGGTGTAGTTTGAGCTGATGGAACAGTGATACAAATAAGCTCTAAACCACTCCCAAGTTCGTTAAGATAAGTAAATGTACAAAATGAAACACAAAAAGAAAACTTTAAAATATACTAGTTTTCAATGTTCGTACTAGAGGATACAATACAAGAGGGCTTGTATACTCTGTTTATAACCTTGGAAAGACTTGGCTCTAAAATTCTATATTTATTGCATTTTCTTGCTAGATGATTTCAGCAGCAGTATTTCTGTCCACTTATTCATAGTTAATTACTCTACTCTAAATGTGTCCTTGGTGGATCTTCTTCCAATCCAGTTGCCTTTAACCTGCCTCCCTATGTGTGTCTGATTGATATCACTAGTTGTTCAACCACTGGATATTCCCAAGCCCCTTTCAAATTGCTATTATTTTCCACCTCAAGGGGCCAGTATCGCAGCTGGGGATTACCACAGTGCTGTGGTACTCTGGTCGGATCCCTTATTCTAGGGAGGGGATGGTGTAGAAAGTTAGCCATGCTGGCCCTATATCACTCAGGGATTTCCCCATACTGAGGAAATCCTTAGCTAGCCATTTATACAATCTTTCTGGCTGCTTTATGCTATCAGAGTAGTAACTGAGAAGCTGCCGTGAAACCAGACGTTCTACCACAATAGCATCTTTCTCTTACTTCGCTGATCATTTCTAGGGACTTGTCAGAATTCATCCTCAGCCTGCCTCCGCTGTTATTGCTAGCCACTGCTCCAATCTTTGGTCCCTTTTTCTTTCCCATGGCTCTTTGCAGTTAGAAGTTACTCTTCTACTTGATCTGCTTTGTCTATTGGGAATTCTTCCCATCAGTTTTTCTTTAAATCATTCCTGAAAGCTGTTTCTTTTTGGTGTGTGTTTCTCTTAAATGTTATGCTATTAGGTTAAAAAATAAACCACACTATCTTACAATGCCTAATTGAGCAGGATGTCAGAGCTGATGGTTGTTCGTGTAAAGTATGCTATTCTGTTACATATTTCTTTCCCTTTCTTTAGGTTACTAGAGAAGAAAGGCATATTGTTAAACCTCTGTACGACAGATACAGACTTGTGAAACAAATGTTGACTAGAGCAAGCATTACTCCTATCCTTGTAAGTAAAGCAAATATTTCTTCATGTGTTAACCAGACTATCACCTGACAAATGTTTTCAAATAGTTAATTTGCAAAACATATGAATAAAAGCTCTCCATTCTGGAGTTTCCCTTGTAAAAACTATAGGGCACAGTCCTCATGCTCAGGGCTGTTGAATGTGTGGGATGGCAAAGGTGGTCTAAGCCAGCTTTACCCATTCCCCACCCTTGAGAACAGCCATATTGTACTCCTGCCTCTTCCTGTATTATACCTAGCTTCAGTGTGCCATCTGCACCAGGGTACAAGAAACGGCTGGTGAAAAGCCATCTGTGCTAGCTTTGAGCAAGCTCAGGAGTTGTCCATACTGGAGGAATCATCAGCCTCCTTTTTAGGACTGGTGTAAAGTTTCTTTGTGCCACTTAAATGGTGCTAAGTAATCTTTCCAAAGGCTAGGATCCAGCCCGATATAGAGAGAGTTTCCAAAATTGACTTTTGGATTTTGTATGTGTATCCAGAGTAAAAGTGCAGCAGGAAATTCAGAAAGAAAATGTTTGAATTTTTATGCAGATTGTATGAGAGACAGCAAGAGATGGTTTTTACTTTATTTTAAATAGTGTAGTGATGGGCACTGACTATATTTTATTAGTAAGCATTGATCTTTGTAAAAGAGGTACTTGTGACTTAAAACTGTAATGTCCATTTCAATTCAATGATCTGATTGGAAGTAGTTCATTATAGGACATCTATTTTAGGATTTACTGATCTTGTTTTGTTAGTGTTGTAACAAAAAACGTGAAAATTCCAGTAATGTGCAAAAATGGAATTAAACAAAATTGACATTTCTTTAGGTAAACTTAGAATACTCAACAGCCATTTGTATATAACAAAAAACAAATGTGGAATATTGCAGGGGTCACCATCAACTAAGAGGCGGAGTCAGATGTTACAGCCCATTATAGAAGGGGAAACTGCCCACTTCTTTGAAGAAATTAAGGTAAGTAAAACGTTTATCAAATATTTCAGTTCTTCTTTGCACATTCAAGAGAAGTGTTGTAAATCTGTGTTGTAAATGTCTGCTTTATCACCATGCAGGAAGAAGAGGAGGATGGTGATAGTTTGTCATCAGAATTTAATGATATCTTAAAAACTGTTGTCCAAACACAGTCTATTTCAAGCCCCGTTGAAAATTCGGAGTCTGATCTTGAAGAAAGTCAAGAAAAGCTGACCCGGGATCTCCGACTATCAAGTATCCGAGCAGCTTCAATGTACGTATGAATAAGAAGTGATTAGAACTGTACTACCATGAGAGTTGCACTGAATGGACTTAAGACTATAACACCAAATGTGGAATTTCTTAATCTAGCAGTTGTCTTTCTGTATCTCTCAACAAATGCATCTGTTGAGTGATTCAGATGAAAAGGAATTCATCTGAGTGTCCAGTTGGGACGTTTTACTGTTCAGCTAAGTGTTTAATTCTCTTAGTAAGTTGTTTCAAATGATTTTGAGTTGATTATTGAAGAATTGTACCTCTTTTATTAATGATTAGCCTATGTTGGTCTTTTTTTCCCCATCAGACATGTTCTGGATACCAAACTACTTCTGAGCAGAATCAGCAAATACCAGTTCACCTAGATTCTTCATTTTGTTTTTAAAAGGGCAGATGAAGGTTTCCTTCTTATTACTTGGCCACCATCTTTTTCTTTCTTCCTTAATTTTTAGGCCTGAGTTATTAGAGCAACTTTGGAAAGCCAGAGCTGAAAAAAAGAAGTTACGCAAAACTTTACGAGAATTTGAAGAGAGGTTTTATCAACAGAATGGGAGGTTAGTTTAACAGAATAATGAATATCTGGCTGGTGCTTCATTTTTTATTTACTGTTGCTTTTTCTTCATCATACATTTTAAAAGTTAACTCTGTTCAGGAAACTGAGGCACTGTTTTTTGTAGCAGAGTGTCATCTTAATGTTCACAGAAATATGACCAACCAACATGCATTTCCATAAAGTATTCATCATCAAAGTGTTTTATTGCTCCTTCCATATTAAACCAACAATCCTAGCAAATGAAATGTAATCTGTTTTGCATCAGCCATCCATGTGTATGTACTCTTTCATTATGCATAATCTCATGAGGGACACTCATTTTAATGTAGGACTTGGTAATAAAATAATCCAGATTCTTCTGTGCATTTTAAGAGTGAAGACAATGCACTCTTCAGTCTTTCTTTCCCCCTGTAAAGTGTGACTGGAAATCAAAAGAACAGTTTATCTCATTTTATAAAAACAGGGTAATCCCTCTGTTTATCTAGTGAAACTTTTCTTCTAACATCTACTTCTTTAGTGTTCCAGCAGACCATTTTAAACAGAGCATAATTGCTTCAAGGGGGGCATATTTTTGTACCTTTTTTTAAAAAATATATATTCCTTAGTCCCTCCCAGTCCTCTTGCTTAGGTGTCTATTGTTGCAAATTTGGCATAACCTGCTACTGTGTCTATATTAAACACAGTAGCTGTTTTTTCCAAGGTAGTAGTTAACCCACACCACATATGAATAGAACATAACTTATCTTGCTTAACTAAGATTTATATTTACCTTTTGGCCAGCTATAAACTCACTGGCAGCTGTAGATACCAATGTCTATTAGTAGGGTTTCATTGTGTGCTCATTGAAGTCAGTGGGAAAACTGACATTGACTTGAGTGAGTGAATGATCAGGTCTATAGTGAATGACAAATAACTTCAAATATTATAGTTCTAGATTTATTTATTATTTTTTCTTACCTCAGAATTGAATTATAATTTGTAGCTATCCATGGAGTTATTTATTCCCAATATGATTTAAAAAACAATTCACCTATGGAATAATTTTTCAGAAAAGCTGGAGACATTTTGTAAATATGCTGCCGGTGATTATGCTGAGTTAATCTCTTCAGATTTTTCTTTCTCCCAAGTATTTTTAGTTAGTTATTCTACTAATTTTAACTCCTTAGCCCTGGAGCAGTTGCAGTATGTCTGTTGTCAAGAGGCTGCATGCCAAAAAGGTCACCCAGAATCATATAGCTAACTCAGAGGTGGGCAAACTATGGCCCGCCGGCCACAGGCGGCCCATGGGACCTTCCCGTCCGGCTCTTCCCCTGCTGTCCCTCCACAGCCTCAGCATGCCATGTGGGCAGTACTCTGGGGGTGTGGCAGTATGCTCCCACGGGGCAGTTCAGCAGTGGCATGGTAAGGGGGCTGGAGCCAGAGCCAGAGGGTTGGATAAGGGGCAAGGAGTCCTGGGGCAGTCAGGACAGGGAGCAGGGGACAGTTGGATGGGGTTGAGGTTTGGGGGTGGTGGTCAGGGGGATGGGTAGGGGTCAGGGCAATCAGGACAGAGAACAGGTGGCAGTTGGATGGAGTCGAGGTGAAGGGGGGGTGAATAGAGGTCAGGGCAGTCAGGGGAAAGGAAGGGTTGGGTAAAGGTTGGAGTCCGGGGGTGGGGGGGCATTAGGGAAGGTCTCTGGAGGGGGCGGTCAGGGGACAAGGAGCAGGGTGGGTTGGAGGGGGTGTGTTCTTGGGGCGGGATGGTTAGGGACCGGGGGTCTCTGGAAGGGGCGGTCAGGGGACAGAGTGGGATGGGGGTTGGATAGGTTGGGAGTTCTGAGGGAGGCAGTCGGGGCAGGAAGTGGGAGGGCGGTCGGATAAGGGGCAGGGCCAGGCTGTTTGAGGAGACACAGCCTTTCCTACTCGGCCCCTCCCCATACAATTTTGCAACCCCAATGTGGCCCTCGGGCCAAAAAGTTTGCCCACCCCTAAGCTAACTCATACTACCCCTATGTGTGATGATTGACTGACTTGCTGAGGTGTACAGGATTTTCTTTGAATTGTAAATATTTTCTGCTCTTTACAGGAATGCACAGAAAGAAGATCGGGCTCCAATGCTTGATGAGTACAGGGAGTACAAGAAAATTAAGGCCAAGCTTAGGCTTTTAGAAGTCCTTATCAGCAAACAAGATTTTTCAAAATCAATATAGATTGTTCTTTAAAAACACTGAATAACATCATGTTTCCTCATACTACCATAGTACTTATCAGGTGCTTGTGTTTATTTTGTCATGCACTGTTGAAAGAACCCAGTTTGTGCACTTTATTATGGTGCCACCATAAAATGTTCGAAGGGTGAGTAGGTCCTGTCTAGAGAGCAAATAAAATCTTCTAAATTAAGAGACTGCTCTATCCAACTTTAGCAAACACATAGTTTCCTTCAACGTTTTATATTACAGATGCATCTTGTTCCAGAAAGACTATAGAATTTTGTCTTTTAAGCATTCAAGAACTTTGGAGAGTCAACTTTTTATTATCAACTTTTTGTTATCACCAACTGTTTGCATTACTGAAGAAATTAAGGTATATATCTATATCTTAATGCTACACTGAACAACTCCTGTTGCCTTTTATTATGGAAAACATGACAGAAAATTCCACACACAACTCTCTTCCTGGAATACCAAAAGTGAACAGAAATTCCTTTCAAAGAACTGCTGTGGAACACCTTTGTTTGTTTGTTTTCTGGTATTCTAAATTACATCTGTCACAAGGTAATATGTATTATGATCAATGGATTTTGCTACTCAGAGGTCACATTTCCTCATCGATAAGGATGACAATGGACAAATCAGAAAGTGACCTTGCTTAGTGTACTTTTAAAACTTAGGAAAAACTGAACAGTTATATCACATGCTGCCTACAGGACTTATGTTACTGTTGTTCATTTTATCAGTTTTTTTTATTATCAGATAGTGGTCACATAGTGTTTTGTCTGAATTGGATACTGCATCTCACCCTTCAGAAAATTGAGAAACAAAATAAACATTTCAGTTTATGGGAAATTGGATGGTGCTCAGACATTTACAGCTCCAGCAGATAAGAGCTGGTTTAGGTCAGTTACGTAGTTTTGCTGTATCTGAAACAAGTTTATGAAGGGCTAAAATCACTCTAGTAAAAATGCACCTAAGACTGGACAGTGTCAGTCTTAGGGGGAAAATTACTGCTGTATATCACAATGTGTTATGCAGCTGGGGAACAAAAATAAAAATATTACATGGGCCTTGCATGATTCAGCTTCAGAATTGATACTAAAACAATGTTTAGATTATCACAGCCAGTGTGTCGAATAATTATTTAGCTTGCTTATGCTGTACAATACAACAGCCATCAACAACGGTTTTTGATCCAGCAAAATTTAAGTGTTAATTTTAACTGATGCTTTTTGGATTTTTTTCAGTGTGCATCAGTTCGTTTGTGGCCACGTTTTGCATGCACTTACTCTCACTGCATGTTTCTATGACTGGCTAACGCCAACACAAATATTATTCACACTGCTTAATAAAAGACAAAAAATGATTTTTTTTCACAAAGTTACTGAGAACTGACTAGCATGCAATCTCATAGATTAGTTGTTCTGTCATGTAAACATATGGAGTAGGTTCAAAATGGGATTTCTAGTGCACCAGGTCATCTGTGTGCTATACAGTATCTTCTTTTTTTCCTGTGATTATTGGCGTGTAACTTTGGAATTTGGAAGAAAGCACTAAACTAGCTGTGCACTGGTGGTTTGCCTTTTTATACAGCAAGATGATTTTTAGTGGACCCTAGAGAATTGTGAGGTTAAACTAATCTTGAAACCATTTATCAATTTTATTCAACTCCATTGTGCAATGTACGCTTCAGTTACTTTTCTTCAGTCTGCAGACGCGGGTGTATCCAAACATCGAAACTAATGTGTACTGTATGGTGTTGTACATGAACGTTTGTGTTTTATATATACCACATGCAAAATGTCAATATGCACTATTTAAATGTTTTAAATAATATATTCCTCCTTTATAATGCTTAAATCTATATGATTCCAATATTTTTATACGTGAGTGAATGATCAGACTGGTTCCAATTCAGAATTGACAGCTGCTTTGTGTGTTATGCAGTGTTTGGCTGTTTATTCAGTATAGTAGATAAGCATGGCAACAGTTATGCTACAAGTGTGTTTTGTGCCATCTTTGTTGAGCAATAAATAAATGGTAGAATTAGGCATTTTGTGATATAACATAGTTTTACTTTGGTACAAGTGAAAACTATATATCTATATATCAATATATAGATATAAATATATATAAATAAACCAGATATAATTGCATTGCTATGTCTGGCATTCATTGTATAGACTTTTATAATAAAAGTACCTTAACCTGTATTGTCATATTTCATTGCAGTAGTGTTTTTCCCCATATTTTCTTCAGTACAAGGTCCTACAAAGAATGTGGGGTCATTTAAAATTCCTTGGGGTCATACTGTATTCTCATTCACTCCTTAGCTTGATCCTTAATCTTAGACTAGATTTCTGGTTAAAAAATAGTTTTGTCAAACAATTCACCACCTGCCAGTGAGGTCAGAAATAGTATTCACTTGTTAAACATGCACTCCCAACTTTACTCACTCTTGTATTCATCATGGCCAGCAAATACAACCATTATGTACATTTTTGTAAGCACCATAAGGATTTTTTTCTACCGAGATGGTTTCTAATAGCATCTGTTTGTATATGATCACACTTAAGATGATCTTTGACTGTATTCTGGTCTTGTGAACAAGCCATTCTGTTATTGTTTCATGGGGTTATTAATCAAACCTGGATTTTGTCACTGAGGACTTGTATCATTTGATCATGGTCTTCCAGAACCACACTTGCTCCTTTTTCTGTAATGATACAAATCTCTTCCTGTATCTTGAGGCTTAAGGAAATAGTTCACCTAATGCCTTAGTTCCCACCTAAGCTTCTGGAGTCCCGTTGACACTAATTAAAACAACTATGGAACTTCTGAAATACACCGTCAAACAGCTTAAAATCTAAAAGCATTTAGATCTAAAAGAATTTGAGTAAACCTTCCTTGATTATACTTAAAGTACAGTACTTAATACATGAGAAACCAATTAAAGTAAGCTGTCCAAAGGCTAAAACCATTGTTTTGCAGTAAACAGCATTAAAAAAAACTAGCACCATGCTACCAAATGAATATTTGAGATGGTCTTGACTTCCAGAAGACTTTGTTGTGTTTTTAATTTTGCTTTGAAAATTTTGTCACATGCTGAATGAATTTAACTTCATAAAATATATGCAGATTAATGTGGACACCTTTCTGCAGGTGTTCTGCCAAAACTGAAATACTTATTAAGAAAATCCAAAGCTTTAATAGTATACATAGTCTATAGCAGGTTTCATTTGAAGTACAAAATGCATTCAGAAAGATCTTGACTATGCACAATATATTAAACAAACAGTTTTACATTGACTGTTGTCTTCATTTATTTGAAATGATTCTTGGATACTCATGATATTCTGAAGATGACCGCAGGGATGATGGAGTAGATCTGAAGAGCAGGTGTTAGTTACAACAGTGGTGATGGCCATGTTCTGTCTACATTCACAGGTATAAAACCCATCAAAGGCAAAAGTGTAACCGAGGGTCTGACTATACTGCAATAAAAACCAGCAGCATTAAGACTTGGAGCCTGGGTCAATTGACTTGGGCTTGCAGGGCTCGGGCTCTAGGACTAAAAATTGCTGGGTAGATGCGCAGGCTGGAGTCTGGGTTGAGACTCACCCCTCCCACTAGGTGTCAGCTCAGGTTCTGGCATGAGCCGATATGTGTACAGGGCAATTTTTAGCCCTGTAGTCCCAGCCATGAGAACCTAAGTCAGCTGACCTGGGCCAATTGTGACTGTCACAGGTCACCTATTACAGTATAGATGTACCCTGAGGGGCTACCCTTTGCGAAAATGCCTGCTATCTCCTATTCCTGTTCATGCTAGCGCCAGCCTCTGGCTTCAGTTTGCTGGACAAAGCATCTCTTCCATCGAGACAGATACCATCTCCTATTGTTTCCAGTAGAGCTCAGTTCAGGACAGATGATGACTCCTTAATTGCCAGGCAAAAGCCAGGCAAAGACCAGGGGAATGTGAAGGTGCCAGGGATGGGTCTATGGGGGCAATAGAAAGGGTATACATGATTGGGACCAGCTGGGAGGCAGACTGAAGGGGATTTCTGGGGACTGAGGAGGGGTATTGAGGGGTGGGGGGGTATGCAGAGGAATGTGTGGTGGAAAGCGTGAGTGAAGGAAAGGGAGGAAAACAGGCCAAGTGTGGGTCAAAAGACTGAAAAAATACAGGAAGAATGAGCGGAGCAGGTGCCTATTCTTCCTGCCTATGGAAAGTGAAAGAGCAAGCCAAGGGCAGTTCCCAGAGCCCAGGAGGTCAGAGAGGGTTACAGTCTCCCAGCTGATCAATGAACACGGAGGCTGCACAGTTTGCATGCAGACTGACCCTGTGATGACCACACACAATTTGGGTGACTTCCCCTAAAAGTGGAGGGGAAAATCTTAAAAACAAAAACAAAAAACAAACAAACAAACAAAAAAAAAAAGAGATTGGCTACAAAATCATGAGCTTTCAAAAAAACCAGGATGTTTGCCTCATGGCTGAATGATGTTTGGCGTTGTATTTTGAATACAAGGCAGTAATGTAGGTGTGATGCCTAAAAAAGGGCGCTGCAAAATACACTCAGGGGCTCAAACTTGGAGTGGCTTGAGTGGTTCAAAGGGCACAGGAGTGCACACTACTCTTAGGTGTGGTCACTGGCACCAAGCAGCTTGCAGTGAAGCGTTTGGGGGATGTAATGAAGAGACCACAGTAGACAGGGAGTAACTATGTTCTACTGAAGCAAAATAAATCAAGAAGGGGAAAAATGAACATAGCCAAGGATCATGGCAACTAGCCAGGGGTAGGAAATCTCCAGCTATAAATCTACCACTTCACACTTTTTTGGAGGGGTTGTGGGGATTGCTAGGAGACTGTCACAGTAAGGCAGACCTGGGCCAATACAATAAATAGCCTGTTGGAAGTTCTAGCCTTCTAAAGGTCTATGGGGACTTGTAAGCCCTGGAGGTCACATGACTGAAGATTAGCAGCAGGGGCTGCTGGGAGAAAGGGGGCCAGGCTATTAAAAGATCTGTGTGTTGCTCAGACCAGTTGGAGAGTCACAGTGGAAGGAGTGCCTGGAAGTTTCCCAGTATGAGGCCCAAGGGAGAGGCCTGTGAAAGCAGCTGTGGCCAAAGGCTGATAGATCTGTAGACCAGTGGACTGTGGGAAAGAAGGCCTACAATGGAAATGGCTGTTGTAGGAAGTAGCCCCAAGAATCAGCACAGTAGGACAATTTGGGAATTAAGGCTGACAGCTGCTCTGTAATTTAGGATCTCTACATACCTACCTATGACGCTGCCTAGAGGTGGGGAACCCTTGTAGCGAAGGGGAAGGACTGTTAACAGAGGATTTTTACCTCTGCCCCAAAAGGAGAGGAAATCTCCATTCAACTTGAGGTTGAATCATCAACTCACTGGAATACCCAAAGCGAGGGGAAACTGAGGATGAAGTAAGTGACCTTCTCACAGATGCTTCTTCACTCTGTAATATGGTACTAAAATACCTAGCTGATTCTTTGGTGTCCTTTTCCAGACACAGCTGAGGCAGGTCACCAGCAGTAACAAGGTGCTGAAATAGTACAGGCCCTGCTGTGTATTATTTAAGCCCTGGGCAAGATGTAGGCCTGGTCCCTAGGATCCTGTTAACAGGGGGAACTCAGTGGATGGTGGTAACAGAGAGGGAGTCTTAGGTTTCCTCTTAAACTGGACTTTTTGATGTTACTGATGTGAGCTGATCTTCATCTGGCCTTGGCCAGTGAAGGATAAGAACCCCTCTCACCCTCATCAGTCCGGCTTGGGACAAAGGCTGGCCTCTGGTTTTTGGAAGTGTTTTAAGTTAGTAATAAAGACAAATCTGGGGAGAGGAGTCTGGGCCGTTTTCAGTGTTTCTGCTGTTTGCTGTTTGGGGAGCAGCACAAGAAAGAATCAAGTGATGCCTCTTGGCATTCAGCTGTTTAGTACTTCAGGTATTTAGCTACTAATCCCAGTGCTGGTCTCAGCTCCTAGAGGCCCACCCCACTGTGGATCTTTCTAGGGCAGGTGCACTGTGCCAAAGCTTGTTAATCCTAATGACCCTTCCCAATGACCAGGAAGGTGTCCTCACTCTTGATTGCTTTGAGCTGCCATGCTGCGGTGATTTATATGAGCAAACAGCTGCTGGCCTTCCTTTCCAACTGAGCACAGCAAATTGCTCATGTTTCTTAGCCTGGCTTGCTTCTGAAAAGGAAAATCTTGTTGCCTAGGGGTGTATGTACATCCCTCACTTGCAAATTAGGAAATTGTAAGCTGGCCAGACATGCAGTAAATGTTCGTTCATTGTGTGTGTAGATATATTATAAACATAGGCAGGAGGAGTAGGTTTCAAAGGGTTTGTGATTGTTAGGAGAAATAGCATTCCTTGTTGAGCTGACTCTTGGGTCACTAACAGGAAGCACTGGGAGACTGAACAGAAGTGTCTGATAAGCATGACTGGATTTTACTCCTGTTCACCACTCATAGTGGGATTCTCACTAACATCAGACAGCTGACTGGGCTGGAGGGCTGCTGAAGATTTCACTTATTTGAGATCGGGGTGGAAGGGGATGCGTGTACTTAGAGAGAGGCCATTCCTTATTCTCAACAGTATATGTATACACAGTGGGACACGAGGAAGATGTTAGGCCAACGGAACTATGAAGAAGTAATGGTTAAAATCCGCTCTAGCTAGTGATAACTTGTCCTTTCCACAAACTTTCCTGCCTGTGGAGGGGCGGGGCAGGGAAATGTGACAGGTGGTTCAGTGTGTGAGCGGTCTCCATAGCTGATACCATAGAGTCTTCAGCAAGAACACTACTCTGGTCATAAATATTCAGGTAGGAACCAGCAAACCAATGGTGCATTTTGGTAGAGATGATTAATGAGCAGCCTCTTCTTGCTTAGACCTAACACTACTCTAAATGGGCTAGTGCTGCATTTTACAGCAGAAAACTGAAGTAATAGGCAGATTGATGTGCACTTACAGTATCTGTTCATAAGGTCACCGGGGGTAAGCCTCTCCTGGATACAGGACACATCTCCACAGGAGAGCAAAGTTCATTCTTCTCTAATAATTACATGCTGCTATATAACACTTCACTATTTAGCCATTGCCATGTCAGATGTCAGCCATCAGCCACAGCTGGAAGAGAGGTCGTTTCCTAATTCAGGTGCTTATCAATCACTGTAGCACCTGGGTGCGAATTAACATTTGACTTTTCTGGAGACAGGAATAAATGAGGCAGTTTCTGGTTCCCTGGGTTGCTTGCAAGGGGAGAAGGGGCCTTGAAATATGATTCTCGTGCTCCCTAAAGTCTCAAAAACCAGAAGGCAAGTAATACCTTTAGGTTTTCATATTATTTTGAATCTGGGTCACAGCTGGGATGTGCATTGGTCTTTGGGGAATTAAAATATGACAGTGCATTCCGTTCTCTGCACCGGTGCCCCTCTGGATTTTGCGCAAGAGGAAGATGCTGAATGTCCTCACAGCCTGTTGTCAATTGGGTCAGAATTGGCTTTCTACCAGAGGGTGACCGGAGTTCAGCTTTTCTCCTTGGCAGACACCCAGTTAATCAGACCGACAATAACCACCATGGCAGCAAAGGAAAAATGTGAACCAACATTCACTTAAGTTTCCTTGTTGGTTTCTCTCCCAAGTTCCCATTTGAAATGTGGCTCTTGGAGCCAGAAACTAAAACTGCCCATTTGAAAACACCGTTAATCTGAACAAAGATGGATGGTCTATTCCCTTTAATCCCTATTTTACCAGCTGTGGCCGTGCCTGAAACCTTCATTAAATGCCAGGGTGAATGGCAGCCGCATCCTTGTTGTAAAGAGGATTTCTGCACCAGATAAAATTTAGAAATGTTTCTAAAATGGACTTTGCCTGTTATTTTCTCACTTCCCTGAACCACTGAGCATGTTTAACTGCCGGGGTTTGTAATATTGGGGTGAGCGAAGCCTTAGGAACTCCAGGCAAGGAGCGGGGCCCCATTGTACTAGGTGCCAATAATGGAGATTATCTATAAACTCTCTGGGCACAGGGATGCTGCGTCAAAGAGGACACAATCACCGAACAATCTGTAAGGTGTAACTTGCATTGATGAGCCAGTGCAATCACTCTTGGAATTGAATCCTTTCAAGTGCTTCAGCCTTTCTCTGAATTATAAGATGTGACAGTCAGAACGTGTTAAATTTAGATACTAGATCACAATAAAAAGCTTTACCGCCAGCAACATCCTGGACTCTGAATTAGCCGGTGATTTAGCAGGCATACAGATAAAAAAGAAAGCAGCTCATTTTTATTTTTCCATGACATTTGGCACTGTGGTTGAAGGGCCTTCCATCTTCCCTAGCGTCTCGGCTCTTTGAGAGCTAGCTGGGAAGAGCCGTCGCCAGCATTCTTAGAAAGCTTTGGAATATATGATCTGTCTTTGTGCATTTGTCTCTTCGCAGCTGTAACCAGGAACAAACAAACATCACAATTACCAGCTAGTTTTACGTGAGCCACCTCTGGATTCTTTTAAAAAGATTGCACCTGAGCCATCCAATGGGGAAATGTATTGGTGGTGTCAGTCTATCCTTGATGGGTACCATTGACGGCAAAGAGCTGAATGAGTCGTGGGGAGGGAGAAGAGAAGGCAGGCAGGGAAGCATCTTCTGAGCCCTACCATTGGTCCCTCCAGACTAGGTTAGGGCTAGAGGGAAGTGGGACAGCTTGTGGTGTGTGTTTAATGGATGGACGGAGACTGCTGGTCTCCAAGACTATCAATCCAGCACTTCCCACGAGCGTAAAATACTGGGGGGGAACCCCACCCCCCAAAAAAATCCGTAGTCCACCTTCCAAGACAGGCTGCTCTGTTTAAAATCGATGCTGGCTGCTTTGATCTGGTAAGCAAAGAGGAAAGCTCCACCTACTGGCTCAATTGAAGAAGGACTGGAAAACAAAAATTCTTGGACTCCTGTGTTTTATAGGTGAATCAGAGTTTGTTGTATAAGGTGAAACAAAGCTGATTTGTGAGACGTAGGAGCCAAAGGAAGGCCTGTTAAGAAACAAGTGTTTCCATCCTTATCAGTGGGCAGGATCTGCCACAAGATGGGGGAGTCTGTAATGCTTTTATCTAGTTCTTATCAGCGGGAAATGTCAGTGCTTTCCGAATGAGGTCAGTCTCATAATTTCAAAGATGGGTAAACTGAGGCACAGAACTGCAGCAACATGCCCAAGTTTACCCAGCAGGCTTATGGACGAGTCAGGAATAGAATCTAGGTTCACAGAGTCCCAGACCAGTGCGTGCTGACTGGTGGATGGGGAAGTCTGTGGCTGGGGAAATCTACCAGGAGAGTCTGTAGTTACTGCCCCGGGAAGGCAGTCTCCAGGCAGCCTCCATCTAAGGAGGGAGGTGGTAGAATGCAGACCAGAGTGGGACTGTAGGATCTGCAATTACATGGATCCTTTGACTCCAAATGTTTCTTAGGGGATATGAAAAGGCAGCCACCCCGAACCAGCCTGTTGGCTAGAACAGCCATAGCTGGGCTCTACTGAACCCCATGTCCTGTCTGCAGCTTGGGGATCAGAGATTCCTTCACAGAGCCAGACTAACTGGCTTTTGGTGTGTTTGTGTGGGAGTGAGATTGGAGGAGGATGAATTTCACTCTCAATCCTGGTGAACACATTGGTTTACAATTACTGGGGGGAGGGGCTAAACACTGAATTTTTCTGTTTCAACTTAAGAAAAATGTTAAGAGAAATGGTCCCTGTTCCTCCTGTCCAGAAACACAGGAGCTTAGGAGAGGGAGTCTCCTGTGGCTGACTCAGAAATTCAGTCAGCAAGGAAATAAGCCCATCTGGGGTTCCTTGTACCTCGCTATCTCTTCTTCTTGCCTGGAGAGCCTTTCGGATCAGGCATGCTTTTCAGAACTCTGCTCAGCTTCACGTTAACCTCGTTCAGTTGCTTCTCCAGTTCCGTTGCATATCTGAAAAGTCTAGAACAGAATAAAAATGCCTCAATAAATTGTAGCCAGGGGGCACTGTCCAGTCTTTAGAGCCCTGTTTGTAAGAGTCATCCTGGTTATTTATATTGTGGTAATAATCTTACTCATGGGCCAGGGCTCCGATGTCGTAGCATTCATGGCTAAACAGGACCTCCTGTATATCACAGGCCAAGCAGCCACCTTCACACCAAGCCCACCATAGGCCATAATTAGTCCACAGTATTACAGCGCAGCAGTGGCTGGGAACTGATGAAATGAAAGATACTCAGATGATCCTAGTAAGTGACCTGTCTCAGGAGTTGTATCAGTGCAGCCTGGAAAGACATTCCCTGCCCCCAAAGAGTTTACAATCTCAGCTTACCTCTCCAGGCAGAGACTGCGACTCTCCCAAGCGAATTGGGGGTGGGGGTAGGGAATGCCACCATGACCCCTTTCTTTAGCTCTGCATATTAATCTCTGTGCCACTCCCCATGACTTTTGATGGGACCCTTTTGATGGCAGGAGATCAAGCTTCTGTGGCACTTCCCCGCTGTACAGCCCCTGCTGAGCATGGTGTGTCAGGGCTGATGAGGGGGGATGTTGCCCAGTCTCTGCGCTGAGGTATACTTCACCCCCTGTGCTCCGGGTTCTCGGGACAGTAGGTATAAGACATCTATTTACTCCCAATCATTTTGTGTTCTCCAGATAGTTCCTCGCTCCCTACCACTTGCTATTCTCCACCACTAAATGTAAAAATGGGCAATGAGGACTGGTGAGCCAAATCCCCACCCACTGATACCCGTGGGACTCTTTTTGTTAACAGCAGTGGGCTTTGGACCTGGGCCATGGTGAGGGAGTTGGCTGGTTCTTCAGTCAACTCACTACTGTCCTTACTTAGTGCAGCATGATTTTCAGACTTCAATGTACTATCTGAGGCCTGTTCTACACACAGATTTTGTACCATATAGCAGTTTTGGATAGCGGGGATTGGATGTGTGTGTGTTTAACTGATTTACTGGTACAACCCAGACTTGGGATGCAGCACTATAAAGGTGTCTTATAGCGGGTCTAGCTGATTTCGATTTCTGAGCCCCAATAAGCCATGCCGAGTATAAGCACCTTTAAACGCCCCAGCATAACAGCCTGCATGCTGGAGGGGTTTGCTGCTTTAATAATGCTGAAGAAGCAAAACCTTCTCATGTAGCTAAGCCTGGTGTGTATGATCAACAGCAAGCGTCCTGCCCTTTGCTGGTTGGAATGTCAAACTTAGGGCTGTAGAGAGACCGGGGGGTCAGGTAATAGCTTGTATTGCACCAACTTCTGTTGATGGAAGAGACTTGAGGAAACTGACTGGAGTAACTACTTTAAAATAAGCTATTCTGGAATCATTCCCTCCCCAGGAACTATTGTGGAACAGTTACAGTGCTTTTATGTTTATCCCTTGCCTTCTCCTAGATCAGGGTTGGGCAAACTTTTTGGCCCGAGGGCTATATCGGCATTGCAAAATTGTATGGAGGGCTGGGTAGGGAAGGTTGTGCCTCCCCAAACAGCCTAGCTTTGCCCCCTATCTGACCCACTTCCTTCCCTCTGACTGCCCTCCCCTCAGAACCCCCAATTATCCAGCCCTCCCTGCTCCTTGTCCCCTGACTGCCCCCTTCCAAGACCTCCCCCAGCCCCTAACCACACCTCCAGGACTCCACCCGCAATCTAAGCCCTGCTCCCTGACCACTCCCTCCTGAGATCCCCCACCCTAATTGCCCCCCCAAGACCACACCTACTCCCTGTTCCCTATCCAATCCCCCGTCCCCGATACCATGCTGCTCAGAGCAGCATGTCTGGAGGTTGCGCAGCCTGCTGGAGCTCGCAGCCCTTTTTCCTTACCATGCCGCTCAGAGTGGCAGGAGCTCTGGCCCTGCCAGAGCCAGTCACACTGCTGCCCAGGAGCAGCAAGCAAGAGCACTGGCGGCACAGAACGCTGAGACTCCAGGGGAGGGGGGAAGGTGGGAGAGGAAGGAAGGCAGGGAAGGGGCCGGGGTAGCTCAAGGGCCAGGCAGTATGGTCCCGTGGGCTGGATGTGGCCCACAGGCTGTAGTTTGCCCACCCCTGTACTAGATTAACTTTCCCATGTAAACAAATCCCTGTGTAAAGCTGGGGGTCTAGCCCCTGGCACAGCCATATACTATTGCTAATGGTGTTCTCCTGGAAGTTCAGTGACTAAAACCTCTGCTGTGTGTGTGAAGGTGGCGAGTTCTATCCCCATCCTGGTCGTGTTGGTTAAAATACATGTCAGCTGATCCTCACAGACTTAAGGAGGGCAGGACTTAACATTTCCTCATCTTCTCACTTGCCCCTTCCGCCCTCTCTCAGGAGGCCTATGTGCATTTGCACAATCTCTCTTTCTAACCAGTGCTGACCTGATTGCTTGTCCCTCAGGTGACTTGGGACGAAACCCCAGTTAAAGTGGCACAGGTGACTATTGAGAATCAGCTGAGTGAATATTAAAAGTGTAGTGAGGTGGGAGATGAGCCAAGCTGATTTCTCCCCACAGCCTGCTCGTCTCATCTGCGAGGGGCCAGCACTGCTACCTTCTCCCTCTTAGGACAGATACAGTAGCCACTCCGTCCAACTACGCCAAAGACATACTGCTGAAATTCCTGAGGAGAGACTTGGTCCTGAGAAGCTACGGCCAATTCCTTATTCTTAGCAGAGGAATACTTCTGGTTAAGCATCTCCTTCCATTTCTGTAACTGTGGTGACTTCAGATAACCCTGCTCAACAGAGGAAAAGAAATGTTTTCCAGAAGAAAAGCCCCATTGTATAAAGAGCTTGCTGTCTCCCACACACACATTGTAGGTCACACATTCGCTCATATAATGTACTTTAGGAAGCATGCAGCTGCAGGAAAAGATGTAGCTGCAGGGGAAATTTCCTCTCTGGCTTTTCGGAGGTCTCTACTCTTCATTTTTAAAGGGAATCCTGCATCTGATCCTTCCAAAACTGGGGGAGGGGGAGAGCAGAAATATAAATATTCATTCAGAGTTAGGGGCGGCCCCAAAATGGGGCTTTACCTGGAGAGGGAATGTTACAGACAGTAGAGAAAATAAAAGAATGCCCAGGGGCAAGGCAGTTTCCACTATGCAGCTGTCAAAGCTCCATTTTTATGGATTCTTAAATAGTTCAAGGGGGAGGCAACAAGGTTGCAATGAAGCAGTGACCTTGTATTGCTTCAGTATGGACTTCACAAACCCCCTGGGAATTCTTCACTTCCTTCTATAGCACAAGATAAAACCTGTGGAAGTACTTGCTCTCTCTGATGCTTGGAACCAGGCGGGTCTCTGACCCAGACAGGCCCCTTGTATAGCATTTTGCTTTCTATTTCTTGTATTGCTTCAACATTTGGTTAAATGATCCACTCACAAGCTGAGAACCTGTTCTCACCACCTATGGTCTCTGCAAAGGCATTTAATTCAGGCTGGCAGCAGCTCCGCTCTTCTGATGCCTGGACACCCCTGAACAGAGCAGCGCTGTGGATGACCTTTCACTGAGCCCTAGAGAATACAACTAGCAAACCCATTTCACCTTATTCAAGTTTGAACGCTACTTCCATGATGTAAAATGTTAGCATGTTACATCAACATACAACTGAAACCCTCCTGATGTTCTCCAATTTGTCACCATTACGAGTATAATCTAACATAACATCAATGCCTGTTGGTAGGAGAAGCAGTCTACCTTCTCGTCCACACTAGATCTTCTGGAAAGCTTCAAAGCATCGTCTGATTTGGAGGCAGAATGCCCTTTGCTATCCATCCTACAAAAAATGGAAAATCATGTCGGAGTAGGTCTTTGAGGCTCAGGAGGATGTGGGGGGGAATCTCTCTAGCAAGAAAAAGGATGGGTCTGTGAGATGGATGGATGGCTCAGACTATTTGTCTTGTCAGAGTAATGAACAAGACACACTGACGGACCTTTGTAAGTCCTCATAACAGCGACCAGGCTCAAGGAATGGAGGAAATCTGGCAGTCATAATCTGGGAGGACTTTACTGACGGAGACAATGCAAGAGCTAAAACCATCTAGCTCAGGGGTTCTCAAACTTTATCTCTCCCTTCTGACAAGAAAAATTACTACACCGCCCCAAGAGGAAGGACTGAAGCCAGAGCCCCCCCAAGCCCCACTGCCCCAGGCAGGGAGCCAAAGCAGAAGCCCAAGAGCTTCAGCCCTGGGTGTGAGGCCTGTAACTTGAGCCCTGGGCACCAGCAAGTCTAAGCCAGCCTTGGTGATCCCATTAAAGCAGGGTCGTGACCTACTCTGGGATCCCAATCCATAGATTGAAAACCACTGACCAAGCTCAGGGGCTGTCCAAAGTTTTCCCATAACATGGTTTACCATTTGCTAGAGAGAGAGAGAGAGAGAGAGAGAGAGAGAGAGAGTGAGAGAGTGTCTTGTGGATGCCGCCTTTCCCGTTTGTGATCTCATGGATCCCATAGTCACAGAACATTCTGTGGCAATAGCTTGTGTGGCAGGATAATATTAAGAAGGCATCTGATGTGCAGGCGGAAATGGGGAGGACAACCAACATCCTGTGTCCAGCAGATCATCACTAGTCCATGAAGTGTGAGCACAGGCTGACGCTAGCTAAGCGTGAAGCTATCACAGCCTTGTCCTGCAAGACTTGGGGAACAGGGCATGGGTGGGTGGGGATGGTTAGTACTTAGTTGGCTATGGGTCCACATAAATAATATGGCTCCAATCCATCCAGTGTGCTAAGGAGGCCTTTTAATGAGAAACTTCCAAGAAAGGGATAATATTTAACAGCTCCCCAAGGAGATGGATATTAGCTGGCCCTTCTTTGGGCAGAAATGAGCCTTCATTCAGGAGAGAGAGTAGATGCTCTTTTCACCTTTCTATTGTGCAGTAAAAAAAAGACACCCTCCTTCCCCCCACAACCAGTCTGGGAGCTCTTGCCTTCTCGTCTAGCAGTGAGCATGTTGGAGCATTAAGATCCTTCAGGATGAAAACGAGTTGTTTATTTTGTAATGACTGAAGGGCCATGCAGAGTTCCGTTCATACCAAAGGTATTCAGGTTGTGTTTGTGATGATCCATGGGTATGTCTGAGCATGCATTACCCCACGTGTGAGCAAAGAAACTGTTCTAAAGCTCCCCCTAGTTGTCTTGTCATCCAAAGACTACAGTAGGCTCTTCTGAAAGGTATGGCTCTGCACTTCCTAAGGGAGGTGTGTCACAGTGGGGTAGCAATAGTTGCTGCATTAAGTATTCACAAGGGCTTGCTGTTCAAAAGGGAACATTCTTCTCCCCATAGCACTGATTCTGTGCAAATAAGTCACAATATTTTTTCTGTCCTCCACAGATGGAAAATATTTACTTCTTAAATAGCAACCACTGCAATTTAACCAAAGCTTTTAGTGTTCTCGTTAGTTAGTTAACTCATTCAACCTAATGTTTAATCTGGTAAAACGATGCCATTTTTGTGAAGTTCTTTGAGAGAGCTGAATGAAAAGCCCTACCTCCAAGCCAGGCATTATTTTTATTATTTTAAATAAGACTATTAAGCCTGATTTAGGGATGGGGCTGAGACCATGTGAAAAATATATTCCAGGGAGCAATCTTGCCCATGCTAAGCGGGATGGACAGGATCTTCCCATCTCTGACTCCTGTGATCTCCAAATTGCAGTATGAAGCACCTTTAGAGCTCTATTCTGCCCTCCTGCTGCCATCACTGGGAGTCTAAGGAAACTAAGAGTGGAAATGAGCATGCGGCACCCCTGAAATCAGTGGGAATTAGCCTTTGAGGAGCTGGGTCACAGAGTTCACACTACCTCCTGCACCATTCTCCAAATATTAGAGTGCATTTGAAAATTAAGTAGATGGGTTAAAAGTAATTTACTGAAAGTTAAAGAAAATAATGTTGGGGCTGGAGTCCTACTTTTTAATGCTTTGCAAGCTTCCACCTGCTGGATATAACTCCTCCATCTTCGATTTCTTCAGTCTGAGTTTCACAAGGGCTTTATTGTAACTCTGAGCACAATTTAAAAAAAAAGGAAAATGCACCGAGTTAAATGTCTAATCAGGTCTTCTACAGGGAGAAATGCTTTCCCACAAGCCATGGCACAAAAAGCTTGTAATGCTTGAATTTAAGGGGCATACCATCAACATGAGACATTAACATGAATAGGATTCATTTCTAAATTGCCAATGAAAATTACATTCCCGGTACCTTGCATTCAGCTAAGAAAATTTACCTCTTTATATTCAAAACCCTCCTGGGATCCACTAAGACAATATACATGTGAACCCAGTTAGCCTCTTGTTTCTTCTGCTATATTTGATTTAATCTTAAGATGTTTTCTCTTTCTCTCTAATTATGAACCTAGACCACTTTGATGTACAAGGTCATCTTGGTGGGGCCTGAAAAAACCTAGTATAAAATGTCCTTGCAAGTTATGGGCCAACTCCTCAGCAAAGCTGAGCACCCAGCTCCCTTTTGGAATCAGGCTCTAGGGAAATTAGTGACTCCAGCCAACAAAACCCCAGAGGAAAATGGAATGGCTGCAAGAGCCTAATAATTAACTCTCTCTTCACATATATGCAAATATCTCAAGCAAACACGGCTGGAAGCCCTGGTCCTGCAGTGAGCTCCATGAAAGTGTATCCCTGCAGAACAGATACATGCACATCCAACTGACCAAATTCTCAATCGCAGATTCCAAACCTTATCCCAGTGGATAGTGATTTTTCTCATAAAGGAGTGATCTCAGAATGGCTGTATTCCATTCATGAGGTCACCTGTTCTACTAGCTCATCCCTATGCAACTGTTCAGCATATTCTCCTTGACATGTGACCTTTTTGGGAGGGAAACAGGAGATCTTGATTTCAGGCCTAAAGGTGACCTGGGAAGTTTAAGCCAAAAGCAGTTTATACCCCTTTTTGCTCTTTTGTGCTGCATAAAGATGGCCTGAAAGCTGGAGGGTGGGGGCTGCTTGTTTGATCTTCCCAAGTTTTCCAGAAGGGCTTGTGTTGGAGCTTTGAGCTTTCATTTATTTGTTAAAATGGCAGAAACAAATTCAGAGTATTCTTAGTTATGGACTAACTGATTTCAGAACGGGTATTTAATCAGTTCTGTGGATATTTTTTTTTTTCTTGGGGGGAAAAATATTTCTATTGTGAGTGTGACCCTTTAAATGAGAGCATTTTAGAGGCATGTACTTACCTGTCTAATGAGGTCACTGATCTCAAATTCTTGACTCGGTATCACTGCAAAGTCAGCTTTCACTTCTGAATATGTGTCATTAATAATAGCCAAGAACATGTTCTGTAGAGAAAGGAAGCATTCGGAGATTTTCTCTATGTAAGTTCTATTTCTGCTTCGCTGAGTCTACTCAGATCTATTCAGGTTCTTGTCTAGCACCCTTCTTTCCGTATTTCCTTCCTCCTCTTCTCTTTTTCCCTGACTTGCTGTTGGGCTTAGCATGGCAGGGACATACACTAAAGTCAGCCTCAAATGCTGCTGAGTTCTAGAAAACTAGAGGTAGCAACTCTACCCATTTGGGCACTGGTGTCCTTGTGTTAAGGATTAGTGGTTAGAAAAAAGGGCCAACTTGTGCTGGCATTTACACTGGTGGAAGTAACAGACACAATCAAAAGTGCATCTAGAGGATCAAGGAAAGGAGAATCATACCAAGGGTGTGACACCCTAGAGGGAACGACAGACTGCATCCTCCTCTCTCTATCCCTGTATTCAGTGCGGTGATGTTCTCTGATGGAGGACAGCTCTCCTCAGCAAGAGTCTGTCTTTACAGAGCCCCAGGCTAACCTAGCCCAAGATGGGAGCAGCTGCACTGCAAAGCTACAGCAGTGTTACTGTGTCCTCAGTGGTGCCGCACTCATCTGTGCGCTGATAGACTTTTGACAGCATGTTCTATGATTCTTTGTGCTGCAGTAAACTGAGCCACTCTATAACTTTAGTTAGTCTTTATGGTGCCACAGGACTCTTCGTCACTTGAGCCACTCTGTGATTCTTTCCCCATGAATTGTGGGAAAACTTGTCTTTCCTTCTGGGAACACCGGCAATTGTGCGAAGGCACTGAAGGACTATCAGCACTCAAGCGATTTAATCTGTGTCCACTCACAGCAAAGTGGGTGGATTACCAGCCCAATTGAAAGCTGGGATCCAGAGTTTTAACCCATGCCTCCAGTTGGGCTAGCTAGCCTGGGCTGTAACCGCCTTTAAACTCAGGTGAGATTGGAGGAAGGTTTAAAGGCAACACTTGGGTATGTACCTGGGCTAACTCTGAAGTGAAAACAGAAGCCTGCATAGACGCAGCAGGCCCTAGCGGTCTCTGTCCCACGACAACCCTCCATAAGAGTGACATGGCCAAGCGTGGTGTGCACAAACGTTACTATGTGAAAGGAGAGGGTTGAGTATGCTTGTGTTTAGTGTAAATGTATTATTAGTGTTTTAATAAGGAATAATAATACTTACCAGCAATACAAAGAACACAAAGAACACGAATGTGATAAAGTAAATGGGGCCGAGAATTCGGTTGGCTTGCTCTATGCTCGCAAAGTTAAAATCACCCAGCACTATGCGAAACTGCGTAAAACTTGGAGAAAAAATAACAGAAATATTGTGACTGTGTGGCCTTCTTTTAAAGGTCTAAAGGGGTTATTTTGTAAGGTAGGAAGTAGATGATGACTGATTAAAAAACTTCCGGAAGAGAACTGTTTAGAATGGCACAAGCCAAACACTGGCTAGCTCTGTGCATATGACCATGCAATAAAAATTATGGCTGCCACAGGCAATTCAGGGAGGAAACTCCTTGCCAAGATTCTGCCACCTGTAAAATAAGAGTGATTACTGAGCAAGTAATTTTACCCACAGGGCATAATGGAGCATGGCCTAGAGGTCAGGGAACGAGTTCTGCGTGATTCTGAGTACATTTGGGGCTGCAGATCAGGCAACAGTCCTATCCACATTCCCATGAACAAATTATTCTTGTTGTCAGGAATGAGAGCTGTTTTCAGCAAAGATTCTGCATATAACATTGATCTGGAAGTATATTGGGTGCTGGAGGCAGTACACCCCATTCCATTTGCCAGTTGGAATCTGATCTAGTCTGCTGCTGCAGGAGCAAGATCATTGAGAATGCCTTTCTAGAGGAAATCCGGAAGGGGCTGTGGATGGGCTACAGGACTCTGAGCTTTGCAGCACTCATAGTACCTGAAGAGAGTACAATTACTGTAGTAGCATAAGTGGTGGGGGCCTGTATTTTTAAGCTCTGCTGAAGGGAGACTGTTTGCATGCTCAATAAATGGGGTGTCAGCACTGCAAAGGTTTGAAAGCTGCATACATGCAGTTCTGAAAAGTGGAAAACTCATCAACTTGTGACCCGAAGACCAGGTAGCCTAACTGTGCATATGCAAAGAATATGATGAAAAACATGATGGCAAATCCGATGATGTCTTTGGCACAGCGGGATAAAGTGGAGGACAGCTGAGTCATCGTCTTGTTAAAGCTTATGTATTTAAATATCTGGAAGAGAAAAGATCAAGTTATTACTAGGAGGTGACCAAAACATATTGTACATTCTTTAATACAATATTGGAGTGTGGCCTGTTTACAGTTACTTCCAGGTTGTCTGGTGTCCAATCAATACCGATAGCATGAATCTTCAGTTAGAGCTAGATTGGCCGTGTTTGTGGGGAAAGGATTGCTCTATGGGCTGGTGGCCAAACATATTTGCTCAGTAAAGCTCACTGAGGAGGACTGTGCCCCTACTGGATGCTGAGGCTTGTAATCAAGTCTGTGGCACTTGGTGACCCATTAAGACAGCTTGGCTTACAGCAGCTAACAGCCATGATTCAACGCCCCAGAATTGGGTCGATCCATGTACGTGTGTGTGTGCTGTGGAGGGGAGGGAGGTTAAAGAGGTTTCTCCCCCAAATGTTTGAGAGTCTAAGATGACAAATCATGAATTCAAAAGCAGATTTGCATTCTTGTGTGCTAGGCAGCAGCCAAGCAGACTGAAGGGCACCAAGAGCCACAAACTTCCCCTCTTTACATTAATGGCACACGAATTAAAGCGACTGCTTACCTAATGCTCGGGGCCTGACTTATAAAAAAGCAGTTTCTATTCTCCCAATGCCTCCCCTTATGCTTGCACTCTTCTGATTCGTATCCACCTATCTACTTCAGTGCTGGGCACTTTACAAATGCCTGAGCCGGAAATATAGATCTGCAATTTTCACTGGAGTCATTTTTGTCTGTACAAATGGAAGCCAAACTCAGGCCCCTCACAGAATCTGGCTCAGACACTTTTAGAATAATAGAATCGTAGAAATGCAGGGCTGGAAGGAACTTCAGGGGGTCAGTTCGTCCATTCTTCCTTCCCCATGCTGAGGCAGGACCAAGTAAACTTAGACTTAGACCGTCCCTGACAGGTAATTATCCAACCTTTTCTTAAAACCTTTCAGTGATGGGTAGTCCACCACCTCCCCTGAGAGCCCATTCTGGAGTTTAACTACCCTTATGTTTTTTTCCTAATATCTAATTTAAATCTCCCCTGCTGCAGATTAAGCTGATTAATTCTTGTCCTACCTTCAGTGGAGGTGGAGAACAATTAATCACTGTTCTCTTTGTAACAGCCCATAATCTGAAGAGTATTAACAGGTCCCCCCTTTTTCTCAAGACTAATGTTTTAAACCTTTCCTCATAGGTCAGGTTTTCTGAACCTTTTATCATTTTTCTTCCTTTCCTCTGGACTTTCTCCAGTTTGTCCATATCTTTCTTTTAAAGCATTGTGCCCAGTAGTGACCTTATGTGCACTAAAAATGAACTTTATTTTTAAATAGCTGAAACTGTATTTAAAAATCTATCATGGTTGTGCCATCAGTATAAACCAGGTCAAAGCCTTGTTAAAACTAAGTCTAGGGAATAAATGAGTTTGTGTCCAAACAATGTTTTAAATTATTCCCCCCTCAGTCTAACAGGCCACCGATCCTGTATAGGAAACAGGACTTTTAGCCATGGGGTCCAAAGAATTGGGCACGTGATTGGCCATTGGGGATGGTTCCTTAAACATCCAGGTACCCTGTTCCTCTTCTGGAATCTTATAAACAGAATTGTCATTTTTAGCTCTACCTTTGCAGTTCAGCCTTGAAGATGTAAGAGCAAAGATTTACAACACATTTTGCAGTACTACGATTCTGGTGTACAACATAGGAAAATGGAGAATTGGTACCTTTATCCATGCAAAGAAGACATTGATAGCAATCATGTTGTTGTAGCGGGTTTGCCAGTATGCAAGGAAATAAAAGTCTGGATACACGTAGGAATTAGAGAGCAGGCTTTCCATCAGCAAGGACACCTCTACAGTACGGTACATATTGAAGGCAATGGCAAAGATAGATAGCTGAATAAAAGCAAAAGCTAGTCAGACTACAGTCCAGATATCCCCTCTCATCTTCATTGCTCTAATCATGCCCAGTTTCATGATCATTAGCCTAAAATTACTCCTGCCAAGCTGTAGAGAATCAGAAACACTAAGTGAAAAAGTGAGTACATGAATGGGTTACAAGCGTGATGTCAAGCTGGTATGTTCAGGGAAGGAGTCCATTGAAGAGGGGAGGTGTCACCTCTGTGTCATCTCCTCCTAACTGCTGCCCTTGATAAAGCCTCTCCCTAGATGTCCCAACAGGACCAGACTCTGGAGGGTCAGACAGCCATGATCCTGAGCACTGTCCCTTACCAACTGCATAAGGGATGAGTAAGTAGGCAGTACTAAATTACTGCCCCCTTGAGTTGTCTGTTAGGGACCATCTTCTGATAGGGGTTTTGGGGTGAGGGAGCCATATGAGCCTGACTCTTATCAGAGCCAGGCTCCTGTAAGGGCTGGAGGATCTGAGGATTTCAGTTATTCCCTGCCATTCAGGTAGGGGTGTGACACCCCATAACCACCTCTTATCAGAACTATTTCAGGGAAATTCCAGCAGCAGAGACTTGTTTCCTGTCCTATGTGTGGTGAAAACCCACACCGGGGGCCAGTTCAGCCCTGAGCACAGATTCAGGATTCAGCCCCGAAACTAACTAATAGTCGGGTTGTATGTTAAGGAGGTCCACGTTTTTCCACCTCACCCGGGGCCTTATTCAAAGTCCACTGAACTTCATCGGAAAACTCCCACTGACATCTGCATCAGGCTTCAGAAGCCCACGGACCACATCTAGTTTAGTTTGGTCATAAATTTAATTATTAAACTGTGTTACAAGATTTATTTTTAATCATTTACAGCAGTGATACTCAGACCTCAGTGGTTCAGGAGTGAAATTAGTGATTACCATTACCCAGAAGAGCCACAGTAGTGTGAATTCATTGTCTCATTTTCTATTTTTAATTACTATTTTTTATAATATATTATAAAATTAGTAATTAAAAATAGTTAATATATATTTAAAAATCTCACAGCAAAATGACTGACCAAGTATTATTGTTTTATCAACTACAATTGGTTAATAATATAGTAAAAGCATCCTGATTGGTTAATAATTAAATCAGTGTTTTAATATCATGTGCTGCAAAGAGCTGCAGGAGACATGTTAAAGAGCCACTTGTGGCTTGAGAGCCGCAGAGAGCCATACAAACAATTGGGACACTCCCTGTCCTGAAGAGCTTGCAGTTGAAATAGACAAGACAGACACAGTGTGGGAGGGAAGAGCAGCACAGGGAAGGGAAGGGACTTGCCCGCAGTAACATGGTGCATCCATGACACAGCTGGGTACAGAACCCAGCTGTCCTGAGCCCCCGGCCAGTGCACTGGATAATATGGCCTTGTCACTGTATTAAACTGGAGAGACCCATTGTAACCTGGAACTGAATTGGGGCTGTTTTCCCTCTTGGCCACCTCTGTTGCATCTCACAGTGGCCATTTGTTCCAAACTGGTAGCTTCCGATGGAGATCTCAAACCTGCAGGTAGAAGCCAGGCCAGGGTAGTACTCACCGACGCCAGCAGCATGTCCAGCCAGTTCCAGGCACTTTTAAAATATTCCGTTTTCAGTTTTTTAACTTTTAAAATTTCTTGGATGATGAAAGCAAAAATGAAGAGGCAAAAGATGACTTCACAAGAGGCAAGGAAATAATCGTAATAAGTGACGTATCTGAGAAGCTTTACTGAGTAAAACTGTGAAGAAGGAAGAGCGCCACCAGTGGCTGGGAATTCCACTACCAACCTGTAAAGTGATGTAGACAGGATTGTATTTGTTGCTGGTTTCAGTGATCAGACAGCATCACTTTAAGTCTTTGTCCTTAAAATTAAAACATGATCCAATGAGGGAGAATGCTTGGGAGGAGTTAAGCTTGCTATTTTTACACATTTCCATTAACTCTTCCTCTAAAGATAATTCTCGGTCATCCAGAAAGGGAGCGTAACGGAATAGGCTGAAGACAGAACGAGAAAAGCATGTGGCATGCAATCCAAATAGGTGCTGTCAGTTAAAATATTCCATCTGCTTGTTCTGATCTTAATTTAATGATGTCTGAGCAGAACAGACACTCTGCCAAGCGCTAAGTTCAGGATTCTGTGTTTTTCCTTCAGTAGCTGATGACAAGACTAATACCTAAGGCTCTGATGGTGCAAAAGGTTACTCAGTCAAGTCCTGCCCCACAGGAATAATCAGCTATACAGCTAGGCATAACCCTCTGCAGGGATTGGGTTGAAGCATTTGCTCGTGTTTTAAGAATTAGCTGCCTTGCCAACTGCTAGGTGAGAAACACAGAACAGGGTGTGCTGGAGGAAACAGCCTTTTATTTCACTCTTAAAGAAGCATAATGCCCTAGTAAATGGGATTTCAGATGGAGTAAATATAAGCACTGACCTGACTACACAGAAGAGGTTTATGTTAGCATTATACACTGAGAAGTCAATAAATACGACTCTTGTCCCTCTAGTGAGCCAGCCATTACGTCTGAGAAATGCAAGCTTCCTTTTGCTCTCACTCTTTGATTTCGGTAAAGTGAACATAAATCCTCCGCCGCTGTAAAGGCCAATGGCTCCCCAGTGCCAGGGGGCTAACGAGGAGGCAGAGGAATACGTCCATCTGTTGGTGACAAGGAAATAAAGGAGTTCAACTCATAGGAAATTGCATTGGAAGAGGTTTCTAATGTATCCAATTCTTTCCCAGTTCCTATGCTTCACTCATCCACTACTGCCTTTTAGACTGTAACCCCTAGTCTTTTTTTTTTCTTTTCTTTTCTTTTTTTAAGAGGCATCTATGGTGCCAAATTCCTCTGTTACATTGGTGTACAGCCAAATCAGTGGGGCTGCACCATCATAAATCAGTGATGAATTTGTCCCATTGTGTGTGTAATTGTATCAACTCAGAAATAACAAGGTTAGATCATTGAGATAATCTGTGCAGTAGAGCAACGACAATGGAAATTGCACTGATCATTCTTCAGGTTTTATGGACAAAATTCTAAAAACATCTAAGGGGAGAATTAAGTGTCCAGCTCTCATTGAAAGTCATGGGATGTTAAAAACCCTACATGTCTTCTAAACCTATATCCAAAGTAGACAGTAAGAAAATCCAAAGTGGAATACTATAGTACTTACACAGACCCATTCTTCAGACCAAAATCAGATTTATCTTCAGCTAAATAGCGGTATTCGTGATAACATTCTTTCAGGAATGTTCGAAAATAGGGATAGATGGCGCACGTGTTGTTGCGGACTTTTAGCTGACGAATCTGGGCTACTCCTAAAAGTAAGTTCTCATAGTAAACATGACTACTGTTTTTGTGGCTGTTCAATGTGTTGTTGTTGTACCATGTGTCCCAGTACAGCCCATCAAGCAGGGGTCCTTCTGCAAACTACATAACACAATAAGATTAGATAGTTAAGAGAAGCTGGAAAGGCCACTTTCAGTGAACTTTTTTTAAGATACCAATCTTCCTTATAGGGCTCTAAGATAAAAGGCTAGAAATTACAAGTTAGGGCAGAAAACCTAGTTGTTTTCCAAAAGCTAAGGAGGGTGATATGTTCTTACGACCTAAGTATGGCTTTACTGGGTCAGATCAAGGGTCCATCTAGCCCAGTATCCTGTCTTCCGACAGTGGCCAATGCCAGTGCCCCAGAGGGAATGAACAGAACAGGTAATCGTCAAGTGATCCATCCCCCAGCTTCTGGCAATCATGTTGTTCATGGCCTTGAAAGAAAAAGCAAAGTTGCAGACACTGGCATGGTTGGGCATACTGTCTTGCTGGGAATATCACAGTGTAGGCAGGGAACTGTGCCACCTGGAAAAAAAATACAGTCAGGAGGGAGAAAGATGCAGGTTTCTGCCCAAGAGAGATGATGTCTGGGAACCTAGAGTGGGTGCCCTTGCTGGACCATAGAGAGAGAATATGGGTCAGTTGTCCTGAACTGTGACAGTTACAGGTGGTTCTATAATGACCATTTGGTTATTTGGGATCAAATCTGACTTTCCAGAGACCAGTTATGATATGCACTTAAGGATTTGCTCCTGGCTTATATTAATCAATAGAGCTTTTGATCAAATGGATCAGACTTTGTTTTTGAAGGCAGGAAAGAATTCCCGCCCCCCGCCCTCTAAGTGATACTTGGCTGCTGATAAACAACGTTACAGCTTGGGTGAGTGCTAATTAGAACCAATAAAAATGTGACTGATGTAGCCTGGTACTAGAATGCATATTACAATTTGCTCTGTCTTTTGAAGGATGGAGACTTTCATTAATACATGTCTTGGGGGAGCTCAGAATTATATGGATCCATCTGTAGTGATCAAAGGGGGGGCATGGGTCCCCCAGATTGATTTCTATAATCAGATTCCACTGCTTTTAAATCTTAACTAGGAAAAAAATAGTCCTAGAATTACAGTCTTTGTCTTCCAGTGTTACCTGCGCACTATAGCACACTGAGCTGAGTCCCCCATGTAGTGGTAAAAATGTGTGTGAGCATCTTGCCCCCGACTTTATACCAAAGCTTCTTAGACTGAAAGATTATGTCTACACTGCAATAAAACACCCATGGCTCTCTCATGTCCGCTGACTTGGGCTTGCAGGGCTCAGGCTGTGGGCTATGTAACTGCAGTGGAGACGTGGAGCTCAGAGCCTGGACTTGAACATCTAGACTGCAATTTTGCAGCCCACACCAGGTGATATGGGCTAGCCGCAGGTGTTTTAGTGTAGACGTAGCATATGTCTACACTGAAGAAAAATCCATAGCAGCAAGTCCAGGTCAACTGACTTGGACTTTGCTATTTTTAAGTCCCATAGCACGTGTAGAAGTTCCTGCTCAGACTGAAGAGCTTTGGCTCTCAGACCTGCCTCCTCACCAGGCTTCAGAGTTTGCGCTCCAGCCTGAGAGGGAACAGCTACATTGCTAATTTTAGCCATATGGTGATAGCCCAAGACAGTTGACTCCAGCTCTAAGACTCTCTGCTTCAGGGATTTATTTATTTTTGCAATGTAGACATACTGCAAGTGGAATCCCAATGGCAAACCAGGTAATCAAGGGGAAAGTTCCTCTTGGCTGAGCTAGTAGGACCTGTCCTGTGCTATCCCACCCCAGGAAAGTCACTTTGTTGCAACTGAAAATCGAGACAACTGTAAAATCAAGGTAATCCCTTTTCTGTTTTCCTCTGATTCTCCAAATCCTGAGACTGAGAGTTGTAAGGAATAATGATGAACATTTCTCCTATAGTCTATCAATGCCTCACAGTGTTCAGAGACTATCAGAAATGCTTATTTGTACTCAGATCTTTTGCAAACTTAAAAAGTTATTCAACCCTTCTCTAGCTGGTGAGATGCTACACTGTTTTCTGTACCACGACACCTCTCCTGGTCTGGATAAGTCTTGTATACAAAATGTTCCACTGTTGCTAACACCTCTGAAACTGCACAGTAATACTAAAAGTTTGCCCTCCTAGTCAACAAAGCAATTACAATTAGAACCTTACCTTCCAGAAATCAACCATGCTGCCTATGTTCTTGAAGGAAGTTCTATCGGTCTCAGACACAGAGGTTTCCAGAAAGAGATTTGACATAACTTTGTTCAAGTAATACATGTCTGTTTTCACCATGCCAAATGTTACTATCAAGAAAGAAAGAAAGGGCTTGATTATAAAAAGAGGTGTGAGGATGAAGACGACTGCCAGTAGCACAGTGATATCCGAATACTGCTGCTTATATCAAACTGAAAAAGTAGTAGCCTGGAGAAACAATCTAGAAATGGGGGTACATTTGGTCTGTTAAAAGCAAATGAAAATGTGCTTTCATTTAATATACTTTAAGCAGATAAGCCACCTCGGGTACCTGTTTACCTTATCACAGTAACTATACTGAGGTCCTGCATGCATTACAAGATGGCAAAGCTCTGTGTTTAGAATGTATTTAAATCAAAGGAAATAAGCTTGTTATGCACCAGAGGGGTGTATAATATTTTTCAATTTCACAGTGACTTTCATCTCAATTTATTTTACTGCTATGGTCCAGATTCTGATGGTACTTCAGTTAAGTGTTACTTCAGTTTTACAGTGGGGTACCATCTTCTTAACTGTTATTCTGGAAGGAAAGTTTCTTCAGGGCACTTGCAAATGAAACCACACCATTGGCTGAAAGTCAAAGGAGTGGAAGATTGAGGGTATATCAACACCACCACACTACATCTGCGCAGCTGGGCAACAGGAGTCGGCTAAAGACGTGCTTTGCTTACCCGAGAATGCTCTCCTATCAGCATAACTACTCCACCTCAGTGACAGATGAATGCTAGGTTGGTAGGAGAGCATCTCCTGCCGACATAGAGCAGTGTGGACAGTGCGTTAAGTCGACGTAACTTGCGTTGCTCAGGGGGATGTCATTTTCATACCCCTGAATAATGTAAGTTACATCAACTTAAACAATAGTGACTCTCAGCCTTCCCAGCTCAATGCTATACTTTGAAAGAGGTGTAGCTTTCTCTTTATAAGCCAAAAAATGTTTGAAAACAATGCATTACAATTCATTTAGTTCATTGGTGGACTTACATATACATAGATCTGTAAGGAAAATGATGTAGATTAGCAGTTCCTGAAGGGTAGTTTTCATTTCTAGCTCTCTGCTGTAGGTGAGACGTGGTTTCACAATACCTAACCATGTGAAATAAAACGCTGTATGAAAAAGAAATGCAGGGAAGTAGAGGAGGGGCATACATTTGTATTATTTCTGAGACTATTAAAACCGGATTCCAACTATGCAGGGAAAATCCTCAGGCCTTTTAGCTTTTCTAAAGTGAAACCCCTTTTAACCTTGAGGTTTCCCAAATACGTTTTGAAATTCTTGTATGCCGTGAAAGAAGGGGTTTTCCAGTCAGAGGAATGTGCATGATTGGGGAGTTTCCCTTGTTTTGAGTGTTGGGTGCAGTGCTTGGGGCTTTTTCAGGATCCGATTCTTTATTGGCTTGTTTAAGGACATTTCGGAGCCATGACGTTGCAGTAGAGAGTTGGGTTCTTGCTCATACAAAGCAGAAGGTAGGTGTGAGAGCTTCTGGGATTGTTTAGAGAATGGGATGGCTGGTAAAGCACTTGCAGGAACGGGAAGGTGGTGGACACTGCTTTGGCTGCATCCAAGCCCCTCTTCTTTGTGTGTAAATCATCCCTGTCCCTCTAAATTTAGTCAGGGACCTAGCTGGAGAGTGCCTCCTACATTGTTACTGCTGTACAAACACAATCAATAACAGGTGGGCTAGGCTGGACTGGAATGGCCAAGGGCATCGGGGAGGGGAAGCCACAAGTGAGGTCCTGTCTGACGGACACTGGCTGAGCTGAGGGGTGGGATCCTGATGATGAGTAGGTTGCGCTTTCTGGACTGGGCTGGGCCTGGCAGGGCAGAGCAAGGTTGGGCTCAGCTGGGCTCACAATGGGAGGTGCTGGGACAGACCCCACAGATTGTGAAGGGACATGGTAGCCATTGCAGGGATGGGCTGGTTTAGACGGGTGCCCAGGGCCAGGGCTGGACTAGCTTCAGGAGTAGGGAAGGGGGCTGGCTGGGGGGACTGGGCTAGCTTGGGGTGCATGGGGGGCTGGGCTGTTCAGGGAGGGTTGGCTAGCTGGGGGGGGGGTGTTCAGGAGGGGTGGGTGGGGGGGGGGGGCGGGCTAGCTTAGTGTCCGGGGGGGGGGGGGTGAGCTGGGGGAGGCTGGACCCGGTGTCTCCTTCCTTCCTTGCCTCCCTTCCCGCCCCCTCGTCCCCGCCGCTGCCGTCGTCCCGCCGCCCCCTTCACCCACCGCCCACTCTGCGGGTCCCCGAGGGCCGCCGCTCCGCCGCCTCCAGGCCGACCGGCCCGCTCGGGCTCTCCATGGCGGAGACTCCGCTCCCCCCGGCTCCGAACCGTCCCCCCCACCCCGCGCGCCCAGCGGCTCTCGCGGCGACCGGGCCGAACTCTGCGGGCTCGGCCGAGCCTGAAACGGTCCCTGGATCCGAGCCCGCGGCGACCCAGGCTGCCCGCAGCGAGCCGAGCCGCCGGGCTGTGGCGGGGCGGGCGGGGCGGGAGGGCTCGGAGTCAAGCAGGGAAACCCCGCACGAGGTTTTGAGGCCCATGTTGGGCAAACACCTGTCAGGGATGGGCCAGGAGGCGGGACTTGACCTCTGGAGAACCCTACAGGGCCGGCGAGCGACCACACCCAGACAGTAGCCATGGCGGGACCCCAGCAGTACAGAGAAGGGGCGACTTTAGCCCGTGTCAGCTCGCCAGGAGCTGAGGTGGCTTCCCTCACAGAGCCCCTTTCTCTTACTCAGCATGGGAGGACCTCGCTCCCTGCTTGCAGCCCTGTCCTGGACGATGGCTGGGTCCTGAGCTTTACTCAGCTGTGGCTGGGTCCTGCTGGCTTGTTTGGAGCATGTGCTGCCACATTTGGAAGTCAAAGCACTGACCCTCTTTTGGCCTCCTTGCTGCCATGGGAAATAAGCTGAAGGCCCTGTACTTTCTTGGCTGCGGAGCCTTCAGATAAAACCGAAATGTGGCTCTTTGTGGCCTTTTAAGGACATTTGGCACTTCTTGCAAACTGGAGTTCTCCCCAGCGTCCTTAGTCACATTTCCTTTGTTGGCAGCATTTTACTTGTGTGCCCTCTCGCTCCAGAAGTGACTTAATTTCAATGATTATGGTAGGGCAGGGGGTTCTCAAACTGGGAGTTGGGACCCCTCAGGGGGTTGTGAGGTTATTACATGGGGGGGGGGGTCATGAGCTGTCACCCTCCACCCCAAATCCTGCTTTGCCTCCAGCATGTATAATGATATTAAATTAAAAACACTTTTTAATATATTTAAGGAGGGTTGCACACAGTCTTGCTGTGTGAGAGGGGTTACCAGTACAAACCTTTGAGAACCACTGGTATAGGACACGATTCTGCTCTTGTTTACCCCATTGTAAAAACTTGGAGTATCATCAGACTCCGGATCATAATAATAAAATGAACTGAGATGAAAGGCACAAAGGGACTGGGAAATAGACAACACCCATCTTCTAATTAACAAACTTATTTCCTTAGATTTAAATACATTCTAAGCAATGAGCATAAGCACTTTGTAATGCATGCAGTGTCCTGGTATAGTTACTATGATACAGGTGAATAGGTTGCCCCTGTGGCTTATCTGCTTAGAGCACAATAAATAAAAATGTATAACGGGGAATTTTCATACCACCTGGGGTGCCCCATCAGACAGGCCACTCTGGCCTGGACTCCACAGGACAGGGTAGTGCCACAAAAAATACCCCCCAATTCTTACAGTTTTGTTTCCAGGCTACTTTCTCAGTTTGATATAAGCTACACTATTAGGATGTCACTATTCCATCTACCCTATATATGCTGTTGCAATAGCTATCTCTAATGTTGGAAGACCAGCCTGTGAGAGAGAAACTTGGTTTGAGTCCCTGTTTGGTCTCTCTCTCTTTTCAACCAAATAATTGATCCTCAGTTTAAATAAATAAACAAACAAACAAACAAAAAAACCCTTGCTATTCTGGGACTTTCATAAAAATGAGCTAGCACAACAAGATGATACACAGAGAATCAGCTCGCTTTCTTGGAAAAGTTATTCAGGCACCAAAATACTTTGAATTTTTATTGCATAAATGTGCCTGTTTAATAGCAATTGATAAAATCACCAGTTTTCTGCTCCAGCTAGCATTTACTTTTGATGAGTGAAATAGGGGGATCAATGTTAGCATGAAATGTGATTTTAAGTTGTTTTCAGGGTGGGTGCCTGGTAGGGTGACCAGACAGCAAATGTGGAAAATCGGGACAAGGGTGGGGGGTAATAGGAGCTATATAAGAGAGAGACCCAAAAATCAAGACTGTCCCTATAAAATCGGGACATCTGGTCACCCTAGTGCCTGGTTTTGTTTTTGCAGTATCACAGGGAAAGAGGAATAAAGGTTGTGGGTTGTTTGTTTGGTCATAGAATTTAAGGCTAGAAGGGACCATTATTGTCATCTAATATGAGTTTCAGCATAGCACCTACTATTTCTTAGCCTGAAGGACTAAGATTGGGTGACTTTTTTTAATTTCAAGGTCAGATGACTTATGAAAATCCTATGTAGTGGCAGGCTGGGGAGGAGAGGAGAACACAAGTGGACTTCAGTGAGAGCTAAGGCTCTTAATATACAAAACCATTGCTTTGGGCTTGGGCTTTTCATAAGAACACACACAAAATTAGTTTGTAATTTCCTCAGGCTAAAAACACACTTTCCTAGTAGAGCATCATAAATAGGGTTTTTGCCTGCTCCGATGTCAATACTGACTGGATTGATGGAGCAGCAGAGTATGGCAGAACTAGCCCTTCCAGTTCTAAAGCCACGAATTGGCTGTTGCCTATTTTTAATAAATTCCAACAAAACATTTGGTGATTTGTAGGACATCTTATTTTCCTATAGCAGGAACAGAAAATGTCTAACAATTAGCCTAGGGGAGAAATTACATGTGTGTAGATAGATGCGTGCAGGCTCTTTGTTTTTTATTTAATTTTTTGTATTAGAACCTAGGAGCTCCTGTCATGGACCAGAAGCTCTTCGTGCTAGGTGTTGTATAAAGCAGAACAAAGGTACCACAGTGTTTAGAGTGGGACATGAACAGGGTCTTAAAGATGACAGAGATCTCTTCTGCAGTGACAGAGCTGGATTAAAAAGTGGCTTATTCCTTAGATTGTAAACTCCCTGGGACTATCTTTTTTTCTTTTCTTTGTTTGTATAGCACCTAGTGCCATGGGATCCTGATCCATGAATGGGGGCTTTTAGGGGCTATGGTAATACAAATAATAAGCACAGAAAGATTTATGCTTCGCACACAAAACAACACAAGTCCCATATACAACAGTATACTCTAATTAGTTCCCCAACTAGGGCCACCTATAGTGAAGAGAGAACAGAATGACCAATAGGTTACAGCAGCTCAAGTAATCCAACAGCCATTTCAGTGGGGTGGAAGGAAAGGTACAGTGATACTGTTTAGTTTCAGAGTAGTAGCTGTGTTAGTCTGTATCTGCAAGAAGAATGAGGAGTACTTGTGGCACCTTAGAAACTAACAGATTTATTTGGGCATAAGCTTCCATGGGCTAAAACCCACTGCATCAGATTTATAGATTGAAATGTACAGTAGGAAGGTGTGTGTGTGTGTATATATATATAATAGACACACAGAGAACATGAAGAGATGGGGTTGCCATACCAACTCAAAGAGGCTAATTCATTAAGGTGAACTATTATCATCAGGAGAAAAAAACCTTTTTGTAGTGATAATCAGGATGGCCCATTTCAAACATTTGACAAGAAGGTGTGAGTAGTAGTAGGGGAAAATTAACATGGGGAAATAGATTTCAGTTTGTGTAATGACCCAGCCACTCCCAGTCTTTATTCAAGCCTAATTTAATGGTATCCAGTTTGAAAATTAATTGCAGTTCAGCAGTTTCTCGGTAGAGTGTGTTTTTGAGGGTTTTTTTGTTGAAGAATTGCCACTTGTAGGTCTGTTACTAAATGACCAGAGACATTGAAGTGTGCTTCTACTGGTTTTTGAATGTTATGATTCCTGATGTCAGATGTGTCCATTTATTCTTTTGGAGAGATTGTCTGGTTTGGCCAATATACATGGCAGTGCAGAGGTCGTTATAGCTACTGGACATGCAGCTCCTGTGCAGGCTTCCTGGTTGATATCTATTCTATGCTGTGGATAGTTTTGCTTCCCTTCCCACCCCCAACCTGCTGCCCATGAATACTGTTCATCTGTTTAGAGGAAAATTGTGGAGTATAAAGCCTAGTTCTACTCTATGGATCCAAGAAGAAAAAATTTTCAATCAGACAACTGCTGTTAAAAAGTTAATAGTTTGAAAAGGACAGAGTTCAAATAGTTTGAATTAGGCATGAAACACAGGTTTTTGTTGAACAAGTGGTGAATAATATGCAACATGTTTCAGCCCTGTGGACTACTTGAATTATCTAAGTCAACTACTGTATGTAATAATTTCTTCTTTGTTTATGGAGTGTGATATTAGCCCCCAAATACTTTACATTAAAATTCAAACCTTTGGTTAATAGGTACACAAACCTGTGAAACTGCCAGTTTCCACAAGTATTTTTGTGACCTGGTCACTGGTGAACGTTCAAGGAAATCAGATTTGATGGGATGTGAATACTGAAGGCTTTTTACTTGAACAAATGTTCACAAAGACTGTGCTAGCAGATGTACCAACTAGATAGTTTTTATTGCCGAAGAGAAGCTACAGTGTTGTGGGGATAAAAAATAAAAAAATCCATCCTTGCGAGCCTACCAGTTGTCTGTTACTGAACATCTTTATTAAAACCAGGAATTTTAGAATAGGCACAAGCTGTATATTCTACTTAGTAATTTATTTGCATTTGACATAAACCCACATAGAAACATTCAAATCTATTTGGTTTTAGTATTCAGGAAGCACAAAGTTGTGTTATAGAGAGTGGTGATATTAAGAAAGCAGTACAAATAAACATGCTTTTCCTTGTAACTGAGCATAGATGTAGTTAAACCTACACTTTCATCATCACCAACTGCACTGGTTTCTTAGGTTTTACAGTTAAAATAACTCAAATGTTGTATCTGCTATATTCACCAATCCATACAAATAGAGTACTACCTTGGTAAATCAGAACAGCAGGAAATGTACAGGAGGCAAATTATAAATAAAATATGTAGGTATGTTTGCCAGTTAGAGCAACCGCCACTTAACTGCATATACGTGGAGTTATGATATGGGTCTGTTACATTAGTGCATTTTCCTCCTCTTTTCACATTAAAGTTCATCACTTTCATACAGTCCAGACTGAGCAGCCAGCCGTTCAAACTCCCCTTCTGGTGAGAAAGCTGGTTTCACATCCAGTCCTTTAGTGTTGAATGCCAGGTATTTGCTAAAAGTCGGTCGAACCTTCAACTGCTTGGGGGTTGGAACTGGCCTGTATGTGTGAGCTGAAACCGACCAAGAGAGGCCTCATTTGGCTACTGTGGGTTGTTAAGGTCCCAAGAGAGAGGAAGGAGCTGCAGCATGGCTGATCAGTTGTTAACTGTGGTTGTCCTTTGCACAACTGAATAGGCCCTTGAGGGAGAACTCACCTGGAAGCAGGGGCAGCGAGTTGTATGGGCCAGTCGTGCCCATGCTCCACCAATATTTAGAACATAGGGCCTGCCTCCACCAAAGTTTCCCGGCCTCGCCTGCTGCCACTCCTGCATCTCTTCCCTAGTGCGCCCCTCCCCCCGCCCTTGCTGCCCCCGGGCAATTTTTGCTGCCACCACCAGCAGGGCTAAAATGGCTTCCTGCCTGGCCTCTGCATGTTTGGCTGTTGCGGCCGCAGGGCAAGGGTGTGGGGGTGTCTATGTGCTGCCCCCACCTCAAGCGCCCATGTGGCCAATGGGAGCTACGGGGGGCAGTGCCTGCAGACAGCAGTGTGTGGAGATCCCCGACCCTCCCCGCTAGGAGCTGCTGCGGGAGTGGGGTGTGTGTGGGGGGGATGCAGATCACTTATGGGAGTCACCCAGCTAGCCACCTCACCCCTTCCCGCACCCTATCCCAAACTCAGACTCCTTTCCAGAGCCCAACCCCTCACCCCTCCTACATGCGAACTCCTTCCCAGAGCCCACACCCTTGGTATCCCCATCCCCTCTTCCCAGCCCAGAGCCTGCACCCAAACTCCCTCCCAGAGCCTTAGGCAGTGAGCGGGTGGGACTTGCAGCTGTTCAGGGCACCACCAAAAATTCTGTGAACCTGCCACCTAGGATGACCAGACAGCAAGTGTGAAAAATCGGGACAGAGTGGAGAGTAAGAGGAGCCTCTATAAAGAAAGAAGCCCCAAAATCAGGACATCTGGTCACCCTACTGTCACCCCTGCCAGCAAGCCCCAGGTCTCAGATGTTGAAGACTGAAAGGGAAGTTGGAGGGGGATCAGAATCTCCCCATCCTCGTTGATACCAAGGGAATTGCACATAGATTAAAAACAAAAAAAGTGTACAGAGAGTGGTGGTGACAGAATATTTGCAATTTGTGAAGTACCCTTCCCCAGTGTATATGGGTGCTCTGTTAATGGGGAAGTTTCTTTGGCTGCTTTGAGTAGTTATTTATGGGGTATTGCATGTCTGGTAGTATCTTTGGGAACACATGGCCATCTAGTACTTACAACTGGATTGGATCGGTGCTCAGATCCATGAGTGAGGGGGAAGTCCCATTCCTACCCACCACATTAGCTCATAATACAAGTTCTAGTCTGACATTTATACACTTACTTGCAACATCCAGTCTGCAGTGGCATGTGACCACTCCTGCCTCGTTGACTGCAGATACCGTGTACCAACCGGCATCTTTCTTATTTACGTTGTGGATTAGCAGGCAAATCTTTCCAGGATTATCATAGAACAAACTGAAAAATTAATTTTTTTTTTTGTTTAAGTGCATGAGGGGCAAAGAAATAAGTTGACTCAAGGGATAACTTTCATTGTGGAAGACCCTAAAGAGCAATAAACAATTTTTGCAGGAGACTAGAGATCAAAAGTGATGCAAAAAATAATTTTTTTAAAAATGGTGCACTCAATTATACTCTCGACAAATGTTATTGCTATTCTTTGATTAGTTAATTTTTTTTATTATGGTAGCACCTACAGGCCCCAGGATCAGGGCTCCTTTTGTGCACGCTGTACTAACAGACGACAACAGCCAAAGACATTAAAATATTTTGGTCTTAAATCCATGCTTGCTAGTGAGCAAGTTATGCATTTTGGGTGAGGTTGGAAGGAGCTCTCTGTCCCTCCATTCACGTGGAATATCTTCACTATAGTGAGAGAGACTCCCAGCCAACCCATTCACAATGTTTGTTGTTCACCAGCTAGTGACACATGCAACTGGTAAATGCATATGCTGCATTCTTAGAGACTGGATTATTTGTGTTTCATATATTGGCTATTTTTTCTGCTATACCATTGGCCAGTTTTAGTCACATACCTTATTCGGTCTGTATTGTACTGTAGCATTTCATTGTTTCTTTTCCAGTAAATCCGTGGTGTAGGGATAGCAGAAATCTGACATTCCAGTCTGGCTGTATCCCCTTCATAAACTCTCTTGCTTTGTGGTTTGAAGATAAAACTTGGAGCTTTCTGATGTTCTTTTGCTAAGTTATAAGAGAGAAGATTGTAGTAGATTTTTTTTTTTTTTTTAAAAAAACATTCAATCAGAAGCTAAGGAATCCATCCATGGGCACACATGCTCCTGAATGGAGTCTCCTTGAAGGCCTTCTCTCGGACTCCCGGGGCATAAGGATGGTTGTAGGTGCATTGTTTCTAAAGATCACAGTCCAGCCGTCTTAGGACTTTTCTACAGGAGGATGTTCATTAAAGTTAGTATGATTAACTGAAGCTGTGAAGTCAGTATGCAGAAGTTAAAGGGCATTAAATCCCTGTTTGGATGCTCTCATTCACGAGTAAAGAGGCCTTCATTTGCTGGAGGATAAGTTGTTTTTGTTTTGTTTGTTGTAATAAAGGTGCTTTTGAAAATGCCCACTCAGCATCTGCTGACATGTCCCTTACACATGCCTTTGAAAATATACCCCTGCAAGTGTTGTTTGAGTTTCTCCATCTCCCAAAGTCTCCTTCCCCTAACATAAGCACCCAAGAAGTAGGCTAGGGGTGCTTATGTAAGGTAGTCCAGGTTGTGAGCAAAATGCACAGCTGATTTAACTCCATGGGAGGCAAATAGGCAAGGAAATTGCACCAACTTTCACCAGCTGTGAATATGGCCCTGAAAGCAAATGAAGGCCCTGGGCATGATTCAAGCTATAGCATGCAAGCAACATCTGTGCTGAGAAAGAATTTGTAAGCCAAGTTCTTAAGTTTCCCTACAAAGTTGCTTCTTTCTGGTTTGTTGAGACTGTGGTTATATACTACTCATCCAACAATTTGATGTTAGAGGAGGATACCGGACCATGTATTAAATAAGAACTTATGCCCATCAAGGGAATGTAGTAAGTTACGTGGGTTTCAACTCTTTCTCCTTATGTGTAAGGAAGTAGGAAAAGGGTCATGTGATGGAAGCAAACTGTGTTCAATTTTTGTTGTGCCTAAGTTGAATGGAAAAATATTAAGATGTGATTGGAAGACAAAACGTAGGTGGAATCAGACACAAAATTGCTTTAAAAGCACTCTCAATCCCACACAAATGAAGAAAGCAGTAATCCATGCTGACATAAATAAGGCCACAGATCAATGCTCAGCAAGACTTTGCAGTGAAAACTACTCATGTGAATAAAATTTTTCATGATTGGGGCTTAAGTGAGCCCAAATCCTCTTTGATTTCAATAGGTCTAGGATTTCACCCTATGAGAACTTCGCTGTTGCTTCAGCAGGGATAGAATTTCAACACTTGTCTTGCCTGGAATGCACATTTGTCTTAGAGGTAAAGATATCTTCTGCAAAATTAATCTCTTCCTTCAACATGTTCAGATGTTATTAGTTTATAAATAACTTTGGAAGATGAGTGTGGTATGGATGATCATACCTCTATTTTGTATTAAAAATATTAATTTTGCAGTTCCCATATATGAAACTGATTAAATAAAACAGCCAAGGTGGAATTTTCAAGAGTTCTCAGCACTGGCTTAACTCTGCTCCGATTGAAGTCAATGGGAGTTTTAACATTGATTCCAATGGGAACAGAGCTAAGCCAATGCTGAGAACTTTAGAAAAATCCCATCCCAAGTTGATCCTTCCCCCCCCCCCCCCCAACCCCATATTTGGTACAAGAATTTTTCCATTGTAGTTCTTAAACCTGGACATAATGAAGTAGAAGCTTCATTAATCAAAGTTAAAATCAGACATCCTGATACACTTGTAAAGGTCTTTCAGACACATGAAAAAAGGCATTAGAAGACTTTTGGACACACACAGTTGGAGAATAAAGATTTCTAGGTAGCCACCACAGCTATATATCTTACCAATTACATCCAGTTGCACTGTAAAGGAGGCTTCTCCAGCACGATTGGAGGCTACACATTCATATGTTCCTGCATCGGAACCTCTGACCACTTCAAAAATGAGTGAGTAGAAGCCCTTTTCAGACACTATCATTTTATGAAAGTCATCTGGGTGGATCAACCTTCCATTTAAGTACCATGCCAGATCTGGAGCTGGTAGCCCGCTGACCTGTAAAGCAGGGGGAAAAAAGACCACCCACAACCATGAACAAACACAATCTTAAACTATTATGGTACTGTAGTTATTAATGTTTAAATCTAAAACTCCTTTTGCCCCTCCTCTACAGAAAGTTTCATAAGTTTAGACTTAGAGGACCAAGCCAGGAGTCTACCCTTGGAAGTTCCAGCCAGGACTGGTTTTCTTTGTAAATTATGAAGCTTGTGGAGTAGTCTGGTGGATTTGGAGACATTAATTTTAGTTATGAGACAATGGAGTCTGCTCACAGAAACCTGTGTTGTTCCTACAGACCTGTGAAGTCCCATTTCAATCAGGGAGGTTCATTCTGGGTATGCATTCACAGGGGCAAGCCTACCATTTTGTCTCAGAACTCTGAGAAGGTCCTCTAAGGCCACATTTTGAACTAGTTTTATCGTTATTAAATACAATGCTATAGTAATGGAATATACTCCATGGCAACTACTTAATCTCCAAGATAGTAAGAGATTAATAACAGCCTCTCATACTGAGAGGTCAGAGGTCATGTCAAACTCAGGAGAAAGTTACTTCAAATTCCTGTACTTGATACCTCTTCATTTTACATTTACAGAATCAGAAAAACAAGTTAGGATCAGCACACAAAGCATCTGTATTAAAAACTGCCTACAACACAAAGACTAACTTTTCTTACCATAAAGTAATGGAAAGAGTTGTTAGCAGAACTTTGTGGAATTGTTATGCACATTCCACTTTAAATGTATTAATAAAATGTTTCAACTATTTTTCTTTTTCAAAAATAGAAGGCACCTGCTCACAGAAAAGTCTATGTTCAAGCAAAGTGACATTTCTCCCTTCAAATAAGACTTTATAAGTGCTCTTTAGTGGCAGGCCGCTAGGCCCAAGTTCATATTTGTGGCAGAATTAAGCACCTGGTTACATCCCACTGAAATCAATTTGGGCTCCATTCAGCAAAGCATTTAAGCAGGGCTAACTTAGGGCTCTATTTTGTGATAGTAGCATTTAAAAAGTCCACTTGCAGGATGGGAAGTTCATATTATTTCCAGAGCATACTCAGCGTTAGCTACTCCCATATAAATCCTAGTGTGAGAGGGAAGATACAGCTACAGTCAGTCAAATATCAGGTTTTTCCAGGGTTAATGTGAAATTTGCAAAACATCTCATTACTAGGATATATAAAGCTGTTTGAAATAGATACTGTACTTGCAGAGCCAATAATATTAGAGAGGTAGCACTCCAGCTCATAAGGATAGACGTCTCTGAGCTGCAGTGACACCTATATGTATTACATATAGTAATTACCAACAGACAAATTACAGTTTTGATTGTATGAACCTCTGTCTTACTTTGAAGTCAATCCGGCAGAATCGTCCCTCTTCAACAGTCATTTTGTCTTCAGGCACTTGCAGAAAACGTGGTTGAAAAAACCTCTCCTGGATTGATTCATGCTCATTCCCCTCCCCTCTTGAGGACGGTCTGCTCCTATAATGTGAACATTTACAGTTACTTACAACAAAGTGATATTAACTTTTAAATAAAAAAAATCAAAACCCTTTAAAAAGGGATTCTGGCTGTATTAATAGACCAAGAATGTTTGTTATCTCTCTAAAGGCAAAACAATAGGGTGGATCCACCCCCACCCACCCAATTTCTATTTGGTGAATTATGGTAGCCAACCAGCTATCTGACTAGCTTAGACTGTGTTGAAGAGGAGCCAGCATATGTGCTTAACTTAAAAGAGCAGCTCTCTTTGGCCTTAGGTCTCGAAGCATTTGCAGCATGGCATCATATCCCATACCCTACAGTTATTCCTTGCATCACTACACAGAAGGGGTGAATTAATTAGGGATTGGTCCTGCTTTGAGGGGGTTGGACTAGATGATCTCCTGAGGTTCCTTCCAACCCTAATAGTCCATGATGTACTTTCTAGAATCCCTAGCCTATTGTTTGGCTTGATTTATGTGGGTTACCAACCTACCTTTGAAGTTATTTCAATAACTGAAATAACTGTCACCTTGATTATTCTACAAACTGAAGTTTAGTTAAACTTTTATGCTGATGCCTATGAAAGGAAGTGAATGTAGCAGATTTTAATAGCATTCTCACACGCTCTCTCACACACAGAGTTTGGATCAGAACTCACATCTAATAGCAACATTGATAGAGGAATGTTGTAACAAAAGTAGCTGGGCATAGAATAAAATATTACCTGTTTTGTGGTGCAGGAACCTGTAATCTTGTATTTTCTGAATTTTGCTGCTTGGAAAACAAAATCAAAAGATGTTAACAATGCAAAATTTACCAAGAGGTTGAACTGAAAACATATATTGAATAAAGAGCAGTTTGCCTTTCAAAAGCCAATTGTTGCAAGCACTTTTGTAGTCTTTTATGAGAAAATAGAGAGACGAACATCATGATTCAATATGCTTACTCATTTTCATCCCAGAGTTCTGTCTTGGCTAGGAACAAACACCATGAATTGTTTTAGAACAGCTTTCCATCACATTGCACAGGTGACTAGTGCAATCATTTCTTTTGGCTGAAAGTCTTTTGGCAAACCTATAACCTCTGTTAGAGGGGATTATTCCCACTGGAATATTTGAAATGGGAGCTAGGTACAGGGTGTCCTTCAGTAAAGCAGGAATAGAAATGAAGTCACTTCGATATGGTGCTAGCAAGAATGCTTTGTTGTGCCTGCTCACAAATGGTACCAATACCCATGAACACGTGTTCAGCTGGAAAATAGTTTCCTTGTTAGATCACAGCACCAGCTAAGCTTTCTGATAAGTCCCCATCAAATTATTAGAAAAGTATAAGTACCCCAGATTGGCACCTACTTGGACTTCTTTATTTTAGTGTTCTGAGGAACAGATACAGTGGCATTTAATACCAGCAAGTCAGAGAATTTCCAACATTTTAGCCATGGAGCCAGTTAAATACAGGAACAACAATATAGATACCTAGGAGAGCTTTCCGAGTGCCCATCACAGTAGTAGTCAAACAGTAAGACACTGATCTTTCACAATACTAAGTTTGTTAGCCCAATCCAGTGGTTCGCTTACATATATACTTAACTTGAAGCACATGACCACTCCCATTAAACTTAGTGGGTTACTCACAGCTTAACTTTAAGCCTGTGCTTAACTGTTTTACTAGATTGGGGTATGCTGGTCAGTACCGTGCAGGACTGAACCCTATATCCACACTCCATGCCCACTGGTTACAAATGCAAGCGTCCTCCTTAATAAGACCATGCTCATTTCAGATTCAGCTGTAAAGCATCAGTTTGTCCAGTTTCTGCAGACTGGCCGAAGTAGTAAAACTAATACTGGTGGCTGGATGGGTCACTGATAGGGGCATTTTGAGAACAATTTGAAGCAACACATGCAAGATCACCAAATCTGCTGTCATGACTCAACCTCCCCAGTCTGCTCTTTGTAGAGCATGCCCCAGACTGCTGCAGAACTAGTTGAGCCAGGACTGATGGCAATCGCTTTATTGGTCTTTTGATCAGGAAGCTGGGAAACAACACTAACATGCTACTTTGGTGCTCTCTTCTCTACAACTATTGGGTGGGAGAATTAGCTTTATTATAAACATCTCAGGATTTCTTCCCCAGTGTTTGAGCTTATGGTTTTTACTCTGCATTGCATTTTATAGAAATTTTGCAATTGGACTCCTAATCATCAGTTTTCTCTAGTGAAACTGATATTTCAACTGATCTATTGCAGGTTACCCTAGTAATATACAGCAGAAGGCAATCCTTGGAAACTGGGGTGGTTTCTCCTGGGTATGCAGATCCTTGGTATCACACCATAGCCCTTTCTAGTAATCTGGATCAGAGAAATACTGAAGGTTGTGTCTTACTGACCTGTTCTGCATGATATAGCAGTCAATGGATATTGTTTGGGGAGGGCAGACAAATCCAAAAATCAGATGTGCTCTTTTAGCATCTTAGCTATACATCCACAGTTATCTGCAGTGCCCAATACAGGATCAACTTCTATAGTAGCCAGTATTTAACACATTCTTCTATCTTCCCCTTCTGTTTTATTTCATGAGTGTTCTTCCTCCTTGTGTTAACCTTGTCTCCCGTGTCATCCTAGCAGCCAGCATTAATTCATCTTTTGGACAAGTTTTTTTTTTTTTTAAAAAAAAAAGAAACCCCCAAATGCTGACCTCTTGTGGTCATGTAACTATTCATAACCCTAGTTAATCCCAATGTCTTAGCCAAGTTCTAACTTACGCAGTTACATACTACTTACCTGAATCCCGCTGCCATTTAAATTGATTATTGTATTAGTCATCACTTTTGTCCTAAATGATCAAGCAATGTTACTGTGAAACAGCTGTTGTATTCCTCCCCAGAGATGGAATTCCTATATAGCCCTACTGGACAGGTGATGATGTAAGGATTAAAGTCTAGATCCTCCAAGGTCTATAGGCACCTAACTCCCATTGGGAGTTAAGCACCTAAATACCTCTGAGTGGGCCTTAGTTAGTATTCACATAGTTCTTTGAAATCCTTAGATGGAGGATGCTATACAGAGGTTTTTTAAATCAGTTTAAGTATCTTGATTTTTTTCCTTTTTTGGACCCCACACAGAGACCTGTTCCCCTATCCCATCCCAATACAAATGACTGAAAATTCAAACAGACAACGGACACTAGTTTTGGACAATTTTCCGTTTACCTGGGAGTGCTGCACATTTTCTTCATTTTGAGTTACGAGCACAGAAGCAGCATTTTCTGGTCCAAGCAGCCTGCGAGCCATTCTCTCTTCATAGGTTAGCCGCTGAAAGCAAAGCGGGAGAGCAATTCTGGTTAAAAGGTGATTTACTGTCACTTGAGTTTGTGTTACAGTTTCAGGTTACCCACAGTCAAGCTAGTGCACATTAATATGCCCAAACTGCATGGAGCTGTTGAAAAGAAAGTGGATCTGATGTCTTGGAATCTGCGGAGCTCATGCTCAATTTTATATAGCGCCCAAACACATATAGTTTAACCAGTCTTTTCGTCATGGCCTTGGAAATGCCATCTCTGGCCTCCCACTCCTCCCATTCTTGCAGAGAACCTTCAAGAGCAGAATGGCCAGCGATGATTAATAAGTAACACCGATGACACTAACTGGGAGATCAGAACAAGCTTCCAGGGTTCCCTTACATTAGTATTAGGAGGCCTTTCTAAGTCAGCCAGCTGTGCATCTCTTTCAGGCACTAACTGTGGTAGGTGCTAAAAATGTACACACAAAAACACCACAACCCCATCCACTCTGTGAAGTGTTGTGTGTTTTCTTGAGCAAGAGTAAATATTAACTGGGTAAGGACTAAATTCTTTCACTGGCGGTGCAGATAGACTTTGAGTGGGATGCATTTGACACCCAATTTGCAATGGAGTAAGTAAAAGCCGAATTTGGTTTGAACTTTGATAGTTCTCCACCCCAGTTTAGAAGCAACATTAAAATAGAAGTTAGGTCCCTAACTATGGCTGCTAGGCAGGAATAGTAATGCAGATGTCAAACTGTGCACTGTCCATACTCGGTCAGATGAAATGCTGCAGGACGCATACTTCTGATAAGGTTTCAGAGTGGTAGCTGTATTAGTTTGTTGTTTTTACTTCTGATAAGGGACATTCTTAGGTCAGATTGGGCCTAGATTTATGTTCTCTCTCTCTCTCTCTCTCTCTCTCTCCCCCCAAATAGATTTGTAATTTATATTCTAGCTATATATGGCTTGTTCTTCCTCCCACTGAAGATAATGGTAAAATGTCTATGGGCTTCAATGAGAGCAGCATCAAGCCTTTACCTGCTAAGCCTGACCAATAGGAATGTTTTCATAACACATTAGAACCAGCTCACTACACGTTTGCCGCCTCCTTCCTGCGTGACACTGCACTTGAAGAGTGATTGATTTATTTAATTGTAAATCCTCTACAATTTAGATTTCATGGCCCAGGAGAGCTGCATTTTGAGCCTCCTGAACTTAGACAAATGGGTGCCTGGGGTAAAGGGACTTTTTATAGAAAATGATTTCCCTTTGAAATGGATACCTGGACATTTGTGTTCTGACTGAAACTAATTTTCTTTAGACAATTCAGTTTCTTTTTAGTAAGATAATAGAAAACACTGTGGGACGTTGTTAGATGCCTCAGAAAAGGGCTTTAGGAAAGAGTGTGACAAGACAGCAGCCACTTATCAGAGGGCAATTGATCACTTTTACTTATCAGTGTTACTACTTAAACATTACTGACTAGAATGATAAACTATCCTGGTTTCCAGCTGTAAACATAGCCATGAAAAATTCTAAAGCTAACAGTTGCTGGGACTTCTGGTCAACTGTTGTCATTGCAGTTATGACTGAAGTAGTTCTGGCCCCTATACTAGAAACAGTTCTTTTCTAGGGGCTAGCAAAGATGCAAACCAACATGTGATTAACAGAAGCAGTTGGATAGAAGTCTCTGAATTGCTAGAAGTCCTCTAATGAAATTCAGAGTAAATGGATTCTTTGCACTAAGAGGTTCTCTCTTACCTGGTTGCCATTATGAAGAAGGTTGTCTTTGCCTCGCAGTTTCTTTTCCAGGTCTTGAATGAGGGCTTCTTTTGTTCCTTGTATCTCTCGATCTGAAGTCTTGTATGTTGGCCTGGTGCTAGCTTGTTTGGTATACATTGGCTTTGAGTAACTACTTGATACAAGAGACGGACAGAAAGTCACTCCTGTGAGCTAGCCTAGCTATGAGTCAGGACTGCATAAAATCTAGGTAGAGAATATATATAAATATTCAAATTTGTATTTGCCCTCCATTAGCTAAACCATTGGCTATGAATCAGCTTGTAAAGTGCTTGGGACAGGTAAACCACTATACACACCAGAGTTCAGGGAAATGGACCTGCACTAGGCCAAGTCACCAAGTCACCTGGTAGACAAGACAAGTACCAGACATGCATAGATCACCTTTAGCACATGAACCTTGTGGAACTTCCCTCAGTAGGGCTGTGAGGTGTGCAGTGGGGCGCATGTCACTGATCTCCTTGATCATTGCAGGTCTGTACAGGGAGAAGTCTTGCCAGACATATCTGTTGTCTTGCCCCTCTGCACCCAGCCAACACCTCTCTTGTATAATTAGCATTGCCCACCCATGGTTGGCAAGAGCTTGCCATTCACACTGCCAGGAAGCGCTAGGGGATATATCCACACAGGTGGCATGAAAATTAATGCAGGTGCATGCCTTCAGCCAGCAGGAAATATACACAGAAGGCAAGATCTATAGGGCAAAGAGAACAGAGTGCAGGTCACCAAATACACTGTGTGGGATGAATAATCCAAAGACTAAATTATTCTCCTAACACCAGGGGTGAAAGTAAAATTTGACTGATCGGTGGGGGGGGGGCAGTTTCCCCCAGAAGGGGTGGGGCCTCAGAAGGAAGGGGCAGGGCTAGGGAATCGGCAGTCCTTTCCACCGGTCCCCCCCACCCCCTGCTGCCTGGTGCTGGTTAGCTGTTCCTTTTCTCCCTCTCTCCCATCAGCAGCTGGGGGGAGGGCAAAAGGAACAGGGACCTTAAAGCGCTGCTGCGGCAGCACTTTGAAGGACCCGCATAAAGCATTGTCACAGCAGCGCTTTAATGTTGCTGCTCTTTTTGCGGTCCCCCCCCATCCGCAGCCCTGCCAGGGCCCTACTGGCAGAGCTGCCAACGGGGAGTGCAAAAGGGGCAGGGATGCTAAAGTGCTGCTCCTGCCGCGCTTTAAGCCCAGTCCTTTAAAATGGCAAAAGGACCCTGCTTAAAGCACTGCTGCGGCAGCGCTTTGACGTCCTGCCCCTTCTGCACGCCCGCCGCCACTGATGGCGGGGGCAATAGGAGCAGCTACCCAGCACCGGCGGCAGGGCGGGAGGAGGGCGTGCAGAAGGGGCAGGAGGTTAAAGCGCTACAGTGACACGCTGTGCTGATGCAGCTTTTTAAGTGTAGACTTGTGCTAACAAATGAATGTACAGTGGAGGGGTATGTAAAGAATTTGCAGTTTAGTTTCTAATTTACAAATACTTCTCCCAATCAGACACTATGGGCCCATGCCTGTGTGAGTGAAGCAAGTAGGATTAGGAGCCAAAGGGAGCTTAATCATTGGCTTCCTGGGGCCCAGGATTTCACCCAATGTGGACATGGCTTGGTTAAAACTTGAAGCGGCACAAAACCCATGCGCAGCCAATTCAAAGCAGGGGAAAGTTAGAAGCCTGGACGTACTTACTTAGATTCCACAGTAGAAGGAGCTTGGCTAGTATAATCAGGCTGTGAGGGTAACACTGAACAGAGGAACGCTGCAGGGGACTGGTTATGCATGGATGAAAGCTTTTGCCCAGATGAAGAGGTAGCAGAAGACTGTACAGATGCAGGTGTGGTGGGAAAGGCAGATTCCTTTTGGGAGCTATGGGAAGATGAGGAAAGAAAGATTGGGGAGCTCAGCGATGAAGACGAAGAAAACTTCTGCTCGCTAGAGTTACGAGGCTGGATTAGAATGGATGACTGTTTGGTTTGACTGCTTGAAAATGCAGATGTCTTGGGTCCCGGAGGCTGCTGTTTCCCTTGACACGTATTCTGAGACTGGATAAAATGTTTTGGCCGCTCGTAGTTAAACATGCTTGGTTGGTACACAGAGGACATGAACGGGAGATTACTGACACTCATGGGGAGGTTTCGTGATTGTCCTGGGTTTTGTAGGTAACAGTGGGCTTTGGGTTGGTGGTTGGTAAAAATTAGATGAGAGACCACAAAAACTTTCTTGGCTAGGTTCCTGGGTAGAATGGAATCCCTACCTCGATGGAAAGGGGCTGTCTTGATGTGGATTATCCCTTTAGGAAGACATACAAATAACATAAATTGTACATTACAATTTGAGTTGTAAGAATTGTCTTAAGAGCAGTCACTCAGATGCATGAGCATCATGCTCTTTGGATTGTTTTATTAAATATTAATGATCAATAACCGAAGTCTGAAGTTCCTATTTTAAGCCATTCTAGAGCTATCTGAACAATACATTTCTGACCATCATATGGAGTTCTACTCCCCCACTCAACCTTAGCTTGTTGGTCACCACTGCTGTCTGCTCTGGAACAGCACAGTAAGTTCTGTCACAGAGTAATAGAATTGCCCTGGGGATGAGTGCTATGCCTCCTCCTGAACCGAGCGTGACCTGAGGGTGCTGCCTGCCTGAATCTGCAGGCATCCAGAAGTGATTTCTCCAAGAGGTGTGAACTGTCAGTGTCAGCTCAGTCAAGGAACTGTGGTCTATATAATTCTGCACCCAGGAATCTAGCATTTTTCTAGTATACCACAGAATTCAGTATTTTTGCCATGGAATTAATTCACTACACTGCTAGTGAAGCATGAACTGGGGTCTGTATCTGATTACTAGAGTTGTTAACTATAGTAGTTAAATTTTTAAAAATATCTTAACTTCTCAGAATTGTCATGATATGACTAAAGCTATATTCCCCATTTTAATGTCACTAAATTAAGTTTTCTATACTTTGTAGAATGCAAAATTTTTGGTCTCCTTATTGGAGACCAAAAATCAAATAATTTCTGAGCTCAAATGTTATGACCAATTCCGATTAGGTGTGTAAATATGAAGCCTAGTGAAGGGAAGTGTGTATTTTGGCCTTTTGCTCATAATAGCAGTTCAGCGTGTTGAAGTAATCTGCTGAAATTTGTTAGTGAGCATTAATGCTGAAGTTGCTGTGAGTGAATGCTAACTGAAAGCACGGCTGTAGTGAATGATGTTTGTCTTGCCAGATAGCACGCAGACAGTACTGATTAAGGCAGAATACATAGCTAGATAAAGCACTGCTAAAAAATACAGCTGGGCAAACAAACTTTGAAGGAAGGGGCTTGATTATACTACATCTGCAAATTGCAGATGTCTAAACTATACCTCTTACCTGTTATATAGAGGAGGCAAGTTTAATAAAGTGAACCAAGCAAGTTGCTGAGTTGTAAAAGCTATTATTAAATAGAGAACTATAAATCTGCACACGTTGCATGTGCTGGAAAAAATTGCAATCTTGTCCAACTGAGATCAGCTGTTTTGATGCGCGCTCTCTCTCTCTCTCTCTCTCTATATATATATAGACACACACACAAGCACAGTATATTGTATTCCTTTCCTAGGAGAGCCCAAAGAACCATTCCATGAGGTCATAAATTCCCTCAGCAACGAGATCATGTTCTTAAGTCATCTCTCCTGTTTTAAACAAGAGGTAAAGCTTCCATTTCCTAGTGCTTTTTCTCAGTATAGCTGTAAATTAACCATAAGCAAACAGGAATTTTCTAATGAAAAAAGTCCCTAACTTTTTTCTTCTGCACATTCTTGGAATGTGAAACTAATTTCTGGATAACGTTCAAACTATTTTCTTGTTCACTAGTGCAACAAACTGAGTTAAAAGCCAAAAATTCTGCAATTTTACTGGAATAGTTTCAGACCCATTTTATCTACTATTCATTTACAAACACCCCCCCCCCAAAAAAACTCTCTCAATACCGTACATAAGTAATTATGTAAAGACACATCTATTTAAGAAGGTCTATCCTGAACCGTTTCTTGTAATATAACTACACTGTACATTTCAGATCAAGTACGTTTTCCTTAATTCTGAGTTCACATCAAAAGACTTGTTTTTCCTCAACGTTTTCCAGATGAACAAGCAAACTACGGTACAAGCACTATGCATTTGATTGAGCAACGCTATTCGGTGCGTCACTTTATTTTAGTACAGATCAGACAGTGCTGCCCATCAAAGAACTGAAATAAAAGTGACAGGGAAAAAAAATACTTACCTACAGAAGTGGTCACCTGGGCTTTAACCAATATTTTGTGGAAGGGCTAGTCATTCCCTGACATGGCTGGTAATCATAATAGCACTCTGCTTAGTATTATAAGACCAAGGACTTTTATCTGCTGCCGGATAATGACATCTGATGGATTCCCTTGTCCACCTATCTATGCAAGCGTATCAAAATAAGAGTCGGCAGCCTAAACACGGTCATTTGCACTTCAGCTGGGTTTAATGGAATAAGCCCAGGGTGTTTTATTCAGATGGTTGTTTTGCAAGTGGCCATGTGCCTTTGCGGTCTGCTGATCAGTGATCGACGCTACATTGTGCAAACCCAGGTTAATACATCTACATTAACACAGCCACTTCCTTGATTCCCCTCCCTCCTCCCCATCCCAGTACGATTTTCGGAGAAAGGGGAACCGTCACGACTCGGGATATTTCACAGGCTCTGCACTAGGCTCCCCGGCCCTGCGGCTTGCTCTAGCCTCTTGCAGGTGTGCAAAACGGCGGCGCTTCTTCCAGCTGCATTAGGAGCAGTCGGAGCGGATGGGCTGTGATTGGAATTTTCCTCCAGGGGGCTTTGGGGATGGAGTGGTGGGACAGCCATAGGCTACCAAGGCGATAGGAGACTTGTAAACATCCAGCACTGCTGCACTGGGGGGGTGAGGAGGAGAGACATGCATCATTTCCCCTGGTAACTGAGCAGAGGGGAACCCCCATCCCCCTTGCGGGACAAGCGGCGGGACTCCAATTCTGAAAGAGAGACCCGAAGCAGCAGTTCTTGCAAGTGCTCAGATTTCGGTTCTGCCAATCTAGTCCCAGCCCTCCTTTGTTCCCGCGCCTCCCTCCCATGCACTGGGCTTCCCTCTTCCCCGCTGAAAACAACGTGCCCAAGCGCCGGTGGTTAAACACAGCGTCAGGCGAGAGAAACACACACCCATGATGAGCCTCCAACTGCGGGGACGCTTTCACCAAAAGGAGTTCAGTTCTTTACAAACTCTGCACAGCATCGCAAGCCTGAGTTACAACAGCTGTGTGAGGTGGACAAGTAGGTTTCATGACTCCATTTTCCAGCAGGGAGGGTCTGTGACAGTCTGCACCAGCAGGTTTTGGGCACCTTACTCTGCTATTCCCCTTCCTGACTTCTCCCCCCATCAGCCCTACAGAAGGCGTTTTTATTGTCATGTTGTCTAACCCAGTGGTTCTCAACCAGGGGTATGTGGGGTACCCCTGAGGGGACACACTGGTCTTCCAGGCAGTACATCCACTCATCTAGATATTTACCTAGTTTTACAACAGGCTATATAAAAAGCATTAGCAAAGTCAATACAAGCGAAAATTTCATACTGACAATGACTTGTTTATACTGTTCTATATACTGACATAGGTACAATATTTATATTCAATTGATTTATTTTATAATTATGGTTAAAATGAGAAAGCAAATCATTTTTCAGTAATATGTGCTGTGGCCCTTTTGTATTCTTATGTCTGAGTTTGTAAGTGAGTCGTTTAAATTAGGTGAAAGTTGGGGGTACGCAAAACAAATCAGACCCCTGAAAGGGGTACAGTAGTCCAGAAAGCCTGAGTACCCCGGCATAGGCGCCGATTTTGCTGGCATCATCGGCACCTGTGGGTGCTCACGCCCCTTCCCTGCCCCATTCCAACCCCTTCCCCAAATCCCCAACCCCACCTCCTCCCCTGGGCACACCACATTTCCCCTCCATTGCCCTCCCTCCCTGGCTTCCTGTGTGAAACAGCTGTTTCACAGGGCAAGCCTGGGAGGGAGAGGGAAGTGGAGCAGTGGCACACTCAAGGGAGGAGGCAGAGCAGAGGTGAGCTGTGGTGGGGGCAGGGAACTGCTGGTGGGTGCTCTGAACCCACCAATTTTTCTCCATGAATGCTCCAGCCCCAGAGCATCCACAGAGTCAGCGCGTATGACCCCTGGTCTGACCCCGCTCAGAAGGCGTTTGAAATCACCTAGTGGTGAAAATACCTGTGTCTGGTAAGCACAAGTTCTTGGACCATAAGGAGTCCCAGCTGATCTGCAAGCGTGGAGAGAGTCTCAAAATCCTGTTGACAAAGCCATTGAAATTAAGAGATCTACTCAAGGGCACATAGCAAGCCAGTGCGAGAAGCACAGTTAGAACTTGACAGATCCTTGCTTAGCTCCCTAGACAAGACTGCCCACTTGAAAAGAAGAATTGCCAACCATCTATTGTTGCTTTCTCAATTAAATGCTCTGTTATTTAGCTGTGTCACTAACCTGCCAGAGTCCAGGAGTGGCCGATTCTTTAGAATAGTTGTACTCCACTAAAAGGAACTGTGATTGCAAGCTCCTGTATGGAATCACAGCTTCCCTTTCTTAATAGTCTGCCTGAGTGACTCTAGAGTGAAGAACAACTAAATGCAGATTTTCTCTGGTGTTTACAGACTCGGGAAACAGGCACAATTTAGCAAACTTACACCTCTGTTCATTTAATTGACTTCAATTTATTGAATGACATCTCTGTAGAACCAGTGCTGGTTTAAAGGTGCCCAGGGCCATAAGCCAGGTCTGTGCAATACAAAATATAGGGTTGGTCTAAATAGCTACCCATCAGTGTTTCTCAACAACTGGTCTGTGAACCAGTGCCGGTTTCTGAGATCTCCCTGACACTATTTAGGAAGGCAGCAAGCCAGTCCCCACTATCAAAAAGGTTGAGAAACACTGAATTAGCGCATACAGAAAGCCTTGATTCTGCACTGAGCTCTGCAAGGGTGTGTAAGTCAGCTGTCTGCAGGAGAACAACGAGGAGTCCAGAGGCCCCTTAAAGTCTAACAGATTTATTTGGGCATAAGCTTTTGTGGGTAAAACCCCCACTTCTTTGTATGCTTATGCCCAAATAAATCTGTTAGACTTTAAGGTGCCCCCAGACTCATGTTGTTGTTTTGTTTTGTGGATACAGACTTTCTAACACGGCTGCCCCTCTGATATTGTCTGCATGAGAGTACATGTGGTCAGTTCTTAATCATTTAGGCCCAATCCTGTAAATACACATATGCTTAACTTTACTATTATGCGTTATCCTATCAAAATCAATAGGATTACTCATAGGAGTAAAATTAACCATCAGGGCTTTAGATAGGATAGGGGTACAGACAGATCAGACGAGGCAACTCTTGACCACATCAGGAATTGACAATGTGACAGACAGACGAACATGGGGGGCTCCCAACCCTACTAGTGTGTCAGCCTAACCTAGGTGGATTGTATCCATCCATGCCAGAGGGCTCTGTCTCTCTGTTATTAGCAACACTTTTATAGCTTGTCCTGCTAATACAGCATCAGTGGATTTATTTCTACAGATGTCTTTGGCACTAAGCAAAGGAGCAAGTTTAAAGGTGCATTCACACCTAAAGCTCATTTTTAAATGATCCCTTTGTTGGGTGAACAAATTCTTCATAGCAGGTGTTAATTATGTGCTAATTTACTCAAATTCCTCATGATGAGGGTGATTATGGAAGGAAATGTGCTGTAGCTAAAACCAAGATTCCACACTTGTAAATAGGAACTGCTGTGCACTAAGAAAGAGTAATGACAATTGTAGTGTGATCATCAGACCTGTAAAAAGTTGTGAGAGTGTTAAAGGTCACATTCTGTGCTTAGATAGGCAGGATGGGCTCCCATTGACTTCAATAAGAGTCTAGCATTCTTATCTCCGAACAGAATTTGGTTGCAAGACATCAATTTAAAGGCAACTTTGTATATCTAAGAGCCTGTCAAATACAGCTAGGAGTGGGTTGGGAGAAGTGAAAGGAATGCAGAAGATGGAATTCAAAGGGAGGAAGTGGTTTAAAAGAACCATTAATTCATTTTTTTAGAAAGGGTGCAGTCAACCCAATACAAAATATGAATTTTTAAGCTTGTTCTAATTAACAGCTAAGGTGTCCCTAAATTAAGAACATCAGAGAAGAGCTGTCTTTTCAGTTTAATTTGTATATTTGATTGTACCCAGTTTGCATCTAGTCACTTACTTAGGATCTTTACACAGCAGCAGAGGGAGGAGAAAAAAAAGAAAATGCTCTTGTAAGGACAGAAAAACTGCCCCGTAAATGTAAGAGCAGGTCTAGTGCTTCAGACTTCTTCTTTACATGAACTAGATTTGACAGTGTCCCTTTAACACTTAAAGCTCAGCAGTTTTTGTTTGTGCTTTTTCCCCTGGGGAGCAGGGAAGAGGAAAACTAGTAAGCTTGAGGCTTCAGAAAATGTCTGGCAGGTAGTGGCTATTTTCTAGCATTATTTCTGGTGGTGGTGTGTTTTTGGTAGGAGTGACTGTGTTGCTAACTGGTAGCTCTGAGAAGAGCAAGCACAGGAAATTGTCCACCCCGTTCCTTCCCAGGAATGGGCTTGCATTCTGCCATTACACCTGTCTCCACCATCTCTTTCTTGTAAGTCTCCCCTAACACTGTTGCTTCCATGTGTTTAAGTCTGGTTCCACAACTTTATAGCCTGTATCCCAAAAAGGCTGGCTACCATGTAGCAAGTCATTAGGAGTGTGACCCTACAAACACATGAATATAGCTAGTTTTATGGGAGTCGGTGGCATTATTCACAGACCTTGGGTAGGACACATGATCATGTTTCCAGGATCATGCCCAAAGCGCCAGATTTGTAAATGGTATTTAGATTCCCAAAGATAGGAGCCTAGTGGGATTTTCAGAAGTGGCATGGGGAAGATGCAGGGGAGGTGATATCTTTAGGTACCTAAATGCCTTTAAAAATCAGGCCCAAAGCCACTGCTGTTACAGTGAGAGACTTTCATTGGTGGTTGAGTGGATCCAAATGTAATCTGTTACCCAGTATAAATTGTTGTCTGTCACAGAACCAGTGATCCAGAAGGTGAAGGTATAATGCACATTACAGCATTGCTCATGCCTAGGAGGATTGCAAAGAAAAGTAAACAAGTTTAGCTTGTTGTTTTTCTCTGGAACAGCATTGCAAGAAATCTGAGGCCCCTGGGACTTCACAGTTGTCAGCTGTGGACACTGAGATCTCTGTGGAGCCAACAGGTTAGAACGCTGAGCCTCCTGCTCCAGAAAACAAAGGGTCCTACCAGAGCAAGTAATGCTTCATTCTGTTTGAGAAACTGCTTGAGCTGTTGGCAGTAGAGGGGCTATGACACATGATGGAAACGTTCTGGTTGCATCCTGTAGAGCAGCTACTCAGTGCTTATCATTTATTTAGCACATCTCCTCTTCAAAGTGCTTTACAAATACTAATTGAAACACACTTGTAAGACCCCTCCAAGTGTGATCGCCAATGTACAGAGGGGGAAACTGAGGCACACGGGTGTTGCAACTTGCCCAAGACTATTGATGGAGTTGGTGTTAGAACTGTGATTGTAAATTGGGAGTGCTTGTCTCCCTGTCTCTTGCTCGCCTCTAGAGGCAGAGTGGTTACCTAGTGGTTAATTAAAGGTTAAATTTGTAAAGGTGTTTAGGCACCTAAAAATGCTTGGGAACTCTTAGATGTCTAATTAGATCTTCATCTGTATCTCTGAATACCTCTAAATCTGGCCATGAAAAAGTAAGGACCATATTTTTTTAAAAGTATTTAGCATCCTGCCGCTCCCCTTGAGAATATTTGGGAGATGCTGAACGCTCTTGAAAACCTGCTCCTGAATTTTGAGAGTTGAGCTCTGCTTAAAATGTGGGCCCAGGGTGGTTGGTAGCCTATCATATGCTTTGGGGGAAATGAGTCATTGACGGTATTTAATCTCTTGATTTGTAGCCACTTATTTTAATGGCCTGAGTACTGTATGTCTGAACTCTGGGCCATGTTTTCTATGTTCATGCAGGAATGGAATTTTGCTAAACATGGGAATTTGTGTATGTGGGATGGCTGCTTTTCTGGACAACACAGCAGAGATTGACCTCCAGAGCTAAAGGCATGAGTTGATACTGATTGAGCTGAAGAGCCAATTCTCTCTAGCTCAGGCTGCAGTAAACTCTTCTCCTTTAAAGATCAGCATAGAGAGGGATCCTCTGTGGGTTACACATGCAAACGGGCATTTAGGACCAAAGGTCCGGTAATTGTGTGTGTGCGCACACAAACAGGCAGCTATACAATGGACTTAAGTACAGCTGTGCTGTCCACTTTGCCTTCCCAAGCAGATGAAGTCTCAGGAGAGTCTTCATAAATGCCACAAAATTCTTCCATTTCACCCTGGTGATTCTGCCATCCAGAGTGCACACATTCCCCTTGCTTGCCTGGGTCAGGGGTCTTTGGCAGTACGTTACATGGAGGCTTGGTAGCCAGATTTTTCCTTTACCACATTCTGGCTTTTCCTCAGTAAGGAGGCTTTCTTCATGGTAGCTTGCATATGGGGAAGGGTTTCAAAAATTCTTCCATCTCTTTTTTGCTCCTGCAAAGTATAATCGCTAATTGCTCAGGCAAAAACAGTTGTGGTTGAGATAACACCTTCCAGGCAGAGGGCATTCCAAAGAGCTTTATAAACACATTTCTGAATCCTTTCACTCACTGAGGAAGTTCTACCTTATCTAGAGTGAAACTGAGCCACCTCGTGGGTGAAACTAAACCCTGTGCAGTAATAGCACACACATGATTTGGAGAGAAACTGAAAGTACAGGGGGAATTTTGAGGAGGCATGTACCTATCCCAAACTGGAATTTTCCCAGGATGCTGATGATTGCATCCTTCCTGTTAAGAGATGCCAGGAGAACTCTGACCACAAGTGACCATTCTCCCTGATTTACATCACAGCTGAAAGTGTAATATCCTTATTGGAGTCATTTAAAAATGACCCAGAAACTCATTTGTTTCCTGTTGTTCCCATCTGCACCACTTTAATAAGAAACTCAAAACTGAACAGAAAGTTTGTGGCTTGAATAGAGTAATTCTAATGCTGTATCGTGTTTTATGACTGTACTTTGGTCACTTTACAACTAGGGAGTGTTTGTTGTTTTCCTCCTGGAGTTAATGAAGGGAGTTTTGTATGCTGTTGTAGGAGGCCTGAGTGATTCTTCTGATTCTGCCATGTGAGTGACCAACAGCAACCCAAGGGGAGCAGGTCGGAGAATTATTAAGTTGCATTGTTGAAGATCCTTAGGACCATTGTGGATGATCGGACTGGCTGACGTGCCAATTCCTGTCCACCTTCTCTGGTGCTCCTGGTATGAATGGCTGGCTTAGCCCCATTGCACCGAGAGGCAGCAGCAGGCATTGCCACAATGTAAAGCCATCCTTCTGTTCAGTACTGGGAAAAAGCAGGGAGAGCTAGGGACATGGTAAAGGCACCATACTTTTTTTTGGTGATAATACTCTTGAGCACGTAGAGGGGACAGAGGCTCTACGGGAGGAAAGGCAGTGGGGATCAGAACCAGAGGGGGTTGCAAACAAGCAAGGACAGCAAGGTAGGGAAACTGAGGCTGACCACCTACAATCTAGCAAGCGGAGGGGGAGTACAATGATCACAAGTGGGTAGCCATAGAGACTTTTCTTTTTCCAGTGTGAAGTGGCCCCCTTAAGGAGAGGTGAAGTAGGAGGATGCTGCACACTCCTGGTCCCTTGACAACTCCAGTGAGGATACCACTGAGATCACAGGGCTGGGTGGGGACAGGGGAAGGAGGGTAGTTCTCTTGTAAGCAAGGAGTGTGTCTGGCTACTGGGAGAGTTCATGGGGATGAAGTTCCAGGAAGAGACCCCTTTCTGGAAAAGTGTGTCCTGTTTATTGGCTCCACCATGTTATCACCACCTGGGATGATGTGACCTCACCCTCCTTCTTACTCATAGTCTATTTGGGTATTTCCCAGGGAAAACGAGCCCAGTGGGGACCGTCCTCTTTAGAGTAAAAAATATCTTGGAGCCACTCCTCTTATTACCATATCTAGCCTGAGTTTCTAAGATGTTTAGGCCTAGTTTTCCCCTTGATAAGAGACTGGAACTCTGCCCAATGCTGAGTGGAGGCAGCATTTATTTATTACCCTCTTCATGAGTTGAATGCCTTTATTTACCTTGGGAAACAGAAAGGTGGGCACTGGATACCACTGCTCCAAACTCATTTTCAGCAATATATTTAAATACCCCGGAGTCTTCAGGAAAAGATTCTGTAATAACCAAGGTGCAAACTTGCCCTGAAATGAGAGATCAGAGGGCGTGATTGGTACCGTAAGGGGCTCTGGGCCAAATGCTGACTCCCAGGAAGTCCATGCAGAATTTTCCCATCCCCTTTAATAGGTCACAGAATTAAATCCTGAGCCCTTCTTTAAAAAGATGCCACTTGCAAGGTGAGATGCATTGAGTGCTGAGAGCTGGGGCTAGGCATGAGTGAAGCTAAACTGCGGTCTGAATTCTTCACGCACCGATGCTCCTGCAGAGGTGCATACTGAAGCTTGTAAAAATGGCAGTTACAAAGTATGGAAAAGCAGCCTGTGATCAAAACCAATGGAAGCAAAGGAACTACCAAGCCTATAATTCCCAGAAACAGTGTTCGGACTCTTGAAAGCCTGCTACCCGAGCCCACTGGTGGAATTGCTATCTTACACTCATTCTCTGTGTTATGGCGTGAGCAGACCCTACACAGGTGCTGGAGTTGACGGATGATGTTAATTCCAGTCTGCCAGCCGCCCCTGCCCACTGACAGGATGGGTGAAGTTGGAGGTGCTCCTTGCAGGAACGGTAATGGGCCTCTGTGTGGTAACAGGCAGCTGGGTTGCCCAGCAAGAAGTGAAGGGATTTGGGGGGTAAGGGACGGTAGAGGAGTGTTTCTTTCGTATCTGTATCCAGGATGCAGTGCAAGACTTGCTTCCCCCATGTGCTGCATTCTGCTCTCACTTACACCCATGTTGGAGGAAACCCCACTAAAGTCCTCAGGTCATTACATAGGCTGGTAGGTTTTGACTGCAGAGAGCCTTCTGTCTTCATAGCTGAACCTTAAAGGGACAAAATCCTTCCCTACTATGCCTCTTGTGCTTGTGTTCAAACCCAAGTATGCAGAGATTACCACTGTGTTAGTGTGCAGGCTGTTTTGCTCTTGCTAACCTTCCATCAGTTGCTTTTATTTTGGATTAGATGAAAGGACCAGCCTATTGCAAATTAAGTGACATAATATTTAGCAAAAGATTTGCAAAGTACTTACCAGGAATTGCTGACAAACAAGCTTCTGTTTAAAATAAGAAAGAAGAGAGAATTAAGTGCTAATAATTGCAATAAAAACTCCTTGAGTACTCAGATTTCCAGACAACCCATCAAAGAGGTTACAGAATGGTCATTATTTTAGGATGAGATTTCATATACAAGGAACATTTTTCATTTTCTCTCTCATTCAGTGTCATCTTGTAGCTCAAGAGAAAAATGCAGTACCGGTGGTCTTCTATTTTCTGGAGCTCCTAACTTAAATAATACGATTTTTAATTCTCCCTGAGTTCATAAAGCCAGTCTAAAATACAAAATTGTTTGTTTTAATCACAATTATTTTCAGCGTATCTCTTCTTTTTAGTAAAGTTTTGGAAAGAAAACAATCTAAGAAGGGATAATTACTTTTCACTTTCCATCCAAGAAATGCTATACGCTTTCCAGATATTGATGAATTTAGTTTACATATGAGAGAGATTGCATTATTATCCCTAATTTACTGATGCAAGAACTCTGGAATAGAGACTGTAAGGAACTTGCCCAAAATCTGAAAGGGTAATGGAATCCAGGTGCCCTGACTTTCAGTTCTGTCTCTTCAGCACAACACCCTGGGGTAAATTCTGCTCTGTTAAACCAGTGTCACTCCACTTCTGTGGAGTTAATCCAGACTTACACCAACATCACTGGGAGCAGAATTCATCCCCATGCATTTGTATGACATGACAAATAGAGATAAAGGAGTACTGGGGGAGGTATATGTTATGAAGCAGGAAGCTTAGCCTCTGAAAGTGTGGGTATATTGGAGATAGGCCTGGACTTGGACACATGTTGATGCAAGAAGAAATTCATATAAGAGATCTGAACTCTGTGCCTCAAGGTTATCTCCAGTGTGTTTGTATGTAAGGATCCTTATTCAGTCTTGGTATAACTCCATTGATTTCAGTGGTTTACACCAGGAATGAATTTGGACCATTAAGTCCGTGAAGTCCTATGTGGGAATATGCTCACATTGTGTCTTTTTTTTAAAATTTCTACTGCTAATCCAGAGTCATTCACTGAAGATACTATTGATGAATAGATGCTTTGTCATGATATTTTGTAATGACTCTTTCCAATGGGTTCTGAAACTCCTGCAGTTATTTTCCTGAAAATACTCTTTGTACATGATCAGCAGTTCAAACGTCTGATCTCCTCTCACTGAGGAACAAAAGGGGAGACCTAATATGTCCTTCTGTTTCTTTAAACTATTTGGTATTTTCAGGCTGTATTCTTGCTATATAAATGCACAGCTGTCTTCTGATCTTGTAATAGCTCTCAGTTCCTACCTTATTACTATCCCACGAATGTGTCTGTGCCATGAATGAAATTATTCTCCGTCTGGTGAGCACAATAAATAGCTACTTTTTCTCAGTACTCAGAAGTGTGCAGAACCAGTGATCTGATTATATTCTCTGTACCAGCGAACTTGCATAGCGGGCCTGGCCTGTATTCGACAGTGGCTGTGGCTGCTATTCCAACCAGTCTAAGCCCTCTCCAGGGCTGTTTTAACCCCTTTTCTGCAGGAGTGGGGCAACCGCCCCCTTAGAGGCGGTCATACCACTTTAATGATACCAGTATAGTTAAAACAGCATAACGTGTCTACTATTCAATGTAATGGCTCATCTACATGCACAATATTTGAGCCCACAGCAATACATTTCTTTCATAAGTAGTCTTCTCTCTAATCTTGGAGAGATGTGAGGAAGTTGGTCTTGTGGTTAGAGCAGAGGACTGGGAGTCAGGAATCCTGGATTCATTCTAAAATATCTTTTCACAACCAGGTAGCATGGTCTAGTGGACTGATCACAGAAGTGGGGAAATGGGAACTGCCAGTGTTCTAGTCTGGCTCCAACACTGAACCGCTGTATAACCTTGGTCAAATATCTTAGCCTTGCCTCGGTTAACATGATTATTTTAAAAAGATCTGATCGTGTTTACCTGACAATGTTGTTATGAGGCATCATTAGCTAGCATTTGTTCTGTTAATTTAATAAGTTCAGGAACAGTACAAGTGAAGAATTTGACTGCAGGTGGGGGGTGTTGTTTTTTAAGTACCATTTTTGTTTCATGGGACATGACCCAGACTGAGGTTACCACTAGGAACCTATTTATTATTGTAGCACTCAGGAGGCCAAGTCATGGACCAGAAGCCCATTGCACTAGGCGCTATACGGACACAGAACACAAAGACAGTCTCTGCTCCAAAGAGCTTACAATCTAGTCATAAGACAAGAGATATCAGATGGATACACACAGACCAATGGGGAGTACAAGGAAGCAATGAGACAGTATTGGTCAACACAATAGGCAGTGGTATCAACACTGCAATTAAAGGAGCTAGGCACCTAACCCCATTGAAAGCCAAGTCTGCCCCCACCCTCACCCTATTTCCAAGTCCGTCCCTCCGATTCCATCTCTGTACTATGCACTCCAGTGGGATTAAAAAGAAGGTCCCATTTTTCTCCCAGATGTCTTGGTTTATAGTCTGCCGCTAATGGCAGGTATGATGACCTAGAAAAAACAAAAAACCTTTTTATTCTAATAACTATTTTTGTTTAAGGAACCTACCATTTGCCAATTGCTTAATAAAATGTCAGTAGAACAGCAGGTGAAATCCTAAGCCCTTATCATACTCAGGAAAAAAAAGGGTCTCAAGGTTAATTTACCGCATTCCATGCTGTTTTTATAATCATCTGAGACTAATCTGAGCAGCACACTAAGTTAAAGATTTGTAAGACGAGGAAAACCAGAGAAACTATGGCGGTCTGCCAACTATTTCTTTGGTGGTTACTATCTACAATAGTACATCGAGTCCCACCCCTCGATTCTAACACTCCTGCACTGTGCGGGTGTCTGGAGTGCAAACCTAGGTCCAGATCCAAGTTTCGCACATCTCCTGTCTTTATAAACGTGCCACAAAAAAACTAAGCCCAAGCCCTCCCGAGCCTGGAAACAGATCGGAGTTTTGTGACTTGTGCCCATTTTTATACAACATCAATGCTTATTATATTAGATTAATATAACACACAGAGAGGCACAACGTGTTGCACTTAATTGCATACTGTTTGCTTAGCCATCGTTTTGCCATAGGCAAGAGGATGCAGCTCTAAATACAGTCGTTTTACATTTGTTTCCTGTAGGTTTAGAGAAAAATCTGAAGGCGGTTCCTCCCCACAGTTTCTGTAGTCTGGTGGTGCCAGAAAATGTCACAGTAAGTGCAGACTCAGAGGTTGATGATTCAAGTACATTTAGCCTTTAATAGTGTACATCTCCACTTAGCCATGTTTGTTTTTTCTACTCCTAGGCCAAAGTGGAAAGCAACCAGTATCTCACTGACCATTGCTTCCTCAGCCAATAAAGTCTCTAGCAACAATACAGCTTGTCAGTTATTCCCCTTTAATTGGCTGTCAAAAGGTACATTATACATTTATTAATTTTATTTACAGTATTTTAAAGCAATGTAATGGCCCGCTCCTGAGCCCAATGAAGCCAATGGCCAAATGGGAAATCATCTTTATTGGGACCCCTTGAAAGAAGGGGTTTCTTGACTTGTTCTGCTGCCTTAGAACTGTATTTTCTAAAGGGAACCTAAATAAGTTGATGGAGGTTTAGAAATAGCGGAGTGGCTGCCAAATAGCTTAACCATTTGTCATGCTCCTTCAAAGGCGCATTTCAGAAAGGACAGTTGGTTTAGAGCAGCTACTAGCTGTAGAGCTGGGGAATTCAAAACATCCAGGGACTGGATTCCCATTAAACTGGGGTGGGGATAATGACAAAGAACTGGACCACAGCAAAAACAAACACGCACATTTCAATTGTATACTAACAATCCCAAGCAAAGCAACTAATTTCCCTGAGAGTGGATGTCAGTGAGTAGCAGTCAATATTCCGTGTAACTCACCCCAATGTCTTTCACACTCAGTCATCTTTCACACAGAAAGTGTGGTTTAGAAATTCAATACGCCCTAGTCCTGCCATCTTTTCTCCAGCTAAACACAGCCAGTCACAATCCCTCAGCCCTTCCTCTCTCTTTACTTCTGCTGAATTTCAAGAATGGGATAAGGACTGAACACCAGATTCCATGCTGTGTCACAGATGTGCAACCACACTCACTGAAGTCAGTTGGGTTGCCTGGATGCAACCGAGGGCAGAACTGATCTCTGCCTAAGGACTGCAAGATTTGGCCCATAAACTGGCTTATCAGCTCTCTGACCACCACTTATTCCTATAGGCCTCCCTTCCACTAACTTGGTGATCACTTTCCAAGGAGGCATTTTCTTCTGGAACACTTGAGCAGAGACTATCCACAGATTAGTCGGTAAGATGATGCATGAGTAGCAGATAAACTCAGGAATCTCCTCTCATTTTAATTCAGGATTTGTCCTGCTGGGTTTCTGCACATGAGAAATGCTAACCATGATTAGAGCTAGTTGGGAATGTTTTGGAAGAAAATATCAATTGATCAAAACTGAAATTTTTCATGGCAATATGGTAGTTTCAACTAAACTTTTGTCAGGAAAAGGTTCTCAGGTTCATCTTGGAATTTTTGCTCCTTACCAGAGAGACTTTGACCCATTACAGAATAGTCAAAAGAGCCTGGAGGTTAAAGGCATTCACATAGGAGACCCAGGTTTATATTATATTTGGGATTAACTGTTCCTACTCAAGAAGGAGATCTTGGAGTCATTGTGATAGACATCTCTGGCTTATTTCATCTCTCTCTGTCTCTCTTTCTGTATATAAAATAGGATTGTAATGGGACTTGAGCAGAGGAATATTTTTGCCTTCTAAATAGATCCAGTTGTAGTAGCACTAAGACAACTGCAGACAGCCACATGAGAGAGAACAGCAGGCTACTTGGAGGCAACCAGCCCACTCTGGCAAGAGTAAGTCATCCAATGTGAGATGGCTGAATGAAATGAATAGGCTCAATCTCTGGTACAGCTGCACCTGCAGAACTGTGCTGCAACTGGTTACCCAGATGTTGGCAGTATAAGGGCTTGATCTTGCAAGGTGCTGAGCGCTCTGGCGCTGATCCAGCAACGCTCCTGCTTTGGACTGTGCCAGGCACTGCACAGATGGCTTGCTGTAGGGTTTAAAGAACAATGGTATGCTAACTTAATGATTGCCTCCATAGTTGGGATTCCCCTGTACAGCAGAATGGGCTCCCATTTTTAAATATATTCTGTCCATCTTTGTCCTTCATTATAATCTAGACTGAATCTGGCAGTTAAAGATAGGACAGTTTCAGCATGTCCTCTTTCTGGTATATCTTCATGTATATTCGTGAACTGACTGTACCCCATTGCTCATGTAGTGAAAGATACAAGAATGCGGTCGTACAGTTATTCTAGTTGTACATCTCTTCACCTCCATGCCGCTTGGGCCAACCTATAGTACAAATGTGGAATAAGATGCATAAAAACAATAGAGATTCTGGTGCATTCAAGCAAGAATAAATGGGGTGACCGAAGAGCCATCACTTATCTTCCCAATTCCTGATCTGCAACAGGCTGACTCTATCTCTTGGGCTAAAGGAGAATTGCCATTAATACAGTTTTCCTAAGAACTTCTGTCAAGCTCTCAGCCATGCTAAAATACACAGTGTACCTTTTGGAACAGCAGAGGCCCCTGCTTCTGCAACTTACACGTACCCACAAATGAACGTAGACATTTCTTGCTTACATTGGAACCCATCCTATCCAAATCCCCGATTCACAACATCCTGATTTCTTAATCAGTTTGTCTACTAACGTGCATCTGCTGCACTGAAAACTCATCTATTGCCCCAAAATCCAGTTACCTCATTAAATTCCATTCACCTCCACGCTACCTCCTTCTCAGGGTTTGCTGTTAGTATTGTATTCAGAAATGATCCTGGGGGAAAAAGTTAAAGGTCAACATTCTCAAACTTGAGTGCTTAATGTTAGGCACCTGGTTTTCAGTGGGTAGAGCAATGGACTGGGACTTGACCACTTAATTAAGAACCTACCACCCCAACTCAGGAAAGCACCTCTCTAGGCACACGCCTAAGGGCTTTCCTGATTCAGGGCCTAAATATGGATTTTGGTGCCTCTAACTTGTCCAAAACTTAAATAAGGCTTTCTGTTTTTAAAGCACAAATTGATTTTAGCAGATGAAGTGAAGGAGAACTCTGGGCTTTTGCTACGCATCAGAAAGATCTGGCCTTCCTTGTGGCATTCCTAGGAAATGTGCTGCCCCAGGTTTGATGCTGTATGCATCCCGACTGATGCTCTGTGGGACAGCAATGTGAAATGGCAACTTGGGGCTGTGGGTGATTTTGAATATCTCAAACAGCCCACTTGGGGGGAAAAGAGAGACCCCAAAGCAGAAATCCCCCCCATGTTGTCTGCCGAATGTGATGGCAAATGTTGATTTCAAGTGTCGCGTGACTGTTACATTGTCAGTATTGTCAACCCCAAATGTTCAAAAGTCAGGCTCACCAAAAATCATGAGATTGTGTAAAAATAATAGATTTGGTATCCTTTTAATTTGCTTTTTGAGACTTTAGGGTGCACCAGGGTTGTGTTTTGAAGCTTTCTCCACAGCCGTGAGGGCTAGAAACTTTCTTTTTTTCTTAAGAATGAAGCTGAAATCATCACACATCTACTTCACTCCAGGAGCTGGAGCCTTAAGGAAAACAGTAGTTATCATGAGCGTTGGCAACGCTGCTGGACTGTGCACGTCCTGACTCTGGTTTTAATGCCACCTTTGCCAATTTTGAATTCTAAATGTAGTTGTTCTAACCAGTTTCATGAAGCAGTGTAGTCATATGATAAACCCCACTGTGAGGTTTCTCAATCAAAGCCATTGTTATCGGAGTACCCAAAAACTCATCCATTTATATATTTGTTACTCAAAACTGGCTGACCCAAAGTCTGTCAAAAATGACAACGGAAGTGTATGGGGAGGGGGAATCAATCAGATCCTAATAATCACCTGGATAGGTGCAGTCTGATGGGACCATTTCCTTGCTGCCCTAACCCCACAAGAAAAGTTACAACTGAAAACCAGATTTAAAAAACAAACCAGAACACCTGGGCACCTCTTCCTGCCCTGGGGCACAGGGCTACAAGAGTTCCATGCGAGCTCTAAGCATGTTGTTGAGGAATCAAGTGCGTACTGTTTTCTTGTACCTTTTGCATAACTGGGCATCAAGAGTTTCTTTCTAGAGTTAGCAGAAACTTCAGCATTGTACGGCTTACGTCCTTGAGAGACTAAATAGCGTGCGTTTTACCTTAGTGAGTCATTTTAGCAACCTCAATGTTCCACGTAAATGGCAACCTTTACTTAGCGTAACTCTAGCTCTTTGTGAAGAGACAGAATTAGACTCGGGCAAATGAAGAGTTGGGGACCTTTGCAACCCAACACCAGAATGACTACAAGGGACATACCAGTCATGCTGTTGACACAAACAATAATGACGACATTCTAGCATTGCCTGAATAGTTAACATGTCTGAAGAATTATGCTGTATCCAGTACTGGCGCAAATATAATACAGGGGGTTAGGAAAATGTTAAAGCAGCATGAAATGCTTTGCCAGACGTTGAAAAGTGGTCAGCACATTGAATCTGTTTTAGGAACAAAGTGAGCATCTGACCGATCTGAAATAAACCTCATTATAAAAATGGGTGGGGGGAGGAAGTACCTTTTTAACCCTACAGCTTAGAGGTAAGGCGGGCTTAGATGTGCATGGTAATTTTATTATATTATGTCTTTTATCTTTAAAATAAACTCAAAGTTGATTTACTGCATAATATTCAATTAACTTAACTTTTGCAACCCAGAGCTGGAAGCTGTCTGAATTATTGAAATTTATATTATTTATTTTGAGGATTTTTTTAAAAAATCTCAATATAATTTGCTTTATGCAATGTTCTGATGACTATAATTACTGATGATAATCATAAAGGATGATGACTCAGCAGTGGTAGCCTTGTACAGAAAATTCTATCTTGAGTCCAATTTTTGGTTTCTCAAGGTTAGATTGAACTGTAGTCACTTTAGGTGTGAGCTCTCTAGTCTTAATTTTTCTGTTGGAGGTGGTCTGTCAGTTGCTCGTGGAGAGTTTCAAAGGAAGCTGGAAATTAAATTGATTTTTATTTTATTTTATATTTATATTTTATTTTATTTTTATATTATTTCCTTCTCAGAAACCTGGAGTGAGTGATTGGGTTAGACCAGGCATTTTCCTGCAGGTTATGAAATGAATTAATAAATGACTTTGATTGGGGGTAGGATGAGAGTGACTCTAAACCCTAAAAAGAGTTAACATATTGACTCAAATAATTTCTCTTTCATGGAATTATCTAAATGTGTATTGCTCACTTTTAGTGCCTCTACCCTCCCACTCAGGGATTTCATGAAGATTAATGGATGTTTGTCTGAGACTTTGAAGATGTAAAGCATTTACATAGCAGCTGAGTATAACTATGTATTCATTACAACCACTTGTCTAAATTTGGTTCCAGGCTTTAATTTTTTTCATTTAGTTAGAAGAAATTTCTGGAATATTAACTGGCTACATTATCCTAAGGGTGCGTTGCAAGGAGGAGGGGACAACCGAAAAAGAAAAAAATGAGAGAGATTATTGTTTAGTAGCAACCCTAGCAGTAGGTGATTACTGCAGTTCTTACTGTAGCTCTTATAGTAGCTGAAAAATCTTGCCTAGAAAAACATACTGAGTCTAGTTAAGAGCTTTTCTAACCTGAAACTGATCTAATATTCAAAGGCACTGTTACAAAGGCTGATTTTTTTTTAAAATATACTTCAGAGCCTGAAACACTTAGATTAAGTATTTCAAGGGGTCATTTATTGTGGTACTGATGACCATTAAACCAGCAGAATTTTAGTCCTGTGTTCAGCCATCACATGTTTACTTAGGGATCCATTCTCCACTCCTTGTGTGCATGGAAGTTAATGTCCATAGTATAAGGGGAAGAATAAAACTCCCCTAACTCTCAAGTAGAGACCTATATTGAGACTGCTTGATTGTCTTCGCTATGTAGAGTTGCAACATCTCTCAAATACATGCAATGCCATCATTGGGAGTGGAGCATTTAAAAGTCAATGAAGAGAAGATCAGTGGCTTGGACTGAGCAGAGCTCCAATAGAAGCCATGTAACAGAATAAGTATAGTTAATAATAAATAGATTATAATTAAACTCTTAAATTCTCATTAGGGGCAAATTCTGAGTGTGTGTGACTGTGTGTGCACACCAATGTGTGAGTGAAACCTGTGAGATTGTGGTGCATGGGGCACAATATCTCCGTGTGTGTCCATCCACAACAATGTAGAGTGTAGCTCTGGGTTTGTGATGGATCAAGGAGGGAGGGACGTAGCCATCACTGATGGTCCACAATCCACTGCACATCCCAGTGGAAGAAGTTCCAGGGCACAATCTGGGGAGGAGGGCCTGGCCATACAGAACTCCCCTGTGCCCTACCCATTTACCCACTTTGGAAAGTTTACTTGAGACCTTTTTAATGAAGTGTAAGCGTCCTCCCAGAAATCCCCTTGGTGCTGCTATGGAGCCCCCTAGTGGAGCGTGCGCAACACAACCTGGGAGTCAATAGCCACAGGGACCCTTCATTCGAAAGAGCCATGCCACTACATTAAGAGCTGTGAACATAGCACCGGCTAGAGATGATGAAAGTGAATTAATTTTAGTCTCGGTGTTATGCTCCCACTTTTCTGAGTATGGCTGTGCCTCCGTGGCAAACTGCTGAAAAATCCCCTGCTTTCTCCCATTTTCTGATCACCCCGTGAGCTACTGATTGATAGAGAGGCAAATGTTTCAGATGGGGAGCCTAGAGTAAGGTTTCCAGGGCTGTATTTGGATACCTCAGACAAAAGCAGCTTGATTTCTTTTCAGGGATTCCAAGCAACTCTGTTCCTGTTTGAAGTTAATGGGCTCAGCACGCGCAAAAATAACATTCAACAAACTCTCCGACAGAGAAAGTCTAGCTTCCATAAGCACTGGTCTAGCTAAGCCCTAAGGTAACTTTGATAGGTCTTCTAACCTGCCTTTCTGTTAGGCACCCTTGTTGAGCTGGGGCAGCTCGCAGAGGCTTTGTGGGGCATTTCTTCTGGAAAAGGTCATCTTGTGCCCCAGAATCTGAGCTTCCCTTCAGCAGAACAAAAGGGCCAAATTCATTTTCTTTCACTTCCCCCTTTTAAACCTAAGTATAAGCCTGCTTGCATGCCAAGGAGCTGGAAGACAGTTGTATGCACTTAGTTTCCCTTGCACCCGAGAGAGTGGGTCCAAGTAAGTGTAAAGGGGTCTGATTGACGTTGCTGTATGCTTTGCTCCTCAATCTGGCCCTGCCCTGTGTCTCTAGCCCTTCAGGATGTGAACCAGATGCACACCTGCTTGAGTCTGTAGGCAGCCTAAAAACACTGACCTGATTCTCCAGTGCTTGAGGTTGTCTCATCATTTTATACTGTGCAAAATGGGTATAAAACCCAACCAGTCTGAGGCGAGAGAGCCTAGCACCCCCTTTGCAGAAATCAGGAGGGCACAGGGGCAGGTCATTGGACAATTAGGCCCGTTTGAAGACTGGGCACTTACATTTTTTGCAGTTAAGTGATGCTTCACATTAACAAGATTATACTGCAATTTGTTAAGTAGAAAGCTCTTAACCATTTTTTCTTGGGGGTTTCTGTTTCTACAGGTATCTGTCAGGAATGTAAGAATCTTCCTCTTTCTTGTTTATGCTTCTAAATGCTAGAACCCCTTCCCCTATTAAGACACTAGGGCTTCATCTACACTACAGCTTATGTTGGCATAACTTATGTCGCTCGGGGTGTGAATGAACCACCCCTCCTCAGCGATACAAGTTACACTGACATAGCGTTGTGCACACTGGCACTTACGTCAGCGGGAGAGACGTACCTACTGCCACGCACAAGGGCTGGAGCAGGTAAGCCGACAGGAGAGCTCTCTCCCATAGGCTTAAAACAGCTACACTACAGAGCTTACAGCGGTGCAGCTGTAAGCTGTCAAGAGTAGACGTGCTTAGTTAGAATCAAGCTGGTTTAGCCTCTGGAGTAATACAGCTGAGTTACACTATTTTTAATTTCTGTACCTTCCCCTGCTCAGGGTGGTGGATTCCCCCTAGACAGCTATGTAGATACAACTCTTATGGTAGGAACAGCCAGGAGAAAGGGAATGAAGAGGAGTCTGTGCTTGCAGGTCAGAGGTCTATACAAAGTTTACTATTCTGTCCCTAAAATTCTCCACTATCCTGTCCTGCGTCCAGATGGAAATTATGTTTAGCACAGGAGGACATAAAAATGGAGCTGGGGATGGTAACTACTCTGTGGATGGGCACTGAGGTTACCACCTATACCACATGCTCAGCTGTGCTGTCCAGTGACTTGGAGGAAGGGGGTAAATCAAGACTCTCTCCACCTGCATGAGTCCTGAGGAGGCTGCTTTCCTCCCTCAGTGCACCGTGCTCTGCAATGGGGATGGCCTCACATGGTAATCAGGGGGTGCCTCATATGCCCAGTGCAGGCAGACAGGGTGACCCACAATCTTGCCCTCAAAGAGAGAACCTTGTGGGGCTGATTCTGAGTGGTGCTGAGCACCTGTGACTCCCATTGGCTTCCCTAGCACTGTTCATGAGTCAGGATTGCAGGATGGACTTTAGAGTCTAGATGGTGGTTTGTTGTTGGAATTTCTTGCCATTTTGAGACCCCAGCAAAATGCAACATGGCTGGTTTCGAGTATTAGGCTTTGGGTTTATTGGGCCTTTGGCAGAGCCATAAGTCCTAGTCCATAGTCTAGCCCAGCGGTTCTCAAAGTGTGGGCTGAGACCCCAAAGTGGGTTGCGACCCCATTTTAATGGGGTCGCCAGGGCTAGCTTAGACCTGTTAGGGCCCAGGGCTGAAGCCCAAGAGCCACCACCTGGGCCGAGGGCTTCAGCCCTGGATGTCAGGGCTCAAGTTACAGGCCCCCTGCCTGGGGCTGAAGCCCCACCCTGGCAGTGGGGTTCGGGCAGGCTCAGGTTTTAGTCCCCCCTTGTGGGGTCATGTGGTAATTTTTGTTGTCAGAAAGGGGTCACGGTGCAATGAAGTTTGAGAACCCCTGAGCCTGGCTGTCTTTTCAAAAGGTCTCCAGCTCACACTTTCTGAACACCCCTTAGCATTTTTAGATAGGCCTGTGAAACAAGCAAGTACCAAAGCAGAGTTTATTGCTCCTTGCCTGTGTGTTCTTCCATGTTGGCCTAGAGCTGGTGGCTGGCAGAAGTAAGCAATTAACAGCTCACTTGATCAGGAGCTTCTGCGTTATTGGCTTTATGCACAAAACAGCAGGACATGCTAGTAAATGGCTCTGCAGTTCATTAATCCTTTGCTCCAGCATCTGATAGAGATTTTTCTGCAAAGCATAAAGCACACTGGGTTATGTTAACAAGATGGGTAGATTATCCTTCCCCACCCCCCAACTCCACTGTACAGTTTGGGGCCGATGTGTCATCCAAGCTCCCTTAGAAGAAGATCTAAAGAGTGTGGTCATCATGTGAGAGGTGTTTTAGGTATGATTCATGGCTTTGCTATTTTGTGATGAAACTGTGATGTGCTATTCCTGCTGCTATACATGCTACAATACAATATTATATCAACTCTTCCTATAATACAATACTGCCTGGTCTCTGCTCAGGCCTGGAAATAGACCCCCTGCACACCACCTCCTCTGCATGTGACCAAAATTCTGACAAACCGTATGCATGAGGAAATGAGTAGTGATGTTAAACTGTATCAGTTCCCAATTCCCAGGAACCAGGTGGGCCTATACATCACATCCTATAGTTTAACAGACCCATAGGGAAAAGTATACCCCAGAACTGAGAGCTCCCCAAAGTTCTGTCGCTCAGCTGATCTTGACTGTTTTGACTCTGAATAAAGAGTGTGGCTCCTCAGGTAGGAGTTAGGACCAAAGCCATGTAGGGCTTTATAGAGCAATACCAATAGCTTGGATTGTGACAGGAAGGTAATAAAATAGGAAGGTATGATATATTCCATGCAGCTAATGCTGGTAAGTGAGTAGACTGCACCTGCTCTAGCTTCCAAGAAGTTTTCGGTAGTGGGCCCACATGGAGTGCATTGCAGAAATCCAGTCTGGGAGGAACAGAACTGTGGAAAGGTCTGAATCGCAGAGAAGTTTTCACCATCATTATACTAAACCCAGCAGGGAGGGAAAGAGCCCTTTGTTTGACAATTGATATTACCTGGGATCAACCACTGATTTGCAAGCACTGCCTGAACTGCAAGTGTTCTTGACAAAGGGTGGGGCAAATCCCTCAGTTGCTGCAACAAATACTAGCCCTGCCAAGTTCGGGCTGAGACACTGTCTCCAGCTGCTGTGACAAAGGGCTTGGTTACACTGGCACTTTATAGCGCTATAAAGCCCCCACGAGCGCTATAACCTCCTCCCCGTCCACACTGGCAAGGCACGTAGAGTGCTATAACTGCTGAGTTATAGCGCTCCTGGTAATCCACCTCCGCACGGGGAATAAGGGCTGTAGTGTAGCTGCTGTAGCGCTACAGCAAGAATGTGGACACCCACTGCGCTACAAGTGATCTCTGGAGATGCCTAGAGCCATTTAAGGCAATTGACGTCTCTTCCCTTTGTTTTGAACTCGGCTGGAGGAATGCAGAAGTACCTCTTTAGAGTTTCTCTCTTAACTCGGCAGATAAGCAATGCAAATGTTTAAGGAGGGAGCCTGTGTGAAAACAAAGCCTTCTGTGAACGCAGGCTCACTGACAGGCTTTCAGAAGAACGGAAAAATCACTATCTCTCTCCCTCCGCATACATACAACGCGTCCCCCCTCACCCCCCTCCTTTAAAAAGCACGTTGCACCCAGCTGAATGCTGGGATACATGCCCTAATGCGCTGCTCTTAATGCCGCATTAAGTGCCCCAAATGTGGCCATGCTATACCACTGGCGCATCTGAGTGTGGACATACAATAGTGCTATACATATTACTGTATAAGGGGACCGCTATAACCAATAGCGCTATAATCTTGTAAGTGTAACCATACCCAAAGTGATGCTCTGTGCCTGAGACATTCAGGAGGAGAACTATGGGAGAGGTGGGAGGCTTATTGTAAAACCATGAGCCTGAACTGCTTCTCTAGTGCTAAGCTGCCCAGCACTTAGCTCTCTGGAGTTAAGGTTGCCATCAGTTTTCATTTGAAAGCCCCTCTTTTTTTTTTTTTTCTTTTTTTTCCTTCTTAATTTTCTTTCTAGCCCTATAACTTGGGCTTGGGACATTGGTCTGGTCAGACGATTACCGTATTTACCCAGAAGGCAAGGTGTTGAGAAAATTCTTCAAACTGTATTTGAGTTACAAGGTTGTTTGTAGCAATGTCAGTCCCAGGATACACTGGTCTACAATTTTTTTAGAAGTCATCTGCTTCAGAGATAAAATGTGATATTTATTATGTATTTTTATGTGCTGAATTCAAATATGACAATTAAAACAACTGATTGGCTACTGTTTCTAAGATATTTAAGTTTTTACATTTTACGTCTATGTATATTGTATAGATAGTAGAGTTTTAATCATAAATTGTAAACCTAGGTCTTTTCATATGTTTATGGTTGCTTTACATGATAATATTTCACCTGTCCTGTTTATGTAACACTTTAAAAATCAGCAAAAGGGTTATATAAATAAAATGTATGATGAAACAAAAGGCAAAAAAACTATTATGTACGTAGTTTAGTCCTATTCAGTGTCTACTCGGCGCTTTTTGGCTTGTCTCTTGTATTCATTAAATGGAGCATCTCTTGTCACTGTCCAGCAATAGTCTGCAAGCATTGATGGGCTCCATTTGCCCCAATAGCGTTTCTCCATTGTTGCAATGTCCCGGTGAAATCGCTCGCCGTGCTCGTCGCTCACTGCTCCGCAGTTCGGTGGAAAAAAATCTAGATGAGAGTGCAAAAAATGTATCTTTAGTGACATGTTGCAACCAAGGCTTTTGTATGCCTTGAGGAGGTTTTCCACCAACAACCTGTAGTTGTCTGCCTTGTTGTTTCCGAGAAAATGTATTGCCACTGACTGGAAGGCTTTCCATGCCGTCTTTACCTTGCCATGCAGTGCATGGTCAAATGCATCATCTCGAAGAAGTTCACGAATCTGAGGACCAACAAAGACACCTTCCTTTATCTTAGCTTCACTTAACCTTGGAAATTTTCCACGGAGGTACTTGAAAGCTGCTTGTGTTTTGTCAATGGCCTTGACAAAGTTCTTCATCAGACCCAGCTTGATGTGTAAGGGTGCTAACAAAATCTTCCTTGATTCAACAAGTGGTGGATGATGAACACTTTTCCTCTCAGGCTCCAATGACTGTCGGAGTGGCCAATCTTTCTTGATGTAGTGGGAATCTCTTGCACGACTATCCCATTCACAGAGAAAACAGCAGTACTTTGTGCATCCAGTCTGCAGACCAAGCAAGAGAGCAACAACCTTCAAATCGCCACAAAGCTGCCACTGATGCTGGTCATAGTTTATGCACCTCAAAAGTTGTTTCAAGTTGTCATAGGTTTCCTTCATATAGACTGCATGACCAACTAGAATTGATGGCAAAACATTGCCATTATGCAGCAAAACAGCTTTAAGACTTGTTTTCGATGAATCAGTGAAGAGTCTCCACTCATCTGGATCGTTGAGGGCTGCCATCACAACGATGTTGAGGGCTGCCATCACACCATCGATGTTGTTGCAGGCTACAAGATCACCTTCCATGAAGAAGAATGGGACAAGATCCTTTTGACGGTCACGGAACATGGAAACCCTAACATCACCTGCCAGGAGATTCCACTGCTGTAGTCTGGAGCCCAACAGCTCTGCCTTACTCTTGGGTAGTTCCAAATCCCTGACAAGGTCATTCAGTTCAGCTTGTGTTATGAGGTGTGGTTCAGAGGAGGAGGATGGGAGAAAATGTGGGTCCTGTGACACTGATGGTTCAGGACCAGAAGTTTCATCCTCTTCCTCTTCCTCGTCTGACTCAAGTGAGAATGATGTTGGTGCATCAGGTACCGGCAGTCCTTCTCTCTGGGGTATTGGGCGTATAGCTGATGGAATGTTTGGATAATGCACAGTCCACTTTTTCTTCTTTGACACACCTTTCCCAACTGGAGGCACCATGCAGAAGTAACCATTGCTGGTATGATCTGTTGGCTCTCTCCAAATCATCGGCACTGCAAAAGGCATAGATTTCCTTTTCCTGTTCAACCACTGGCGAAGATTTGTTGCACAAGTGTTGCAGCATATGTGTGGGGCCCACCTCTTGTCCTGATCTCCAATTTTGCAGCCAAAATAAAGGTGATAGGCTTTCTTAACCATAGTGGTTATACTGCGCTTTTGTGATGCAAAAGTCACTTCACCACAAACATAGCAGAAGTTATCTGCACTGTTCACACAAGTACGAGGCATCTCTGCTCACTTTGGCTAAACAGAAATGTGTCCCTCTGCAAAATCAAACACTGACAAATGAGAGAGCACGACACTGTATGATTTCTAGAGCTGATATAGGGCAATTTGTTCAACAGAGTGATGTAAGCTTCGTTATGATTGCATCATCCATGACTTCTAGGAATAACATGATGCAATTCATATCACGTATAACGCAATACCAGCTTCAGATTGCATCATTCATTGTTTTGTCTAAAAAGCAAGTACTGTCCAAACCCAGTCACAGATTTATTCATAGACCCAGTCAAAGATGTATTTTAGTCAATTCTGGTTTAAATTGAGATCCCTTCCCTTTATAACTCACTTATCCTCCCCCATTCCCATGTCAAGGGTCGTATATACTGACCCAATAGCATATCTTGAAAACTAGAGCCAATCAACAATTTTAAGCATCATTTTCATTCTCAGTGACCCAGAATTAGTAAAGTTTGACTACATTTTATTTCAGAAGCATTTTGGCTGTAGAGCAGTGATTAGAGAGACAAGGTGAGTGAGAGGTTTAAGATTAGCAGACATGTTAGTCTGTGTCCGTAAATAAGACGATGGAGGCTTGTGGCACCTTAGAGTCTAACCAGTTTATTTCAGCATAAGCTTTCTTGGGCTATAGCCCATGAAAGCTTATGCTGAAATAAACTGGTTAATCTCTAAGGTGCTACAAAGTCTTCCTCATCTTATTTGAGGAAATATCTGTTATTGGACCAGCTTCTGTTAAGGGGAGAGGTATTATTGGACCACTTCACCTTGAATGGTCCCTTGAAATATGTGTTCACTACTTATGCTAAACTATCTGTTCCACCTTGTATTTAGCTGTCTGGCTATAGGGTGACCAGACAGCAAGTGTGAAAAATTGGGACGGGGATGGGGAGCAATAGGAGCCTATATAAGAAAAAGGTCCCAATTTTGGGACTATCCCTATAAAATCGGGACATCTGATCACTCTCTGTATTAGAGAGCTGAGTACAGCAGCAGCAGTCAGCTGTACTGATGCAGCTGCGCTGTGTTAAGATCTCTCATGCAGCCGCTCTATGCCAGTGGGAGAGAGCTCTCCCATGGACATAATTAAACCACCCCCAATGAGCGGGAAAAGCTCTCCCACTGACCTGGAGCTGTGCATGCTACTGCTTATGCTGGAGAAACATATGTCGCTGAGGGGTGTGTGTTTTTCCACATCCCTGAACGAAATAAGTTTTGCCAAGTTAGGCCATGTCTACACCACCACTTACGTTTCCCAGGACTGAGGAAGAGCTCTGTGTAGCTCAGAAGCTTTTTCTCTCTCTCACCAACAGAAGTTGATCCAATAAGTTATTACCTCACCCACCACCTCTCTCTGAGATCCAGGTCATTGAATAATCACCCTGATAGGGATGTTTGATTTTTATCTAATCTTCCTTTTGAGTCTCCTTAGCTCAAAACCAACCTGTCAATGCTTCCTCAAACATCGCCTGTTTATAATCACCTTGGAAGCTCCTTTAGATCTGGAGAAAACAGGCTGCAATGACAGGATTCAGAGTGGTGGCCGTGTTAATCTGTATCTGTAAAAAAGAACGAGAAGTACTTGTGGCATCTTAGAGGCTAATCAGTTTATTTGGGCATAAGCTTTCGTGGGCTAAAACTCATTTCATCAGATGTATAGAGTGGAATAGCTCACCTTAATTAATTAACCTCTTAGAGTTGGTATGGCAACCCCCATCTTTTCATTATCTAATCTATCTACTGTATGTTTCACTCTATACATCTGATGAAGTGGGTTTTAGCCCACGAAAGCTTATGCCCAGATAAGTTTGTCTGGCTGTAATGAATCAGTCATTAATGAAATTGGTTGTGGCTAGTTTGCTGCCAAGGATTTCAGGGAGTCTACTCCGTAGAAATGACGATGGGAGGTTTCTTGCTGCTGATCTCCGTGGCAGCAGAATCAGGCACTGCTTGTTTGACAGCATGTTGTCCTCTCTTGAGTGGTGGTGAATTAGAAAGAACATGAGGATCTTTCTGTATCTGATTTAGCTCAAGTGGCAGAGGGCTGTGGGTTGTTTCTGGAGTAGTCTGTGGTAGCAGTGGGCCCCCCAGAGTTAAAGATGCCTCATTATAAGACTGATTTTGAGCCGCCTTGTTGTTCAAAAAATCCAAACCAACCCAAACCCTTGATCTTTGAAGCCTGGATTCACTTCTGTGCAGATGCAAAGTCTGGCACAGGGAACAGGGGTGGAGGGGATGACGACAGCCTGTGACTCCCCTTCTCTGAGCTGGCTGGGGGATCAGTCAGCCCCCAATGCAACACCGAGCAGCCGTATCCCAGCTACCTACCTGTGGGCCTTATGGGAGCCCAGGACTAGTTGTGACATAGGGACGATCCCAGTCATGCTGCTTCCTGATCCATCTAAGCACCTACTCAACTACATGTGATCTGGGCTAGTCTAACATTGTGTCCAAGTTACCTGCAGGGGCAGCGAGTTGTTAGGCCCACGGTGCTTAAGCGCCAACAAATTCTGAGCCTTGCATAACTCCTGCAGAGGCTGCAGAATGACTCTGAAGTGGAGCCAGGATTGGAATGGACCAGTCACTAGTCCTCAGTCCTATGCTCAGGCCCCTTCCCAGGCCGTGTCTCATGCTGTCCGTTAGCAGAGCTGGCTCAGCCCCAGGCAACAGGCTCGGAGGAAACGGACACCAGCCTTCACCGCACACTGGGAGTCCAGCTGGAACCACTCTCCCAAGAGCGACTCAGTCTGGGCTCCCCAAGAAGTCCGACTCTGTGTCCCTCAAGTCCCAAATGCCAACACAGGGAGGCTGTAGGGTAACTGCTCATCTAGTTTCCTCTTCTGAGTGACATACAGAGTAAACGGCGAACATCAGAAATATCTACCTCCCGAACTTTCCTTTTAATGATCCAGGGGGTTAGTGCTATTAAAAATAAGTATCGTTATAAAATTTAAAATATTTTAATGTGAACTGTCCCTTTAAGTTCTGTCTTGTGGGTCTGTCTAGACATTGTAGGAGCTGCTTTGAAAGCCAGTTTTATTGTACCCAATAGCCTGCTGCAGCCCAGTAGGAGCTATTTTGGTGTCCCAAGTGGGTGTGTTTGGATGATTTAAGCAACAAGGGCGGATGAAGCCGGCCTAAGTCAGTCAGACAGTGAGGCACCCAGCTACTCAGTCAGGATGGCTCAGAAAGTGGAATCTTGTGAGGCTGCGGGGATGAGAGATGTGGCTATTGGCAGCCATAGCAAAGAGGAGGCGAAGAGCCCATCGGAGCACTGTCTGTGTTCATCACCATTGGTACTTCCAGTGCTTTGATGACTTCTCCCGCCTCCGGCCTTTGTAACCTTCCCTTCACCTCCCTTATGTCACTTTTCCCTGCTTGGGGAGCTGCTGTTCACCTGAAGTTCTCCAACATCCTCTAGGACTGGTCTTAGTCTGCAAATCCTTCTTGTAGAAGCCAAAGGTCCCCATCCTTTTCCCATTGAAGCTGATAGCAAAACTCCAGTGCCTCATTTTCTCAACTACCATGCTGTCGTTCCCTACCAAGAACCAAATTACTTTGGCACTGCAGGATCTAGCCTCCCTAGGTAGAGTTTCATTTAGACCGGATGGGCTGTTGTCGAAGTCTAATAGGATTTGCTTGTTTAGTGTAATGCAAAATAAAATCAGATCTCACCCCAGCTGCTGCTGAATGTGCAGCCAGGCTGGCATTGCATAGCATACAACCATGTTTGGAATGATGCATTTTGAAGTATTCAAGGTATTCTAATCACTTCTGTGTATTACAGTATATTTCAGAAGTTCCAAATTGGGACCCCTTTGTGCTAGTCACTGCAAACATGGAGCAAGAGACACGCCCTGCACACTGAGAGTAAATAGAATCACACAGTCAACTGCAAGGACCCTATAGCAAGCTAAAGCACAGATTATGAAACTGGTAGAAGTACTAATTGCACATGCTAACAACGCGACATCTTGTGATGTACTTAGGCAACTTGACTATTTCATTTTTTTAAAAAACAATCCTATTTTGAGCACCAATGAAGACTAACGCCCTGAAAAGTTCACTGGAGCTGAAATAGCGGAGCACTTAAACCCTGAAAAGTCAGCTTTTGTGATGGTGATGCATGTGGCACCTTCAATCGGGGCAGCGGGGAATTACTCTTATTTGTTTAAATGAATAAAAATGGCATGTGGGCTTTAATTGAATAGCTGCCATTGAATTTCTGCCATGAAATACCGTTAGTGTTGGGGAGCACAAGGAGAGGCCAAAAGTGGGAAATCTGATCTGTTTAATGCCTAATTTTAGCTACATGTGCACCATTTAATATAGAAGCAGCTGGTGTTGTATAAATCGGTTGTCCTGTCAAGCAGTCCAAGTGCATTGCTGAATCAAACATGTTCATTTAAACCCAAAGCAATGCTTTCTTTTTAACGTACATTTGACTGAATGTAAATCAGAGCAATAGATTCATAATGGCACTTGTAGCATATGCAATGCTCAGAGTGCTAGAATTTAATGCCATTTAATTAGAAAACAGACATGATAGATTTATTTTCTTGCCCAATGATTAAATTGCATGTTAGCATATGCCTGTGTCTGTTTACAAGTGGTGAAAAACTTTTCTGGTCATACTCCCTTCTGCCTTGTGAAAAGGTTTCTAAAGTAGAAATCGGAACCCACGCACTTTCGCTCAGGAAATTACTTTTGACAATGCAAATCACTGCAAAAGTTTTCAAATGACAGCCACTCATGATCTGAGACTGAGCTTCTGGTAGTCTCTCAAGTTATTGGATGTCCTGCTAATTACTTACAGATAACTCTAGGCAGTTAACTCAGAGTGTGCATTGATTTCTGGATTTTCATCAGCTGACTCTCTAGTTTCCTAGGGAGAAAAGTACTAAAAATACAGATGGGTTTGAACTTTCTATCTGCTAGCGTGATTATTGAGAGAGCTCATCTACTAAGCTCTTTTGACATGGTCTATAAACAAAATAAGCCATACAAAAGTACATCAGGAAAAGGAAAGGTATCTCAATCCAATGTTGAGCGTAACCCTCCATTCCATTGTAAATATGAAATAGGTGAATTTGTCTGTTTCGACCATACTGAAAAAGAAGCATTTAAGAAGTGGGGTCTAAATTTTAATTTAAAAACAAATCAGCAGGATTGATTCCAACTCGAGTCTCTGAGTCTAAGAAATAAAATGCCCACCATGTCATCCTGTGTCAGCAACAAGTGCCTGTCCCTTGATGTCTAACACCAAGAGAATGGCTTGGTTTGATAACTGTCCCTCCTTAGGCATGATGGAACCTAACAATCCACTGAGCATAATGGCTCAATCCAGCAATTTCCCTTGACGTTGGGGGAGTTACGTGCCAAACGAGAATGGCACCTTTACTCCAGGAAAAACCTCTGTAAATCTTATTCAGAGAAGTGACCTGCATGGACTGATGTTTAGTGTACGAGTCAGGTGTCTTATCCATTAAAACCTGGCATTCTGTAATGCGAGGTCATGAACTGTAGCAATAAATTAGATTTCTGGCCATTCCTACTATGTGACAGAGAAGATTGTGAGCTGTAACGATGGCCAAACCTAAACCTTTAAAATGGGGAAAATAATTGTTGGGACTAAAAAGATCAGCTATTCTAAAGCTCTCAGAATAATTCTTTTGGGTTTTAGGCCCAAATTCTCAAAGGGATTTAGGCACCAGATCCTCAAAGGTGTTCTGGTGCCTAACAACATGGGTTTCAATGGGAGTTAGGCACTTAGAGGAGCTGGGCATCAGTGCCTTAAAAAAGAGTGCTGAGACCTTGATTAACATTTTTTTATGATTTTGTTTTGTCATAGTCCTAGGAGCCTCTGTCCTGGCCCAGGAACTGCATTATGCTAGGCACTATACAGAATAAAAAAGTAGCACCTGCCCCAAGGAGCTCACAGTTCTAAGATGAGACACGCCAGGTGGCTACAGACAGGGGAGCAGAAGGAAAGAGTGAGACATTGTTGGTGAGCAAGATTGGTGATGATCTCAGGACAGCAACAGGTTGACAGTAGTCATGGTTTTTGTGGGCATCATGGCAAAAGAGGGTGATAAAGGAGGATAACAAGGAGCTTCTCGGGTGTTATGCGGAGCTATTCCAAAGCGTGAGGGGCAGCATGGGCAGTTTTACAGACTTAAGCCTCACAACTACTCCCTATGTAAGGTAGGTATCGTTATCTCCATTTCACAGAAAGAGAAGTTACATGATATTATTTGGGTACTGGTAGTGGAGCGGGGGTCCTTTAATAACATAAATGACCTCCTCCAGTGCATGTCAGTGGACTCCCAGGTCCTGTAGTTCTCACAAAACAATCTTCGTGTTTGCTTTAGAGAGGTGATGAGTTAACTAGTTTAAAATCAAAACTGCACTTTTTAATTAAAACATCTTTACAGGCTCTTTTTCAATGGGCCGAGTTCATGTCTAGTGCAACTCCTGCAGCCAGTGGAGTTATATGAGACATGAACTGGCCTCTGCAGCTTTGGAAACACCAGCCAGGGAATTTATGTAAGAGCCAGGGCAATTCAGAGGTCACATTTTAGCGAGCAGAGGGCTTTCATCTCGTTCCAATTAATACAACAGAAACTTGGGGAAAGAAGAGAAGATGTATGTGAGGGCTATAAAGTTCAGTGTTTCCTAGTTCGTAATAAAATAAATAGAGGAAATCCTGAAAATCAGGCATAATTCACTGTGGCTTTAGCTTCTATGTCAAGGGTGGGAAAAGAGGAGCCTACGTTTTGGCTGTAAAATGAAGAGGGCACCTTTCACAGGGCCAGCCCTGCCCTTAGCTACCCAACACCCTGGGGCTTCTACGGACAAGAGTTTGTCCTCAAATGATTTTTCTTTAATTTTGAGGTGGGGGGGACCCAGTTGAGAGCCCACAGAGGTTAATGGGAGTCTGCCTATTGATTTCAATAGGCTTTGAAGCAGGCAATCACATTTACTGCAGTGGGGGTGGGGGAGAGCAGTGAGTACTCAAAACACCCCTGGCACCATGGGGCTCTGCTGAGCTGCAATTCGACTCCTAGTCTTGGCTGCTTCCCCATGCACTCAGGGAGCCGCTTCCCAGTTCCTGGTGCTGAGGCGGGAGCCTCTTCCTCCTGCTGCCCCGGAATACAAAAGTGCCTTTGGCCCTCAAAAATCTTGATCTGCTCATTAGCCTCTTGAAAAAGCAGGCTGTAGAGCATGGCTCCCTCCCCGGCACCCAACTGAGCAGTAACAAAGGACAAAACCATCCTCATTCAGAAGCCGTCTGCCACCTGTCTTGATCACTCGTCCTGCACAGGCATTTAGATGCTTGGACGTGGTTAGGTATCCAACTCACATGATAGGTGCCTTTTTACCTTTTTGAGATCTGAGCAGAAATTCAAGTGTTGCTCGCCTCTCCGAACCACCAGCTGAATTTTGGGCTCCTACTACCAGCAGCTTGAATTAGCGCAGAGACTTGCAATGGCAAGATTCCTCCAGACCCACCAACTTCTCCCTCAGGATTAGGTGCCTGCTTGGGACAGTCAGACTAACTTCCTAATGTTCAGATCCCTGCTTGTGAGGGATGACATGGCAGGAATGTCGGCTGTGTGGGAATAAACTGAAGCACTTTATTCTTTGGGCTCTGTGAAAATCCACAGAGCAACACCGTTGACTGGAAGGAAACAGGTCTCCGATGTGGGCTGGTGAGAGAGTGCAGAGGCCAAATAGAATTGCTTATAATTTACAGCCTTAGTCCTTTCAGAGTGCTGGAAAGATGCCAGCTCAGGTTAACGTTAAGCACACGTCACCTTAAATCTAAGTAGGAGGAAGAGAGATAAGAGAGCAGTGAGGCAAAGGCTTATTAAGCCGGGCACTTTATCTGGAATGCTAAGAATTTCTATCTTGGTATTTATTTAGTATTTAAAGAAAATGTGAGCTGCTCCTCCTCCCTTAACACTGAAGAATGTAATAGATAGCTGGGATTTGTTGGAGCCAGCTGGACAGTTTACTGACTTGGGCTATCTCCGATCAATCTTCTTAACACTGCCAGTGACAGAATAACCATGTGAAGTTGCAATACCCTATAGCATAATAATCTTAGATGAGAAGCATCAAGAATTCCGGTAGGGATATATACTTTTCCCTTATTAAATAGTTTGCTCAAATGACTGTTGTATTTGATCAGTAGCTGGAGCAATCTCACTTTTGTGATTGCTTGCCCAGTGCTACTCATCAAGTTACCTTGATTCTAATAATAATACTACTAATAAAAATGCTCCAAAAGACAATTAGTCTGGAACAATTTATATATGGAAGGCAGGGCCGACTACAGGCACCAGTGCTCCAAGCACGTGTCTGGGGCAGCAAACTGCCGGGGAGTGGCCTGACGTTCACTGTCAGGGTAGCAGTCGGGCTGCCGTCTGCGGCTGCCACGGATTTGGCGGCATTTCTGCGGCAGGGATGACGAGGCCGCAGGCCCCATCGACCTCCCACAGAGATGCTGCCGAATCTACGGGACACCGGACCAGCCACAGGCTTGCTGCTGAACTTCCGCGCTTGGGGCGGCAAAAATCGTAGAGCCGCCACTGCTGAATGGGGCTCTGTACAAGAGCAATGATGTCTGTATCTCTGTCTGTCACGTGTCCAAAGCTGCCTCTGCCCGCTGTCAATAACCATTTGCACTCTTCATCCGCGGAGTCTTGACAGAGGTGGATACGTAAAAATATCCCCTTTAACAGCTGGGGAAATGGAGACAGAGGTTTAAGTGAGTTGCCCTGGGTTATCAAGTGAGTCTGGGATAGCGCTGGGCAGGGAACCCAGTCTCCTTCTCCCTGTCCCTTGCTATAACACTAGCCTACACGGCTTCCCTGTGGTACAGCACCAAGGAATTACTGTAGCTATGACGAGGAGTTCTGGAGGAGCTCCCAGAGCTCTGTGGCATTGCACAGTGCCATGTGGACACAGCTGACTGATAAACCTGAATAACAATCCTCTTCCTAAGCAACCTCCTGTCTTTGACAGCATATTGGGCCAAACGCAGCTTTGGTATAAAAGTGCAATTCCATTTACTTCTGTAGAGCCATTTACACCGGTGCTGAATTTTGCCCAACTCTACTGATGTCACTGGCATTTCATTGTCTTCCACCAAGGTTGAATTTGGCCCGCAGAACATAATTCAGTTCTCTGCAGTTAGAAGATTATCGGTCCCTCGGATGGACATTTAAGATGATTTCATTGAACTGCTACTGTTAATAGTGTGGAATCATCTATGAAAGTCCATGGAAGATCAGTAGCCTTTGGGCTACAAACATCAGTAGTTTTGGCCCAGATTCTTATCTCAGTTATGCTGGTGTAAATCCAGAGTGTGTCTAATGACATTACAGTGGGCCATATTCACCTCTTGGTTACACTGGCACAACTTCATTGATGTCAATAGGATCACAGGGTGCCTTGGAGGAGAACTTGGTCCTGTACACTTAAATCATGAATGAATGGGAGTAGCTCTTAGACATCCCACTAGGTAATAAAATACGGCCTTGATAGGCTGATGCCTTAAATCAATCTCCTGAAAGTAACTTACCAGAGGTGTGTGTTCATACAACCCCTATGGAATTCCAAGAACGGCCCTTAAGTTTGTGCCTTATCCAATTAATCCTCCTTCAGAGTATTGCAATAAGTCCTTTATTTCATGAGGCCTCGAGGCCCTAGCTTATTGAATGATCTAACAGCCATGTTTTCTGGCAGCAAATCAAGTATTTTGCTGCTTTGTATGCTCTAAGGCTATGTTTCAGTTCAGACCCTTCAACATATCTAATATATTTCCTGTTGTAATTTAAACTAATGTTAATCCAAGATGTACAGAATGACCTGTTGCTAATTTAAGAAGTGTTGAATATGGTTGGATATGTGCCAGTCCAGAGTAACATGCTTATTATGCTACCTACGGGGACTGTGAACTTCTATGCCCTCAAGTCCACTTCTAGCCAATCGAGGTATGTTGCAATATAAGGTCTGCAAAATATGTGGAAACAAAATGTCAGTCTTTCCCCTAAATCTGGAATCTGAGACAAAGGAAGTCGGTTTCTGATGGCATAGTAAATCCCTAACCTGCTATGCAGTAGACCCAGTTTCTAATTCCTATCTGCCATGCACTCAGGGGAGTACCAACTATCTAGTTGTCCCTAGCTAAAGGAAGAGAGGCCATGTGTAGCTAAAATGGGGATATCTTCAGTGTTCTTTCAGGAACAATGATTATTCTGAAAGGAGGGGAATCTGGAGGAATAGGGACTGTGATCAAAAATACCTGAGCATTTAGAAAAGAGGAGGCGTACAGTAGGAGGCCAAAATACCTTCAGTGACCCCTTCAGGAATTTATCACATTTGTCTCTTCCAATAGGAATCCCCTGAGAGATGGTGATGGGGAGTTGAGACTTGAAAAAATTTAATGCAAGATTGTTGTGGTTATTTCTCACCATGTCAAAATCTGTAGGAACCATGTTATTTTCTCGGCAGGTTCGGACATGCCTGGTGAGCAGTGTAATGTGGTGCAGAATATTTGTGTCAAGGGACACACTGTATGATGCACCTCAGAAGAACAAGGGTGAATCAGATGTGTTTTTTTTCTTGGTTACCCAGTGTCAAAATCCTTGTATTGCTCCCAAATGGACCGTATGCCCTCAGCAACAACTGCCTGTCTGTTCGGGGAGGCCCAGTAGCTCATTCGGAGCGAGTTAAATTCTGCCTTGTTGGTGTTCATAGCTTCAGCTGTTGAAGTTCTGTGGCTGCTGGTTGCTGAGATGAAAATGACCTAAGTCTGGCCTTGGTAGATGAGATAAATCAGTTACTTTTTCCTGGCTCTTCCTCTTTTCTATTTATTACTTTCCACTTCAGTATCTCCTTCCAGCCAAAGATCTCAGAGCACTTGACATAATCCCCATGATGTAGGTGCTGTTATTCCTGCTTTCCTGACCAAGAAACAGGCGCACACAAAGATTAAGGCCCAGGTTGTCCTGAGCCCTTGTACAAGGATCTTTCCCTCTCCTGCCCCTTTGCACCTTCATGCAAGGGCCAGGGACAATTGGTTCCCATGCTGAGGATAGTGAACAAGAGACTGCTCCATCTCTCTACCTTGGCTTGCACATCACTCCAAAGGAGGGACAGAGGTAAAGCCCTATCCTCTGTCTCCTTCCCTTGTCTGGAGAGTGGGCCCAGCACAGGCAGGGTAGCTTGCCCCCATCCTAAAGAAGTCTTGGGTTCCCTACTGGGGACCAAGCAAGAACATGCAAGGTCAAGATCTTCTGCGTTCCTGTGCAGTAGATACCAGCACAAGGTCTGTGCAGTTATGAGGGTATAAGGTGTCTGGGTAAGCCCCAGATTCCTGATATGCTGATGTGAGTGTCCTCATTTTATTATATATAAATATTGGGTTTTCTCCCCTCCTCCCCCATCCAAAAAAAAAAAAAAGTACTGTGGTTCCATGTTCTCCAGGACTTCTGAGTTGCTCCTAAAGTGGAGAAAAATCACCTGCAAAGGTGGCCAGAGAGGCTTATGTTCTAATTTCTTCAAATGAGAAATAAGAGTATGACTCAGGCTGAAGGCTTGAGCATAACTGCATCTATGGGCTAGACTATGGGGAGAGGGGCAGGGTTGACCTAAGTTACTCAACTACACGGGGGCAGAGTGGGGTTTGACCTAGGATACACAACTTCAGCTATGCCAATAGAAGTCGACTTACCTGACTGTCCCCATGGTGGCGAGTCGACCATGGTCACTTCCCCACCGACTCCGCTTATTCCTCTTGTCGAGATGGAGTTCCGGCATCAATGGGGAGTGTGTTCAGGGATCAATTTTATCACGTCTAGATGACTGCTCCCCTCAGAACCCCCAACCCCCCCAATCCCCGCTCCTTGTCCCCTGTCTGCCTCAACCCCTAACCATCCCCCACCCCCGGGACACCACCCTCTAATCTCCCCTGTCTCCTGACTGCCCCAAGCCCTATCCACCCTTGCTCCCTGACAGACCCCTGGGACTTCCACGCCCCATCCAACACCCCCCATTCCCTGACCAACCCCCTCCCCCAACAAGAACTTCCACCTGATCCAGCTGCCCACTGCTGCCTGTCAACTGACTGCCCCTTGGTACCCGTGCCCCTTATCCAACCCGTCCCAGCCCCTTCACCTTGCTGCTCAGAGCAGCTGTGCAGAGCCAGACACGCTGCCCCACTGGAGCGCACAGTTCTGCCCCGCAGAGCACTGCCCACGCGGCGTGCTGAAGCTCCAGGGGAGTAGGAAGGCAGGTGAGGGGTTGGGGGTAGCCTCCTTGGCCAGGAGTTCAGGGGCCAGGCAGAAGGGGCCCGTGGGCCATAGTTTGCCCACCCCTGCTGTAGTGTATATAATAGCTGGTTAATAGATAAAGTGTCAGTAGATGGCGCTCAAGAATACGCAGCATAGACCCCGTATTTTGTAGCTCTGTTAAAATTCCTTGCACTCTGCAAAGGGCTGCTTTGGGCAGCTCCTTACATCAGCCTTTATAAGCACCACTGCAATTCTACTGATGCTCCCCAAATGAGGCTTGGGGGGGGTGGGGAACCAGGTGGCACACAGGGCGTGTGCTGACTCCCTGCTCAGGAGTGAATTTTTACCTCACGTAGGATGTGAAAAAAATAGCAGCACCGAAATACTTCTCCTGTCGGTAATCTTTACTGGCTTGTTTGGTCTGGTCTGTTGCCTCCTTGTAACCAGTATTTTCCATTGGCACGGGAGGCGTAAGGGGTTTCAGCTGCAGTGTTTTGTTCTTTTTTCTTTCTTGTGCGCTTGTTTCTGTAGATTCTCTCCCTAGATGAGAATCTAATTCAAGGCTTTTTTCAGTCTGCCACTGTGCTGTTTCAGATGCCATACTATGGCTGTCCCGCTGTTACGGGAAGGCAAGAGCCTGCAGCCAAGCTTCTCCCACAATACCAGTGTCTCTCGCAGCCCGTTGATTATGCAGTTTTGGAACAAGTGATGTTGTCTGGTCTGAAACGGAATGTGGATGCTGTTTGATGTGATGCAACCATTTAGCAGGGCTGGTAATCAAAGATCCCAATGCATCAAACAGGATTATGAGAGCATAGCATTCTGTCATGTTACTGATGTGCCAATCTCTATAGGGCACATATAATCCTATGTCAGTGCTCCTGGAACAGTCATTGGAACAACAAAGACTACTGGAGGAGGGAAGAAAGTAAGTAAATCAGTCCGTTTCGGTGGTTTTTCTAGTGGAAAAACCATGCAGTCCTGTTTCAGTTTCTGGATGAATTCAAAATCGTATTTACAAATACCTGGAACTGCCTTTTAAAGGGCTGATCCTGTGAGTTACTGAGCACCCTCAGAGATTTCAGTAGGACTATAATGTGGCAGGATGGGGCCCTAATTACTGGTACGTGACTGGCTAAATGCTCTGAGTTTCACTGCTAAAGTTTGCATACTTCTCAAAAACACAAATAGGATTTGTCAAGCTCCTCTTACAATTTCTAGTTTCTCTGATGTAACCTTGATTCCCTTTTAACTAACTCTTTGCAGAAATCATTAGAGAATCTTTTTATCTATCCTCAATCTATGCAGCTGAATAATCTAAAATTTAACTTCCATCATATGGTAGAATAAATGGCCCTATTTAGTTTTCATATGGAATGCACATATTTTTGTTTGTTTCACAACATAGATTCATTAGCCCAACAAAAACCTTTCCTTTCTATGAGCTCTCCTGCCAAGAAAAATGTTACCAGACTGAATTCGTCCCTGATTTGCTGCTTGACTCATAATACAGCAAGCAATTGCTCCATTATATATGTGTTAATGTTGTTGTTTTTAAAAGTACATATATATATAGAACAGAGTCTCCCATCTCTGAGAGGTTCTGAAGGAGTAGTGTCTCTTCCTACCCTTCATCTAAGCAAACTGCTTTCATATGTGCAATATCAGGCATATGTGAAGATCTGTTGCATCTCAGATTAATGACAGTAGGTCTTGTATTGGGCATTTCACTCTGTGCTTAGGAGAAGAAGGTCTGATGGTAAAGGAAGGAGCAAGACCGCTAAAAGCATGAGACTGTCTCCTCTGGATGTAATACTGTATGTGTTCTAACTAGCTTCAGACTCAAGTCAGAAAACACACTTCGCCTCGTTCCAGCCATGGCTTCTGTTTTTAGCTCTCGCAGCCCCTCTGAATGTTCAGAATACCATCTGAACAGCTGCGTGCTCTATAGTGGTGGGTATGAAACACCTCTGTTTTCCAAGATCACTGACTCCAACACCCATGGGTGAGGAAAGTTAAAAACAAAATTGCTGGGCATGTCCAAAAATATTCTACCCTCTTTCTCTCTTTGGGTTAAGGAGGCTTGTTTTGGTTTTTTTTCAGTTTAATAAAATCCCACCCACCAACTCAATAAATAAGAAGAGAATGTCTGTGGTACAATGAGCTCTCCCTTTAGGGATGGCGAGTGTGCTCAGGGCAGAGGGTGAATGTCAGAATAACTTTTGAATGACAGTACAAATGATTTTTATACAGAGTGTAATGTGGAAAGTGGGTGAATGAGGCTGTTTCAAAACAACAGATGGATCTTCATGTTCAGGTCAGTACCCTTGTGAGTTACAATTTTCCTACTGGGGCTGAAGTGAAACTGGACATCGTGAACAGACAATGGGCCCTGAGTCATCGCAGCTGAATTTCAATTCTCAGGAAATGCTCTTTCATCCCCCTTTTTTGGGGCGTGGGGAGGTCAGGTAAAGCAGGGGACGAGGCAAGGGAGAAAGAAATCTGTGTCTTCCTCAATACTGGGGTGCAAAAAATGTATCTGAACATCCAGGTACAAAAGTACCCAAATCTGGATGGCATTTGGCTAACGACCTGCTACAAGAGAGCTGCATAAACTCCTCCAAGAGCAGGCCCACCTAGCCACGTGTGTAACTTGCTCTTTACTTGTAGACGTGGAATATGTTTTGTAGATACTGTGTGGGAAGTACTGCCTAGGCTGCGGCAGCAACCAGCTGCTTCTGGGTCAGCATCATTCCCTTCCTCTCCTCTCCTCTCCACTCAAGTCTTCCATTTCTCTTTTTCCCCTAAAGATCAGTTTAGGGTACCCTGCTTATTTGGCAGGCAGTAGCTATCTATTGTTTTAGGCCAATGCACTTGCTGTCTTTCGAATGCACTAATGGCTCCATCCCAGAAAAGCATCCTAATTCAGAAAAGCCCTTAAGCACGTGCATATATCGGTCAACAGGGCTTTCCTGCTCTCTGCCTATCACAGGAAGGATAATTTTCTCGCCATAGCTTAGGACTGGGAGTCAAAAGATCCTGGGTTCTCTTTCTAGGCCTGTTGCTGACTTCCTGTGAGTCTCTGTCAGTTAATCTCCCTCTGCCTCAGTCTCTCTTTGTAGAATGAGAATAATACTTAGCCCATTCACAAGGCTGTTCTGTGACCGTCTTTTTAAAGCGCTTTGAGGTTCCTGGATAGCAAGCACTCTGTGGATGCAGATGCTTGTTATTTTCACTGAATTCATGAGGGCATTTGATTGGATTTTGAGGGAAGCATTATGGAAAGTAGCAAGACCATATGGCGCTGCAGATGAAGTCGTTGCTGTTATAAAAACTATGTACAAAGAATCCTGCAGTGTCATAAGAATTGGTGAAAAATTAAGGTACTGGTTTGAGTTAGTTTGGTATAAGACAAGGGGCATGGAATCACCATTGCTTTTCAACATATTCTTAAACTGGACATTAAAAATGTTAGGTGAATTGGAGGGTGTAACACTGAATGGTCTAGAGTTACATTCCTTAGTTTATGCAGATGACACTGTAGAACAGCAGACATTTTTGAATTAACAGTGATGCTCTTCACTGCCTTGGAAAATTGGTTTAGTTGACTTGGACTTGCAATAAACTGTCAAGAGTAAAAGTGGTTGCATCTTGAAAAAAGGACAATAGATAAAACGTTGAAATGCAGTAGTGGTGAAGTGCTTGAACCAGTAGAATCCTATGCATACCAAGGCAGCTTCATCCATCCAATAGTTCTACCAAGGACGAGATGAAAAGGGGTATATTGTAGCTCATAGAATATCAGGATTGGAAGGGACCTCAGGAGATCATCTAGTCCTACCCCCTGCTCAAAGCAGGACCAATCCCCAATTAAATCAGCCAACAGATTTTTGCCCCATATCCCTAAATAACCCCCTCAAAGATTGAGCTCACAACTCTGGGTTTAGCAGGCTAATGCTCAAACCACTGAGCTTAGCCTCATGGACATGAATACTGTAATAATTTGTTTTTGGTTTTTTTTTCTGATGGCCACTGTGTAGCAGCAGAGATGTAGAAATCTATTTAAAGGTTCTCACCATTCTCTTCAGAAAACACTGATTTACCCAATAAGCATAAATCACTTATAAAAACAGGAATTGGCTTTTGTAGGTTGTTACATAGAAAGCTATGTAACAGTTTTGCTGTTTCTTCATTTTAGTCTACTCTTCTAAAAGCCAGTACATAGTAATAAGCCAAATCTTAATACGCAATATATTTACATTTTACAGGTCAGTTTACCAATGAAGGAGTCACAGACACATTAAAATTAGAGACCTTTCAAAAGAGAATCAATTCCCACATACATGAGCTGAGCCAGAGGGGAACTGTGGGACACACTAATAAGAATACGCCTGCTGAATTGAATGCCAGTGTGAGTGCCACATTGTGGCTGTGAGGCGAGAGCCATATTTTGGAAAGGGGTTGGACTGGCTGCAAAAGCTGCTTTGGAAGATGCAGGAGGTCAGGAATTCTGGGAGAGTACACATGGTGATGGTATCTGCTATGCCCTTAAACTGCGAGGCCCAGTCTGCTTTGGTGTGCTCCTTATCCCTCGCTGGTTCAGCTGTCCTAGCAGTGGAAAGGCAGGGACAATGGTTCCATCCTGGCTCCATATCGCCTGTTGAGGTGCTACTGGCCAGTCACTTGGGGTTCCAGGAGTGAGAATTGTGCTTGGCCCCTGAGAAGAGGCACAAGGTGGGCTGGAAGGTTACACCCAAATGGGGCTCAATGCAATCTAGCCCAAAATGGACACGAGAAGTGCTTCCGCCCACACCTGCAATGTATTTTTGTGTGGAACTGCTTGTTTGCAGCTCCCTGTCCAACATTGTGACAACAGCAGATGGCAGCAGAACTCCATCCTAGTCTGTATTAATATTGCTGAGAAGACAAAGGTTGGAGAAATGATTCAGTGAAATGTTACCCAGGATTTAAACCGTAAAACATAAGGATTGGGAGGGCTACACACTGATGTATCGTGGCTTAGTAGCAAAGAGGAATGGAGCAGGAATAACTGTAGCAGAAACCTTGCAGGAGAAAGTAGTGGACATCCAAAGGAAGAGAAACTGGCTGAGGAAAGTTAGAATAGCATTGAGCAGAGACCACATATTTAATATTCTATATGGCTATGCGCGACAAGCTGGCTGTACTCTAGAGAAGAAGGAGGAATTCCAGATAGCATGGGACCAAGTGACAAGTGTAATATAACAATCTGAGTGCTTGATTATTGGAGCAGATCTCAATGGACATATGGCAGAACACAGTGGGGACTACAGCGATGGTCATGGAGGATGAGGCTTTGGAGCCAGAAATGAAGCTGTTGTGGCTATCTTAGTTAGCCAGGGCTTGACTAATACATACTTCATAAAGAGGGAGGAGCACTTAATTACCTACCAGAGTAGTGTCAGGGTCCCAGGCTGACAAGATGAGAGCTAAAAAACATGAGAGAGTCTAAAGTGATTCTGGGAGACCAGATTGCAGAGCAACAGATGAGGGTTTGTAATGGATTTCGGAGTGAAAAGGCTAGTGAGGGGGACAAAAGACGAGCTGTGGAACAAAGCATAAAATTTTGGAGCCTAAGATTTAAGGATGAGATTCTGTGGAGGTTGGGCAATGATCAAATCAACCACGATGACACCAATGGAAATATCCAAACATATTACAGAAAGTGCAAAAGCTGTCTCTGGCCAAACAAAAGGAGGAAAAATTCATGGCAAGAAGAAGTGATCATGTTCCACCCATGTGCAGAAGGCAATAAAGGAAGGAAAGGTTTACGCAATGGCAGAAAGTAAGAAGAGTGGAAAATGATGAGGAATACAAGCTGGCAAAGCAAAAGGCAAAAAGCCGCTGCAGAATTCAAGGGTCAAGTACTTTTAAAACCTATATGCAGGACTGCTTACAAAGGAAGGAATGAGGAATACACGATTAGCAAGGATCAGGCTATAAAGTATGTCAAAGACAAAAATGGAAGAGTACTGGTGGAAGACAGCAAAATCATTGAGACGGCAGCAGTTTTTTGAGAAACTGCTCAATAAAGAGAATGTGAGGAAACTGAGGGACATGTGCCCAGGCAACAACCTCACAGGGCCCATCACCGCAGTGGAGACCCAGACAGAGTGACTAAAGATGAAGAAACATGCAAAGGCAGTGGGACAGGATGGTGTAACAATGAAGTCATTTGAAGTGTTAGGTCATGAATAAATATGGAGATATACCTATCTCATAGAACTGGAAAGACCTTGAAAGGTCATTGAGTCCAGTCTCCTGCCTACCCTAGCAGGACCAAGTACTGTCCCCTGACAGATTTTTTTGCCCCGGATCCCTAAATGGTCCCCTCAAGGATTAAACTCATAACCCTGGGTTTAGCAGGCCAATGCTCAAACCACTGAGCTATCTCTCAACCCCTATGAAGAAGTGGTGATGATGATGATGAACTTTTCATTTAATCTTCTGAACAGCTAAAATGCCAGTGTGCAGGAAGAGCACATTGGTGTCTCCAAGCATAACGGGGGTGTGCAAGAATTTAATAATTACTGCTCCATCAAATTAACTAGTCACACAATGAAATGGTTGGAAAGAGTTACTGAGAAAAGACTTTGAAGAACTTGAACATCAAGTAATCAACTACCAACATGCCAGGAATGTCAGCAATGGATGCAGCATCTGCAGCCCGAATATTGCAGGGGAAGTACAGGGAGAAATGCAACAAGTTGCATTTCATGTGTGTGGACTTAGAGAAGGCATGTGACAGAGTTTCTAGAGAATTAATATGATGGTGCCTGAGGTTATACAGTCTTCTGGAGACCTATTCAGACTATCATGGACAAGTACAAGGGCAGCACAACAGCTGTGAGAAGCAGTTGCAGCTTCAGTGAGAGGTAGGCCTTCATCAAGGATCAGTCTTAAGCCCACTTCTGTTTGCTTGTAATGTACACGTTAACACAAGATTAAAGGTGAGACTCCATGGAGCATGCCTGTTGCTGATAACATTGTGTTATGCCCTGAAGATGCATATAAACTGGAAAAGGATCTAGAGCAGGGGTGGGCAAATTACAGCCTGCGGACCACCTCCAGCCCATGGGACCATCCTGCTTGGCCCTTGAGCTACCACTGGCCCATCCCCCACCACCACCAGCGCTCTGGCTTACTGTTCCTGGGAAGCAGCATGGCTGGCTCTGGTGGGGCCAGAGCTCCTGTTGCTCTGAGCAGCAAGGTAAGGGGCTGGGGGTGCGAGCTCCAGTGGGCTGCATGACCTCCAGACATGCTGCTCTGAGCAGCATGGTAAGGGGGCCAGGGCTGGGAGGCTGGATAGGGGACAGGGAGTAGGTGGAGATCTGGGGAGACAGTTAGGGTGGTCGGGGACAAGGAGCAGGGAGGGGGCTTAGAAGAGGGTGGGTTTCCAAAGGGATGGTTAGGGGCAGGGGGTCTCTAGAGGGGGCAGTCAGGGGACAAGGAGCATGGGAGGGTTTGCTGGTTGGTGGTTTTAAGTGGGGGCAGATTGGGCAGGAAGTGGGTGGGCGTTGGATAGGGGGCGGGGGCCTGGCTGTTTGGGGTGGCACAGCCTTCCCTACCTGGCCCTCCATACAATTTTGGAACGCTGATGTGGCCCTCAGGCCAAAAAGTTTGCCCACCCTGCTCTAGAATGATGGACGGTGGCATTAGAAGAAAATGGTTTTACAAATCAGCAACCAAAGATGAAATACGTGAGATGCTTTGTTGAAAGGGATAATGAGAAGCCAATAAAACTAGATGGTTAGGAGAGAGTCTGTGCAACAATTCAGACACCTCGGTGCAGTGTTGAGCCAGGATGGGAGTGTGGACGCAGATGTTAGGAGCCACATGAAAAGACTTGATGCAAATAGTGATGGGAATTCTGTGATGATAACCTGCCAAGTAAACGAAAGAACAAAGTGCATAAGACCATGATTAGGCCAGTCTTGCCGTATGGCTTGAAATGCTGGCCAGCGAGGAGAACGTCATCAGCTTCCCACTGCTGAAATGACAATGCTTGGATGGACACTGGGTAAGAGGAGAACTGATGGGCTTTGCAATCTTTTTAGCACATGTGCAACATGCCTCGGGTGGCACATGACCAGGATTCATCAATGAATTTGGTCTGCTGGTTGGATCATTAGCTTCCCCAGCTTGGGCCGGGTACTGACAGGGAGTGCGATGTGAACGCTGGTCCATGCCCCCTGCTATGCAGTGAAACTGTACAAGTCACGATGTCCTCATCATGGAAAAAGCTGATGGAGTATTGACTGAGGGTTGGATTATGTGAGATGACAAGATGTGAGACATTTTGGTCAGAAAGTGCAAGAACTAGTAGTCACAGGACAAAGGCCATGAGGAACACCAAGAAGAAGGAAGTCTGAGACACTGAAGGAAGACAGGAAGGTTGTAGTCTGTAGGCAATAACTGCACTGAGACCTAGCTGGAAGATAACCCTTGTCCAGGCCTTCTGCACAGGAGGAGACCATCACCACTTGGGCTCTGAACTATGGGTGTGGGTTTTTTAAATAAGTGATTCCATTTTTTCCTCCCTTTCTTTCTGTTTCCAGGGGTTCAGCCTCTGCACTCCATCTATGGTGCTCTCCCGTGTTCTCCTATCACTAATTAATAAAATGTTGAAAACTGGCAAGCTGGAAGAAACCTTAAAAAAAAAAAATCCCCACAAACTAGGACATTATCTGTTGCAGAAGCAGTGATTTTTTAAAAAAATTATTTGCATAGTACTTTCCATTTTCATGTGGCCCATGTAATACAGCAGGCACAATTCATCACAGTTCACTTGGGTGTACACAGTTTACAGGTGTGTGCCCAATATGTCTGCAGGGCTCTGTGGCTGAATTCTTTGCATACTATTCCTTAGCAAGAAAGGCGAAGTAAAGATGAGGAAGTGCCCAGCCTTGCTTGATCACCTGACAGGGCTAGACTGCACCTGGCTCATATGTAGATGCACAGTAGGAGTGGTCAGCAGGTCCCTTCTTGCCCTTAGGAGCACTAAGGGTGGCAGCACGGGTCCCTTCTTTCCCCACACTTAGAGCGGTGGGGATGGCATCGGGGGAGGCGCAGTACTTACCCTAGCAGCCATGATATGTGTCTGTGGGTGGGCAGGCCATAGCCGGGACCGCTTCACTCTTCTGCAACCAGACACACACACACACAGGCCCCTACTGGAGCGGTGTTGAGGGAATCCCAGAGTAGTAGGTCTTGTGGTTAATCTTTCAGGGCTATAGTTTCAGGGTCTCAGCAGACTCAGGCAGACGTCACTATGTCCGCTATGCTCCTGTCACATTTTTCTGCTTTTTCTTTTTAATCCTAAAGGATAGAAACCTACTCTTTTCTTTTTAACGGACAGCTCTGAATCTGTAATCATGTGACTCCAGAAGCTGAGGCCCTAGGCAAAGTTACCTTTGCCTTAATCTAGTCCTGTCATGATTCCATGTGAGAGCAGGCTGCAAAAATGGGCCCACAACAAGTTGAATAGTGTGTGCAATAAAGAACCTTTCTACTTGCTTATTTAAAAAAAAAAAATTTGATTCTCATTCTCCAGTTCCAAATTTTGTTAGTTCTATCTAGAAGTGAAATCTTTACAACCTATTATTTTATGGTGTATTCTCATTGCCTGCTGTGAAACAGAGTACTCTTCAATTATTTGTATTGCTCCAGGCTTACCGTATCGGTTAGCTAGAATAACAGTTCATCTCAAGAAAGGTCTCTGAGGGGCACAGTGTAACAGACATTAATTGATGTGAGCTCAAGATATAAGAACACCTGGGAGAAAGGGAGTAGGCAAAGAGCACAAATAGTTATGACAAAACCCCTGCCTTTTAGTGAGTCTTTGGTTCTGACAGCTCAAGTCAAATAGGTTTGTTATGCTTCTCACATCTTTTATCCCCAGGTATTTGATACAATTGCCCTTGATCATTTATTTTTCTTCTGTATACTTCAGATGTAGTAAAGTACAAGTGAGAGTTTACGTGGCCTAGGAGGCCACAGAAGATGAGAACTATATTTCAAAACAAAAACACCCAAAAAACCCCCTCAGCTTGTGAAAATGAAGGAAACTGATGTGTCAAAGCAATTTGTGAAATACATTGTCTTCCATGCCTGATTGCTATAGCAAATCTACTTGTTTTAAACTTTAACCCTTTCATGGTAACAGCTATGATCCAAAAAGTTATTATGTATTGCTTACATTTTTTATTATTTTGATTGTATTAAAAAGTGCTGTTTGAGTGAAGACTTCCACTTGTGGTCTGGGCACCTTGATAGCAGTAACTAATATTAGCAATCCACTTTTTATTCCATCCAGGTACTTAAGTATTTCTCCCTCATCATTCCCATACCGACATCTAACTTCAATATCACGAGCAATAAAATAATCAGGACCAATGTCTACAAATCTCTGTCCCTAATGATTAGACTATGAGCATTATATGTATGTGTAAGCAAAAGTAACCTTGATTTCCATACAAGTTTAATGCAGACAAGTAGTACAGCTAATTAGACAAGTGATCAACTTGAGTACCAGCATGATGGAATGAACAATACAGGAACTGGCAACTTTAATGTTCCTTCTCTCTATTTAATATTGGATCACAATCATAAAAAGTCAGCAGAGCTGTGTGAAGTATGCGTACTTAAAACAAAGCAGCAAATGTCAGTGAGTCACTAGTCGGTTTCTCATTATACTGCTCTCACAATTGCGCAATGCAGCCCACGCATTGCAGTTGATACTACTGGGTAAAATAATAGAACTTCTTTTCACTTGTTGTAATCCAAAAATATTTCAGTTTCATAAAGTGCATGTTTAAAATTTCAAACCTAATCTAATTTTTGTGTCTAACCTTCCAGAGATTATTTATTTGAATACAAATGTTTGCTAGACCTTAAGGAGAATCTTGTGTGGGTGACACTAATAGATACCGTGGTTATTTTAGGAATATATCTCTTTCCTGTCAACCACTGCTAAGGTAGAGTTCTATTGTAATAAGATTTGATCTGATAACGTGTTTTCACTGCAAGGAACTTGTATGCAAATCTGTAGCCCGGGCCGTCCCTAGGGAGGTGTAGGTGTGACATTCTATAACCCCCATATTCCTCATTTTCAAATAGTCGTGATCTTGCGTATAAAGCATGCCTTGTAAGGTATCAGGGGAAAGGTTATGACCATGGTTTGTGGGGTGGGGCACAGACAGCTTCCATTATTGGTAAAGGGGGGTGCAGTGGAAAAAGTTTGGCGACCACGGAGGTGGACCATGAACTTGCTGAATGGAATGCAGTAGAGACAAAATGTTTTTTTTAAAAAAGTCTACAATCATGTTCAAAACTTAAAATACATATTTACCAAGTCTCTCTGAATCCCTGCTCCTGTAAGTGTTTGCATGCTCTGATTATCTTAACATCCTTCATGTCACTAAATAATTAAAGAACTGGCAAATGGCTGTGATTAGGAAGGGCAAGTGTTTTGACATGCTGCAGAGATTCATAGCTCGATGAGGATAATTGCTGTCTTTGAGATGTTTACTGAGAGGTTTTAGGGAGCATTCCTGAAACAGCAATGCTACGTCTTGTATAAATTCCCATCTACTGTATCAACAACTCTTGAAAATGCTGCTAATCCTTAGAAAGATACTGGCATTTTCCATCCAGATGGCCAACCAAATAAATGGTTAAGAGGACACACGTATGCTGTGTCCATCTGCAATGTTCAGAGGGCTGAGGTTCATTAAACAAAATTACTGAAGCACTTACAAGCCTGGGATACTGTAAATAATTCCCTAATACAGCAGCTAGTGTTTGCTGTATTAGCTCTCCAGAATGCATTGTACTACCATGACTTTCCATTTCTAAGAGCAGGTTGTTATTGTTGGAACGAGGTGGGTTTGGAAATGTGGTACCTAAACTTGCTGTTTCTGCTTTACATCTCCCTGGCCTCTCTAATCTAGGTAGAGCTTAATAAGTAGAGTTGGAATTCAACAGCTAGACCTAAGAGCGGTGACCCTCCCCTTGCCAGAAGGTACTGAAGATCATTTTTTGACCTAATGGGGATCAACCCTGGCATAATTCCAATACAGAGCCTTGACAGACCCTGAAGAAATTAAACATGTTGGAGGGATAGCAAGAAAGGGGAATTAAAAGCAGACGTGAGAGATGGAAAAGGAGATAAGCGATGAAAAGAGGGCGGGGGGAGGGGGACTTGTTTAACCATGTTAATGCTGAGTTCTCCTCTGTCTACCCGTAGCAGAATAGCTTACAGGGTAGAGGATAAATAGAAGTCCTAAGAGAGCAACTTTTTGGAGGCTGCTTATTAACCAACCAAACCTGTACGTGTGTGTTACTTTGTGAGGGGCAGGTGGCTCAAGGGGGCTGTTAAGGCTGTGGACAAAAACGAGTCCTCACTCTGAGTTTTGTATGCAACAAATCAGAGCTGGTTTATTTTTTGGCAATTGCAAAAAGGAAGAAAACCGTCGGACAGAGAGTGCCTCTGCCCTTAGTAAATCTCCAAAGTACAAACAATATAAGCAAGTATTTATACCTTTTGTTACATAAAGCTGTGTCCTGTTTATGCATTTTTCTTTCTGATATCTTACGTGTTTTCAACATTTCCTGCTACAATTACATTCCATTGTTATCTCAAGGCAAGGTTAAAAACCGCTTTGCTTTGCAATTTCCCATACGCTTACCCCGGTCCTACCTTCACAGATCTTGTGTTATTAGGGTTACAGTTAGCCTGACATTTGTTCTGTCTTTAACAGAACTAAGATGGCTGCACTTAAATTCCTTTCTTTCACTTCCACGAGGTGCTCTGGAGCATCTTGCTCATAGGGTGCTAGTTCAAATTCAGTCCAGCACAGCAATAACCAAAGTTGTTCTAATCAGTGGCTGTATATAATAATAATATATGGAGATATGCCACTCTCATAGAACTGGAAACATCTTGAAAGGTCACTGAGTCTAGTCCCCGGCCTTCACTAGCAGGACCAGGTACTGTCCCTTGACAGATTTTTTTCCCCAGATCCCTAAATGGCTCCCTCAAGGATTGAGCTCACAATCCTGGGTTTAGCAGGCCAATGCTCAAACCACTGAGCTATGCCTCCTCCTTTGTGGGCTATCCTGATAAATACGATCTCTGTCCCAGAGGTTGTTTGCAGTGTTTTTGAAAATAAACACCTTTTGTTTAGTTTCTCAGAAAGAAAATAGTTTGTTTCAAAATACCCTGAGAACATAACTCTGTCAGAGAGGGAAGGATCAGACTGGAATAAATGAGGTTGGTGTATTATGTCAAAAAGGGCAGGCACCCAGTATATTTTGATCTTAACTTCTCCATTTATGGATTGAATCGTTTGCCTAAGGGAAAATATTTACAAAGCTTGACTAAATACAGAAGCAAAAATGAAAAGGACAGTTAGCCATCGTTTATTTGCCCCTTCCTTGATAAATGGGTGTTGGTGTTGTGTTCCTGTTCCCATCTGGATAATGCTATGGGCATTCCAGCAAATGAGCCAATTTCACTATGGATTTCAGTAAGATTATTTTTGAACCTGTCCTAGCATGATGCATCAAACTGATTTTCTCTCTGGCACCATGTGTGTCCACTTACACTTTCATGCTCATCCTGTTTAAAATGGTGTAGGAGGAAAGGATAAAAAAGCCCCCCCCCCTTTTTTTTCTTTTAATGTGGCTTTCTTGGCATCATTGCACAAATAATTAACATGAAAGGCAGGGTTTTCTCTCATGATCCTCAATAATGAATTTGAGCTGGGATTAAAAAGGTATAAAGAACCCATCACATAAATGCTTTCTGGTCAGCCTGGGAGTCACAGTATTGTGATCCCAGAAAGAGACACTTCATACAGATGGGGGATGGTGAGACATAGCTAAAGAAGGAGTTGGGCCTGGTGATTAGAGCTGGACTGCTGTAGGGTACCGGTGGAAGTCTAGTAGCTCACTTCAACAGAAGGATCCAGGGAGGTATCGTTGTCCAGTTCTTCAATTCTTGGGATCTGTGGTCTGAGGAGAGCTTCAGGCAGTAGGATCTCACTAAATGCTGACTCCTCCAAGGTGAGGAGCATCCTTGGCCTTCAGAGTTGAGGGCACCTTGCTGGCTTCTAGAATCCAAAACCAGATGGCGGACGCAGCTGAGCAGTGTTTGGCTAGAGGAGGGAGCAGGGTACAGCCATCTTTCCCAATCCTGGGACTAGTCTGGTTCCCAGCCCAAAGACCACTGTAACTTATGCCTGGCTGCCCATGGGCCAAAGGAGCTATTCAAGCAGCTGGTGTGTAGATATGCCTTGATTACACCATCAGAGCCAAGGGCTAGAAGGGAAATGGTTAGAACCAGTGTAGAAGCTCTGTGTCAGCCAGAGATTCACTTTCCAGGGGTGAATCCCCAGGTAGCTTGTTAAACTGGCTTCCCAGCTGCTCTGCAGCACTGGAACTGGGGCCAGAATCTCTCTCCAAGGGTGAAAAACTGACCTCATTGAAGTCAATGGGAGTTTTGCCATTGACTGGCTTCATCCTATTTCACCCTAGAGTCACCTAATAATCCACCTAGAGGGAAGGCTGAGAGAGGGGAAAAAAGAGGTCGTTGTGAGAGGGGGTGACCGTTGTGAAGGCTCTGTCCAGTGGAAGCAGACTGGGAAGAAGAGTCATGTTGGTTGTGCTGGAGGAGGAAGATCAAGGAGTCATTTAATCCTCTTTCACCCCAGCCCATCTCTTTTGATGACCATACAGCTCAGCTTCTGGAGCAGATGCAGCACTGGAGATGGATTTTGTCAGAGATCCAGCATGAAACGTCTAGTGAGCATCACTTTGCAAGTGCATAACCAATGCTTTAATTTATTCTTGTCCCTACCGCCAATGCAATGGCTAATCATACTAAATGCATGTGCTGTAACAGTGCCCACTGCACTGCACTACTTGGAAATTAACGCATATTTGTTGAAAAACTGGGGATAAATTCATTTTGCTCACAAGATTATATTTACCCAGCAAAATGAGCTGGAGGCTTCTGTGTAAATTGATATCAGTCAGTTGGCCCTCTAATAACAACAGCACATAGTGGATGAAAGTGGAAATTCTGCAGTACTTATGTGATGGGTGTGCTGTTAATGTATGATTCTGTACATTGCAAGGGGCAATGAATGCCGCATCTTGGAAGCAATAAAGGGTCACGAAAGCAGATTCCAGGATTTGCCATGAATGTTGTCATTCCTCTGCATCAGAATAATTCCTAGATCCTCCCTGGGGTGAAGTACTCATATCATAGTAGAGGCTCCTTGTAAGTAATCTTCCCTCATGCAAAGAAAAAGGTTCCAGCCCTTAAGATTGTAAGGGCTATGCTGTGTACATTTTAGCCTTGTTTAAAGAGTGAAATAATAATCGTAGAGGGTTTTTTTCTGACTTGACTTTTTGAGAATCAAGTTTTCAACACAGCATCTAAACACTTGCCCACAACATTTAGCGGCTTGTCTGTTTGCTCAGGAAAAATCAGCAGTTCTGCAAGAGCAAATTTGGGTTTGACTTGTGCAGACAGATGCCGTCCCTCTGTTACCCCACAATCTTACAGGATCCTACCTGAAAATTTTGGCTCTAACTCGCTGTGGTGACTTCTAGTTCTATCTGTATTTCTGCATTGTGCTGAATTGTTCATCTAAAAGTTTACAGAAATGAATGTTTTTCACTGATTCTGCAGGTATTCATCAAAATCCAGTGGGGATAGAATGGCTCTCCAGTTTCAGCATGTGGTACTTTGAGAAGAAAAGGGTGACCAGACAGCAAGTGTGAAAAATCGGGATGGGGGTGGGGAGTAATAGTGTTCTATATAAGAAAAAGCCTCAAATATTGGGACTGTCCCTATAAAATTGGGACATCTGGTCACCCTAGAGAAGAATCATGGGTGACTTAGTTCACGCTGCAAAACTACCGTGCATTAGAACATGTGTTAGCTGACACAAGGTTAAACTTCTGAGCTAGGATTTTTGAAGAAAGAGCGCAAATCACACTTACATTCATTTGAGAGCTGAACCCTAAATCCTTTACACTCATCTGAAAATTCCAGCGTTAGTGTAGATGGGGTGTGTCCTGTTTAAAGGCATGTCTGGTCGTAATCCAACCGAGGGTGGACCCTAGTGCTTATCATGACCGCCCTTTGATACCGTTAAACACTACAGGCCCTGTCTACACCAAGTACCGAGTTGTGCCTAATATCCTGTTAGTTAACATTTTCTAAACACTAATCTCTCTGTAGACAAGCCCAGTGGGAAAGGATAAGACATTTGACTGTAGGGACTAGGACTGGGGCGCTATTTGGAAAGCTTTTCTTTAGACATGCAAAGAAACTGAGAAGTTTATCTTTGCTGCAACTTCCAAGTACTGGGGCTTTCCTGCTGAAGGCTCTAAGGGTATGTCTACACTGCAGCAGGGAGAGAGCCTCCCAGCCTAGACAGACAGACTTGTGCTAGTGGGGCTTGAGCTAGCATGCTAAAAATAGTGGCATGGACTTTATGACTCGGGCTCTAAGCCAAGGGGTTGGGTGTACTCTTGAGCCCGAGGTACAGCATCCATCCATGCTACTATTTTTAGTGCACTGTCATGAATCTGTTTATCCAGGCTGGGAGGCTCCCACCCAGCCCCAGGGTAGACATACTCTAAGGGGTCCCAGATTGCAGAATGCTCTGTCTACCACATGAGTTTTTTTGGCTTCCATAGGAATTTATCTGCTTTCTTAACAGACATTGGTTCACTACAATTCAAGTGGCTTTAGACTTGTGTTTGGGAATTTCACTCAGACCGTTGTGGGGGTGAATCACTGAACTCTAAGAGGAGGGAGTGAAAGAGGATATCTTTAGCCTACCCCACTCGCTCAGTAGTCTTGGTGTAGAAGAGTATAGACTAAGAACTCCTCCTCCATGCTGGGGATGTGGTCAGAAGTTCTTCCTGATCATGAGTGGGAACAGAATTTAAGGGGTTCAAGGTAATTGGCTCATCCGGGATTTCTCAGGTATTAAATCACTAGGGAGATTTTATGACTCTTACATTTATGAAATTAGGAAACAGTTTGTAAGCAGACCATTCCTCTGGTGGCACCACCTTAGAGGGGGCTGGGCAGCAGGAAGGATTAAACCAAATTCTGTTAATGGCTGTGATTTATTGCCTTATCTGATTTTCTTCATTAATGGTTTCCGTGTGAACAAGAGAAACCGTTGTATGTGAACATGAAGGTGTTGAACACCTGGAACTCCCATTGGCATGAATGGGATCAGTTGAGGGTACTCAGCACCTCTCAAGACTGAGGATGTCAATTAACATAAGGAACCACTGCAAACGTATCTGTCCCAGCTCTCTGTGGATGCTATCTTGCCTACAGCGGAAGAGTCAAAGATGGCACACTTGGGCAAGCGGCATCACTTCTGCTCTGGCACATTGTTTCTAAGCAGCTGTCCTCTGGAGACTTGTTTGAAACACCCTCTGACTCTGACTTCCTCGCAGCTGCTCTCCTTGGTCTAAGGATGTCTGAATTATCGTGGCACGATGATCCTGCTGGTAAATGATTCTGATGTGTTAAGATGAATGAGCTCTCCTCTGACGAGTGACAGTGTGTCACTGAAATACCCTGTGAGTGAAGGCTCAGAAAGAGTCTTGCTTTTAGCAGCATTAAAGCAGCATGTGGAAACCACATAGTTAGTGGTGTTTTTGTTTTTGTTTTTTAGAAACAAAACTTAGAAATATGATTTCAAACCCCAGAGCTTGGTTAATGAAGTTATTAGCGTTTGAGGCTAATATCTGCTGTTAATCATCCCTCTTTAATCCTTCCTTATGTAACAGGAATAGCTATCTAACACTAATGCCGAGACTCTGAATCATGAATGTAAATGTTTGTTGCTCCGTTAATAATCATTGGAAAGATCAGTCTCCAGGTCTCTGCTAGCAGGGGATATTAGATTAGCCCCACTTCGCATTTTTCTTGTTAATAAAGGTACTGAGTTATACAACAAAAGGTCTGTAGCTAAGGGGCTTATCTACTTCGGAAATTGTACTCATGTTTTGACAACTGTGAACCAACATATAGGTTAGGTTAATTCTAGTGTCGACAAGACCCAGATATCTGTTCCTAGTTGCGTATATCCCTAGGGGAACCCTAGGGTATGTGTACACTATGGGAATTAGTGTAGACCCTCCATTGAGCCAGTTATTGTAGCTCAGGGAAGTGGATTACTTACAGCATAGGAAAATCCCTTCTGTCAGTGCAAGAATTCTAGCCACGTATATGCTGGGGGTTAGATTGGTTTAACTATGGCACTTGGTGGCAACTGAGCTAGGGTGATCTAAATTTTAAATGTAGACCAGAGTATACACTTAAACATGACTAGGAATAAAATGTGGTTTTGTCCCTGCTTACAATCAGTGGTCGACTTTCAGTGTGTTGCAGTGTCTCAGGGTCATATTAAATTCATCTCTTCCTTGCCACTCATTTAGTTGCAATGGTGAAAAGTTCATTCTTCCATTTTTGCCAGCTAGGAGGACAGACACATCCTTACGGTCAGGACTTGGCCACAACGCCTGCTTTTATCACTTCCACCTCAAACCCCTAGATGCAGCCCTCTGCCTGTGGCTGATCAAGAGGGCCTTGCAGAGGCTTCAGCAAGTTCAGAGTGTTCCAACATCTCTGTTAGATCAGAGTGACTAGAAGCACGGGCATTGGAATGGAGGGATTGGGCGGGGGGGCAGGAGGCTATGGCCCTGTCACTTTTAAAGGTGGGAGGGCTGTGTTCTCCCACTTTGTACAGCCGTAAGGGCAAGCAATGGGAGGTGGGGATGGAGAGGAGTGAGCAGGAGGAGGGCTTTGCGGGGGAGAGACAGCGCGGGAGCGGGAGTTCGGGGGGAAGGAGCAGTGTGGGAGGGTGTGGCCACAGTCTGGGTGCTGGTGGTGCCCCACTTTTAGGGACTTTCTGCCGCTCCTGACTAGAAGACATTATGTAGGTTGTTCGTGCTCTGTGCTAAGTCCCCATTTGATTCTGGATTCATATCAAGGTCCTGATCCTAATCTATAGAGGTAGGGCCCAACTCTCAAAGTGGCTGCTTCTCCCTCTATGCTGCATAGTAACAGTTGCAGTCAATGGTGATGTTAAGCTGCTGGTCTCTGTGAAGGTCTCAGAGACGGGGTTTATGGGAGGCTTGCTACTTGCTGTGGATCAGGATGAACCTAAATCTTGCAACTTTTAGTGCACCTTGTAAGATCATCTCTTTCTTCGAACCTTCCCTCAGTAATCATGGTGGAAGAAAAATGGCCTGTTAATCCATTCTCCTGGTAGACCACAAAGTAATCACTCTGATCATTTCAGCATAAAATAAAACAGTGTATGGGCCTTCATGGACAGGCATTATGCTACTCAGGTGCTACCATGAGAGGTGCATTAAATATCCACAGACCAGATGGTCCTCAAACAACTTTCCTGTTTAGAAGCACGTAACACCATTTGACTAGCAAGCCAAGTTGAAACGGGGAGATCTTGGTGCAGGTGAAACCAAAAGCTTTGCCAGATGATCCGTTGCACCATTAAGCCCAGCTAGATTCAAGGTAAATGTCATTTTTTACTTTAGCCGTCTAATCAAATCTCTCCCGGTGTTGACATTTTCATGGTACGATTGAGCAGAAAGCTAATTTATTTATTCTCCTTTCAAGAGATTTCTAATGCTTATGTAAAACAAGCTTTCTCAGAGTAGCATATACAAACAAAGATCTCGCCTCTTTGAAGAACAGCACTGTTCTTCAGTACTGCAGTCACAAGGGAACAAAGTAGCCTTGTGATTTAATATCAAGGAGGATATGACCTTATCACCACTGTTTTACTAGGCCTGACACAGAACGGGAATCCAGTTATGTGTAAATAACTGAAAAGCATGACCCAGGATAATGATCTTTCCATAGATACCAAATATCAGGATTCCATGGATACTCTATAAATTGCTGCTGGGCTTCCTAGCTGGCTTTTGTAAAACATTAATTTCCTTTTTCAAAAGCATAAAGATCTCTTAACGCTTTGGTTTTAAGGAAGTGGGGTGGCCACCCTCCCTGTTCTGTGAACAACGTTTTTGGCCTGTCTGCTGCTATTGGTTTCTAAATTACTCTGGGTAACAGCCATTTGGCACTGAGAATGATTTCCTAATATGAATAATTAAGCAAATGCTTTCTAAGCAGAATGTTGCCTTGACTTTCTCCATTGCAATAACTGGTTTGTGCCTATTGAGTCTGCAAAACATGCAAATAAAATACCTGCCATTTTAGTTTGGTGTGGAATTTGTTTCATGTGCAAATGAATTGATAATATCCTAGCTGGAGCTGGGTGCTGTGTTGGCTATCACACCCAGCCCTGTCTGCACATCAACCCTGACCTGAAAGGCCCTGCTTTCTGGGCCTTGGCTAATCAGTGACAGCTGGGATACCAAGCTGCATAGTGGTAGTTTTATGGTGTGGACTAATAGCCACTAGGGATTGTGGTGATTCCATCAAATTCCTTGTCGCTTGTGTCCACATTACAATTTGAGCCCAAGTCTCCAAAGTTGAGAGACAAAACTCTCTTCATGCAGTGACAAAGGCAAGAATGTAAAAATAAATTTAGTTTAAACAAAAATAAGGTTTAAATTCTCTCCCCCAGCCTTCTCAAAACCTAATGAAGAAGAAATCTGGTTATTTCATATATAAACCCTACTGTATTGCCATCAAAGCTTGAACATTGGCCAAGTTCTGCTCCCAGATACATGCCCAATTCCTGCTGACTTCAATAAAGCACAAACTGTACATAGTAGAGAGAGCAAATGGAAGCATGTGGTTAGATTATTTTAGTGTTGCCTGATTGCAAACACAGCTGTTTAAATGGCTTCGTAATATAGTTGTGTATTTTCACTATATGTTGTAGCACTGTATACATGAGTGGCACTGGGTGGGATCTGTATTGTTTGAGTAGAAATTCTTAACAAAATGATCCCCTAAGAAGAGTTTTTGGGGCACCCTAGTAACAGGCAGAAAGCAATTGCTAGTCTTTAGTGACCAGCTGATGTAGCATGTAGTATTGTCCATGTGAATCCAACAGAATAGCGATTACCTGCTTGGGAAAAACAGCTGAGTACATGCCACACTGCTGTTACTGAGTCTTTTGGTCAAACAAAATATTCTTCCTCAGCTCATAAAAGAAACAGATCTCTTGTAGAAGAAGCAAGAACTTTATAGTCCTGAAATAACCTAAGAGCAGCTGGAGTAAATTGATGTAACTCCATTGAGGGTTACCTACCGGGAGAGTGGGGTAAGCATACATAGCCTCAGTGTGGGGAGGGGGGTGGCAGAGTCGGCCCCATACTGGTCAGAGCTGTATTTTACTTTCACCCCTGCTCGCTGACCAACGTTTGTGCAATCAGCCTGGATTCTGACCCTCCCCGGCCCCCGCCCCATCCCCCCATACCGCTGTCTCTCAGCATGACAATGGAATTTTGACAACAGAGAAAGTTAAGAAAACAGCTGTGTGCTGATCAGAAGCAGTGGCTGAAAACAGAACTTGGAAATTCTGATCACTCAATAATTGCCATGTTCTGTTAATTGTCTCTGAGGCATCTGGCAACGGACACTGTTGAAAGGCAGGATACTGGGCTAGGTGGCCCATAGATCTGATCCAGTATGGCCGTTCTTATGTTCTTCTCACTACCCCATGCTTGTGTGTGCACCCAGATGCCAGATGGGATTCCGACCCCACTACCCCAGGGTTTAGGCTTCAGTCATTACCCTGTTGGCCTTCCCGTTCTCCCCGCCATTATTTTTAGTTAGTCACAGTCAGGTTGCAGGTTTCTGTGAATTTTTGTTTGTTGCCTGTGACCTGTCTGTGACTTTTACTAAAAATAACTGTGACAAAATCTTAATCTTAATTGTGCAGTCTGATTCCAGCTGCAAGCAGCTGCATGGCAGAAGGAGCTGAGGTTTGCTAAATATGAGAAATATGTATCCTCCTACTTAAGGGAGAGAGTCCTGTAGAAAAAACACATTGGATACCCTTAGGCCCTTCAGCGCTAATGCACCCTCGGGCCCTAGATAGGACCAATCACTATGATAAACATATTGTTCAGATATCTATGCAAGTCAGGGCCAGATTTCTGCCTTTCATGAAGTTTCTGGAGGCTCAAGATTTTCCCTGATTGCAGCGAGAATTTCAGTGAATAATAAGCTTCTGTTTAAACCCCTCTGAGCAGTTTAAATTATTTTAAGGATGCTGGACTGTGTTAAAATATTTTTTCTGTGGATATCTGAATGTGAAAAGTGGACAACAGGTTCATCTACATTCTCAGTAGTGGGGGGAAAGGGGAATAGATATGACTATTTTACAATCTTTAATCCTCTTTTCTGGGATGGAAGAGTGTGAGTATTTTATCCCCCAAAACCACATCTCTGGGCTTTAAAAGTGGAAGTCTGCATTTTTTCATTAAGTTACAATGATTTTTCACTCTTAAAACTTTCTAAAGCTATGACAAAGGCTGACAAGTCTGTGGTTAACCTTTTTAATTTGTAAGTCATTTGTATTTGAATTCTCGTCAGCTTGGTTAATTAGAAGTAAATGTTGTCCAGGATTATTGGCACACAGCTGATTAGTTGGTTCCCTTAGAGGTAAAAAGTCTTGCTAAAATGTCAAGGGTCTTCCCTTGGGAAGCTGCAAATCTTATTGAAAATAGAACAAAGACAACCTGTGTGATTTCAAGTAAATAGGTTGATGTGCTAAAGTTTTCTACTTTATATCAATGACGCTAGTAAGGAGCAAACCCAGAACAACTTAATCCTGTATGTATTTTCACACTGCTTGATTGAAACTAACCTTCTCTATGTCTGTTACGTCACTCCAGTCTTTGAACGGTAGGTACCAACCAATTACTCTTCTGCTTTTATACAGAACCCGGCTGGTTAAGCCTTTAAAGGGCCTCCGAAGTAGAGAGGGATGGGTAGCACCACGGTAACTTTGTGTAACCCCTGGTTAACTCGTTAGTGATCAAAAGATCTGACAGCTGTCCATTGGCTTATGTGAGATGAATTGGAGACATCAGTCTGGTTCCCAATGGACAAATGTTCATGTCACATTCACTGGCCGTCTCAGCAAGAGAAGGCAAAGACCGAATGGGCCCTGGAGATGAAGCTGCCTCCTCCCATTGAGAAATTGTATCCTTCCAAAGCAGGGTCACAGCAGATTGGCACTGCAGTGTGGCAGAAACTTGTACCGTCGCTTCCTGTGCTGTGGCAGCTCAATGAAAAGATTGTCCAGGAAATGGACGTTACCGGTCATCTTTCAATAGCGCTAAATAGCTGCCTTCTTGGAGAGTTGCACTGCACTTCCATGAACTCCCAACTTTTCCTGGACTAACTACCTCCCCCAACATGCTGAGTTCTAGGGGGCAATGAAGCACCATCCAGTAGTGGCATATGAACGGGTAGCCCACAGCTTGCTCTGCTGTAGGCTGAGTAGAAAGCTCACGGTCTCTCTCTCTCTGCAGGGGCTCCTGCGTGACCTATCTATGCTTGGTGACTCTTAAAAGAAAACAAACACATCAAAGCAGCTGGATGCTTTATGGCTTGTGATGTTCATGAGCAAATTGTCCTTGCATAGTGGCTCTTTTGGACAAAACGGTAATGCCTAAGTAGACCGGAGCTACGAATGAGGAGACGGGCTGGAAACATTTCCTTGACATCTGCTTGCCCAAGGACAGAGGCTACTTATCAAGGTGACCAGTATCTTCCTGGCTCCTCCCCATCCCCATGCCCTGTCTATTTAACTTACACGCTGCTACATCTTCTCTTCAAACACCTCAGCCCAGCCCCACCCATCCACCCGCCTATGAATCCATCTGCCCTCCCCCATAAATCAATCCTCTCCCCGTAAAGATCAGTACTTTGTGCTTCTGCTACACCAGTTGCTAAATTCTGGGTGCCTCCTTGCAGTCCAACAGACTCCAGGCTCCCCGGTCTCCCCCTAATTAATGAATTCTGTCCCCGTCTCCTGCATTGCAAGGCACTGCTGCTGCTGTGCTAGTGGAGGCCTAGCTTCTTTCCCCCACCAGCTCTGCTTCCCCTGTTTCCCCCTCCAAAGACAGCAGCAGCAGTTCCAAGTACACTCTGTTCCTGCCTCCCTCTCCTCTCACAGGAGAAGTGGCACCTCTGATTTGTTCTTCCCTTTCCTCTGTGCTCCCTCCAGAGGAGGCAGCAGCTCCACTTGCCAAGGCCCAATTCCTGCTCTCCCTGGGCAGGGGGGATGAGTCGGGTTTTCCGGCCATGACCTCGGAGCAGTCAGTGCCACCTGTGCCCATCACATTGTTCCCAATAAGCTGTCATTCAACCAGTGTATTAGACTGCTGTGTGCTACAGGTTGCTGGCTGGTTCTAGCTGGAGGTTAAACCTTGGCTTCAAGTCAATAAATCCTTGCTCCTGAGTCTTCTGTCTCCATTCCGCTTCGTGCTGCTGACAGACAACAACTCGGAGCTGACTTCTCTGAGGGATGAAATTCCCACATGGATCCCGCTCCGAGAGACAAGAAGAAAACCGCCATCAGAAAGGCAGTGCTCTGGGCACGCCACATGGAGACACTGATGCAGCAAGGCAGAAGCCTGGCATGTTTGGGTAGACAGCTGAGGAAATATTGGATTTTTCACCTGTCAAGACCTCCCGGGGGTGAATTTAATAGGCAGGAGCCTCTTCCTCTGTCCCCTGTTGTTTGAAACTGCAAGGGATATGTGAATAAAAGTTCAGGATGCCACAGGAATAGAGGCCATCAAAATCTGCAATATTCTGAGTTCCTGGTTAGCCGGGGACAAGTTATTGGCACTAAATTATATTAAGCATATTTTGGGGTATCAAATTTGATTTGCAAGAATACTGACCAACTTTGTATGTGCCCATCACCTTTAGAGAGATTGCATTAGCAGCTGCAGCATGTTTTACCTGAATTCACTTTCTTTACACTATCGAATTAGCCGCTGAGTGTCCTCTAAAAGCCGAACTTTTGTTGAAGTGGTTTAAATGAATGTTCAGCAAGAAAATTCAATTTTCTGGTTTTAACACTGCAGAGGAAACCATGTGACCCCTATTTCCCAGTAATGTGTTCCAAGAGAATAATGCTCACCACATGAGCTAGTGCTAGTGCTAGCTGCAAACACTAAAATCAAAACAGCTGGATTAAAACAGGGCTTAGATCTTACCAATGTGACCAGTGATGGCATTGTGGACTTTTTTGCCTGTATCTCAACACTGATCACGGTACACTTAAAATTATATGTTAGACATATGGAAGCCCATGTGGGGTTCACTACTGTGTCAACAGTACAGTCAGGCCTGACACACTCACCTAGAGTGACCAGATGTCCCGATTTTATAGGGACAGTCTCGATATTTGGGGCTTTTTTTTCTATGGGCTCCTATTACCCCCTCACTCCCTATCCTGATTTTTCACACTTGCTATCTGGTCACCCTACATTCTCCACACCTCACCCTTTGTTGTCCTAATCTGTCTCTAAAAGGTGACATGTAAGATATAATTGGAAAACTGATAACTCACTGATCGTTAATATTCTTGTATGATGCGTGCGCAGGGTGTGTGCAGAAAGTTCTGAATCTATTCCAGAATTATATTCTTAAAATGTGTTCAGCAAGCAAAGCATAAGCACAGTCTGCCTTAGACAAAGGAGTATAGGTTTACCTCTGTCTACCTATAAGCAGTAAACAGGGTCATCAAACTAACAAGGGGAGATTGCCGGAAATGCAACAATTTGCATTTTAGCAAACACCAGCAGGGGAAGAAAGAGCATGGAGCTTGCTTCACCACCACATTCTGTGTGCCCTTCCTCAGAGCTGGAATGAACTTCACTTTGAAGGGGTAACTGTGCCGGGGTGGTCCAGTCATCATAGGGATGGCACCTCCTCCTGGTCACTGGGGAATAGCTTGTGAGTTCATTGCTCCTTCCTGTGATAGCGTGCTGTCTTGCTCTCTGGTTCCGAAGCCCCTTTCATGCTCCATGGGTCGCCGATGCCTCTTTGACTCAGCCCTCTGGCCAGGTAATCAAATGTTAGTACTTCTGCAGCAAGAGGGTTAGTGGGTTATAGATCGCCGTAATGAGCCATAAATCAGTCTCTTTATTGTGACTATGGTTTTTAGTGTCTAAAAAAGTGATGAATTTAAACTCTCAAGCTCATCTTTTGAAGGTGTTGTGGAGATTTCTTTGAGAGGTCAGATACAGAGTGAGCATTTTGTGAAACGTGTTCACCCTGTGGGTAGTACGGTGGTTTTGCCTTTTATCATTTTCATATGAGTTCGTTCGAGGGTGCAGTGATTGCTGGGGCATTTGCTGCACAGGATGAGATATCACCTGTTGTGATATGTGTAGGGCATGTGTAGGGCCCATGGATGGTGACAAGTGTGTTGTGGGGGGTGTTGATCATTGTAGCAGTGGAGATAAGTCTGCAGGTTTTGCATCTGTTGTTTTAGGAACGTCTGGTACTGCTTTGAGTTGGTGGGCCCTGGTTTGTGCAGAGCTTGTTTCTGATGATGAGCTCAGTGAGGTCAGGGGAGGAGGAGAGTTGAAGGCCAGAAGAGGGGAGTTTGGGAAAGATTTCTTTCAGAATATGGTCCCCATCGAGTACAGGTTGTAATTGTTTCATGATTCCCCATATGCAATCCAGTGTGGGGTTGTAGGTGACAAACGGGTATGAGGTCAAAGGGTTTTTCCCCTGCACTGAAGTAAATTCTCTCAGGATATTTGGGTGGCTTGTTCCAGCATCCAGTCTACTTCTCTGGTGTGTCCTTGTTTGGTGAAGGTGGTTTTGAAAGTGTTAAGGTGTTTATCCGGGACTTTCTTCTTGGGCCATACTCTGCGGTATCTGAGTGCCTGGCTGTAGATAACACATTTCTTTGGGTATGGTTACACTTACAAGATTATAGCGCTATAGGTTATAGCGGTCCCCTTATACAGTAATATGTATAGCGCTATTGTATGTCCACACTCAGATGCTCCTGCGGTATAGCATGGCCACATTTGGGGCACTTAATGCGGCATTAAGAGCAGCGCATTAGGGCAGGTATCCCAGCATTCAGCTGGGTGCAACGTGCTTTTTAAACGAGGGGGGTGAGGGGGGATGCGTTGTGTGTATGCGGAGGGAGAGAGACAGTGGTTTTTCCATTTTTCTGAAAGCCTGTCAGTGAGCCTCCGTTCACAGAGGGTTTTGTTTTCACACAGGCTCCCTCCTTAAACATTTGCATTGCTTATCTGCCGAGTTAAGAAAGAAACTCTAAAGAGGTACTTCCGCATTCCTCCAGCCGAGTTCAAAACAAAGGGAAGAGACGTCAATTGCCTTAAATGGCTCTAGGCATCTCAAGAGATCCCTTGTAGTGCAGTGGGTGTCCACATTCTTGCTGTAGCGCTACAGCAGCTGTGCTACAGCCCTTATTCCCCATGAGGAGGTGGATTTATAATAGCGCTATAACTCAGCAGTTATAGCGCTATTAGTGCCTTGCCAGTGTGGACGGGGAGTAGGTTATAGCGCTCGTGGGGGCTTTATAGCGCTATAAAGTGCCAGTGTAACCATGGCCTTTGTGTTTTTGAGGTGGTTGTTGGATAAGTGTGGTTTACCTGATTATTTTGAAATGCTGACTGTGCTTCTTTTCTTTATAAAAAATTACCTACATATGTATTGAAAACACTCCATATCATTAAATAATCATAGCTGATTTTCAGCTCTTCCAGGAATCTTTCTTAGTAGCAGAAATATTGTAGCTCCTGATAAAAATAAAGGCTGGATTACAGTAACATGAATATTTTAATCTTTTGCATTTGTATCCAAGTTGAAATTCACAGACATTTTCAGTTAAACTGGTCAGAAAACAAAATAAAAAACCCCCAAACTTTATCAGTAGTATTTTCCCATCTTTTAATGAAAGCACCGTCAATTGAAATACTGTATTCTGAGTAGTACCAGAATGGCTCAGTATATATTCTACATATGAATTGGAAGGAGGGCAAGGACCTAAATCTGGAAAAGGAAAGAGGTTCCTGACTTTGTATAGTTATTGCTCATCAAGTTGGATGTTGATGTTAGCACAGACTGATTTCCCTATACAACTATTTGATTTGTAATGCATTCCAACTGACATGGCCCAAGGCTTATCAAAACATTCCAGTCCACTTAACTGCAAATATCTTTCTCTAAGTTGCCCTGGGCAAGTACTCAACCTCCGTCTATAGTATTTGATACATCCGTTGCTTGCATGCAGAAAAACAGAGTTTTCTATCAGAGAGAACACCTCATTGTTCTGGTAGACTAGGAGTTGGTAATGTTTTCTTCATTCAGGGCTTGGATCTACTGGAACATCCTTTTGCAATCATCCTCCTGTGTTTGTTGACCTTTCACTAAACTCTGCTTTTGCTCTAGTATCCAGTGTTAAATCTGGGACTACTAGGGCCAATTTTTTTTAAAGGGGCCTCAATCTAATCTCTAATTATGTTCCATCAGTTTTGTGTTAGTCAGTCACAGGATCAAGTAATAGCATTTAGGCTTGTAGTGCCTGAATTGTAGTGCAATTAAATGTCTAAATGCTGTAATTTGTGCCTGCAATTTGGCACCTGGAACTAATTGTAGGCACAAAATGAGAAGCTGTTCTGAAAATTTGGGCCTAATTTTTTAAAGTGCCCTCTAGCTTTGCATGCTTAATATTTGGGCACTCCAATCTTGCAAACCTGGTATCTGAGGTTAGGCATCCAAAAACTGATATGCTCAAAATCAGAGGACGCTTTTGAAAAAGGTAGCCTTAGCCAGTGATCTCCAGTACTGTGAGCTATCCTATTCCATGCTGCTGTGTTCAAAACTGCCAGGGTCAGACAGACAGTAGGCCATCTTCCTTGTTCCTAGCAGGTAAACTGAGTTCTACTATCTGTAATTCAAGAGTTTAAGAATTGGTGTGTCCCTCTGTGGCAGAGTGAACTTGGGACAGAGACAAAAGCAGCCTTCAGGAAATACTGTAGCGATAGCCTCTTTCATAAGAAAGCTTAAGCTGAGGTTTATGACACTCTGGCTGGTTATTATCTACGATAACAATAAGGACAAATCCCAGGAAGATGGTCGTTTTGGACTTCTCCAGTGAGTGTATCCTTTGGAGTAGGGTCAGGGGTACGGGCCGGCAAAAAGTGGCCACCTGTATAGGCCCCTACTGCCTTACTTTAAAGTGCTGCTCCCCTCCTGTCGGTGGTCCTGCCAGTAGAGACCCAGCAGGGCCTCTTATGGTGGGGGGTTCAAAAAGAGCAGTAACATTAAAGTGCTGCCGCAGCAGCAATTTAACATCCCTGCCCCTCCTGTGGCGTGGGAGGACTGGCAGGGGGATGCTGACTCCCCAGCCCTGCCCCTTCTGCCCATGTTCACACCCCTTCCGGGAGCCGGGTTGGGGGTGGGGGAGGAGCTGGCCCCCATACCAGTAAGACAGAGATTTCACGTTCACCCGAGTAGGGTGAGCACTCCGCTGGATAGAAATTAGCGTAATTCCACAGACATCAGTGGCACTACGTGTCTTCCTGCACAGCTACAGTGTAGTGCTTTAGTGAAGATGCTACTATGCTGATGGGAGAGTCTCTCTCATTGGCATAGTTAATCCACCTCCCTAACAGGCGGTAGCTGTGTCGGCAGGAGAAGCTCTCCCTCGACATAGTGCTGTCTACAATGGGGGTAGGTTGGTGTAATTACATTGCTCCGGGGTGTGGATTTTTCACACCCCTGAGGGATGTGGTTATACCCATAGAGGTCTGTAACATAGGCTTGGCCTGATTTACACCTGCTGAGGAACAGGATACCTGAGGCCAGATTCTTCAGTCTAAGCCCTGATCTGTATTGGGGGTGGTGGTGTAGATCTAAGTTAAGCAATTTATAGCTGAAGTTGACGTACTTAGACCTACTCACCACGGTGTCTTCATTGCGGCAAGTTGACTGCTGCTGCTTCCCCGTCGACTCTGCCTGCGCCTCTCGCGGTGGTGGAGTACAGGAGTCGATGGGAGTCTAGACGCGATAAATCAACCTCCAATGGATTGATCACTGCCCACCGATCCGGTGGGTAGTATAGACATACCCTTAGTCTGCTTAGACATACCTTTAGCCCCATCTCCCTACTCCCAATGGAGGGGGTGGCAAGAGGCATAGAGGAGCATGTGTCTGCCATACCCAGTCCTCCCCTGGCCCTGAGGGAACTGCTTCAGTGTAGCCCTAACTTGCACTGGGCTGAGCAGCTGAGGATAGGAGCTTCAGCTGGCTCCCAGCAGCTACCGCTGTCCCTTGCGTCTGAGCAGATTGGTCCACAGTCAGCCAGTTCAGGAAGCAGGTGTGTGTGGGGGGTTATTTTAATACAGCAGACTGAATAACTCTGTCTCTCTCGGACTGAAGCTATTCAGGGAGACTTCCCCCCACCCCAAACATGACGTAATGTCACTGTCTGAAAATATCCTATTAAAATCTCTCGGATTGCTTTCAAGAGTCACTGGGAGATTGGTGTCAATGCTGAAAGGTTGGCAACCCAGTGCCTCTCCGAAACAACCAAAACAAAACAAAGCCAACCCCTTGGAGGAGAAGGGATCATTGTATGCATGAGCTCCTCGCCTCTTAGGGTACACACAGCCTTCCCTCAGATTTGTCCATGGCTGATCCTTGCAGTGAGGCAGTACTGCAATGGGACCAGATAAATCCCATGCATCGCCCTAATAGGTCAAGTATAGGAAGATGCTTTTCAGGGTTCCTGTCCCACAAAGTATTTAAATATGTGAATTGTCCCATTGAGTTCACTGAGATTATTCCTGCTAAATAATACCTAGTCCTTATAGTGCTGTTTACTAGTAGATCTTAAAGGTAAATGTTTTCAGGATTGGGGTAAGAACTCTCAAACAGAAGGAGAGTCTGCAAACAGCTAATGCCCACCTTTTGCCTTGGGGCATTGTTCTGTGTAGACGGCGTGGGGGTGGGGGACACAGATCACTGGTCAGTGTCTCAGCATTATTGTTCTCCCACCTGATCTTATGCCAGCGTGGCACAGGCCAGAGGCGGTTTTCAAGGGCAGGAGCAGGGGAAAGTTTAAAAAATTATCTGACATTTAGACACAATTTTCAGTCAATGCAGCTTCTAAAGAAGGGAATGTGTGGGGTAGAGAAGTTACAATGAATATTTTCACCTACAGCCTGAGAGTTACCTTGGATTAGGTTTCTGCCTCTTTGCGTTCATTTGAAGGGGAGCGCGGGAGAGAAAAGGGGAAAATTCCCTCAGGGAAATAAAATGTGTTACTTAAAATTGATTTTTCAAATACTGTACTCTGCTTACCAAGTTAGGATTTTCAGGTGATGGAAAGGATTTTTCATTAGAAAAAACATATGCAGCTCTATTTTTAGCCGCCTCAACAGTAGAAACACTACCTCAGAGTATTTGGCTGTCAGGACTGTAGTGTATGGCCATGATTCTTCACCTGTTGAAGTCCAAAGTGTGTCTGCTGTTGATATCTGTTGTGCAGGATCAGACATTAAATGTGGATATCAAGTACTGAAGGCACTCATCCTTCACTAAGGGCTGGCTGCAGGGTCCCTGAGGCAGGCAGGCCGTTAGAGATCCAGGGCAATAAGAAGCCGCAGGTGTAGTGCTAACTGCGTCTGTTTGAGGGTGGCTGTTATTAGCCTGGAAGGATGTTTTTCTCTGAGTAATGATACCACAGGTCCAGGTTATTGAGGATAAAATATGGTTTAATGGCTGTTCAAGGGCAGAGCAATCTCTTTGTGTTATCTGTTTTCAAGCAAAAGGAGGCTTGTCAGAGAACAAACCATCCCAATGTTTTGTTTTATTTTTTATCTCTAAAATAAAATGCAAGCAAAGGGTCAGATCCTGGCCCCACCGGCCTCTGCCGAGCCTGCTGGAGTGATGCACCGATGACCATGAGACCTAATGAAATCTTGATCTCTTCTGCTTTTTCTGGAAGGACCTGCATCTGGGACCTGCATCCAACCTGTCCCCTCTCCACGATTCCCTCAGCAGAGGGATGGGGTTAGAAGGCAGGGAGACTGCACATTGCTTTCCCAGCACCACAGAGGGATGGTTGCTCCCTAGCAGGGAGGTTGAGTGGACCATCGAGAGCAAGAAAGGGATCTTCCAGGATACTTAATGGATGGGAGTGAGGGACTCTTTGGGGCAAAGAGAGCCCCACAACCCACCAATGCAATGAGGAGAGTAGAAAATACTAAGCATAGCTGCAGGGGTTGTAACTGCAGTCTGGAGCTGAAGGGTACTAGATTAATCGGCAGCATAGTGCGTCTCTCCTCGCTGTCATTTAAATCCCTCCTTCTCCTTCCCCTCTCCCCCAGTCTGTTGTTTTTATTTTCTCTGATACAGATTGTAAATACTTCTGAGCATTTTGTGTCTGTATACAACACTGGACAATGATGTTATGCTAGACACACATGTAGCGATCATAAAAGAATCTGGTCTTTACCATCCAGGCAACAGCCAGCCTGTGCAATGCTAAATGGATTTTCGGTTTGTAATTCTGTTTAGAAATAATGTGAGCCTTATTATATTATGTCCTATTTTTCTTCTGAAACCTTCCTAATGTCTTCAACATACTGCTCCTCCTAGGCCCCTGGGAACATCTTCCATGGTAGGGGTACTTTAGCCTGTGCTTTAGCTAGAGCAGAGTCAACATTCACCCTACTTGAAAGAAAGAGAGACATCCATCTATTTGGCATTCACTTCTACAACATAGGAGTTTAAGGGAGATTATTTAACAATAGACTCAGATTTTCAAGGTAGCTTTTTATGTCTTGGTAAGGATAGTTGTTCCATCTCTTCAGGTAGAGGCAGAAACTCCATTGTCTTAACGCCTGGAAAAGTTCTCTCTCCTACTCAAAAAGAATGAAGAATACTTGTGGCACCTGAGAGACTAACCAATTTATTTAGGCATAAGCTTTCATGGGCTAACACCCATTTCATCAGATGTATAGAGTGGAACATACAATAAGAAAATGCATACACACAAAGAGAACATGAAGATAGGGGGATTTGTTAGTCCCTAAGGTGCCACAAGTACTCCTTGTTCTTTTTGCGGATACAGACTAACATGGCTTCCACTCTGAAACCTCTTCAGCTCAGTGACCAGTAAACAACAGAACAGTATGGCTAGAGTACGAATTTTGTGGGTAAGTTTCGTGAGCTAGTGAATGGTTATGTTTTTTTATTTGTAGGATTTTAATGACTATATTACATTTCTCTATGGTACTTCTCTACTTGTTAGAGTAGTAAATAGCTGTGGCAGCACAAAGGGCTTAGAGTTCCCAGGTGGGAAGCTATGTAGGATTGCACATAATTTTAATGGGTGCCAGCATGTGTTCCTTGAGAGGGGTCCAAACTATAAATGTCAGAGCTGGATCAGAAGTCCACCAAGGTTTGGAAACCCTTGTATCTGAGGTTTGGGCCAGCTGTGAAGTTTATATTTTGATTCAGACTTTCTCACAGTTTGGGAGCATTCAGATCTGGAGTTCTGGATGGTCCATCAGTAGTTAAGAATGGATATATTTTTGAAAGATGTGTGTTTTCCAATATAATGTCACCAAGAAAACATTTGCAATAACTTTGTAGAGATAAACACCACCGGAGTCTGGAAATTGAAGTTGGATACTGAGATCTGGACAATTAGCTAGACTTGTGATTTTCATGAAGGGGAACGTGGCCCCAAGGTGATTTGCCAACAGATTTTTCGAGGGATGTGGTGTGTAGTTCTAATCCTTCTTCCATTCTATACTCTTCGCGAGGGCACATTTGTTCACTTACTTGAAACCCATCATCCACAGATGCCAGCAATGGCACACAGATCTCTGCAACAATTCCCACATCGCTGTTTGGAAAATATTGTGGGGAATGGCACAAAGAATTCAGGGGACCCTCGGAGAAGAGGAGTATGTAACCTAAGTTTTAGGTGTCAACTAAGCGTAAGTCTATAAAGTGATGTTGAAGCACATTCACTGTCCTTGTGCCCGCTGCTTACAGCGTTTAGTCTTGGAAGCCTTTCTATACACTGTGCTCTTTTCTCAAAGGAGTCTTCATTCCCCACCCCGGTTCAGTCTAATCAAGTGTTTGCTCTCATAATTAAGAACTGTGTTAAATCTCATGTCACTTAACCATAATGATGAGCCTAGGGGAGGGAACAACATTTCCCTAGCTGAGCCTTAGATGAAAATAGGGTCTGTTAATGACTGTATCAGAGAGAAATTGTCCTTAGTACAGAGCCCTCTAGTATTATTAGTTATATTACAGTAGCGCTTGAAAGCAGTAATTGAGATCAGGGCTCTGTTGTGCTAGACAGTCCACTTGCACGCAGTAAGATGCCCAAAGGAGCATGCTATCTGAATACAGAAAACACAGAGGGTGTGTTAATCTCATCGTTTCATAGAGAGGAAACTGAGGCATGGAGCGATTAAATGATTTACCCAAGGTCACAAAGGATATCTGTGGCAGAACTAGAAATTGACCTCAGGTCTCCTGAGTCCTAGGATGGTATCTTGGCTAACAAACCACTCGTCTTCCCCAAGAGCTTTATTCTCTAGCACTGGCGCTTTCTGCTAGAGTGGTTCTTAATTCAGACGTTTACATAGCTCCTAAAGGCAGTTCAGTTAACTTCTCACCATTGTTGGCTTGATGACTGAATGTTTTAATTTATTCACTAGCTGCTGGGCCAGAATCAGGCCTGCACTAAGCAGATGCAATACCACTGCAGCACAAACTTACGTAGGGTCTGAATTTTGTCTGGTTTCTCTATTGCACCATTATCTTCTGTAGTTCATATAATATACCCTATACTTCTGTAAGGCATTTTGAAATTGCACCTTTAAGAAAGAGGCCATATAAAACCAAGTCTTATTGTGTCCCACTGTTACCTTTGAACCTCACTGAACCACAACTTCCTCCTTTTCTGCACTCTCCCTGAGTCCCTCCTCTCTAAATTCACCTATCACCTTGAACAGGAGAAGGCAAAACTATTGTATCCTCTCCCCACCATTGAGTTACCAGTGTTTAGAACAGGACTGGAGGCTACACTAGGAACTGGATGTGTGCCCAAAGTCAATATAATTAGTCTGCAACACAACATTCAGAGGCGCACTTCCAGTACTTGTGCCATGGGTAGATTTTCCTGAGCAGCTGACCAGATGCTCAATACACTGTTCTTAAAAATAAAACCCGGTGTGTCTCACTTACTAATTGTAATGATTATTGTAATGTCTCTGATATTTACAGGGCAAGGATTTGTTAGGGTGACCCGATCACAACAGTAAAATATCAGGATACATTAGGGTACCGTCGGCCCCGCCCACAGTCTACCCGGTCTCCTCCCAGACTCCGCCCCCACACTGCCCCAGGTCCTGTCCCCTCCCTGCTCAGGTCCCCCCCCTACCCCACCACCGTGCCCTTCCTCATCCCATGGCCCGCAGTTGGCTTGCTGAATCCCTCCTCAGTCCCCCAGCCACCACTCACCTCCTTTCACCCCCCCCACCTGCCACTCACCTCCTCACTCCCCTGCCAGAAACCCCCATGCCTGCGCTGAGAACCCCTGCTGGCTCACCCCTCCACCAATCCTCCCCCACCCGACTTGCCGTCTACCTCCTTGCACACCCCCTCCCGTTGCTGGCTTGCCACTCACCTCACCCACCCCCTCCACCTGCCCGCCACTGGCTTGCCACTTGCCTTTTCACCCACCCGCCACTCACCTACTCATCCCTCCCGCTTGCCTCCTTACCTGAATATCTAGACAAATGGGGTCCTAATCATACATCAATCAGGACGCGGAACAAAAGGTTAAATATTGGGACAGTCCTGATTTTATCAGGACAGCTAGTCACACTAGGATTTGTAAAACTGTTCAAACTTCCTAAATAAAGATAGAGCTTAAAAAGAAAAGGTCCAGACAAGGGAGAATCCAATATACCATGTACACTAAACATCTCAAAGAGAACAATAGCCTAAAGGAATGAATCGTGTTTGCCCCCAATTACAAAGTTCCAGCAGCAAAGGAAGTTCTTCTACCCTGAGGATATGAATTCCTTAGGAACCTTTGTCTTCAATATTGTCCATACCTGGAAGCATTAAGTTCTGTTGCTATTGGCACTGAACTCTATAAGTTAAGTGCCATAAGTACTCAATAAGTTTTGACTACTTAAGTTAATAAGTACTCAAAACACTTAAATTTTCAGATGAGTTTAAAGTCATTGTCACTACTGGAAATAATGGACAACAAAGGAAGACGACTAACAAGACTATCCAAAACATGAATATATCAAATCCAAAACTGGTTTCCAAGAACAGTTGTATTGCACTACAATATTAAAGTTAAACTGAATAATATTTACCAGCCAGGCACCATGGATTGGTTTCATACAGACATAGCATTTATTAGTCCATATACAACTGTCACTCAACACATTTCAGTAACACATTTAAAATGACACAGCATTTGCACATGTACATTTTTACAGACAATATCCAATTTCGCTTACTGTAAGAACTTAGTCCTTACAGTGGATAGTATTTTCCAAACGTTTAACTCAAGTTTCATACACTTACAGTCAAACTGACCAGGAGCCATGAGATACACATTTATACCTTCTACATGGACATTCTGTCTCCCTTGGTGCTAATGTGGCCTTTGTGCCTCGAATATCTTAACAAAATTTTGACACCATTTTTTTTTTTTTTTTTTTTTAGCCAACATCCCTGGAATGGCTTTGCTCACATTTAGCAAGAGCTCTGGACTGCAAATATCCCTATTTGCTTCATTCAGGGAAACTGCTTGTTTCAAAAGCCAGGGGTTCTCTTCTGTTGTTTTCAGCCTCCCAGATGAAACACAAAATCCTCTGTTACATTGGATTACAAAGTTTAGCATTCTAGTGCACAAAACTGATACAACTTTATACATCACTCAGTACAAATACATTTGATGGTCAGTATTATCCAGTGTGGAGACATGTCATTGTGATAAAATGGGATTTGAACAGTGTCCATATACACATATTGCCACAGTAATGACCACACAACACTAAGGTACACTAAAGATAGTTCTGTGTTGCTTATGCATTCAAAGTAAATAATTTCTATGTCTGATCCAGTTCCTATTAAAGCCAGTAGAAAGGCTCCGAATGACTTCACTGGAAGTTGAATCAGACCCCAGATAAGGGCAGTGCATATAATATGTAGGTAATATTACATATGGGTACAGCTCTTTGGAACCAGTGGAGTTACATGTGCTTATCTAGAGGTGATTTGACCCAAAATCTTTTAAAATGCCATGCCCGCACATACTCCTCAGCCCCCCAAAAGCTGAATAGAAGATATATTCATTCAAACCAGAATGTGACTGTCAACACTTCATCCAAATGAAGCCATAAGAAATGGTAATGTGAAGAAATCAAGGCACAATTATTATTAACATTGCATTTTGAAGCGATTTCAGTGCTCAAAGTGCTTCCACCTGGGTAATGAAGAGCATTTTTTTATGCTAGTGTGATAAGATTTGACAAAAAGGGTTACTTAATTTAGTTCTGATGAGAATGACATGCTATGCCAACAAAATGCTCTAGCAAATGTACTATCTATGTAGTAAGAATAAAAAGACCATGGATATAATTCAGCCATCAGCAGCAGCAGATTTCTTTGATTCAGGGACCGCACAGTGAATGGTAATGTAGCTGCTACATCATGGAAGCAGATTGGATGTGTTCACTCTTTGATTGCTAGGTACTTCAAACTCATTTTTAACAAATGAAATATCTGTTCCATGATTAAAAAAAATGGGAGGAGAAGGGGACTAGCTGTATCAATCCTCAATTGCCTTTTGCTGGTTAATTCATGCATAATGTCATTTGCACTCCCTGTGGGCCAGAGAGAGAGACATTCCCAGTAAATCAGCACAGGGACCTGTGATATTAAATTACAAAAGGAAGAGGCAAGGTAGTTCAATGCCAGGAAAAAAACAATCTAATAAGTGGATATAAGAATGTGCAGAATAAAGTATGTAATCATTACTTTTCCTGCTCCATATGTACATTTCTGTACATCATTTCCCATGATGCATTGAAACCAACTTCTGCCAACTCACTGATGTACAACTTACACAATCATTTATGTTGCCTCTGAATTTAAACCACTGTCAAAGAAGATCACTGTAAAATGTATAGGGCTTTCCTTTGTGCTTATTTCAAGCTCTGAATTGTGCATAAAAAAGCTCTATTAATAGGACATTTATGGTCTTGTTAGTAACTTCCTAGGAAACCACTATTTCGGAGAACAAGGCAAAGTTACGTCCAATTAAAACGGGGTACGTACAATTAAAGAGAGAAATTTCTAAGCATGCAGTATTATAACAGAAATATTTAGGCATTTTTAGCTGCTACGTTCACCAGCATGAAAAGCTATAAATTTATAGGGGTCCCAACTCTTAGGCCCGGATCCTGCAACAAGCACTTACACACATGCTTAATTTTATTACCCTGAGGAGTTCCACAATGGGACTTGTAAACAAGCTGGCTGTGCGTTCCCTCATGTGCAGGGTCCCTGTGCATAGCCTGGGTGAGCAAAAAAGCTTCTTTCACAATGTCTTTCATCACTTTTAAGAGGCCATCCACTCTGAGCCTTCACAGAATGGACTCCCTAGCAGACTTCCTAGCATCAGCTGCTCCCTCCCAGGGGCTGCTTTGGGCTCTCTTATATCAAGAATCAATTGCTTAGGGTACCAACCTCTTCCCAGTGCCAGGTATCTGTGGTTGGCTCAAGTATGAAGCCTGCTCCAGATTTCAAGATTCCTGCAGGGCAGCTCCCTTGCTTGCTCACAGGACTACTCAGTCAGCATAATAAAGTTCAGCCTGTATACAAGTGTTTGCTCCAGGACTGGGGCCTTATTCTACAGACCAGTTTATGAGAGAGCTTTACCTTTCTTCACAATGCCACCTTCCCTCACTGTTTCGTTCTTAATGCTTTAGTCTACTCCACCATGTCGAGATCACCTAGTTGGCCTTGGAGGGAGTGAGGAGGAGGATAGAAAGTGTAGCCGTAAGAACAGAAATTTTCTTACATCTATAACTGTGGTAGCTGCTTGTGTGGCTCCATAAGGTGCAATGTATATCCAGACAGAGATTGGGCTATTTCTAAGATGAACATTGTGTTCTTGCATAAATTAATAGCTACATTTTAAAAAGCAGAAGGCAAATCCTGGAAAGGTTAAATATTTGGATGCTCCTCTTCCCTCCTAAGGATGTTGCTATACTCTGAAAGGGAAAGATTCTCTCCAGCAGTGACACCTATTCAGTCCAGGAGAGAAGAGGACAGTGAGAGAGCTGGTTATGGCTCCTTAAGGAGCAAGCTGTCCTGATCCTGACGTGAATGAGGAGCTTCTATGCAGTTTTAAAACTTATGCCAGCACGTTCTGATCCCCAAGGGGCCATATGCCCATTAAAAACTGGCAGAGCACAAGTGCGTGCCATCCAACCCCAACATGGCCCTGTACCAGAGATGGGGGAAACAGTTGTCAGATGAGTCAGCTATGCTAGATTGATCCAGTTGAGAACTTCTTCATATCAGGGGAATTCTCAGCTAGCCACTCACTGCCAGTGGTGTGAAGTGGTCAGGATAGGCAGATAGACTCTAGTCTGATGTATCTGTCCATGTGCAAATGTATCTTCACATGAGGCCTCTGAAGAGTACAATTAAACCTAAGGGCAGGGGCTGACCTAACTTTTTAGTGTAAATCAGGCCTAAAAAAGGAATGCAGCAGATGCTAATGATCTGGATTGACTCTCAGAACTGGTCTACATGGAGAACTTACTTTGTTATAGCTACATTGCTCAGGGGTGGGAAAAATCCAGAGCCCGGGGTGATGTAGTTAAACGGACCTAGTCCCAGGCGTAGGCAGCGCTAGGTTGACAGAAGAATTCTTCCATCAATCTAGCTATCGCCTCTCGAGGTGGATTACCTATGCTGATGGGAGAACCCCTCCCGTTGGTGTAGGCAGTGTCTACACTGCAGCTGTGTAGCATTTCAGGTGTAGACAATCCCACAATGAAAACTCACTAGGGGCTCGTCTACACTTACCGTGCTGCACCGATGCTGCTGCGCTGCGGTAATGCTTCATGAAGACACTAACTATGGCAATGGGAGAGCTTCTCTTGTTGACATAGGTACTCCACTCCCACTTCTCCTCAGGGAAGTGATGTTGACATGAGAGCTTCTCTACACATAGCGTGCTCTAGACTGGGAGATAGGTCGGAATAACTGCATGGCTCAAGGGTGTGGACAGACCAAGCCTAGGCAATCTAGTTTTTAGCAGTTTTGATTTTTGATTTTATTTTTTTGGTAGCCTGTGTCCAGCAGTATTAATGAATGCAGCTCTGATTGTGTGCTCCTGATGCAGCCAGAACTTCAGCTCGGAGACTGGCCCAACAGGAGTAAATTAACATGGCTTGATTGATGTTATTGGAGCTCAATGATCTATACCAGTTGAGGATCTGGACTATTGGTGCTAATGGGAGATTTGCCTATGTCCTCAACCAGGCCCATTTCAAATGCAGACAGTTTTGGGGAGACATCCACAAAGGGACTTTGGTGTTGCAACCTTGAATGTCATGGTGCCTAGAAAAATCACAGGAACAGCGCGACCCACAAAGCCTGAGTTAGGTGTTTAGGCTCCCTATACAATGAGTGGATGAGGGGAGGCATATTCCTGTTCAAATCCCTTTTGCTCCTCAGGACTTGAATAGAGGTCTCCTCCACCCTGAGTGAGTACCCTATCCACTAGACTAGAAGTTATAAGGGATGTCCTTCCCCCCCGCCTCCTTCGCTCCCGGCTGTTTCATATGAGCATGACTGAGGTTCCTGATCTGGTAAGCACGCTCACCAGGTCCTACCAGATTGGGTCCCTGCACACCACAGGTGCCCAAACACCTTCCTTCCCCAGTTTGTGAATCACTCTGGGGCTTAGGAAAGAGATGTGCATCTGGATGTCCATAATGAGGCAGTACTTTTGTATACTAAGGCAGGAGATGGGTACCTGGGTGCCTAGAGAGAGTCCACAGTGAGCATGCCCAGAGGAAAAAACTTAGGTGCTAAGTGAGTTTAGGCACTTACATGATTAGGTGGCAGATGAGTGGGAGTTTTGTGGATCACAGAGGTGCCTAAAAACAGGATTTAGAGGCCTGAAAATGGGGCTTGGGTGGATCACACCCTTAATCCTTAACAATTATTTAGTTGTTTTCTTTGGAAGTACATTAGCTCCTTTTGATGCACAGGACTGATGTTCACGGTTATGGACTAATAACCTAAAAACTAACTTCCTACTTCAGATACATTATTCTTGATTAATTAGTACTCTTTAATTATAGCACAGCCACTCAATCCAGATGAGTCACTCAAGTCTTTGATTACTGTGTTTCTAATTCAGCAGCTTTTACTCATGTGAGTAGCAGTGCCATTGACTTCAGTGGGATCAAGCCCTAATATATTTGAGATCAGGTCTCCTTCCTGCTCAGAGTGAATCAGGAAATACACCATTCTTGCAAATTGTTACAAGTGCACTAAGCTGTCTTCAAAAAAGGTGGTCTCGAGCGTAAAGTATTATTAATATCAGTTAACATTTATGTTTTAGCCATACTGAGAAGTCTCTGCTGGGTCACAGTCCCACTGTTTTAGGGCTGTACATAGTAAATGACCAGAATACAAGTAACTTTCACAGTACAATATACACCAGGGAGTATGTTACAATTTGGAGGTAAATTCTTTTCACTGAAGCCGGACACTTTGATAAATAGTATGGTTTTAGGAATTAACCCAATCACAAGGCATGTTTATGTCAGTACTGAAATAGCTAAACATTGTTTGGTAACTCCTAAAACTTAGGGCTTGTCTATACTGAAACTTAATATTGACTTAGCTACATCTCTCTTGGGTTGTGAAAAATCCACATCTTTGAGAGATGTAGGTAAGCCAACCTAGCCCCGGGTGTAGACCGCTTGAGGTAGACAGAAGAGTCTTCCGTTGACCTAGCTGCAACTGCCTCTGGGGGAGGTGAATTACCTACAGCAATGGGAGAATCCCTCCTGCCACTGTACTAAATATCTGCACTGAAATATTACAGCTGTTCAGCGCTGTCCCTGTGCTGCTGTAGTGTTTTGAGTGTAGACATATCCTGAGTTATTAAACCATATTTAAATGCTGACTGTTATCAGAGAAGTAGTAATGGTTTACAACAATACAGGGCGCAGCTCTGGACTCTTAGCTCAGGCAAAGGTCCCACTGCCTGTGTGGATTCGTAAAATGAATAGAGTATTCCAATAGCTTTCATAAGCACATTTTAAAAGATGCCTTTAAGACATATTGTGCTCTAGTCTACAGAATTCAGGGCTGGTCTACACAGGAAGGTTAGGTTGACCTAGCTGCATCAGACCCCTGAGATGCATAGTTAAGCCAACCTATGGCCCAGTGCAGACAACACTAGGTCAATAGAAGAATCTCTTGAAGGAGAGGATTTACTATAGTAATGGAAGAACCCCTTCCATCATCATAGTAAGTGTCCACATTACACCAACACAGCTGTAGCATTTCTAGTGTAGACAGACCCTCAGATAATCTGCAAGTCTTCAAAGAATCAAACTGTACTTAAGCTGTTTTGGAACTTGTATACACACTTTTTGTCCTGGGTGACACTGAAGCTTGAAATGCTCTGTCCTTTACAATCTTCAGTCTATAGCTTGAGAAAGTTAATATCCCTGTTTATGGGGACTTCAAATGTGAGCTGCAGTATAGGTGAATAAATGATTAGATTATTAGTTATGTCAAGACAGAATCATGAAAGTCCTGTAGTAGTTTGAGACGTCTAAAAAAATTGTTTTGAAAATTATTCTGAACTTCTCTTCAGTGACTAAAAATGGGGGTGATACTTTTTGAATAAAATAAGTGAGTTAAGGACAGTAATTAAGACTGTCAGTCTTAGAATAACTGGAGTTCTTTTAAACAGTGTTCAGACTGCCTAAATTATAGTAAATAACTATGGTCAGTCTACAAAATGACAGGCATAAATATGCCTGGTGACAGCTGGGTCAAGGTAAGTCTGAAAATCTCTCTCTCAAAAAAAAAATTAAGATAAAAATGTCACTCTGATACATCATGCGGTGAAACCTAATTCTGCGTTTATGACATCACAATCAGTTGAACTGAAAGACTGAGGTAATATATTTAGCATTTAGAGGTCACTGTACATAGAGATATTGATCAATGAGGAAGAATGTCTTTTCTGACATACACATATCTGTGCTAAGTAGCCAGAGTGGTAGAGAAAGTTATACAAAAATAATACAAACGGGAAAAGGAAAATGGAGTAATGTGCTGGTGCGTATCAGTCTTAAGCATTTTAGCTCTCCCCATTTAAACTCTCTAAGTATTGCCATTAGCACATTCTCATTGATTCTCTGGTGGTACCATAAAGATGGATAGAAAGTATATTCAGTATGTCTTAACTTTTAAAACAATTAACAGTATGTTTTCATTAAAGCATTAATTTTACAGCTTTAGTCTTCCATGCACTACATTGTAGCAAAAGCCAGTTTGACTGGATATACATGGCAAACAAAAAATACCCTCTCTTAGCCAGCCACCTTTTGTGCATTATCACTTACTAACACACAGGGATGTGGGAGGATATTTCTGAAACTCAAGCACAAAACAAATTTTCTATCCAAAGGCAAATATGTTTTCATCTGTATAAGTAGCTGAAGCCAATGAGTAATTATGAATTCATAGTCGGTTTGATAATAGCTGTTTCTAAAGAGCCTGTTTTCAGAAGCAATGGTGTTTATAACGGATGCCTAAAACTTGTGCTGGAGAAAGAAAGGAGAATACAAGAGAAATGGTGTATGCATTTTTCATCTTGAATACTGGTGAGCTGGATGGCACTTGTAGAGGCTTATTTGGAGCCCATTTCAACTTTCATTTAAAAACAAAAATTAAGTCTCTAGCTCTTCTCATTGTGAACAATGACTGGAAACTGCAAACCAGCACAAGTGGATATAAAACAAAGGAAAGTACTTGCTAGGGCTGAAAGTGAGAAGCAGAGAGAGGGCTGAGAGACCCTAACGAAGCTTCCCCCAGACTCACCTTTTATGTAAAATAAGCGAGTTAAGGACATATCCCAAAGAATGATCTTCCTAACCCCTCAGAAAGCCATTGGTCCATCTGTGCCCATACTGCTGTAATAACAAGATACAGGAGTCAGGTGCTGGTGGATGGAGGGGTAACTAAAAATTGTTTCACAGGCCAGCTTAGACAGATGTGTAGTCACATTGTAGTATGGGAGCCCTCCATTCGTGCTTTAGTCAGAGATGAGTTTGGTAGAAGAGCCCGCATAGAACAGAACTTTGAAAATGCTAAAGCCAGGTCTGGTTGTCAGCATTCTCAGCACTAGGACTGTGCTGGCGGCTGCAGCCTCTGACAGCTATCATGTGGCAGGTGCATCCACCAGCGCTGTGGGATCCGCTCCTCTCTTGTTTCTCCCAGAGCCAATGGAGCACGCACCACATAATCCCTGCACTCCCGAGCCTTGCTGCTCAGCATTTCACAAGGAGGGAAGGCGAAGAGGCAGGCCCAGCTGGTGCTGAACTGAGGGGAAGTCCTGCGGTTGCTGCTGGCTGCCTCCTCCCCTCCCCTCACCTCACAATGCCTACCCTGCCCAGCTCCAGATCTGAATCTAAAACTCTGGGTTCCTTCCCACCTTGTCTCTAACCTGCCATTTCTATCCAGAGGAATCCTGTTGCCTGCCCTAGCTCCCACTCCAGAAGCCTGAGATATCGGATTCTAACTTGCCACCCCTACCCTTGCATACGTCAGCCATGAAACCCACCCTCCCCATTAATTAGGGAAGAGCACTTGCATCAAAACCAAAATGGAACCCCTTCCCCAAACTGCCATCCAGCAGGGGGACCTGCTCCCTACTGGACCAGCCACTCCTAGCCAGAAGCTGCAGAACATCTTGCCTGACTCTACTGCTACCAACAGGGGCTGCACCTACCCCCATTGTGAGGGACAGCTGCCATGTAGGTGGGCCATCTGAAGTAGCCTCTATGAGGTGCAGGGAAAACACAGCGTGGTCAAGAGGCACAAGGCTAAAGGGTAGGGCAGAGGAAGGATTGGGGGATTTGGGGGTACCTTGGAATGGATGGATTATCTTGGGGGAGCAGAAGAGAGCATTTTACCCAGGGAACGTCACATGTATCAGGTGGAAAATTTTTGAGGGAGCCAATCATTGATAGTGAAATCATGTGCTTAAAAATGAGATGCTAATATTGCTGGTATTTCACTAGTGTTGACTGTAAAGGATTTCTGGGGGGTGATTTACTAGCATTAATAAGCAATAATGCTATTTAGACGAAAACAGTAAGTTTTCCTGCTCCCACTGAACTAAATGGCACAGACTCCCTGTGGCATTAGTGGGAACAGCTCAAGACCTTTATAATCCTGTGAAACTGTCATAAGTGTGAAGTAGCCTAGAATTAGTGTTTACCTGTAAGGGGTTAAGCTAAAGGTAACCTGAGAGGTGGACAACTGACCAATGAGAAATTCCTCAGGAGACAAAGGATTTTAAGTTTCAGTTTCTCTCTGGGTCTCTCTCTGTTCACCTCAGCTATGGGATGAACACAGCTATGTCTTTCACTATAACTATAAGATTCTATCAAGTACTGTAGTCAGTAAGTTTACCTTCTCTTTATCACTTGGAGAGTTCTCAGTGGTGAGTGTTGGCTGGGTGCTTCTTAATTTTGTAAGCTTCAGCAGAGATATCAACTGTGGGAGAAAATTGCCTCGGGGGAGAGGTTTGGTTTCTGAATTCTTTTGTTGATTATGGTAGATGCTGTTCTATTGATGGTTATAAGGGATTTATTCCTTTCTTTTTTCTTTTATTAAAATCTTTCTTTTAAGAAGCTGACTGCTTGTTTTTCATTGTGTAAGATCCTGGTTTTGGATCGGGCACGTCTCGCAGGATCAGGCGAGGTTTGGTTTTTTTTTTCTCTCAAGCTTCCCAGGGAAGGAAGAAGTTTGGGGGGTTAGTGGAAAGGGAAAGAAGGGTCCCAAACTACCCTAGACCTAGTTTGGTGGTGGCAGCGTACCAGGTCCAAATACAAAAGAATTTGTGTTCTGGGGAAAAACATTTTAACCCAAGCTGGTAAAATAAGCTTGTGGGGGTTATTTCTTTTTTCATGCGGGTCCCCACATCTGTACCCTAGAGTTCAGAGTGGGGAGGCAATCCTGACAGAAACAATCAACCAGAATCAGTAAATTTAAAATAAATATAGAGTTTTGGAGACTGTCATGCTGGATTATTTTAGCTATTCGCAGGGATATTATTTAATTTCAAGGACCCTTTGGATGCATCAGTGTTCAGGGTTGAAAGGGCGATGTTCTCATATTCCTCCTGAGATGTGAAGCATCTGCAGTAGTGAATTAACACTATTAAATCCTTCTGGAAATTCTTGTTGAGAAATCCGTAAAAGATAGGATTGATACATGTCGAGAGCATGGCTACCAAGTGGCACAATGTGAACACTAGGTTATGGTGGCAGTTCATCAGGGCCTCGTAGTTCCAATCAAAAACAACATTAAATATATTTAGAGGCAACCAGCAAGCTGCAAAGGTCACAACAATTGAAACGAGCATCATATTAATCCTTTTGCTCTCGCTTAGTCTGCTCTCATTCTCCCTCATCCCATCCACCTTACCATGTCTCCGCCGGAGACATACAAATATCTTGAGATAGCAGATAAAAATAAAGCCCAGTGGGAAGCAATACTGGAAAACCAGCAGACTGGTGGTAAATACCAGTCGCTCTGCAACTGATGGCCATGCCTCAATGCAAACAACTTTGTTCATGTAGAAATCGCTATGGTAAGAGAGATTTTTAAAGGGTTCATCAGACAATTGGTGGAATATAAAAAAAGGAATGGATATGATAAGGGAAACCCCCCAAATGAAGATAATTCCCCAGTACGCCTGTGAAATATTTGGCTTCCAGCCACGTGGGTTCACTATTAATTGGTGTCTCTCGACAGCAATTAACACAAGTGAGAATATGGAGACTGTGACAGACATACTTTGTACAAAAGAGCTTATTTTACATATAGCCTCGCCAAATATCCAATAGTCCATCAAAGTGTATGCAACTGTGACAGGAATGCACATGATGCATATCAAGATGTCGGATAAGGAGAGATTGGCAATCAGAATATTTGTAACATTTTGAGCTTCTTTCTGTCTTTTTATTATAACAATCAGGCAAATGTTTCCAAAAAGCCCCACTATTGTAACGGCAATATAAGCTGTGATGAGCAAGAAGACTGCAGGGAAAGAAGGCTGACATGAATCAAAGTGTGAAAACTGTGAGTTGCTGCTGTTTGCAATAGTTTGATTAAACAGACCCACGCTAGGATGCTGAGTGGGTTTTGGCATCATAAAGGAATCCTAAAACCATGGACATATTTTAGTATGCAAAGCCTATTTTTTTTGGCCCTAATTATTTAGAAGATATTTTGCTTGGAGCTTTCCAAGACCATGATTAATAGGATTCACTCCTTATGCTTGTCCTTCATGATGCTCTGTTTGAGCAGATCTGATACTAGTACTTACAGCACTGAAGAATCCTGAAAACAAAAGCAAAGGTAAAACATTAGTGTTAAACCTATAACCAAAGAGATTGACACAAGTGGCTTGAGTCTTCCTTTCTGAGGTTCTGTACTCGAGATTATAGAGAATCAGTGGCTCTCTCCACGCGATACAGCAATTGCCGCATATTGTAGTAGAAACATCAATGACCGCTATTTAAGTTTTCATAACATTTCTCATTCAAACCCTCTTGTTTTTTAGTTTCACTTTCAGGATAAAATATTGCAGGGTCAGTCTCTGCCCAAAGGTGCATACTTCTGGAAAGTTTGAACCAAAATGGTTCAGTCATTTTTCATTATCAGGAGAATAAAGAATCATGCTTCTGCCATCAAAGGGCTAAATTCAGGCCTGGCACCAACTTCCCCAGAATTACTAAGCAATGCTATAATATGCTGAAGTCTGCCCGTGACTTCATGTGCAATGCTCTGTTGTTGCGCAGAAGTAATCTTTAAACAACAACAAAAAAGGGAACAGAGGAAAAGTATCTGGTAAAGCATTGTAGATTAATCACCGCATCCCACGCAGTGTTCTGTCCTAGAACACTACCTTTAGGAGGTCTGTAGAATATGAACTTCATGGGTCCAGGGGGGAATACGGGAGCTGGATCCAGGGGGAATACAGGAGCAGGGTGCAATGGTTGTGTACTGTGTTTCCATCCTGGATGCCTTTTTCTACTTGTGTAGATGTCAAAGAGACCACCTCCATTTGGTCCTAAATATAAGCAGAGGAGAATATGGACCAGATGGAAGCAGCATTTTTGACACATACAGCAGTATCTTCATATGAATGCTAGCCTCAGGTTCTATCCTTCCTTTCCATATCTAAAGATACCTGCTTTAATATTTGCACTAGTTTGGTAAACAATACAAAGGAATCTTATTGTAGCTAAATGCAGTGTCTGGTCTATAGAAACAAAGACCTGATTCTTCTCTCACTTACTTCTGATTTACACACGTATATGTATACATCTATTGACATCAATAGACTTACACTGTTGTAAAACAAGTGTAAATGAGAGATCAGGTTCAGCATTAATGAATCGATGGATTGGGAGTTAGTGACTAGTTAGAAGACCTGAACTCAAAGCCAAAGCTCAATGAATTTCTGGGCAGAAAGAGGTTGTGTGGCAAACCTGAGAAAGAAAAAGAACCACATAGAAGAGTTGCTTGTCCATCTTTCATTTTTTCAAGTCTATGCTTGTCACAACCTCTAGGTACATTTACATCACTTTAAACAACACAGATTTGACTCACCTTAGTCCCTTTGGTGGGAGGCATAGGGAAATAAGCCTGAAGCCTTCATGCTGCAGTTGTAGCAATACACATTACACTGTGATAGCCCTGAGAAAAAGCCAGGAAGAGGAAGCAGTATAAATTTTAGGAGAAAACAAGTAAAAGAAAAATCATTCTGATGAACGCTTTCATTTACATACCCCACTTTTGTAAAATGCTTTATTAGGTCATTATCTTTATTAGGTCACTAAGACACAGGGATATTCGGTGGCCTGCATTAGCTCACCCAAGTCTGTGGCTGAGCCGGGTATTGCACCGCGGTGATATAACTCGAAGACCCATACAACTCCCAGGTCACAGCTGCTTGTAGAATTTTAGGTGCAGAATTCTCGCTTGGATTGCTTTCTTCAAATACCTATGTTTGAAATGAGTCCTACCATTTCAGACTAGGCAATTGAGTCTAGAAGCTTGTGAAAGATCTGCACAAGTGGGGATAAATCACTCTCATCCCAGTGAAAAGAAGGGTCTAGTGCAGGTCTGTTGGAATGAGGGATGGCATTATGACCGTACTAATGTGGCTTTGTTTGGTCTTGCTGCTCCAAAGCTGAGTGGTGAAATCTGTGCTAAGGGGATAATACTAAGCTCTGGCCTGGAACTGTATGATTGTATGAGGGAGAGGAGAAGGAATTTGCAAAGATGCAACCTAATGGAAAAATAACCTCTATGGTCCTTTATGTGCACCCCTGCAACCAGTGAGGAAAGATAGGCCCATGACAGCATTATCATCCCAAGGAGTCACCTCTGTGGGTGCGTATGCAGCTCTCTCTCTACCACCAAAGTACCCTCCACGTTCAGTGATTTCAGTGAGAACTGAAGGGGTTTGGCAGCTTCCAGGATTGGACCCCACATGAATGGGTGATGTGGCTAGTTGGGGAAGCAAGAAGTTGGAGAACAGGAGCTAAATTAAGCATATTCCCCTGGAATCCACTATAAGTAGTGGTTACTCTAAGTAGCAGTAATTGCCCCACTGGACTTTTCACACTCACAGGGCTGTGTGTGCTGGAAAGCAAAGCTAGCCAGTAGCTGTACTGCAACCATGGATATGTCTACACAGCAGCAAGGGGTGAGCTTCCCAGTCTGGGGAGACAGGCTCACGCTAGTGCACTAAAATTAGCAGCGCGGACATTGTGGCTCGGACCCTCAAGACCACCTGGCCCCCTAGGCTTGAGAGCCTAAGCTATTTTAGTGCAGTAGCTTGAAATTCTGTTTTCCAAGCTGGGGGGCTCACTCCCTGTTGCTGGGTAGACATACTAAAGAGCTTGCTGCCAGTGTTAGGGTGTGTGTGGGTCATGGACCCAGGGTCTGGCTGTAAGAGCAGATTGTTGTCCATGAGATGATCCTCTGGCCTCTGCTCCTTGTGTTAACCACTCCCACTGCCTGACCGCAGGTCTGGGCCCTGCCTCCTTGCAAACAGGGTGCAATGGAAGCCTATCTGTTTAGGATCCATGTAACACCACAAAGAAGCCCTGCTCTGCTGTCTCTTCTTCTCTCTCAGGGGAGGCTATGTGCGCCCACCAGGAGATGAGGCTGAGTAGTTTTGTAGTGTTTTATGCATTATTTACTATATTTACTTATTTATCTACTATTTCACAATAGAATGTAAGGATCTCTAATTAAATGCCAATGATTATGTATCAACAAGTGCTGAATGTCCTCCTGCTGTGGTCAGTGTGGATTCTAGGACTTCCTTGGCACTTTCTACCTTCAAGGAATGACCTTTTAATGACCGTGTAATGTGGGCAGTTGCAGTTCATTAACTCTTTGCACGCTGATCGGTCATTGTGCCAGGAAAAAAGCTTCATTCCTTATAACTGGAAATTGTTACTGGGTTGCTTGGTAATGTGGGTTAATAAAAGTGTATTTTAGCATATATGTCATAATAAAAGGTAATTTAAACATTTCCTCAGATATAAGGTAATTTCACCCCTCTTCTTTTGATGCCTGGAAAAATACATAATCTCTAGCAAATGATCCCTTGGAAAAACAACCTACATTGCCATGCAGTGCAGAATGTATTAATTCTTTTGAACAACATTTTTAAACTAACCATAAATGTTAACATAATATTTTGCATCCTTGATTTGAGACTTAGGCTGGAGGTAGAATTCTTTTTTTCCCCCTTGAAATATTTACTAAGAGCACTAATCTCTGTAATACTGAGATACATACTTGTCATGCTACAATAACCATTTAAAAAAGATTCATCACCATAAACAGACACAGAAGGTTTAATAGTATCTCAAATGATAAGCCATTTACCCTGTTCCTTCATTGTTGCAGAAATAAAGCATCCTGAAATAAATGAAAGTTAAAAGTCTAGCATGAACATAAAATAATAATAACAAAAATAAACACACAAACACCACTGTTTGAGTTTTCTGTGAGTTATGTCAAAGTTTGATATTTCCTTCCAAAGTGATTAGGAAAAGTTGCAGTAAAAAAAAAATCTATGATTTAAACTTGAAAGCATTACAAATGTAAAAGCTTCAAAAAGTTGCCCTGTCATCCTTAAATTTAAGAAATGGGGAATAAAATAATACTTTGAAATACATATTTCAAAGATCTTTCCCCTTCCGATGGTTTGGTATTTTTGCCATTCAGCAGGTTAATGAATGCACTGACTTCTTACCTGTTGCAAAATTCAAGTAATATTTTCACTCTTCAGTCTTTAATGGATTTTCTTTTCCTTTTCAGGTGAAGTATAAAGTCAACAAACACATCTTCTTTGTGTCTGAGGAAATCAGAAGTGCATCAGTCTGCTGCTAAAGCCAGATCTAAACTTTTCTTTCTTCCCTTCCTGAGCAAACTGCAGCTTATTCAGGTTTCCAATGGGGAACTGAAGCTACCTCACTGTGGAAAGGCTGCGGAGAAATAAAACAAGCTCTGGAATCTAAGAAGAAGGAAACACCAATGAGGAGAAAGCAGGGAGGAGAGAGGACCAGTAGCCATGGGGATGATATTTTCTTTCCCTGTTTTTTCAAGCATTATCTTGAAATTTCATTTTCAATTATCTTATCTGTTCGATAGTACAAATGTTTTCTTAAGAATCTCAGTTAGTTAGATTTCACATGGATAAATATTTGCAGATGGCTTATTGCTTTTTCCCCATGGAGGAAAGAAATAGAGCCATATTGTAGACTGCTTAGAAGGCGAATACGTGTGCTATTGTAGTGACATTATTTACCCTACTACAATTAAGACCGATTTTTCCATTGTAAATACTCTCTATTTTAAGTATTTTATACCTGTGTTGTAAAAATTTCCTCAAGATTAAACCATAGGCCATTGTCCACACTTGGGAAGAAATAGGATTCATTATCATTACTGTTATTTTACAGTTCAAAAACATACACAGTCATTTCTTTAATAGAACTTCTATTAAATATTTATTTATTAACTATCTAGAACAGGAGGTGACAAGGAAGGAACTTGGCTCAGGAAGTGGTGCAGGTACATTGAGTTTTTCATCTTTTGGTGAATTTCTTCCTCATATCCCTCTACTTCCTACGACCCCCATCTCTGATGCTGTGTCATCGTCGGGTTTTCATTTCTGGGGAGGTGGTGACAAGACAGAAAAAGAGTCCAAAACTAGTGGGTATTTGTATGGGGAAAGACACAGGCGGAGCAGATGAAGGTTTCCTGTTAAGCTGGAGAAAGGGAAAGTAGCGGACAAAACTTTGGGGACCAAAAGGGGGAGGTCGATATTTTAAAACCCCACAGAATGTGATGGTCAAAAAGCAGTAGGATTTTCAGAATGAGGGAGAGAAATGATGAGGCTGCAGCTGCATTATAATGGAGAGTAATAGTTTGAGTTTTTAGCACAGATTTTGTTTTGTTGTGTTGTGAGGATAAATTTTCCTGAAGGATTGCTAGCATTTATGGGTTTCATCAGGTCAGAAATACTCTGAAACTAGTTTTCTTAATGTATTTTGGAATTTCTGCATCTGGTCTCTGTTAAACCCAAGAAATGGAGCAGCACACAGAAATGGAACGTTAACTATAGATCATAAAAATTCTCAAGTAGATATATAAAACCAGCAAAAACAAAGAAAATAAGTTAACAAACTTTCAACAATTTTTTCAATTCCATTCACTTTAAGTTTTGGACAAAGGTTGAGATAGTTCTTATCCAAATGGGTACTCCATTCGTACTAATAACTGTATCTCTGGATTCGCATAGCCTCCTGCAGAAAGAATGAAATATATGGGGGCTGATTCCAATCTCACACTGCTTTTAAATTGGTGTAATTCTGTCAGTCTAATTGGATTTAATTTTGATATTAACTGGTGTAAATAAGATTAATTTAAGTCTCAGAGTTTTAAAGATGTAGTTGCTCGTGATCTGTCTGTGCAAGTCCCTAGGCATGGCGTAAGTGGAGTATATAGCCATGAATAGAGGGATCAAAGTATATTGTTTTCAGCCAAATTGTGTAGTGTCTGTGTTTGCAAAACAGGTTAATGAATAGCAGAATTATATTTACTTTATATGAATTTTCATGACACTTTTAATTGCTAAATAAAAATTATGGGAAACAGCCTTTTGCAGCAGATTGATAACTTCCTGGAAGGAAAGACTGCATCTATATTAGGAAACCAGTTTAATCTTTGTAACCTGATAACAAATAATTAATATCATATTGCAGGTTAGACATGCTAAGCAGGACTGATTTTAGATATTGGATGTAGGAACTCTACCTCTGGGGGACCCCAGCACCTCAAGGGTGGTCTTATATCTCAGGAAATAATAGGAATTTGGTAGGGTGCAGGTATTTTTTAATAAGAAATCCCTGTCCTAAGTGTAAAGAAAAAATCCCAGTCATCACTATTTGATTCTTAATCACATCTCCACAGAAGTATTTCTGACATTAGGTCCAATCCTGGAAGCCTCATGTGCAGGACTCTGAATAAAGTCAAATGGAGCACTGCTAACTAGACTGAAAGCTCTTTGGGGTGGGGGCTATCTATTTGTTTTGTGTTTGTATGGCACCTAACACAATGGGCTTCTGATCAATGACAGCTTGATGCTTGCTTGGATCCAAAATATCTATTTATCAGTGGATATGATTTGTGTCCTTCTCCCTACCCCTCCTCTGAAGTATCCCTCTCTTCGTTGATGACTCTCTAGAATTGCCCACACCCTCCTCTGCTTCGTGTGCCCCAGTTCTCTCACATCCCAACATCCTCTCTGCATGTCCTTCCCCAATATTGCTGCCATGTTCCAACTTCCCCTGAAGTTACCCTTTTCCCAGGACTGCTCTTTAAAGTTCACGTCATATATTATACCAGCTTGGAAGTTGAAGTAACTGTGCTTCAGGGAGAGAGGCTATATTGGCAACCAATGAGGTTGATTAGGTGTTGCTGTGATATCATTTATAGAAGCATTTCTTTGTTCATTTACAGTCTAGGATTCCCAGTCCCTACCCCATTCAAGAGGGTAGGTGATGATACCTCCACTTTTTTGGAGGACCTTTGATTTTGCCAAACTATCTAAAACTAAAACCATTTATCAGAAATTCAAAGAGAATTTTCTTGTCGTCTGAATATTGACTCTCTCTAACCATCTGGAGGAGTTTGGGGAATTTTGGGGCTTGTAGTAGTGCATAAATTTAAAATTCAAATGGGACCCTAAAAACCAAAGCCCTGATTCTAGCAAGGTTCAAAGCACCTTCCACTCCCAGTGGAACTATTGGGGCCCAGTAGTGTCTCAGCAGACACTAAAGATCCCCTGGCTTTTTTCGTGGGAGTAAGGGGGTTTGCCTGAGGGTATTGGTTGAAATTGCCTCTCCCCACATAGCTGTGCAATGTCTCCCACATCTCAGTGAAAACTGCAATTCAGTAATGAATGTATATGGTTCCTGATTCTTCATGATGAAGGGAGTTACTTTGAATTTACACCAGTGTAACTGAGATTTTGCCAGTGTCTTGTGAATGTCCATGAAAGAGCCAGAATATTTCTTACTAATGAAAACTGTCATTTATAACACTTCAAGAAGACATGGGAAAATAAGCAAAAGTAGGTGGAATTTTCTATGGTGGCCTTGCCTCTCTAGGGTGAGGCAGATTGTTCCTGTTCTTTTTAAATAAAGATAAATGTCAGTCATATAAACGCAAGACAAAAATATACCCTCCAGAACATCTGCAGAACAATACATAGATGTGGCCGAGGACTAGCTGGAAAAAAAGTGACAACATCATAGAAAACAGCAAGAAGCTTTTAATGTAAACGGAAAATACATAAAGAGAGATTTGTGGCTGAGTAAATCAGAGTACAATTAGCATTGACATTGGTCCCAGTCCTGAAATTCTTCCTCAAGCAAAACTCAAAATTGTTGATAACCTGGGTGGGCCAAAATGCCCCCAGCGTAATTTAGAGCAATAATGCCAACAGCAGTGGTCCCATACAGACATACAAATTGAGAGTCTGGTAGAATGCCCTGCTATCTTCCCAATATCTCACATACCCTTGGTATGCGCCCTCCCTCCCCAATCACACCACTACTATGCCAGCCCTTCATTACTCAAGGATTCACTATGTTGTGGTAAGGATAATAAGAACATAAGAAAGACCATACTGGGTCTGACCGATGGTCAACTTAGCCCAGTATTCAGTCTTGCAAAAGTGACCAGTGCCAAATGCTTCAGAGGGAATGAACAGAACAAGGCAATTATTGAGTGATGCATCGCCTGTCATCTAGTACAGCTTCTGGCAATCAGAGGTTTAGGGATACCCAGAGCATGGGGTTGCATCTCTGACCATCTTGGCTAATAGCCATTGATGGACCTATCCTCCAAGAATAAATCTAATTATTTGTTGAACCCAGTTATACTTTTGGCCTTCACATCATCCCCTGGCAACAAGGTCCACAGATTAAGTGTGCATTATGTGAAGAAGTACTTCCTTATGTGTATTTTAAACCTGGTGCCTATCAATTTAATTGGGTGACCCTGGTTCTTGTGTAATGTGAAAGGTAAATAACACTTCACTATTCACTTTAAAATCATGAATGGTTTTGTGAATGACCTCTATCATACCCCCATTAGTTGTCTCTTTCTAAGCTTAAAACAGTCTCAATCTTTTTAATCTATCCTCATATGGAAGTGTTCCATAAACCTAATTGTTTCTGTTACCCTTCTCTGTACCTTTTCCAGTTCTGATGCATATTTTTTGAAATGGGGCAACCAGAATTGCATGTAGTATTCCAGGTGTGGACATACCTCTTTCCTGTTGGTTCCTAACATTCTGTTAGCTTTTTTGACTGCCACTGCACATTGAACAGATGTTTTCAGAGAACTATCCACAATGACTCCAAGATCTCTTTCTTGAGTGGTAACAGCTAATGTATACCTCATCAGTTTGTATTTATAGTTGAGACCACGCTTTCCAATCTCAGAAAATCCTCATGGGAAGCTTTCAGGGTGCTTTGTGCTGCTAAGGTGGTAACAGGTTCTGCTAAGACAGCACAAAACAACTTGATCCGGGGCTGAGGATTTAGACCTAATTTTCTAGTCCTTATAGTTTTGAAGAAAACCTTCCAAATGTCACTGACATGAGGCTATTTTCCTGAGGTGGCAGAAATAACAGCTTGGAGAAAGGTGTGAGTTGGTTCTATCCAATGTTAGCGCGGAAGTAATGTTAGCTCTGAAGCCTAATGATGGCATGTAAATGTCAATATTAAAAACTATTTCAGTGCTGATAATTTTAACAGAAACCTCCTATTACAGTCATGTTTAGCCAGTATGGTTGCACACCATAAATTAAAGATGGGGAAAGAGTTATGCCATCTGGAGCTTCTGAGGTATATAGTCTCCATGCTTCGTCCACTCTAGTTTCTAATGTCTCAAGAGACAATGCTTCCACCTCTGCCTTGGGGAGACTATTATATGGCCTAATAGACCCCTTCACTCTTTTTAAGTTTCCTCACCACTTATTTTTAGCCTCAATTTTTCTTTTTTATTCCATCCCATTATTCCCAGTTATAAAACAGGACTCACTGTGAACTATTAGAAGACAGGTATAGGGAAGGAAACAGGGGAGCCAAGGGGAAGGGAAGCAGAGAAAGACTTCTCTGGGAGGAGGAGAAGGGGACAGCAACACCAAGGGGAAAGAGGAATAGAGAAGAGTCACCAATGGAGGAGAGGAGGCAAGTGGGACCTGAGCAGAGTTCCATGACGTCTTCCCACACTGCAGACAAATGCTCGTCTATTTTCAGCATGTTTCCCTTATAATGCCCTGAGGAACCTTCGAGGGGATCAATGTGCTCAGATGTGTAAACAATCTGATACCTTTTTTGGAGAAGAGGACCTTATAGGTCCTTCTAGTGTCACGTTTGGGGATGGAGAGTAAATTGCTGTGTATTAATAAAAGAGTGTGGATACTTTATGATACATTCATATTTGCATCCAGTAACAGATCTGTGTACTTTAGAGAGTGTCACATATTCTCAACTTGGGTATGAAAAAGGTTATTCAGTTTCCCCTTGAAGGCCTCCTTTTTCATCCATTTTGCTGACAAATAACACCCACCCAACTGACACTAATTCACACTTGTGCCTGCAGTCTCAGCAAAGAGGCCAAGGATTTGGTGGCCATGGAGATTAAATACCCAAAGGCAGCATAGGGAGAAAAGAAAATATTTTTCCTGGAAAGCTGGGACTGTCCCAAGGACAGTTGGCACATATCTCCTAGGAGATTCCTTCAGCTCAGGGTTGGCGTATATAGCAAGAGGGAAAGTTTGCGTTGCAGATGCCCATGTTGTACCTGTAAACCTCTATCTCTGAATACTGGACTTGCCCTCTGCCTGGAGGGTATTAATTGGTTTGGAGAGGGGTTTCTGACTCTGTCATGGTGTGAAGAGTTACTTGTGCCTCTGACTTGACTAAACTAGCAGTGCCGGGCTGAGTGTGTGGGGCTCTCTGAGCGCCTCTGAAAATCATGGTTAAGTGGGCAGGCCCCAGGCTCTCCTTCTAGAAGTGCGCAGCCCTGAGAGTTCTGTGGGGGACTTGAACACAACTAACAAGCAGTTTTCAAAATCCCCTGAGCATCCAAAGAGACACTGAGCTCTGTTTGGCGTATGCTGCAGCCTGCAGGCCATGTGAACCATTGCAAGTTTGTAAAATTCTGGCATCAGCCTGTGTTTCAGCTTCCCCTTGTGTAAAGTGGGTATATAATACTCAATGTATATAAAGCGCACCGAGCTCTTCGGTGGAATGCGTATCTATGTAGGAAGCATAATCAGTTATTATTATAGGCTTCAAAGGGCAAAATGTTAGTATGAGACTGATCTTGCAAACCCTCTGCACAGAAATCCCATGGGGTCCAGTGGATGTTCTGGCTGTTGGAAAGCTAAGACTTGGCTAAACTAGTTTAAAAATGATTTAGTGTGAACCTTGTGCAAATTCTTGTACGCTCTTCTACCAGTTATAATCAGTTTACCTAGGCAAACTATGTTATACGAACCAGGTTTGAATGAAATTAAGAGTGATTAAACACAGGGGTGCTGAGAGCCATTGAACCAAACTGTAAATCCTGTATGTGCTGGAAACCATTTGAAGTCAAGGGGTGTGGCAGCACCCCCAACACCCTTAATTCCAGTATTATGGTTACAAAGGGGTTTGCACAAGCTTATCTAAATCTGTGGATGGATCAGGCCTATGTATGAATAGTTTTGGTCGGCTTTTACTTTGCAATCTCTAAACAATGGAAAGCTCCTTTGTGAATTATACACATCCTTCCATCATTTCTGACACTCTTTTCCAGTATTTCAGTATTCTTCTCTTATTTATCCCCGGAAACTTTTGTCCTTTTTCAGTGTCCTGAGCCCACTAAACTGACTGTAGCATGGCTGAAGTTTGTCATTTTTATGACAAGAAATACTATGATCATTTCCTTACTGTTATGCTTTTGGTAAGTGTTGTTTTATGATGTCTAACGCTGGAAAAGAAGGGCACACAATAGTCCGTTTTTATGAATGCCATAAAGCTGATCTCTTGCACTTCTATGCCCCCATGTGGTCTTTACGTGGTACTTTTTAAAAAATCAAATCATCAGGGGTTTTTTTGAGCCAGAGAAGCAAAACACATTTGAGATCATCTAGGATTTCAAACTCTAACATACTACATAAAAATATTTAAATTAAAACGTTGAAATATGACAATCAAGTGACCAAGTCTCCCATCAAATTGTGTGGAATCACATTTTCCTAGAGTGCATAAAAGGCATAGGTGCTGTCTATATTAGGAAATCAAACTAGGTCTGAAATTGATTTTTAGCAATGCTAAGCCTCAGCTGGCATCTAAACAAATTAAAGATGTGTTTACACTGGGGAAATTTATAGAAAATTGTTGAACTTTTGTTAGAACCCCTGGCAGCTTTTTTGTAGACAAGGTCCAATGGCTAGACCTGCTTTTCCCAACTTTGTAGTTAAACCAGCTAAAAAAGAAATCTAATCAAAATTGTGTGGAAATAGTTGTTTCTGTTGCTATGCTGTCTGCTTGAGATTTTAATACTGGTTCAGATGAACTGATTGGGGATGGAGGTCATCAAAAAGCCTATCTCAGATCTGGGAGCAAATGATGCTTATTTGTCCAGGATTGTTTACCTCATGCATGTCTGTGTTTCAGCCTGAGTCCACTTTGTCACTGGGCCTTGGGGCACGTGCGCTTTCCAGTAAGACTATTACAGCGCTTGAACCCTTTCAAACTGGCATGTGTAGCCTCAGAGAACATGATTAGGAGCAAGGAATGCTATGATTTGCAGGGAGTCAGTTATAAGGCAACAATATAACTTATTCTGTTAATAAACCAACCAAGAGAAAAGGAATGTGAAAATGAACTTGAGCATTTGGGTTTTATTTGAACTGCTCTGGCTGGTGAATGTGACCGCTGGCTTGTATGCCTTTTCTTGAGAGCCTCTATCTCCTCTTGCCTGAACTGTGCCTGCCTCCTTTAAGTTTCTCCTCACCCCTTCTTTTCCCTTCCCATCCCATTGTCTCTATGAAAACTAACATTCTGGCTTCCTACTAATCTCCGGAGGCCATAATTATCCTCTTGTATCAAGATACCACGCCCTTTAGGAGCCAGAGATTGGGGGCCAGCCGGCCAGCCCTGTTCACTAATCAAATGCAACTGAGAAGGGGACAGGTGTTCCCTATAAAGAGCTGAGCTGTAGGAAGAGACAGAAAGACAGGGGAATGAAGAGAGATGCCTCAGGAAAGGACAATCCCCCAAAGTAGTTCCTGAACAAAGAAGAATGTGGATGGGGGAAGCCCTGGGAGTTATGGCTGGGTAGAACGCCCCAGGGGAAAGTGTTTGTTTTCCATTTGTGGGGTTTTAGATGATACATGGATCCTGGAAGCAAGAATTAAGGGTTGATGATGATCTCATAATCATCTTAATTTTTCTTCATCTTCTGCTGTAAATTGCTAAGGGCCTTTTGAAACCCTCAAGGGCTATTTTCATTATGAAGCAGAGGCAGGTGTGGCTTGGGTGGTATTCTCAGCTGCATTCTCCTACGTTGACAAGCAAAGTGGGGTTCATTTGGGCAATATGTATATATAGCTTAGGAATCCTTAATCTATAAGAGCCTAGCCATCACATAATAGTATTAACTGTGCAATACTTGTAAAGCTTAATATATAATGCCACATTTAGAATACAGTAACACAGTGTCAGGTAAGCGAAAGGAGGACTACTTGTTTACAGGATAGTATTACTGTTGCCTGTTACCCACTGTGCCTCTGTTGAACATTCTTCCACTGATGACCTGTGATTTGCTTTACTATATCAGGCTGCCAGGAAAATAGAACTCTTCAGAGTTATGATAGCTAATAAGCTCCAAAACAACTGGCCAAACCACATATCATATGCTGGATATAAGACATGCAGACTGGAAATACAGCATCAATTTTGAATGGTGAGAGTAATTAACCATTGTAACAATTTACCAAGAGTCATGGTGGATTCCCCATCACTGACTATTTTTAAATCGAGATTGGATATTTGTCTAAAAGATCTGCTCTAGCCTCTAGGGGTTATTTTGGGAAAGTTCTATGGCCTGTGTTATATGGGAGGTCAGTCTAGATGACAGCAATGGTCCCTTCTGGCCTTGGACTCTATGGATCAGAAGGGAGATGTGACGCTGGTACATCAACTGGAAGACTTTTTTTTGTGACCTGAGTTTATAAAAACAGCTGCCCGGCAGCAAGTTGCTATAATGCTGGCACCTAGAAAATGGCAGGGGCTATCCAGCATGAATTGACTTAGTTACTTGCAACCCATGTCCATTGACAAAGGAGGTATCTAACAGCAGATAATTACAAGCCTGCCCACCTTCCCCTAACTATTATTAATGGGGATGTTTGGGGGAAAGAGGCCTCCATGCTAGGCATTCTGCCTGAGCAGCTTAAATAATTTAATAACTATATAACTAATTCATTTTAACAAGTATATCTTTTAATCATTTCCCCTAATTGTGTTGACCTTTTACCTGACAGCAGGGAAGAGGAAAAGCATTTATTTAAAAATCTGAAAAGGTGACTTTGTTCCCCCAAGCCACAGAAACTGGCAGTGGGATTCAAGAACAGGTTTAGTACCTGACACAATTAGTTTAGGCAACTGAGTAGGTAAGATGACCGTTTATGTTCTGAGAAAGATTAACTTGAACAAATACTTTGTCATATCTTCCACTGATGGTTGTTAAATACAGATAGTTATGTTATCATTCTATTAATTTTAATGTACTCTTTCTTTTAAGAGTGTGGCATTTGCTATCGTAGAACAAGAAAATCAGTAACAAGATGTAGATATGAGATGCCTGTGTTGAAAGCATCTGATGCTTCATTCAGCAATGAAGTAGTTAAATATTGCTATTTGAGTTTAAATAGTGAACTCCTGGCCCCTGTGAAGTCAATGATAAAACTCCATTGACTTCGACGAGGCAAGGATTTCATCCACAGTGTTTTACAAGTAAGCTTTCAGGTTAGCACTACCTGAAAAAGGAGAAATTCATACTTCTCTTCATACTAGGGTTTCAGTCAGTGTTCCTGGCCAGCTTCCCAGTTTGATTCCCATTGAACTGAACGGGGCTTCCACTGAAATTAACGTTGTGGTTTTGACTGAAATGTCTCCTTGATCCTAACTCCAATGCAGCTCCACTGATGTTAATAGTGGAGCAACTTCTGGAGTATACTACTATTTTAAGCACTGGATGGCCAAGACTTTCAAAAGTAATTAATGAATTTAGGTGCCTTATTTGGTATTTTTTTATGCTATACTTGAGACACTTCACAAAGTACTAACTCCCCTCCCTCTGAGCACCAGGTATGGTTGCCATCCTTACAGGATTGGCCTGGAGTCTCCTAGAGTTGGCATTGATCTCCCAATGATTAGTGAAAACAATCCAGAAAATTTTAACAGGATATTTTAAGAAAATGACATGTCATGTTGAGGGGAAAAAAATCTCCTGGAATAGCTTCAGTCAGAGTTGGCAACCCTAGCAGCAGGACCCTTGAAGGCGTTTTAACTTGATTAGCCGAAACATTAGTAACTCCTGAAAATGTAACTATCCGATCTATATTTGTCAGGGCAGGCCTACATGACAGCATGATGAACATGCCAGCTGCTGTTGTTGCCTTGCCTAAACCAACATTCACACCACTGCTGCCCCATTAGGTATAAATCAGGGATCTCAAAAACACAGCCTGCGGGATTATTTCCTGTGGCCTGCCAAGCTCTGCGCACCTCCCTCTACCCCCCAGAGTTATTTCCTGCAGTCCGCCAAGCTCCCCTCCCTGCACTCTGCCGCGTCCCCGCTCCTCTTCTTACCTCTAGGTGCTTCCTGCCACCAAACACCTGTTTGGCGTCACTTAGTGCTTTTCAGGAGTGGGGAGGAGCAGGGAAGAGGCAAGGCAGAGGTGGGGATTTGGGGAAGAGGTGGTGCCTCATGGAAGGGGTGGAGTGGGGGCAGGCCCAGCAGTAGCCGGGGAGGAGCTGTGTTAGTGATGCGGCCCTCGGGCCAATGTACTAACCCTCATGTGGCCCTCCTGGTGATTCGACTTTGAGATTCCTGATATAGATGTGGGCTCTAAATTCATGCACATAAGACGAGTTAATAAAAGCAAAGTAATTATTTATATGATCTAACTCCAAAGATAGGGAAAGTGTCTTGCAAAACCCAAGACAGTAAAATTATTTGTTTTAAATGCCTGTATTTTATTTCCCCCCGCCCCCAGATTATGGCAATGTCTTCATTAGAAAGCTTTATCGGTAGCATTAATGCTGGCAGTGGCAGAGACCGCAGTGTCACTACAAAATGAGCACACTTGGCTGTCTTTGCATCCTCATTGTGAGAGGGTGTATTGGTAAAAGATGCTGTGCACCGTGCGTAGTCATCTCTATGTTTGCTGTGACACCATCTTGTGCAGTACCTTGTGGGATATTTTTGCAACACGTTGTGGGATACCAGCAGTCCTGTCAGAGAATTATGGCAGTTTGGGATGAAATTTCTACAATTCCAATTGTTCCATCCCTTAATCTTCTTTCTGCTTCATTTTTGCCCAAACTAATATCTTTATTTCTGTTAGTATTCTGCAGCTGGACTTGCACTATTTCTTCTCTTTACAGGCCAAGGATATTCAGGACTACTTTCCTGAAGTAGGCAATACCTGAGGTGTACCTGTAGCTTTGCACTGAGCCATACTTGTGGACTTGCAAAGAGAGGCATTTTAAAATGGAGGGTAGACTTTTGGTCACTGTGACACCTTGGGTAGCAGAGTTCAGACTGGTGGTCACAATGGTCATCGTTGTGCCTATTGTGGGATTGTTTTTAGCGATGCAGATAATGCAGCATCCACACCGGCACTGTGTCTGTAAAGTGCCAATAGAGGGTTTATGTCATTCGGGGAGGTGGTCTAAGTTTATCCACGGAAAGTCAGTGTTGGCAGGACTCAATTGAATGTGGAGCTACATGAGGATGTGTCAAAAGAAGGCAACTTCTGCTGGTAAAATGTTGTAGTGTAGACTAGGCTTACATCTGCAAAAAGAAAACTTAAATTATTATTGCCTTCTAAAGAGAAAATGTTCTCTTCTATGCCAAATTACAGGTGAATTACTAAGGAAAATGTTATTTGCTCAGGGGTTGTTTAGCTGCTGAGAAATTGCTGGGCAAAGTGCAGCAGGATAAGGATTTGGAGGATGAAGAGACTACTTGAACTATGGACTTATTTTTGATGTTATATTCTTGTCTTTTTTTATCTTACTTTAACATAATCAGCCAATTTAAGGTCTGACATTGCTTGCATATACACATGCTGTTTACCCAAGTTTAGCAATGTTGCCAGGAAGCTGAGGAGGTTGGCCATTCTATAAAGTGGTGTTGCCCCATTAAGTCTTATTCCCATTTATTTTAGCTCCATTAATTATTATGGATCCTTTAAGGTAGGAGTGGTCAATCTTTGCTTGTACTGCATCATGCACAGATGTCAGGGTACCAGGGACTGTGGGCTGTAACTCAGCAGCAGCACCTCTGCTTACATAGGCGGGTCCACATTTAAACTTAAGTTGGCATAGGTACGGAACTTGAGTTGTGAAAAATCCACATTCCAGAGTGCCGTAGGTGTGCTGGCCTAACCCCTCAGTGTAGACACAGCTAGATTGATGGAAGAATGCTTCCCTAACCCAGCTACCATTGCTCAGAAAGATGGAGTTCTTACACCAATGAAAAAAATCCTTCTGTCGCTGTAGACAGCGTCTACACTATAGGGCTATAGCCATAGCTATGCTGCTGTAGGGCCTGTAATGTACATGTATCTGTAGCATATGATCAGCTCCTCACTCCTCCTGCTAGCCTTTGGAGTCCTTACCAACATGAAGCCTGTCTCTTCTTAGCTTTTCTCAGTGGTCTTTGAAGACATCTGTTTCTAATGAAGCTGAAAGGGATGATGCAATTGCCTGGACTGGACTATGGGATCTGTGCGCTATACACTGGTGACAAAGTGGGAAGGAGGATCTTATGTAGGCAGAAGTAAAAGAGGGGAAATAGAGTGGGGACTGGGAAGAGAGTGGAAGCACGAGGGGATGTCTAAGGTAACAAAGAGATGAAGTAAAAACAGCAACGAGTCCTTGTGGTACCTTAGACACTAACAAATAAGCTTTTGTGGGCTAAAATCCACTTGGTTTTAGCCCACAAAAGCTTATGCCCAAATAAAAATAGCACTCCTTTTTGTTTTTGTTGATACAGACTAACATGGCTATCATTCTGAAAGGGGATGAAGTGTGGTGCATAACTGGGAACAATTAGGGAATAGTAATGGGTAAGAGATGTGAGAGAGTAGGAATCAGGCGAAATAAGCAAGCGTTTAAAGTAAGATGGGAATCTGGAAGTATTGGGCCTCCAGCACCTGAGTATTCTGGAGAAATTTTATTTATTTTCTCTCCTTTATCATCTTTGAAGAAGGATAATAGCAGAACAAAAATCTAAAATTTACAAGCAGCTCCCAGGCCATCTTCCATAACACCCAGTTTACTTGGAAACTTGTCCCCTGGATAAAAATTATGTTAGCAATTACACCAAGGGCATCAGGAATCCAAATGCCAATCTTTAACCTATATAAATGTAAAAATCAGAAGTAGATGCACATCATTAATTGGTTCATAATATTTGTATGTTCTTGCATTTTACTATTTAGCTAAATAGAAAGTGCCTCCTGTTTGAGGTAACAAGAATTAACTAAATCAATTACGGGAAGACAGTGTTGGGAAGGGAAGGGTATGGAATAGATTGGTAATTTGGGGAGGGAAATATTGGCAGGAAGAGCAAAAAAGAGTGGTGACTGATAAATGTATATGAAAGGAAAAGAGCTCTGTCTAGGCTCCAAAGCTGTTCTCTCTCCCCAACAGACGTTGGTCCAATAAAAGTTATTACTGCTCCCACCTTGTCGCTCTAATAGGCTGGGACTGACCTGGCTACAACAGTGGGGCACATAACACATGAAAGGGAAGTAAGAATGAACCTTACAGGATAAGGGGAGAGAAAAAAGTGAACCATGGGAGAATAAAGAAAAACAGGGACTGGAGAAGGGCCAGAAAAGAAAAAAGATAAGGTGGGTGAGGGAATATCTTTTACTGGCCCAACTTCTGTTAGCAAAAGCACAAGCTTTTGAGTAGAGCTCTTCTTCAGGGCTGTCAGACACTTGAAAGCTTGTCTCTTCCACTACCAGAAGTTGGTCCAATAAAAGGTATTTCCTTCCCCCCCCCCCCGCCCCACATCTTTTTCATAGGCGGGAGCCACCACACCTACACCATGAGTGGCAATGCAAAAATATTTAGTATTAGTAGGAAAGTACAAATCCATAATTCTACCCTGAGGGGAAGGAAGGAGCAAAATAAAATAAGCTCAAAAGTGTGGTGCGGGGAAATGAAATGTGAGGTTAGGAGGATGCCCCCCAGCCTGGCAAGGCCCTGTCCAAGGTGTAAGTATGCCACCAGAGGATCATAACCTCCCAGGCAGAGTCCCGCTTATCAAACCAAGGGGGCTTATAAATGTTGCCTTGAACCACCCAGGGCCTGTTTCCCCCTTGCTCTTGTCTCCTCGGTGCTGAAGTGGCTTGAAGCGGTTTCCATTACAGACAGGGTTCAGGGTTCAGTCCAATGGCTCTCAGCACCCCCACTTTAAAAATTGCTCCAGCCCCCCTGCCTCAGGGGCTGCTTTTCCCAACACAGTGTGGCGGCTCCAGCAACCCAAACACAAGCATTTGCAAAGTGTGCATGTGTCCATCTCACCCTCCCCCCTCACTCCTCTTGAGTGAGCTGCAATCTGCTCCCCAGAGTCTCCCTGGAGAGGCCTGCCTGGGCACTGCTGGTGGAAGGGACTGAAGGAGAGCAAAGAGGTGGGGGATGGACCGCCAGGAACAGGGAGTAAGGAGTTGATCTCTATGTAGCACCATGGGGGCAGCCCTGAATTAACCCCCAGCATTAATTAATCCCTCATGGTCGCGGGGTGGGTGGCTGTGTGAGGTGCTTGGAAAGAGTCACGTGCCAGGGGCCGGGTGGCTCCCCTACCCCCTCGAGGGGAAGAGTTGGTTGGTGCGGCCTCTCTCTCACTTCATAGCGGGAGGGGGAGGACTAGGATGACTGAAACCGCTTCCTAACGGTCAGCTTTTCAAATGCTCCCGCGCGGCCTGCCATGAGAGCTACGCTACCCCCTTCCCCCACCCGCGGGGGCGGGGCTGCTGGGGGGAAAGCGCGCGGCGGGGAAGGAGGAGACCTATTGGCTCACATCCGCTGGATTGACGCATTGGCGCAGCCTCAAGCCGGTCCCTCCCCGCCTCCCCTTTCTACTTTTCGCTCGGCGCGAGTTGAGGCTGCAGAATCTTATTAGTCGACTCTTGATTAGGCCCCGCCTCTCCGCCCGCAGATTTGGAGGCATTCGATTGGTTCTCCAGGACGTCAGTTCCTAACACCCTCCCGCCGTCCCTTTTCCTCTTGCGTACGCGCGGTGGAGGTCGCCTAATACGATTAGCCCTAGCTGTCGTCAATCACTAACGAATCCCCGCCCTCTCCCGAACGACTCGTTCACGTCGGCGGTTGCGCCTTCCTATTGGCCCACTTTGCGCTGAGAGCGTGTGCTGCGGCAGCACGGCGGGCGGGGCTCCCAGCGTCCCCTTTGTGTGAGCAGCACCAGTTGCCGGCCGAACGCCTGAGGAGTAGCAGCCGCCATTTTGTGCGTGTCGGTGTGCTCCCCCACCCCCAGGCCCCTTTTCTGTGGAACCAGTGGCGGCCAGGTCGCTGGCGAGGCTAGGCCACGCCAAGGAGGAGCCGCGGTAGCTGCTGCTGTCTGGAAGTTGCGGTGCTCGTTGAACGTGGAGAGGCCTGAGCTTCCCCCCCCCCCAGTAGGAGGCGGAGTCTCGGCGCCAGGCCTAGGCGCAGCCCCGGCGGAGGCGGCAGCATGGAGAATTCGCAGCTGTGCAAGCTGTTCATCGGCGGCCTGAACGTGCAGACCACGGAGGCCGGGCTCCGCGAGCACTTCGAGGCCTACGGCACCCTCACCGACTGCGTGGTTGTGCTCAACCCACAGACCAAGCGCTCCCGATGCTTCGGATTCGTCACCTACTCGGCTGTGGAGGAGGCCGACGCCGCCATGGCCGCCTCCCCCCACGCCGTGGACGGCAACGCGGTGGAGCTGAAGCGGGCCGTGTCCCGGGAGGACTCGGCCCGGCCGGGGGCCCACGCTAAGGTGAAGAAGCTCTTCGTGGGCGGTCTAAAGGGGGACGTAGGCGAGGGGGACCTGGTCCAGCACTTCAGCCAGTTCGGCCCCGTGGAGAAGGCCGAGATCATCGCCGACAAACAGAGCGGCAAGAAGCGCGGCTTCGGCTTCGTCTATTTCCAGAACCACGACGCCGCCGACAAGGCCGCTGTAGTCAAGTTCCATCCGATTCAGGGCCACCGCGTGGAGGTCAAGAAGGCCGTGCCCAAAGAGGACATCCAGTCTGGCGGAGGAGGCGGTGGCTCCTCTAGGCCTTCCCGGGGCGGCCGGGGCGGAGGACGAGGACGGGGCGGCGGCGGATCCGGCAACCGGGACCACAACGGTCTCTCCAAAGGAGGCGGCGGCTATAATAGCTACGGAGGCTACGGCGGAGGCGGCGGCTACGGATCTTACAGCAGCGGCTCCTACGGCGGAGGGGGCGGAGGCGGAGATTACGGCAACGGGTACGGCGGGTTCGGCAGCTACAGCCAACATCAGTCCTCCTACGGCCCCATGAAGAGCGGCGGAGGAGGCGGAGGAGGGGGCGGCAGCTGGGGAGGGCGCAGTAACAGTGGACCGTACAGAGGAGGCTATGGTGGGGGAGGGTATGGCGGCAGCTCCTTCTAACCGGGGGCTCCCATACCCATTGGGGGTGGCATGGAGAGCCCTCCCTTTGTTACGGGGCAGCTTCTAATGGTTTCTCCCCTCACTCGCCTAAGGGCAGTTCCTAGTAAATGCCTCCCCTGCTGTGGGAGCAGCTCCTAAATGCCCTCTGGGGGTCGCCTCTGCCTGTGCCACTTCTTTCTCTCTGAAGATGGACTGGGCCCCACACACACATACTTTGTGTTACAGTCATTGATGGACTCTATTTTTTTATTATTACTTGGACCTTGGTCGTTTTTATACTAGCAATGAAAATGTCTTGTTTTAATTTGTTTTTGGGGGTGTGGGGTGGGCAATGTCTTGCTGATTCTGAAGTAGAAACTGGGGAGGGAGATGGGGGGGGGGGTTACTTTGTTGTAAGGACTCGATACCTGGCTACTACATTTTTTCCCTACCAAATCTGCTTGGATCCATGACTGAAATTAACATTTCTGTAAAGGAGGAAAAAAAATCGTTTTTACGTTTTTTATTTTTTAAATAAATCATTGTGTTCATTGACCTTTACATGTCTAACTTTTTTCCTAGGATCCATTCCGTACGGTTTAAGGCTTTTCTGGGTTTGAAACAAGTATTGTTCCTCTGCTTTTAATTCTCTATGTATTTAGAGACTTTATTGCCAGTAAAGGTCCTAATTTACTTTTTTGATGTCCCATTAGTGGATTTATTGGTTTTCAAACACTTTATGGAAACTTTTTGAAGTACTAATTGGTGGATGTGGTCTGTTTTTAAAATATTCATGCTCACTTTTTGCAGTTTTGTGTGCATCCACCATCTTGTACTAGGCGGTTTGATTGACGTGCTGACATGGTTGGTCAATTTTTTCTATAGGACTTTTCCATCAAGTATGTACTGTGTAGTTCTAAAGAAATAGTTTGTGTTAAGCATGTGCTTCATTCATATAAAATGTTCAAAATTTCCAATTGCTTAGTTTCAGATCCTCTTATTGGCTTGTCTGTAAATGATTTGTTACAGGAAAGGGTCAACATTTATCCCTTCAATTAAATGCCTACTTGTTTTCATAGTACCAGGTTAAAACAGACTTTTTGCTTGATCTGAACTATGGTCCTTCGCTAAAGTTCCCCAAGAATCCTTTGCAGCACCATCTACTAGGAGAATGGCAGAACCACTGCTGTAGGCTTCATTACAACTGAGGCAAAATTGTTTGCTAACAACTCTGCTAGATTTTTGAAAGTTGTCTTATGCCATTAAATGATCGGTGTAAACTGAAATAAAAATCAAATCTGCATGTGACTAAAGATGGGCTCCCTGCATATTGACTGAAATAAAATGGATTTGGAATATCTGCTTCAGTACATTTCTAAAACTTTAAAACTGCCCATCCTTCAAAAGAAGTGATAATCTAAACTGTTTGGGCAAAGTGCTATGATAAATGAGCCAGCTAAGTGTACCAGTAACATAGGTGCCAGTTGTAAAGCAAAATATCTGTGTAGTCTGCTTGATAACAAATGTATATTTGTAGCCCTTTCACGCAATAGAATTAAAGTTTGTTGTTTATTTGGAAAAAAAAAACGCATAATGTTATAGGGGAAAACTGCCTTCCTGGATAGAAATATAGAATAGCATCGTTTATGGGTTTATGGATATCACAAATAAAGAATTGAATTCCTTACATGCTTGAGTTGAGAGTATGTATGACATGGCGCATGGATTTAAAAAAATTGTAAAATCATTTTGATTCCAGGGTTCTACGCATTTAATGTTTAATACTTAACCAAATTGGTTTCGATTACTGCATTCTGTGGGTTTGATCCTACTTCCATTGAAGTCACTGGCAAAACTACCATTGTCTTAAGCGGAAGTGGTATTGCACTCTAAAAACCCATGAAAGCTGCACCAGTATGAAGTAATTTTCAGATCAATTTAAACAATTTAGAAGACTTAGTGGACACTGATTTCAGTTGGAATTCAGCTTGTTTTGATTTAGCATAGCTGAATTACAATAAACTTGATTTCAAATGAAATCAGTGTCCCTGAGTCTTCAGTTTAACTGGATTAATTTAGATGTGATTCAAAAAAAAGAGGCAGCAACCCAGACTGGTACAACTTTCTCATATAGATGAAGTCCTAAGGATCTGGAGTGGAATTGACCTCTCAAAATGGAGGCCTTTATAAGCCTTGTGATCAGTAACTATAACTTAGTTTCACAGTTTAAGAGCTCTTTCTTTCAGGCCTTTTTGCTTTGTAAGTGGGTGTTAAGTACTCTGGCTCGCAATAAAATGTGTATTTGCATCCAAAAATTCATTTCTGTCCTAAACTAGCTTAGTAGTTTAGGCAAAGTGCAGAAGTCAAGTGTAAGTGATGTTTAACAAGCTTTTGCAAAAGACCGTATTGCATTTGATTAGCTTTGACAACTATCCTTGTCAACAAAGACCTTTGGTGGTATGGTTGTGTGAGATCTTTACATTTAAAGGGTTCTTTTATCCCCTCTACACTCAAGAAACATGCTGAAGTTGGGGGGATGGGCCACCCACATAAAAGCACAGTTGTCCCAGTGCAGTTCAAACAATTAAGCATTGAATTCGTTTGGTTTGGGGAGACAGTTAAATCAGGTTCAGTCCTTCCCCCTTCCAAAGTTGCTTTGTTTTAATGATAGCAAGGGAGAACCTTGTTTTGGAAGACAAAACTTTTCGTAGCCTAGACTGGACCTTTGATTCAGCTAGGCAAGTGCCACATACAATTCTGTAATTTTACAGTATGCCTACATATCTTCTGTGGCAACTTGTTCATACCCAAAACGAATACTGTATTGGAAATTACTGTTAGGTTATGCAGTAATATCCTTCTGGCAACTACCACTATATGATTCTAGGAAAGGTGAACCCCAGAAATCACACCTATACTATGAGGGAGATGCTTGACTTGTGTACTGCTTATGTTCTGAAAGAGTATCAATAATTACAACATTCATACTAATGTTTCACAGTTTCTGGTAAGATTTGTTCTGTGGAGAATGTTTCAGATAGTTGATAGTTGCTCTATTGTGACTCCCTCTAGAGCAGTGGTCTTTAAACTGGGGTGTGTGAGACCCCGGTGCCGTCTCCGATCCTTCCCGGGAGACCGCCGAAGTTGTGGTCTATTTTTGGCTCGCCAAAATGCCGCCGAAAGAAAGCAGAAGCTTTCTGTTTGGTGGACGTACCCCAGGGGGCCACGAGCGGAGGGGGGACTGCGAAAGGGGGCTGTGGCACCGAAAGTTTGAAGAGCGCTGCTCTAGAGAACAGGAACACTCCTTTGTGAAGGAACCTGCCTTAGAGACACAGGTGAACAGGATATTTTATAATATAGCTTTCCGAGAGTGTATCCAATTGGATATAAAAACCGATCAGACCATTGTGTATTAAAAGGACCCCAGCCTAAATCTCACATCTGTGTGAAAATATTTCACCTACTATTGATACAAGTAGCTCCTAAAGATTAATTGGAGAAATATTTACTTTATTTGATGACACTTTCTAGTTAGCCTTTGTTTCTCTTCTGTGGGCATGTCAGGAAGCTAAAGGAAAGGTAAGATGAAATTAACAAAAGGTGTGATATTAAAATGTAAAACGATACCCTCATTCAGAAGTAAAATGACCTTCGTTTGCTGTAGCTTAATATAGTTTAATATTCGATTGTGTTGATATTAAAAATGTTGAAATTTTGTGGTTTAAACATTTTTGTTGGATATAGAGACAGTCTCCTTTCCAAACTGAAGAAGAAAAATTTGCCTTTTACTTTTTGTATAACAGTTTTCATCTTTATAATCTCAGAAAAAATGGTAAGGGTTTTTTTGTAAAATGGGTTGCTTTAACTTTAACAAAGGGATTTTTGATATGTTGAAGAGGAGTATCAACACACTTATTTAATAGCACTTGACCCATTTAGCTTAAAAATTTGACTTATTACTTGTATTTAAAGCCCGGTGTAGAACCATTTTTAATAGTGACAACTTGTGCATTTTAAAAAACTGCTTAACATCTTCATATTTAATATATAATCTCTACCCGTTACTGTAATGAAACAAACTTTTTCTCTTGCATGTGAGTTTACAGGCAGTACAGATTAATTTTTTTTCCCCAAATGTTAACTAACATTGCTGATGCACCTCACTCTGATTACTTTACAAATTCTGTAGTTCACTGATCTGCTACAGCTATGATGCAGAGACAAAGTACATATTTTAAAAATGAAACTTCTTCCTGCCCTTTTCCCCACCTGTTTAGTATGTTCAATTGGACAGGGCTTGTATGCATGCTAGGGCATTGAACAAAGGTTTCAGTGCACACGCAGCCATTGTGAAACATTTTAGGTTTGCTCTATGTTCATCTGATACTGTCTTAAATGTGTTAGCTGCAGCATGCTAGGTAGATACCTCACACTATCCAACTCTGCTTCCAGAAACAGTGTATTCTGGGAAGTGTCAAAGGTCACAAATATGCACTGTGGAACAATAGTAAGATGACTGCCTACACTGGCACTAAAATGAGCCTGAAATATTTAACTCTCTTGAAATAGTCCATTCCAAATGGTATTTTCCTTCATCCCCTGATTTGGAGCACCCCTGTATGTGGATGCAAGGTTTTTTTTTTTAATTATGAGGTCTTAGAATAGTACAGATCTTTAGTATAGCCTTAGATAAGTGTACTGATTGATCATCCCTGTCTTTGCAACTATCTGTTCGTATCATTGTCACACTATAATTGCATTTGAGTTGCTGCATAAGGGCCTGATATTGGGTGTACTGAGGATCCTAACTCCCCTTGAAGTTTAGAAACTCAGGGAGACCTTGTTCCTAAATACATAAGAATAGATTTTCCAAGCTGCAGTTGTTTGCTTTACATTTTTCTGGTTTCTAAAAAATTACACTTCAAAGGACACTTTTATGGTGCTCTATTGTATGCATGGTGGAGAGAATATACAGTATTTTGGTGTAAAGAAACAGGTGTTCACTATGGCAGTCTGGGGAGAAACACCCATTTGCTTCACTGATGGGTGAGCTGGTACCCTTTAGAGTTTTCTCAAGGCAGTGTCTGTTCTCTGATGTTTTTGACAAGTTTATCACTTAATCTGTGACTAGATTTCATGTTGTATAATTTGCTATGGAGCCTTAAGGGATGAAAATTTTCTTTAAATATGAAAAAATAATCTTAGTGAAAGTTAAATGAAGAATTAAGTGAAATTTTGTTTATATAAAAATAAGTTCCCTGAGTCTCAACATACTCTCTTTGAATGAAAATTTACCCTCCAAAAACTTGGTTTCTTTCCTTAACTACAACTAGAGTTTACAAAGTTATATGGGTTAACTGACTTTCCTTCATGGTTTCTTCTATTAAATGATGTATAACTCTTTAAAAATATTTAACTTAAGAGGAGGTGTTGACTTGTATATTTTGTGTTTAAAATGAGTAAAAGCAGGTTTACATCTTTGTGTGCTTTAAAATGCAATAGCTACACAATGGAATTAAAAGCCCCCCTAGTGACCATCATTTGTGAGTAGTAAACATTATAAAAGTATCCAAATGTCTTTAAAACACTCAGAAAAATATATACTTATCTATAATAGATATGCATATATTGATTACAACAGTATTATGTAAAGGCTACTACTAATTGCATCCTACCCTCTTTTTGGCTTGGGTGTATATTTATGTGAGGAAATGAAAGGCTGTAGCAAAATGTGTGTGCTTTGCTGGGAATTATCTGGCACTTTTGTGTGTTCTAGGCTGGCATTTTTAAAGAAGCCAATGGAATTGTGTACCCATCTCTCTGGGGTTCCTTTGACAATCCCACTCCTAATTTTCTACCTTCTCTGCTCCCAATAATTCTTTGTGGCATTTCCTTCATTGATAAAAAGGGGAGGAAAGCTACTCACTCTGTACAACTGGTAGGATTTGAACTGATCTCTAACAGCCATTTAATCCCCTGCTCATCTCTGCCTCCCTCAAAATGTCCAAGGGAGAGAGGAGTGCAGTGTGGATACTGCAGGAGCAAATACTGCAAGAGATTGAATAATAGCTGTAGTTTGGTCAGAAGTGGCAGCCATTCCTGATTCCCCTTTTTCCTTGAAGATCTAAGTACCAGCCTGAATCCTGCTTAGGTACAAAGACTGAGCATCTCAGACCTTTAGGCTGTACTGGCAGTAAGGGAATTTTTTGTAGGGGGTGGAGGGGACAAGACAGGATTCCCATAAGTGCTATCACTAGTTCAGATGTCACAGTTAAATAACTGTATATTGGACACAGCTCTGGCACCACCTGGTGTTTTGCATTAGTGCTACCCTGGTGCAGTTGACCCGCTGGTAGCATGAGTTGGAATTTTGTGCTAAAAGTGTGGTATAGACATCTGTAAGTGTAGCCCAGCCCTTAGTATCAGTTGCTGCCTGCCACAGGAACGCATCAAGCTTAGAACACTAATTCTCTGATTGTCAGCCATCCAAGTAACCAAGCCCAAAGCTCCTTAGCTTTGAAAACCTAGATATCAAGCCTGGTTTTGACTAATACCATCGGTTTTGAAGCTTCCAGCTGTTACCTCTTGAATTCTGACTATATGTAGCAGTTGTGAAAATGATCAAAGTTCTGCAAATATAAGATGCATAGGTAGTCATGAACACTGAACGTATGAGTGGCTAATGAACATTAGGAATTCTGACAAGCAGAGGTGCTGCACATGAAAAGCTTTAGCAGTTTAAATTTAAAAGGGAAAAAAAGCAAAATATTCTCTCGCATGTCCAAGATGCTCTACTCTCACTAGAGATTAAAATCTGAACTCTTCTTTTTTTAAAAAAAGAAGAAAAAAAAAAGGTATGATGTGTAGTATCAGAACACTATTTCAAAAATGGAAATGAAATGGCTTTTTAAGCCACATACCTTAAAGGGGTATAGTCAGTTCAAAATCTAGTCTACTGAAAAATTGATTTAAAAATAATTCAGATATGATACCTGCTAGTTTTGCAGTTTTACAATAATTTTTTGTTTATTTTTAAAAAGATTTTCTTTTCCTGTCACTATGGGAAAAACCCATGGAACCAGGGTAAAGTAGCAAACTTATGCGCAGTGCTGTCAAATATGTAGGTCCTTACCAAATTCACAGCTGGGAAAAACGCCTCAGGGACTGAAATCTGGTCTCCGCTGTGAAATCTGGTCTTTTGTGTATTTTGCTTTATACTACAGCATACAGATTCACAGAGGAGACCATTGTTTCTCAAAGTGGGGGTCGCAACCCAAAAGAGGGTCAATGGCGGGGGTGTCCCAAAGTTATTGTGGTAGGTTTGCAGTATTGCCATCCTTACCCCTGCATGGCCGCCTGAGTGGGGAGGCCAGAGTGTGGCAGCTGCTGGCCAGGCGTCTAGCTCTGAAGGCAACATCCCACCAGCAGCAGCGCAGAAGTAAGGGTGGCAATACTCTACCATGCCACCCTTCTGGCTGCTGTCTTCAGAGTTGGGTCAGTACCCCTACAGTTATAACACCAAAAATTTCAGGTTTTAATATCTGATATCATGAAATTTATGACTTTTAAAATCCTGTGCCCAAAATGGACTGTCAATTTGGTAGTGCCCTACAAATATGCATTGTAAGTCAAGTGAAGAATGGCACTGTTTCTCTTTACTTGAGTCTCCAACCTCCATTTTGAGACCAGTTCATACTCCCCTAGCTGTTTGGTTTTTGGTCCTCTGTGGCTATGGCTGCCAAGGTGAGCCACCTCTTCCATATTCAATTCTAGCTACCTGTGTGGCAGCTTCCTCAGTCTAACACTGGCCTTTTCTGACCAGAGTTAGCAAGGAAGCTGCCTCCAGGAGTTGAGTACCAAACTTAATCTGCTGTTCCTTAGGCTCCTTTTTTTGATGCTGCCTTTACTTCATATAGCTCTTCCTCTGCATTTTTTATTGGTTTCTTCTTCAGTCATTCCAGCTATATCTGGTTTTAAATTGGTACTGATCTGCCATCTCAGGTCAGAGCTGTGAATTCTTTAAAGCATTGCAGTTTTCCTTGGAGCTGTGTTAAATACTGGAGAGGGGAGAATCGGTTCCTGGCTTGTGAATTGCTTTGACCGTGAAGTATGTCCCATGTGTGACTGGTAAAGACAGCTACTTTGTTTTTGAAGCACGTGTCATGGCTGAGGGCAGTTGTTTCTTCAGTCTAATGACCAAGGGCTAGATGTTTAAAGGTATTTAGGTGCCTAAAAATGATGATAGATGCCTAGTGAGATTTTCAAAAGCACCTAGGGTTCTTAAGCATTTCTGAAAATCCAACCAGGTTTCCATCTGAATCTTTAGGCAATTAGGGCCAGATTTTTTAAATGTATTTATCTGCCTGGTTTGGTGGATGTAGCTTGCTTTTTAATCATATTCATGTCTCTTCCCCTCTCCAGGTTTTCCTCTGTTTCAGGATGTTGTCTATCACTTAACTGATGAGGTATCCATTGGGGGTGTTTTTGGAGGGAAAATGCCTTGATCCAGGAGCCATCTGTCACTGGATTCTTAAAGCTTAATGGCTCTGAAGTTCTGGAGCACATTTCCCTGCTTCAAGTTAGCAGAAGACTCTGTAGGCTATGGCCTGTGTCCATAAAGGGACCTACGTGTTGGGAAGGTAAGTGTCATAGCACCTAACTTAGGCATCTGTAAAATCACAAAACAATATTGTGATTCCTAAAGCATGGGTTAGGCACCTAAGCTTATATGGTGAATGGGGGTGAGAGGTGCCTAAGGAAATAATCCATTAGAGCTGGTAGGCTAGCCAATGGGAAATACTCATGATGGGTGTTTCTTAGATGTCTATTTCTGTGAACTGGACACAACTTAAGTGTGGCCTGTTGGGAGGCACTTATCTCTGCTGCCAAACCGTGAATGGGAACCACCTGCTTGGAGCAGGGGTGGGCAAAATATGGCCTGCAGGCTGGATCCGGCACATCTGTTTCTGTCCAGCCCACCAGGCTCTTTGGCTGCCCCCTCACAATCTCTGGGCTGCTAAAAGGCCTGCAGTGCAGCGGGCCTCAGGTAGGTGGCCTGCCTGCTGTGAACCCATACCACTCATGGAAGTGGCTGGCTGCTTCTGCCATGTCTCTGTGTGCCCCTGGCTGGGGGGGAGGTGGGAGAGGAGAGGTGGCTCTGTGTATTGCGCTGCCCCCCAGCAATGTCCTCTAAACTCCTATTGGCCGGAACCTGGAAAAATCGTGGTGGGGTGAGGGGTAATAGGAGCCTATATAAGAAAAAGACCCCAAAAAAGGGACTGTCCTTATAAAATTAGGATATTTGATCACCCTAGCATGGGCAGCACACACAGGTCTGCTGCCTCCTTCCTCCCTCACCCCACCAAGGGGTGTGCAGAGACATGTCAGCAGCAGCCGGCCACAGCCGCTTCTGGGAGCGACGTGGGGCCACAGCAGGCAGGCAGTCTGTCTGAGCCCTGCTGCGCTGTCGGTCAGGAACCCTCTGTGGTAAGCGCCCTCTGGCCAGAGCCTGCATCTCACACCCTCTCCTGCACCCCAATCCTCTGCCCCAGCCTGGAGCCCCCCTCCTGCACCAAACTCCCTCCTAAATGCTGCAGCCTTCATCCTTTCCTGCACCCTAATCCCTTGCCCCAGCCCAGAGCCCCCTCCTGCACCAAACTCCCTTTATCAAATTTGTTTTTTAGAAATGGGCACTTTGCCAAGCAGGAACCCTTGCCTCAGAACACTGATTGCCAAGGCTGGGTTCTCTTAATGCATTGATGCTACTGGAGGTCCCTCAGGTGGTGTTCCTAAAAGGAACACAGCCAGATAGTTTATGTATGTTCTGTGCCAGTGACTGAGATTACTGTGGGGCTCTCACCAGATCTCAGGAAGTCAATACTGTCTGGAGGCTAGTGTGCCTTTCTGAGTAGCTGGGAAGCTATTCTAATTGGGACTCTAGTTGGCAATGGTGACTTGTAAGACCTCTACCCTCCCTGACTGCTTTCTGGGTAGAGTTCTAGAAGGATGTGAAATTTCCTAGTGTCCCAATCATCTGTGTGGTTACCTCTCATGTTTCTGGTTTATTAGCATCCAACTTTGTTGGGCAACAAGACTAGACTATTGTAGCCCAATCCTCCTCTCCAAGTGATGTGCGGTTTCAGGGTTTGACACATTCAGTCCTATTGACTCCACCACTCTGCTTTAAGGAATACTGATGTAGTCTGACTAAAGGTTGGTCTGTGGCGGGTTAGCGTGTGGCAGACTAGTGTGTTGAATGGTCATGCCCCAGCTTGCTGTGTAGATGGAAACCCTTTTAAGTCATGTCAGGTTTGTGGGCTCAGGTCTTTTGAGTCAGTTTACCTAAGTACCTACTCTGTAGAATGGATGAACTGTGTGGTATAATGGCTAATTCCCTTTATATTGGATTACATGGATAAGGTGGTGGTGTGAATTCTGTTAAGATTCCCACTGTACGTGACAATGGGATAGCTCCTTCAATATTCTCGTGCCTACGTATCCTGTTCAAACTGTTTCTTCGTCTCAATTCCAGGTGGAAGGAGTCTAGAGTGGACAGTAGTCTTTAGCTAGTTGCTAACTGCCCTTTTAGGCACGTCTGCCCTATTTTGTGTCAGATATTTGAGGGATGTCAGCACTAATAGGGTGTGATGGACATGGGTGAAGTTTACATCACTATCCTCCTCCTGAGCTTTGGCTTTGGAGGGGCAAATCAGCTCATTCTCAGCACAGAGAGAGAGCGTATGCAAACTTTGCTTGGAATGCCTCTTTGATGATGATGCCTAGGATTTTCACTTAGCCACCCACCTCACCTCAGTGACTGAGGTTTTGGTATTAGGTGGTGGTTCAAAGGTCTGCTTTATTGTGAATTTTGGAAATAGTACACAGTAGGTGTATGTAATTGGT
>ML677358.1:11763635-11886384 GCA_007922305.1 Dermatemys mawii | reverse complement strand
GAATTAGGATGACCAAATATCTTGATTGTACAGGGACAGTCCCTATTTTTGGGTCTTTTTCTTATGTAGGCTCCTATTACCTGCCACCCTGTGAACCGATTTTTCACACTTGCTGTCTGGTCACCCTATTTGGAATGGAAATTTGGGGAAGCTCCTCTGAACTGTCAGTGCTGCAGGGGATCAAAAATGTAACCACTGAGGGTGTTCCTACCTGTGTAAGGTTTGGGATGGTATACTCAAAGGAGTAGAAATACAGGTAACTGTCTATTTTCCCTTATCTTTCAGTTAGACTTGTGTCCTAACAATACCAAATTGTGTATTACGATAGTGGGGTAAAATAATGCAGACAGAAGTGTGTTTCTTAAGTTATCAGTGTCTCCTTAAAACATTTGTAGCTGAGTCTATAGACTGAACAATGATTATCTGTCCAAAGAGGTATCACACTTATTCATAAGGGACAATGTTATTTAGGTGTCAGTAGGTAGACTGAGTCTTTCTGCTGATTAAATAAACGATAGGCGTATGAGAATTAGACAAAGCAGTATGACCATGTTCACTGGGGTTCTGCAAAGAACAAAAATTAAAAATAATTTTTACATTCAATGAGAGGTAAAGGACATACAAGGCTAAGAGATTTGGCTTGGAATGGGGGTGGTGATTTTCCCTTGTATAGAACCATTTATGTCAGTATCTCAAAATTACACTACCCCAATATTAAGCCTCGCAACATGGTTATGAATTGTATAAGTAGTTTTCCCATTTTACAGAGCATAAAAATGGAAGAATTAAGGGTAGCTTTTCAAAAACTCGAATGGTACTTACCTCCAACTGAAAGTCAATGGGTGCTAGGCACCTAAGTGCCATTGAAAAATCTACCTCAAGTGACTTGGCGAAGAGTCAGTGATATGACCAAAACTAGAACCCTGGAGTTCTGAATCCCAGGACCCTGTTCTAACCACTATACCACACACACTTCCCTAACTGGAAAATAAAATAGAAGTAGTTGGTTTTTCTTAGGTTAAAATGTACCTAACTCCCTGTCTATGGGCAAATGTACAAATGTTTAAATAGTTTACAGTTAATAAACTGGAATGTTTGTAATGTGTTGTAATTTGGCTCAATGTTTTTCTTCTAACCACTTACAAGACCATAGGGCCCCCATCTCTGTCTGCCAGATAGAGAAATCTTTTACCTTTGTTCAGGTGTTTGCATATGTTGGTGGTGTCTGTGTGTTGCCATTCTGTCCATTTGGATGCGTAACAATATGTTCCACCTTGTATTTAGCTGTGTGTCACTGATTCCATTTCCTAACCTGAAGAAGAGTTCTGTGTAGCTCGAAAGTGTCTTACCAACGGAAGATGGTCCAATACAAGCTATTACCTCACCCAGCTTGTCTCCAAAATTCATAGCTAGGTTGTACTCTTGACCTGTTATCTTTAAATCTTAAATGTAAGGAGGAATGATGGCCATAAATCATGGATTATTTTAAATTAAAAATAAAGAAATGTTCCTACATGTTACAGACTAGAAAAATGTTGTGTTTTTTGAAAAAGTGTGGCTTTGTGAACCAGCGGAAAACAGGATTAGTGTAAAAATATACATCCACCACTAGAGGGCAATAGTCACAGAGTTTAAAAAAAATAAACATTCCATAAAAAGATTTTGCATCTTAGTCTGGGGCAGAGTATTTGATCTTTACGCCTTAGTTGCTTGTTCAAAAAGAATACTGGCACACTGAAAAAGGTTTTGGTGAAAACCATGTATCACAGAAGGCAAAAGCTTAAAGCAAAGATGATCCAATGTTTCTACCTCCTATGCTCTTGCTGCCAAAACTGTTTTAGTGCCTGATCTGAAAAAATCCTTATCTTGAGCCCTTCCCAAACCTTTCTCTCAAGTGTTCTGTTGATTTGGGGCCTTATGATGTCATCATATTCATATGTTAGATGTTTTGGTCATCATTTTACTTCTATTTGTCTCAGGAAAGGGGACAAAGATTGGCTGCATTCTCTGAATTCTGTCAAGTTTGAATATCATTTTTTCAGGTGCCAAAGATGTGCTAAGCACCTCACAAAATGAGTGAAGACAGAGCACAAATTCCCCCACTCCATGGTCTTGATTTTTGATGATGGATCTGCAGTGTGTCCAAACTGAGGCCTTATTTTCAGAAATGCTTAGCACTCATACGTCCTCCAAGTCAGCAGGACCTACTGTGTGAGAAGGCCTCTGAAAACTAGGTCCAAGATGTCTCAAGTCGGGCACCCAAAAATGGAGGCATGGCATCCCATTTCAGCAGTTCCAGTCAGCTGATGGTCCGGCCCTGGAGAGTTTAGGATCTCAGATATCAGCTTTATTAGTGTGCTTTTTTTTTTAGATTGGGATTATAGACTCCTAATGTGTGTGTTCTAATTAAAGAAAAAAAATAGACAAGTCTATTTGTCAAGATGCAGATTTGGAAACACGACGACACATGCCAAGTAGGAAGGTAACCAGTTTTACACGCCCAGTTCTAGTTTTATTAGGAGTACTATAAATCAGCCCTGAAAAATTCCATTCACCCTGAGTAATTGTTTTGGCAGAGTAAAATATCTGCTTTTTCATGACTGTTGGTCCTTGCAGTAAATGGTAAGCAAGCAGTTTTGTGCCTTGGGTAAACAATCATGACTATTTTGCAAGGTTGCTGTAAAGACAATCACTGATTACTTGAACTTGCCTCTGTCCCATCCCAGGAGTTATTAATCCACTGATTTAGCTGTAGTCTGTCTGGGATTTAACACTCCATTCCCACTGGAGGGAATTCAAGGTTCAGTATTATTTACCTGTTTAACTGAGCATTTAAAGCATTGTTGGTTTAGTTCAGTCGTAGGTACCAGGCTGGTTGAGGTGGGATGTTCTGTTGTTGGTCTTTGGCTGAAAGGCTGGTGTTTTATGATACCTGTTTAATAACTGTACGCTGCTCAGGGAGTTGGCATTGGGCACCAATGGCAGGGCCTGCTCTTGCTTATCAAGAAATCGGCTGGGAGTCTTGCCATTTGCCATTGATTTTCATGGGAGCAGGACTGGACCGTGTTCCTAAAAAAAAAAAAAGTAGTACTTTTAGTGTTTGCCATGTGCTGTGATCTCTCATGCTTTCACTACCTTGTATACCATATGCCATGAGTGTGTGATTGAATGGGCACTTGAAATGTACACTAGGATCTTCTCACTGAGTTAAAGGGTATTTTAAAAGGGAACACATGGAAAACCACCTCAGTGTTCTTCTGAATCCTGTGTGAAGCTCTGCTTTATGCTCTGTTTTTTCTTTGTCAAAGCCGAGACAGCTGAACTTGTGTTAAACTGTAGGACTGGATGGTGGGAGACCTTGATTCTATTCCGACTCTGCATCATCTTTAGCCAAGTCATTTAATCAACGTGTCCTGAGTTTTATCAGCTGTAAAATGGGGATGATAGAATCTTGTTTAGATATCTAATACTTGCAAAGAGCTTCTGTTAAAAGTTTCTGTAGAAGTATGATTAAAATGTGTTGGTAATAGCAAGTTAATAAAGGACATGGAACCAAGACGGGGAACAAAGAGGGCAAGGATAATGTAACTGTCTGAGAAATTTTAAAGATTAGGATTATTTGATTTAGAAGGGAGACCGTTTAGAAGATAGTTTTCTATGGCACAGTGATGGCCTTCTGGGCACTTACTATCTCTTTCCATAGTGTAAGACCATTAGATGAAATGAAAAAGCAATGAAGTAAATACTTCTGTGTGCTAATTATACATTAGTTTCTGGAACTAACTGCCAGAGAGTATGATGGAGAAAAAAAACTTAATAAAATTAATAAATGATTAAAATTAGGCATAGCATCTGCAATTCTATTAGCTGGGGGGTAAACATAGCAAGTGTTACTGAATCGCATGCTTCACAAAATGAACTGACTTGCACCTGGAGTCCAGAAGAAGCATTTTCTCTACTGTAGAGTGGGTTACAGTTGGCCTGGTATATTATGCATACTATACATCTGTAGGGGAGGGCTAAATAGCCCATTAGTCTCTTGTTAAATCATACAGTATTCTATATTATACCAAAATATACTATAATAAGCTTATATAATACACTGATTGTGGTTCCTATGCTCTTTAAGTACTATGAAATCAGTGTCCAGTTGGGCTGCAGGTTATTTTTGGTATATGCATCCTAATTTTACCCTACATGGCATGTGGGTGGGTGTTTGGCAAAGGTGAACATACAGGGTAGAGCTCTTTTAAAAGAGAAATAGGGAAAACCATTGGGGAAAGCATTGGAAAAAGGAAATGCCCTCAGTCAAATGTGACTGTATTTGACAATAGTGGTTCAAGTGACTGTAGTTTAGCTATTTTATGGCTGTGTTTAGGGCCTTTTCTGCAGTATTTTTTATAAAAAATAGAAGCTAGAGGCTTAGCCCCTGTTCCCTGTAAAGTGAGTGTGAATAGGGGTACCACCTGAGGGTTGCAAAGTGAGGGAATCCTGTAGCTAAGGGGCAGGGCACAGCACTGGTACAATGCAGCCATGTCTGCTGCCTTTTGCTTATACCTGGGATCTGTGTAGTTACGGGACCCATAACTAGTCATACTCCTGACGGGTGGTCTCCCCCATAGACTGGGTGTTCAGATACTGAGGGGATGGGGATGATAGAGCATATATAGCTCTGCTTCAGAAGATGTTGCAGATCTAAATTCAGTGAGTAATTAACCATGGGAACAATTCACCAAGGGTCTTGGTGGATTCTCCATCACTCGCGATTTTTAAATCAGGATTGGATGCTTTTCTAAAAGATCTGCTCCAGGAATTATTTTGGAGAAGTTCTGTGGCCTGTGCTATACGGGAGACCAGACTAGATGATCACAATGATCCCTTCTGGCCTAGAAATTTGTGAATAATAGCCTCTCCTCAAGCAGGGATGTTGCTGTGGGATGTCCTTCAAACATGGATTTGCTTGAAAGCAATTAATTTTAATAGTTCAATAGCCATTAGAATCAGATCTGGTCCATGATCTGTGGATTGGTTATCTTTTACATGTGCCATTCTTTCTCCTGGGCAAATAACCGCCTTTAAAAGGGACAGCAGCAGATTTGAGTGGGAAGGAGGGGGAACCATTATCTGTGTTTTGCTCGGCAACGTCTCTGGTAGGAGTGGACAAGCCAGGCAAAGGTCTCAGAGGCGAGGGTAACTAGTGCCTTGCTGCGGTGTATAAGGGAGGAGTGTGTGTGTTTGGGAACTAGGTTCCCTGCAGCTGGAGGGTATGGGAATGTGGCAAGCCAGAGACTTCCCCTGAGTTCCCTGCTCCCCCTTGACAAAACCCCTGGCGGGTGCTACAGAGACTGGAGGATGCGTGGTGCAGATGCAGCAGCTGGAGAGGTGTAAACTCAACGCCGCTCCCGCGGTTGCTGTTGCCCGGAGACCGAGTAGCAAGCTTGGAGGAGGAGGAGGAGGGTGTGGGCTGCTGCAGCAGCAGTAACTGCTGCAGGGAGCTCTGGGTAAGGAGCGCTGTGCCTGCTGCATGAGCTGCTGCTGCTGCTTTAGGAGCAAGTGAGAGGAACCAGCTCTGAAGGGGGGCGGGATTGCGGATCCGATTGCAGCCGGGCTCAATCACAGGCGCTGATTAATCCCTGCAGCCCGCAAGCGGCCGCAGGGTTTGCGAGAGGACTGGGGTGAACGCGGAGTTCAGGCTCCAGTCCGGCTGCGCACAATGGAGGATGAAAGGTATGTGCTGAGTGAGTGTGTGTGCAGGGCAGGGCAGACGCCTTTGTGTTTGCACGGGGGCTGGCAGGGCAGGAGACGCAATGGAGCCATGCCCTTATCTGTAAGCGTGTCAGCCCTGCTCACCAATCTTCATGGGGAGGATGAATTTACAAAGCTCTCCCCCTGCTGAGGAAGGATTTTGCATTGTGCTTCCCTGCGACAGGCGTCACTCACTCCCCCATTTGCTTTTGTTCCCCTTCCACCCCCCAGCGTTTCCTCGTACAAATTGTCCCAGGTTAACTCTCTCCGAGTGGAGTGTGTGTGCGCTTTCGAGATTTAAAATCCGTCTGTGGTGAGCGCCTGAACTGGTGGACTTTGAGGCTGTGCAATACAAGAATTTCTGCTTTTTTGAAAAAAGGAAAGGGCCATCTGAGGGGAACGTTCTCATGGGAGCTGCCTCTTCACGTACTTTGAAATTACTCTGCTTATAGTTGCATAAGCTTATCAGCAAGAATGTGAGGTGTGTGACTTGTAAGAACCAGCTCACTTAGCCAGTGGCACTCATTGGCATGCAAGAAGTGGCGATTCAGGACTGAGATTCTCAATGTTCCTGTGAGAATTCACCTTCGTTCTGAAGGATGTTAGGATCCCGGCCCTGCAAGGCTTTTTTTCTTAATCCCCTGCATAAAATATATGTTGTGTTATCCTCTGATTGATAGACATTGCAGTGTCATAGGTGAAGGTTACTTCACTGGTTATAAACTTTGCTCAGAAGTGAAGGGAATCTATTTCTATGCCAAAAAAAAATATTTTTGAGATGTTGGAATGCATTTTGTCTTATTGACGCAGGCATTTAAGGAACATGTGGAGGTGAGGTGTAGAAATGTAATGTGGGTTGATGTAGGGCAGCCTGCCAGTAAAATCTTAAACTCCAGTTTAGTGTTCCCCTCACTCTTTAATTTCAGTTAGTTGATTTCAATTCTGTAAATCTTGACTTGTACCTAGTGGAACCCAGTTAGTGCTTTTTGTAGTTAACAAACAAGTTTATGAATTTTGCGAATGTGCTGTGAATATATTTACACATCCTTTGTAAGCCCAAACCAGCGACCTGTGTTTTATGACAGGTAGAAGGAGACAGCAGGAGCTATGTAGCTGCTCAGAGTGTAGATGGGCCATTAACCGTTTCCTGTGCAGTCTTGTGTTTTGTCTGTGATACCTTGGTAGCTGTAGCTTTCTAAGAAAAAGCTAAGCTCATAATGGCTATTGAACATAGTGCAAATAACGAGGTGGCATCTTGTGATTGTTGCATGGGAGTGCCTTAGAGAAGAGGGGAATAAAAAATATTTACTGTGTAGGCATTCTTCTTTGAATGCCCCTGTGACTTTTCTGAAGCCAGAAACTTAAACTTCTAGAAGCTAAAAATCAGCGGAGTGCTCCCTTTCCAAGTTTGTTTCCAAGTTTCCCCCTTTGTATAGGGGGAAGGTTTTCACTGAATAATATTGTTGGAACTGCTGCCCTTTGGGATGTGAGGAAACTTTGCTTCTCCAACATACAGTACCTAAAACGAAAACTGGCTGCAGTCCTTACTTGAGCAAAATTCTCCTTGCAGCCAAAGGGAATTTTGTCCAAATAGCAAAGGGCAGGATTCTATCCTTAGATGAATCAAGAGTCTCAATAGTTGTTTGTATATTTGTTCAAAACAAAACTCTCAGCCTGTGATCTCGCTTGCAGTTAAATATATTCTAGAATGGATCTAGTGTGTGTTTAAATGACCAGCTGTGGAGGTTAATCATTAGTATATTTAAATGTTATTTTAGATATTTGCCCATATAACTTGTCCAATTTTTGCAGTTTTAAAAATGAATCTCCTGTCTGAGAGTTGACAGGAGAGGAAGCTGAGGCAGTGTGCTCATCCCAGTGGAGAGTGACAATTATTATCATCCTTGTTAATCACTTCTATTCTGGGCCCAAAAGCCCAAATGCGGAGTTGGCCCTGATCATTCTGGGCACTGTACAAACACAAATGTTCTTATAATAACCATAAATAAGACGAAGAAGACTTGTGGCACCTTAATTAAGACGAGGAAGACTTGTAGCACCTTTGAGACTAACCAGTTTATTTCAGCATAAGCTTTGCTTTCTGTTTATATAAATATATCTATCTTCTGTTCCATTCTATGCATCCGATGAAGTGGGCTATAGCCCACGAAAGCTTATGCTGAAATAAACTGATTAGTCTCTAAGGCAGGCCTGCACAACTCGGAAAGCAGCGAGGGCCATATTACTGCAAAAAACCCAGCTGCGGGCCGAAAAACCCTGTCTTCGTCCTGCCCACATCCACTTCCCCCCACCCCACCACTTGACTTGCCCCGTCCCTACTCACCCCCCGCAGGCCGCACAGTGAGCCTGTGCGGGCTGCATGTGGCCCCCGGGCTGCATGTTGTGCAGGCCTGCTCTAAGGTGCTACATGTCTTCCTCGTCTTATTTATCCGTAAATAACACAGCTGCTAATCTTAAACCTGTTATAATAACCAGTTTGGCTCAGTTTTGTTTTTAGACTGTTCTTAGGGAATGAAAAAGCATCTCAATATCAATATCCCCTCAGTCTTTGAAAATGAAGAATCCCACTGAAACTTCTGGGGGATTTTGTTGTTTGAGTATAATTCTCCAGACTATGGCTTACACACCGTTGCTCTCAGGGTAGGGACGGAAGGAACCCAGGCTGTGAGGACCTTGGATTTATGTCCCTTCTGAAGAGACAGTTGAGAGGTGTCAGGTTCTCACATTCTAGAAGTGCATGTCCTGTTGAACTCCACAAAAGCTACGTCCTACACACTGAAAAGTGGAATGAAAAGCTCTTTAAAAAGGACTCTGTCAAGTGCTTTATCTTTGTGCGTGTGTGTGTGTTGGTGGCTGTTTTAATATTTGTACAATTGTGCTTACAATTTTGATCATTTTATAGACTTACATAAAAATAGTGTAAGCCTCAAGTCTGACCTATTTTAATTTTCTTCTCTGGATTTTAATTTTTCTCTCCCATTCAATCAGACTTTATTATCAGGTCATGCCATACATAGGTCCTAAATCTGCCAACACTTGTATTTTTGAGAAACTTTTACACATGTGATCTGGTCAGTGGGCTTACTTCCATGTGTAAAGTTACTCATATGCCTAAATGTTTGCAGAGTGGGTGATTTTTTTTCGAAGCCAGTCGTGTGTGGCAATCTAAGTTGCTTACTTTGAAATCACAGTTCTCTTTTTGTCAGTGCTGGTATGGCCATTCTTTGTCTGGCAAAACTACACAGCTGTATGATCAAAAATGTGTTCTCTATCTCAAGGAAATTAGGTGCATTTTATTGTTCAAGCAAAAAAAAAATATGAATGAGGATAGAATTATTGAAAACCTAAATTTTCCAATATTGTAATTTAAAATAATGGTTTTGGATGATTTTGCATAAATATGTCTTCCTGGTATTTTTCTGAGAAGTTTAATATTTACACTGCAAAGCAACTGTGATATTGATGTTGATTTTGAATTATTATCTTAATTAGGGTTAAATTTGTTGTTCTATGTTGTGGAACTCTTGTAATTTTTATCAAGTTTACTTTCCTCAAAAGAAGGTTCACTCAATATTCAGTTCTGTCAATATGGATAGCAGTTCTATCTTGATAAACCGATTCTTAGCTTTACAAGTCAGGTGACTACAATTTAATATCTGTTTAGTTCCCAGATCAAGCTGCATTAGACAGGAGTAAAGGCTGAGTGTCTGTCAGTGTTCTAGTGCTCATATCTCCAGTATACTCAGTTGCATATATTACCAAATTTTGTGTATCCATTTTATAGTAATAGACAATGCCAAAAATGCCTTAACAAAATAGGGGAAATATTACTTACCTCAAAAACAAAAAAAATCCTTTCCTTATATTGATTTTTTTTTTTTAAATGTGGGAGTGGAGCAGAACTCGACAATTCTGCTTCATTACAGTAGGCTCTTGATTATCCAGGATTGGGTTAACCAGAAAGTGGATTAACCAGGATATCAAAAAAAAAATAAAAATATGCTTAACTCGCAGGGCCGGCTCTGGCTTTGTTGCTGCCCCAAGCACAAAAAACCGCCCCCCACCAGGCCACAGGGCAGCCAGTGAACCAACACCCCCTCTACCTGGCACAGGGTGGCTGGTAAACTAACCCCCCCATCCCATATTTCCTATGGATGGTGATTATCCAGGATTTTATTAACCAGGATTAATTTTTTCCCTATCATCCTGGATAATTGAGTGTCTACTGTAGTTTCAAATCTTCTGACCCCCGTCAAGGCTTGCATTTTCAAGAAGGCAAAGCTAGGTGGAAATTTCTAGTGAGTATTGGGGATATTTGACAAGCTAATTCCTCTAAGGTCCTTTGACCATTCTAGCCCATAATCCTTAAAATTATGTTGTTTTCATGTGGTCTTAAAAAAATAAAAATTAGCTAGTGTAAACTCGCACATGCTCACGCTCTCGCTCTCTCTCTCGCTCTCTCTCTCACATATGGCTAGCTACATCAATCTCTTCTTTATGTACTGTCACATTGACATCTGATAGCTTGTCTCCAAGGTGGAAATATTAGGTATAATAAATGTTTCCATGAATTTCTTGCCTCTCATTCTAGATGTAAAATACTGCTGCTCTTTTTGTTTTCTACTTGCTTTTTTCCTTAATTTAAAATTAGACCAAAAAACAATGGCTATGATATCCATTTATCATAATAAAAACCTTCCTTCTCAACTTAAAAATAAGGAAGACAACTCTGTCAATATGGATAGCAGTTCTATCTTGATAAACCAATTCTTTCTTAGCTTTATAAGTCAGGTGACTACAACTTTATATCTATTTAGTTCCCAGATCAAGCTGCATTTGACAGGAGTAAAGGCTGAGTGTCTGTCAGCAACTTAATGGTAAAAATCATTACAAAGATGCTGTAATTATCCAATAAATAGGCACTACAAATCCAGGAAATTCAGAGTTAAGGTTAACTTTTAAGAAAGCTGACATGTCAAGGAATGGAAATGCACAGGTAAGGTCCCAAACAACCTTAACTCTGCCCTCTGTAGTAAAATCATGCAACGACCGTAAAATTATGATTAGTACATGAGTGTCTGTAGGTCTGCTGGCCACCTATGTATTCAGGGCCACCATCTACCCTGAGGCCTCCACTTCTGTTTGAAAATAGGCACTTTTAGCAATATCACTGAGAACAATGGGGCATGGCTGCCATTTTGAAGGAGAGCATTTTTCATGGAATCCTTTGCAATAGTAGCAGAAACACTATTCTTCAGTCTCAGCTGAAGAAGAGGCTTACATGATGCCTTCCCTGATGCCACAGAAATCTCTCTGTGGTTAGAGATGGCAGATCAGAGGCAATGCACGTTCCCAATGTGTTTCCATGGCATCATTCTCTCCAGGAGATATCTGGGGATTCCTGATCCAGTCGTTGACTGACTGCTCTTTATCTCTGCTTCATAAAATCTGCTTCTGTGGTGGGGTAGTTTTGCTAGCAGCAGCATTGAACAGGGACATGGTGGCATTTTGATCCCTGCTGAAGCTGTTCTGTGACAGATGCTACATGGAGCAGCAGGAAGTAGTACTGTACAGCAGCTGCATAGTTTCCTCCATCAAAACTAGGTCCGTATCTCCTAGTGTCTGCATGAACCTTGGGAAGCAGAGTGGTTCAATGAGGTGAACCTCTTGACCATTCTGTGGAATGTGCATGTGAAAACATGCCTTTTCCCTCCTAAAGAAGGATCAGCTGAAAACTTTGCAAGTCCAAACTCATGGAGTGAAGTCCACTGCGAAACTCCGATCAACTTCGGGGGCAGGATTTCACCCTTTGAGCGTTTCAGCCCCCTGTGTGTGGCAGGGGGACAGATTAGCTCCTATGAAGTTTGTGTATTTGCAATATTTTGATTTTTTTTTCTTCTTTTGCCTACGGAGACCAGCTGATGTAGTTACTGCTGGTCACTAAGGCAGCCCAGTTCTATAGTCAGATGCGTGCGCACAGCACTGGTAAAGTTCTGAGATTTGTAAAATGTATCTTTAATACCTTTCTCTTGATTGATTAGAAGTGGGATAGTTTTATTGGGGCTCCCACCGGATGAGCTGTGTTACTAGCGTGTGGTTGGAGCAGCTGTTCCAAAGTTATGCTGGTAAAAGCTTTATCCCATTTCCCACTCTGCTGGTAAATATGCATGCTGTTCCTGCGGGAATGTATTGCATCTGCCTTGTCCTAGCTAGTGGAGGCAAAAGATGGTCAAACTTTCTGTCCAGAAGAGTTGATGGCTTTGATGTTACATTCTCTATACACCCATAGCTGCCTCCATTGGATTCTCTGGGAGTTTTGGGTGTGAGAGGAATGCAGGATTTGGCCTCTTTGCTGCTGGTAGACAAGTAAGAAGCTGTTGAGAGGGAAAAGAGCCATGTTTGGGTATTTATGGGTAGGGTAGAAGATCAGAGTTTACTGTGTTATAATGGACCATATTTAATAGAGTGTGGCTTGAAAATCCCATTGGGAATTGGGGAATTTTATCTAATGAACGGAGAAGAGAGGAAGGGGCTGAGGCTGATTTCTGCAGAAATCAAAGTTTTTTTGTAATTGAAATATGGTATGTGAGCCATTCTGGTTGCAAAGGTGAAGCAATGCTGTGATTTCATCTGAGCCTGCAAATAGACCTCGCTAGCATACCTGTTGCTGCTTGGGCCGGAGCAGCATCTTAAATTAAACTCTAATTTTACTGCTGCTGTTTGGGGAAACTCTGAGGTCAGGGCTGCTTCTGCTTGGGAATATTCTGAGTGGCACCGGAGGTAGGAACTGAGGATGCTTGCAGAGGAGTCATCGTCAAACCTTGGATGCTGGATGAGGGTTAGAGCTGCAGAGAGGCTGGGAGAATGTGTAGAATAGCAAGCAGCAGCCCCTCGGATTGAAGAGGGGTTATGGTCGAGCTCTCCTTCCCCTGAGATGGGAAACAATGTGGCACCTAGTGGAATTTAGAGCAGGCTAAAAACCTCTAGGGCAGCAGTGTCCAATATGTTTGCTAGTAGCCACATGCGGCAAATAGGTTATTGAATTGTGCAATACACCAACACATTGCTCATGAAGATAACAGTACTGGAAGACAGTATAATTTATATACAGATGCTCCCTGAGTTACGCAAGCGTTCCGTTCCAGAGGGCGTCTGTACCAGATTTCAGGGTTATGGTGCAAGAAAGAGTGCAAAGTATCACACTGAAGTAATTTTGTGTTAGTAGTACCTATTCATATTTTTTGTAATATCTACTTATTTTTGATATTAATAAAAATAATTTGAAATGTCATTTTTAGTATGTCTTTAATCCTTTTTTATAATGTGGCGAATAAGAAAAAACAAAACCACAAGTGTGGCTAGCATCACAATTTCAGTTGCTCTAGGAACTGCTTTCTTGGCTAAGTGTACCTAGATTGCAGGTGGCATAGAGTTGGCTACATTGGCTTTACGCCTAGGATGACCAGATGTCCCGATTTCTTAGAGACAGTCCCAATTTTTGGGTCTCTTTCTTATATAGGCTCCTGTTACCCCCTCCACTCCCTGTCCAAATTTTTCACACTTGCTGTCTGGTCACCTTATTTACACCTCTTAGGGATTTGCTTAAACCTGGAGAATCCTCTGCTGCCGATCTCGCATACTTTTGAGTTGTTGCACGGGACCACATGCACTTAAATGTTCATCAGAAATCTTCATTCCATACCTACGCCTTTTCTCTGTTAAAGGACAAGATCAACTGGAAATCTTGTCATTTTCACAGATGTGTTAAAAGGTCTTGTCTAGTTGAATCTTCTTAAAAACTGATTCGTTTTAAAAAAATCTTTGAGAGAGAGATCCCTTTAAATGAGATGTCTTGATTTCAAAATTATTAAACATGATGGCAACACTAAGGTTTTTCAGCTAACTCATTTTTATGGTGAGCCTCAGGATATTGGATGCCTTTCTTCTAGCCCCAACTCCTGGAGTCAGTTAATTATATGAGAATATCAGCTTTCATGTTAAATAACCTCGCCCCCTCCTTCCCTTCAGCTGCTAGCTCTCGTAGGGGTGGAGAAAAGCTTGAAAAAGTGACACTTATAGGCTTCAGTACCAGAAGGCAAATAAAAAGAACCTGAATATAGTAGTTTTAAAATCTCATGATTTTTAAACCAGTATCAGGAATTTGGAATGCTTGGACTTGGCAATACTATAAGGAGGCGGTTTATGCACACTTGCAAGCAATGCCACTAAGCCACCCTACTGCTCTGATTCTTGCTGCATTCATCTATGTATGTGTTTGCAGCCTGCTTGTTTTCAGTTTCGCTCTCGGCTCTGCTACTGACAAATGCCCTTTTTCAGGGCCTATGGTAGGGTGTATAGTCAGTGACCTATATCTGGCAAAGTGCTGTCAAATGAACAAAGTAAACTGGGGGAGGAGGGGAGACGCATCTTCCCTGCTCTAATCTGTCATTCAGAGGGCTTTTGTGGGTGTTATAGGTCAAACAAAGCTTTCTTCTCACAATTCGATGTTTTAGAGAAGTTTAAGTACTCTGGCTGCTCTAGAATGCCCCATCCCAGTTTTGAATTTTTTTAAAAAAATATAGTCACTTTCTCTCATGTGGCCGTGTGTAAATCGCAGATGTACACAAGGTGAAATTTGCTGGCACAGATTTACATAGGGGAAACGGTGGGATTGATTTGAGGCAGAGTGCTGTCAAATGCATAAAGTTAGGGAAAAATTTTTTTCCTAATCATTCAGTAATAAGGTTGAAGATTACTTGTAATAATAGCTTTTTTAAAAAAATCAGACAATTGTTTGTAATGGACAGTGTCTATCGTAAATGGACACTGTCCATGTTAGTGTTGTAAGCATTTAGCAATATTACTAAAATCACCTTAAAATATTAACAGTGTTAATGTTAAAAATCCACTTGTATTGTTCTGGGTTAAATCCAGGCTGTGGTAGTGTCAATGGGAGTTTTGCTACGGACCCCAGTGGGGTTCATTTACTTCCTACATTTATCCCAGGTTTGGAAGTAAAAATCAGATAAATCAGTTGCACTTTTGGGTTCTTCATGATTGGGTTTATGTACTGGAAAGGAGGGGTTTGGCTGAAATGCCTGGAAAAAGGGCTTTAGATTTAAATAGACGGACAGTCTCTCATTCCAGTATTGGGGGGGAAAAGAATGAAAACATTGAGCTCAGAGTAATTCTACATATGTCTAAATCAGAAAGGCTGGTATGACCTTATGTCAGTCTTGCACAGAAGAGGCAATGCTCTGAACAAGGTAATGAGAACACAGATGTACCTGAAGCTTACAGATTAGGGTGATCCGTGTTCGAACACTTTGGGCCAATCTACTTCTGCTTGCATAGTTTGCTGTCCTGGAGTAACTGAATGATTTGGATTCGCTCTTGCTTCCCCACTGAATTACCAGCTCGAGTACACACATGCTCCCCACCCTCCGATTGGCCAGCTAGTTTGACCTTAAAGCAGCACTTAACTTGGGTTAGAGATTTTTGTGGACATGTGTTGAGTTAGCTTTAACACGAGTGATAACTCAGATTAACCGGGCTGTGGAAACACACCCTCAGGGTATGTCCACACTTCAAGCTGAGTGTGATTCCCAACTCAACATACCTCCAATTGCTCTAATTGAGCTAGCATGCTAAAAATAGTCTAGCCGCGGAAGGACGTGAGCAGCGGAAGAGGCTAGCCACCCGAAATATGTTTTCATCAGAGGCTATAGGCATGTACTCTCGGCAGCTAGCCATTCCTGCCACTTTCACTGCTTCCATTATGCTGTTTTGAGTGCACTGGCTTGATCAGAGCTAGTGTTGGCATGTTTCCTCCAGCGAGGAATCCCATCCGCAGCTTAAAGTTTAAACATATCCTTAGACTTGAATTTGTCCTTATGTACTCGGCTCACATTTCTTCCCCTCCCCACTCTTGTCTGGCTGGCTGCGACCATCTAGCCAATCAGCGATAGCTGCATTTCGGTGATGCTCTTGATATACAGACACTGCTCCTAGAAGCAAGGATGAGTGTGTCTGACTCTACACATGAGTTGTCCTGTTCACACTATTTGCCTGCGCAAGTGTTTGCAAGAGCTGGGTCATAATCCGTAAAGCAATGAGGATCCTTCAGGACAGAGCTTGCTATATTAACATAAATTATTGCTATCTTTAAATTCGGTTATGCTTGATTCAACAACACTGAAAAAGCATACTTTTCTTTCCCTCTTATTCTCATTTTCAGCATCAAACAGAGTTCCCAGTCACCTGATGAAGATGAAGATGAGAAGGACCAGCGCACGGTAACAGTCAATCCTTCTCACATGGGAAAGGCATTCAAGGTCATGAATGAATTACGGAGGTACTTTTTCCATGTAACATGCATCATCTTTGGTTTATTGGACACATGCTGATCAGAAAAGGAAGTCATTTGGGGCCCTCGAAAAAATATTTTGTATTCACTTTGGCACAAAAGGAGGTCACGCAACAGGGTGTTAGCAACACAGTAGGAAGAGGCAGCTGAAGTGTAAACACTGTACAGTACTGCTGTTCCCATCCATACACCTGTCTACCTCTTTGTCAAAAAGAAGCCAAAGCGCTCTCACTTTTGGAGCCAGATCTGCCGTTTACAAACAATAATTGGCTTAAAGTTTCCTGCTACTTACAGCAAATCCACACGCAAACTATATTCAACAGAGCAAACGGCTTGACGACTAATATAGAATATCGCAGATAGGAGGACACCGACCTGTAATTACAGAGTGAGAATTGTTAAAGTGGAATTCTCATTCTCTGACTCACTGTCACTCAATCTCTGCTTTGTACTGCAGAGTTTAAAAAAAAAATCACACCACCCACAAGCCAATTTAAAAATTTCACGCTGCTCAAAGAAGAACTCCAGCTTGTCTTTGAGCAAGTGTGTGTATGTGTGGGGGAGAGAACTGTTACTTTAAATGGACTTTTTTTTTTTTAAAAAAAAAATCATTTAAAAGATACCTGTGGGTGTGTCAGCCATTCAGTGGCATTCAGCTTGTTTCTTGGTCTGCCATCTTCCCTTGAAGCAGGTTGAAATTCAGTGAGCGTTTTGACTGTTTCATTTATATGTGACTTATTTGAGTCCTTAGCCTCCCAAACAGTATCTTTGGTTTGGTAAACCATTATTCTGTTTTATTTAATGTGAAAAATGCGTATGTAACACACAGACATGCTCCTCCCACACCCCTGCCTCCCCCTTCAGGGGTTAAATAGGTTGACCTTCTAAAATATGCATTCTCCAATAAAGACAAGGACTGGAATCCTCTCTCTGTGCAGCAGATGCCATGATCCGGGGGGTGAGGGGGGCATAACCCAGAGAAATGTCTCCCAATTTTGTGAAGGTGTGTGTTTTCGTTTTCAGTCTCCCTCTAGCCCTCTGCTGGCATAGCGATCACGAGACCTGAATGCAGGTGCTTGGGCAGCTGAGCTCTGGGGCACCGTGGTTATGTTGAAAATCCAGTATTGTATTCCTTTAATTGACGGGCTCTGGAGGCTCTAGCCATGCTGCTCTCTTGGTTTCTGTGTTTTGCTAGATCCTGTGTGTTACTCAGCTGACTGTAGAAGGTTAGATCTGCCCTTAAGCATTCTGCTTTTCAGACTTTATCTTTGCATGTTCCTTGGCACTGCTTTCTCTTAGCTCCTGCTGCTGTTCTGGAGACTGCAATCTGGATGTTTGTATGGTGTACTGCTTTGAACCAGCACTCAGTAATACTGTCAGCCTGTGGAAATGGTTACCTTGAATAACAGTGATTTAATTCCTATTTATCTAGTAATCCCTTACAGAAAGTCTAGATTTACCCACTTTTGTGGGTAATGAGACCTCTGACCCATTTGCTACAGGTTAGTTGCTTGGCACATCCATCTTCTGAATGTAAATGGAAAACACGTTTGCACTAAATACTCTTTAGATGATAGGATCCCAGAGAGGGACTAAACTGGATTCCTTCCTGATAGATTGAAGTGAATGATCTTGAAAGCCTATGCTGTATTTTGCTCCCATAAAAGCTCCCTTTACCACCACCATTCTATCAACACTGGTATAAATATGGAACATGCAGTTTCTTACCTATTTTTAGGTGTTGTCTTTCCTGCATGTTACCAGCTGTAATCTTCAGTGTTTTGGGAGTAGTTTTATTAGGTGTCACAAAATGCAGGGGATGTACCTAGTCTGTTTGAAGACTAAGTGTGTTTTTTTGTTTGATATGGGCTTTTCTAAAGCAAAAGCGCAGTAAGCTGTATAGAAGAGAAAGTGACATTTGGATTTGTAGACCCAGATCTTTTTTCCTAATGTAACACTCTTATTCTGTGTTTAGATACTCAAGTAGGGACCAGGTATTTTACGATAATACTGAGCACTTACAATATACAAACGTCAATTAACAAATCCTCAAAGGAGAGCTTTGTGAGGGAGATAAAAATGGTCATGGATTCATGAAAACTTAGTGCCACGCAGTGAGTGGCAGAACTGGGGCTAGAACTCAACGTTTTTGGACTCCCAACCCCATGCTGGCTAGTGTGTTAAACTCATCACAGTGAGTAGGAGACTCAGGTGAATGAGTGCACTTTGTGGAGATGCTCGTGAGAATGACATGAGGAACCCTGTGTGTGCTGTTCAGGCCTGAGAAACATGCTATGTGTGTTCATGTGCTGTAGTATCAAACCTTCTCTCTCTACCAGCCCTGCTGTCATGCAGAAAAGGGAGAAATTCTCTTCCCTCTTATCTTACCTCCCTCCCAAGGCTGTGGAAAGATTAAAGCTGCTGCATCCCCTACAGCTGCTGCATCCTTGCTCTATGGGTAAAAGTGGGTGGCAGATTAATGTAGTGGCAGAACTGCTAGGAGGCTCCTTTGTCCATTTCCCAGACCACTCTGTGTGGAGAGAAGGAGGCAGTCTGAACTTTGGGGTTCAGGACCCTGTGGCCAGCCTCTCAAATCCTTCCTTTTGTGGAACCGGATGTGTCCAGTTCTATTGCAGCCAAGGATCTCTGCTGCTTTGGATGGGAGCAGGATCTGCTGCTCCATAAAGAAAAGGTGATAGGGGCTGGTTGTCTCCTTGTGTTTCAACCTTCCACTGAGACTCCAGCAGTTGTCCGATCTTGCTGGATGATTCAGGTCACTTGTTTGTGACATAGGAACTCTGCTCATTTTTTCCAAGAGTGTTTACAGTGAGTCCTTTTGCATGGCCTGATGTTCTCAAACCATGTTGTCTTCTCTGGTGTTTTCCAGCAAGCGGCTCCTCTGTGATGTGGTGATTGTTGCCGAAGCCGTTGAGATGGAAGCCCATCGCGTTGTCCTAGCAGCCTGCAGCCCCTATTTTTGTGCAATGTTTACAGGTACCTTTCTGTCTCCAGAGTTCTGTGGTTGAGGGTGCCCTGTAGATTCCAAGGTACACACAGTCATGTCTTCATGATAGACCTGCCTCACATGGTGTGGGCTTGGGGCTGTATGAATGTCTTTTCCTGGAAGAGAAGAAATGTAGTGAAGCCCCTAGCTGCTTATACCAATTTAATGTGCTTGGACATCTGTTGGCTAAGTCCCCTTTGGACAGGGGACCGTGTTTTGTGCAGGTTTGAGGACTTTGGCAGCACTTGGTAAAAATTGGATGCCGCTGTATGCGTCCCTCAGGTGGGAGTTCTATGCAGTGGGGGGCACAGAAGGAATTGTACGTGGGTTGGCAGATAGCAGTTGAAATGAGATGTTTGACTTTTCTAGACCAGAATTTGGGGGTGTTAAAGTATGTGTTTTATGTATTTATATCATGCATTATACAGTGCTGTACATTTGCATGGTACATCGCACGTGCGTCCTCCCACAAAAGTCCCTGTCTTGGAGCTTAGTCCAAAGGCCTTGTCCTGCAAACACTTGAACACAAGGGATGAAGATGTTCCGAAGTGTTCGGCATTGGTTTAATTCTGCTTCTGCTGAAGTGAATGGAAGAAGTCTTGTTGACTCCAGTGGCAGTACTCAGACCAAGGCTTTGGAAACTCTGTCCATGATTATAGGATTATAATTAAAAATGATCTGCACAGACGGGAAGATTGGTCTGAAGTAACTAGGGTGCAAGTCAGTAAGGACAAATGCAAAGTACTCCACTTAGGAAGGAACGGTCAGTTGCACGCATACAAAATGGGAAATGACTGCCTAGGATGGAGTACTGCTGAAAGGGATCTGGGGGTCATAGTGGACTACAAGCTAAATATGAGTCAACAGTAACTGTTTCAAAAAAAAAAAAAAAAAAAAAAGTGAACATCAGCATTCTGGGATGTATTAGCAGGAGTATTGTAAGCAAACACAAGAAGTAACTCTTCCACTCTACTTTGCGCTGATTAGGTCTCAACTGGAGTCTTTTGTCTAGTTCTGGGTGCCACATTTCAGGAAGGGTGTGGACAAATAAGGCTGAGAAATCTAAGCTATTAAGAATCGAGAGAGCTGAGATGGTATCTTGAGATTGGACGTTAGCAGTAATAATAATGCTGCTATATGTAAGGAGCAAAGCAGGAAAGCGTGCACTGCTCCAAGGTTTGCACTGGGAGAGTATTTGTTACTGTTTGTAGTAGTTATTACACCAGTCAACAAGAGCATAGCCCTGGAGAAGCCTTGGCTCCTTAGAGGTCATGTCTGCCTGATTAACTGGCATTAATAAAGGCAGGTAGACTTTGTTGCTGTTCCTGTAATGGAATTCTGTGAGGCCCAGTAATGCTCAGATGTGAAAGTTAAACAGTAACCATCTAACCATAATCAGATGACTTTTTTTTGTAAACTACTTTTGGCTATAGTTATAATTACTATTTGCTGCTGCTCTGGTTGTAAAACAAGTTGGGCGCTAGGTGACTATCAGGCCCCTCCCGGGTTCAGTTTAGGGCTGGCTATTCCCACCTGTAAGTTCTGGGTCTCCCTATTGCAAGGTCAGAAGTACTTCTCTGTTCCTCAGCATTTTTTCACTTTATGGAGAGAGACCCTTTACAACAGGGATCGGCAGACCTTGGCCCGTGGCCCGCCTGAGGTAGGCCCCCGGTGGGCCGGGCTGGTATGTGTTCCTGCTGTGTCCGCGGGTTTGGCTGAGCGCAGCCCCCACTGGCCAGTGGGGGCTGTGGGAAGCAGTGGCCAGCACATCCCTTGTCCTGCACCACTTCCCGCAGCTCCCATTGGTCTGGAGTGGCGAACTGCAGCCAGTGGGAGCTGCGATCGGCCAAACCTGTGGATATGGCAGGTAAACAAACTGGCTCGGCTCGCCGGTGGGCTTACGCTGGTGAGCCACGTGCCGAAGGTTGCCAATCCCTGCCTTACAATAGTAAGATGAGCACTTTTCTTTACTGCTCAGAGATGAAACTTAACAGCAATGGGGAAACCAAACTCTTGTATATTTCCCAAGGACCTGCGCAGCATGAGCAGCAGCAGTAGCGAGCTGTTTGGGAAAGTCTCTAATATGTGTCATGCTTGGCCTGAAAGGGAGCTCTTCCGGGGCAGAGAGATTTCATTCCAGGGGAAAAATCCCAATGGCCATGCCCATGAGGAAAGTGCTCAATGGGTTAGTTGGTAGAAAAGAAGACTGTGGACAAGCAGGAGCCAAGCGGAGACCAAGAATTCATTCCCTATGTGCTATCATCCCATTGCTGTTCAGCAACTCTCAATCATTGTAGGCCTGTACTGGATTTCAACCAATGACCTTGAGATGAAGGACTCCCTATGCCAATGCCTTTAGCCAGCTGATCTCTTCTAGTTAGGTATTGTTTAAAACCAAGACTTTGAAGCTCTGGAATAAGCAGGCACATCGCCACTGAAAGTCATGAGACTTACCCCTGCTAACTCCAGAGCAGAATTTGGATCAGTGTTCCTAAATGGATTGCTTTCCTTTCATTGTTTTTTAAAAGCACTTCACATGGAGGTTTGGTTTTGTTTTGTTCTGCAAGGATGGTCATTACAATGTACAACATTCTGAAATACAACCAGATCCGCTCCAATGACTGCAAAAGCTTCAGTGATGTGATTGGAATTTACTGCAGAACGATTGTGTGTTTTGGGTTTCGGAAGCACAGAAGTAGTCAGCAGCAATCCAGATCTGCAGCATCACTTCAGAATCTGCTCTCCTGTTTCGTGTGTGAAAGGGCTGCTGTTGTGTTATCTGACACGTTCGTGTATTCTCGGTTTGAAGTGATCCTTATTTTAAAAAACCAACAAAAAAGAGCTAGAGCTATGACCCAGACAGTGTCCATGTGGCACACAAGAAATACGGCGCAGGGTGGGCTGCAGTGCTCTGTGAACAAGGCAATATCAAAGATGGATGAGAAGAACTGACTAGCCCACTGAGTTAATGCAAGCTAGAAAGTGCAATGGCATTGCAGCATATAGGATAGACAGTAGTGTATTGAGGGGATATGCATAGTATCCAGAAGAAGTGCTTGCAGATGTGGGAGCAGTGGTTGCAAAGTCTCTAATTAAAAAAGCAGCATGATCTAATGGGTAGAGCACAGGACTGGGAGTCAGGAACACAATCCGTGTCTCCTGGCTTTGACACTGACCTGTTGCGTGACCATAGGCAAGTCACTTCCTGTCTGTTTCCCCTCCTACCTTTATCTGTTTTGGAGCAGGGCTTGGCTAATGGGCACAGTACCTAGCACAGTGGGGCCTTGCGATGAGGAGTTGTCTGTCAGGATAGTGCTAATACAAATAATTAATAACAGTGCTTTAAATTGACACGACTGAAGCAAGGGTTTCTTTAGGTTTTTTTAAAAGGGTATATGGGATGAGTTGAATTAATTCATCCAGTCATTCCAACACCTCCAATGATGCTTAGGAGATGCTATATTTGTACTGAAATGCTTCCATCCATGCCGAAGCACGCATATTATCACCCACTCCTGTTATCCTGCTAACTTCCCTCCCCCACTTCCCCTCCCCTTTCAGCTCACAGTGTCATGTTCAGATGCTTCCTGGCTGCAAAGAATAAAAGGCATGTGAAAAATGGAGCTTTCTGACCATTGGAACAGGTTGGAGTGACCTGCTGGAGTGTTGAAGGGGTAGATTGTATCGCTGCAGCTCTATTTCCCCAGGCTATTGAGAGAGCATAATGGTCTAGAGAGCTAGCAGAATGCAAACTGCAGAGTTACCAGCTTGTGGGTGGGCGTGTGAGCCCACACAGTATGTATTTTTTGTTGGCTGTGTCCCATGAGTGCCACTAAGGGAGATGATGTTATCAGATCTGTCTCTCTGAGCTATTTGTGTATTGATCTGTCTAAGTGCCTCTGATTCTGTCCTCTACCCCTCTTTTTTTCAATAAACATATCCATGTCTGTGCTGAGTCTTTTGCTTGCTCTGAAGCACAGATAAAGGTTGTTACCATAGCATCTGGGAGACTCTTATGGACCATTCTGTAATATCCTGTGTTCAGGACTCTTCCTTCAGCTGGGGAGAATTCTTTTTTTTTTTTTAAACCCGACTTGCTTTGTATACCTCCAGATATTTCACTTAACTTCACAGCTGTGCATCTTTTGCTTGTAAAGATGTCCTGCATACCTTTACATGACCTTTATTGCATTTTTTTTAATTCACTCAGTTCAATGCAAGACTTGATTGGTTTTACTTGGGGACCAGGTCTTGCTCATTACTCTCACACAGTGTAATTCATGTCACTTGTGTGAATAAGGCCAGAGCTAGGTATAGTTCCCAGTGTCAGGACTTTGTTGAAACTTGGTTGCCTTTTTGTGTCTGTCTCACCCCAGGCCACATGCTGTGCTCTTACTATGTGGAGCTCTGTCATGTCGGAGAGGACTTGAACATTTCCTTTACGTACATGCAGCTCTTCACAGAGGACGAGGGTAGAACTATTCCTTGTAAGCAGCACTGAGTGGCCGAATTTCCCAGGGTAGTGATTATTCATGTCCCAGTACAAGATTTGACATTTGTTCAATTTCTTCTTTGTCTAACTTGATTGTTTTCTTCTATTGTTTAACTTCTGCTGGAATTTGCTTTTCTTCCCTTGCTTCTCAAAGTGCTGCTGATAAAACCTGGAAGTGTCTTGTCACTTTTTGTAACTGATCATTAAAGGTGGCCTCAGGGATCCCTTCTTCCAGAACCCACAGTTTTCTTTTCGTTATTGAAATATGCACATATATACCCTGTTTCTAATGAAGCTCAAAGTCAGCTACATTGGGGGGGTGTGTGTGTGTGTAGGCTGTTGAGCAGACCACAGGTTTAGTTTACCTCAAGTGGAGTCTCTTATTGTTTGCCACCTTTTAGAATCTTTTCAAAGTTAACCTTTAGGCCACATCTACACTACCCACTGGATCGGCGGATAGTGATTGATCTATTGGGGTCAATTTATCGCGTCTAGTTTAGACATAAGTCAATCCCCGAGCGCTCTCCCTGTCAGCTCCGGAATTCCACCACCACAAGAGGCGGAAGTGGAGTCGATGGGCGAGTGGCAGCGGTTGATTCGCTGCCATCAGGATGCCCGGATAAGTCGACCTAAGACACATCAACTTCAGCTATGCCATTCGCCTAGCTGAACTTGCATATCTTAAGTCGACCCTCCCTGCATTGTAGACCTGGCCTTTGATTTCTATCGGCCTGTCCCTCTGGATATGACTATCCCATTGGCCAAAACCCCCCCCCGCTAGTGATGGAGTGGTGATTTCTGCAGAGATTTTCATAGTTTCCTAGTTTGTAGGAAGAGGCCCTTCTGGAGGTTCACCCGTAATTAGTTCTTATAGCCTATCAAAGGACAACTTCTTTGTCACCTTCTGTGCTTAGTCCTGTATGACAGCAGTTAATCGAGTTCTGTTGTTTTCTCGAATACATTTGAGCTTGGGTGAATCTCAGGAGGTTCTTTTCATCCAAGCACCCAACTCATGGGGAAATATGTTTGAACCAGGCCAATCTCTTCAGACTGCAGAACTGTGCTGGAAGCCTCTGGGGAAGAGGCTGCTAGAGGACCACCCCATTCTGGGCATGTTGTTCTTGGGGTACTTCTCTCTCATTTTAGTTCTTGGGCTGTGAAACAGTGCACACACCCCCTGAGTGAAGGGAAGCCTCTCTTGTTGCCTCATATCACTCTCTGATCTTTAGAAGGTGGCACTAATGGACTTCTGCCAGTCGTCTTGGACCTACAGGGATAGTGATTGGGTTCAGGGCTTTCAATATGTTTTTTAATTAGGGGTGGAAGGAAAGCTTCCACTGGGCATATGGGAAATTGAGGTGGAGAGGAGAAAAACAAATACTGAATGCCGATTTGAACTGAATTTCAGGAGACATGACTGAAAGTAAAGCAAAGAAGATTGAAATAAAAGACGTTGATGGGCAAACGCTGAGTAAGCTGATTGATTACATCTACACAGCTGAAATAGAGGTCACGGAAGAGAATGTGCAGGTAAGCTGGGCTCAATAACTCCTGGAAACTGAAGGGGAAAAACCTTCATGCCTTAAATCGCAAACTGAAGAACCATTAGTGTAACTGATGCCTGCAGGTCTACACAAAACGAAGGGCAGAGTGTGACACGTGCTACCTTTCTTTTCTGTATTGTTTTGAGGCACTTTACTGCTTTTTTTTCCCTGCACATAAGTCATGTTACATTTAGTGTTAATTTTGTGTTCCTATTATAAAATGAGACAGACCAGGTGGGTGAGGTAATATCTTTTACTGGACCCACTTCTGTTCGTCCTAGAGACGAGCTTATAAGTTTACATGCTTGTCTCTCTTCCCCAACAGAAATGGGCTGTAAAAAAGATTACCTCAACCCCTGTTATTGTGCTAATATCCTGGAACTGACACGGCTACACCACTACTGCATGTAATGAGACTAGGCATTTACCTTCCAAGAAGCCATTGGTCAAGATATGCTAAAATAAGTATAAGGGGGATGAAAGTTCTTAAGTTCCCAATAGAAAACTCCTGTTATGGATTAGTTTTTAGTTCTTATGGGTAGTTCATTTGGGTTGTGTGAAGCTTTGTGTAGAATGAAATTTTACAGCTAAAATTAGAGCTTGCATAGACACTTGTTCCTCCTTCCTTCCTTTGTATTCTGTCTAGACTGGAAGGACATTGGGTGTCTCATTCCACTCTCACACTGGTATAAATGAGGCATATCTCAAAAGGAGTTATGCCAGTTTTAATCTGGTGCAGGAGTGGATTTGGAGTCCTTTATACCAGTCTGTAAGGCACTGAGTACTCTATTGATGCTATACAGATAATAGAGTACTAGTTAGCTGAGACAGGTGGAGAAGCAGGGATTTTTACTTTACTCCTGTGTGCCTAGAAGAAAGTGAAAGTGTCCAATGTCTACATTTTGTATTTATGGCAAAAGAGTAGCTGGTGGGAGATGGATCATTGAATTCTATAAGGGGTTTTGGGATCTCTGACAGGTTTGGTTTCAATTATTGTTGTTGTTTGATTGCAAATGACCAGGGCATGGTTAGACTGTAGTTTACAGCACTTTAACTGTGCTGCTGTAAGCTCTCTGATGTAGCCACTCTGAGCTGCTGGGAGAGAGCTCTTCTATCAGCTTCATTCCTCCAGCCCCCACGAGTGGCAGTAGCTATGTTGGTGGCGAAGCTCTGTGCACGCTGGCGCTTACATCAGTGTAACGCATGTCACTCAGGAGTGGTTTATTCACACCCACTGAGCAACATAAATTATGCCGGCATAAGCTGAAGTGTGGATGTAGCCTTAGTTTCCAGTCTTCCTTTTCTGAATGATTTTGAAGTTGGACAAGGCACACACAGTGCATCTCCACAGGATGGAGTGAAAAATAAGAACGAGTGAGTGAGTGCTGGGAAATGCTACAGCGTATGTTTAAGCTGCAAGAAGCCCTTTACGAAGCTGGCTTCAGGTGATAACGTTCTTGATGGAGTGAGATGCCCTCTAGCTTTGCCCATTCCTTTAGGACTTGGGAAGCAAGGGTTTGAGTGCTTATTCTGCCGCTGACTTCCTGCCTAACCTTGGGCAAATCACCCAGTCTTTTGCCTCAGAGCATTGCATAAAGAATGATTTCCTTTTTTGTAACCATTCTACAGAAGGTAATGAACAGTTCTATTTCTCCCATAGAGCTTGTGATGGCTATAGAAAGGAGATCATTCTTTGTCTCTTTTTCTTTGCATAGCTTTCCAAAGAAGTTCAAGCAGCATTAATGATGAAGAGTAAGACTGTTAATGTCTCAGGTGTATCTACTAAAAATAAGTGAGGATTTTTTTATACTGATTTTTCTCCCTCTCCAAGCCCTACATCACTGTCCCAATGTTTCTTGCCTCCAGCCATGCCACTCAAAGCGAGTCATTTTAAAATGTAGTGTTATCTTGACTTGCCTCTTATGCTTGCAGAGTTTACTCCCATATTCTCTCTAGTGTGTCTGAAATACTGCAGGCTTTAATTTCTTTTTCACTCACTGGCTACCCCGGGAATATCCGTATTCTCATGTCTCAAGTTTTGTCTTTCTAGTTGGCCAGTTGTGGATTTCAAAAGGGATTTTGTCCAGTTTGACCATGATTTTCAGATTTTTTTCAGCTGGCAGAAGAAACAATTTCTTGGCACAGTTGGCACCAGGTGGTGCCAAATGTAGCTTCTGTAATGAAAACAAGACAAAAATAGCAAAATCACACTAACTGAGCAGGTGCAACCGTGCTAATGAGTCAGGTAAATAAATGAAAAGCTAGGATCCTGTCAGTGAGAAAAAGGGAAATGAGAGCAATTGAGACTAGAAAAGATGTCCATCAAGGGAGTGAATATTCCAGCATGTGCCCAGAGTTTGGGCAATGTGCAGCACTTGACGAAATAGGCTGCAATAGATTTTAACAACCACTTACTTGCTATTACGGGCTGAAAGTACATGAAGTGGAGACATTTGTTGTCCAGGTATACTGAATGTTGTGCAGAGCTGCCATAGGTCTTCTGAAGTGTAATAGGCAGTATTCATGGAGTGAAGCTCCATTTTCAAGAACACATCTTTTTGTAACTATGCGTCATTTAATTGCATGGGATTACTGTATTAGGGAAGACTTGCTTCAAAAGGGCCAAGTGATCCTAGCATCAGTTAAAGGTTTTCTGTCTTCTGCATGGTAAATAATGAGAAGGTTCATGAAGTTCTTGTCACAGGGATCCAGATCCCCCCCTCCGTGGGGAGGAGAGAGAGGCTAGGAGGTCATGCATCTTTCTCTTCCCCGGCTCCATAGGGAATACTTGGGTGTGGGTTACTCTGGCAGGAGCAAGACCAGGAGTGGACAAACTTTTTGGACCGAGGGCCACGTGAGGATTGCAAAACTGTATGAAGGGCCTGGTTGGGGAGGCACAGCCTTCCCGAACAGCCTGGCCCCCGCCCCCTCCCACTGCCCCCCTCAGAACCACTGATCCATCTAACACCCCCCTCCCCCCACTTCCTGTCTCCTGACTGCCTCGACCTCTATCCACCCCTCACCCCCCCCGACAGGCCCCCTAGATGGGGTGTCTGGGATTCCCATGCCTATTCAACCCCGACCTGTTCCCCTGACTTCCCCTCCGAACCTCCACTCCATCCAACCGCCCTCTGCTCCTTGACTGCCCCCTGAAATCCCCTGCCCCTTATCCAGCCCTCCACCCCCATTCCCCGCCTCCACACTATGCTGCTCAGAGCAGCAGGAACTCGCAGCCATGAGGCCTGGCCAGAGCCAGCTGCGCCACCCAGAGTGCTGAGGGCGCAGCATGCTGAAGCTGCGGGGGAGGGGACTAGCCTCTCTGAACGAGAGCTCAAGGGCCGGGCAGGACGATCTCGCAGGCTGTAATTTGCCTACCTCTGAGCTAGACTTTGTGCCTTGGAAGCCTGTCTTCAAGGAGGTGTTTTGGGGCAGTTCCAGGCAGCAGAGGAAATCCTCACATGGGGTTTCCTCCCTGCCGCCTCCTGCTGTAATGTGGTGTGAGTTTTTGCTCTTCCCCCTTACGAGAGGGGTTTGTGTGTGTATGAGGTGGTCCCAGGGAATTTACAGGAACATGTGATCATTGGGGGTCCAGTTCTGTCCTTGGATGCTTGCATACAGACCCTTTTGGTTTCAGTGTATTCTAGTACGTGGCTTGGTAGAACCCTGTGAATCTGGCCCTTCCGGCAGGCTGTTATCATGCCAATTATGCACATCTCCCAGATGACAGAAGACTTCAAGTTGTAGCTGATATTAATGCGTCTCCAGTGGCTTTCCATTGCTCGTGTCAAAGCTGCTGGCTCACTAAAGAGTTACAGGGAACAAAGGCCGACGCTGACAAAGGCTCAAAGCCGCTCCCCCTGAGTGGAGATGAAGTCAAGGTAGAGCATTAAAGTGCCACCAGGTTTCTGAAGAACCTTGTGATGCTGTGAGCTTGATGAGAGTTCACTTGAACATAAGAGCCCAGGAAGGGACATTAGATGAGTTCTGCTTTGCTGTGCCAGCACTAGTTTGCTGTGGTGCTGGAACAATTTTTGCAGTGGAGGTGCTGAAGGAGGAAACCATGTATGTGGGTGATTACTACTTTGAGCCAGGGGGTGCAGGAGCACCCTGGGTTCCAATGATAGAACAGATATTTGGAGGGAGACACAGCTCTGTCAGGCGCATGAGGGCCAGATCAGTGAGGTGCCAATAGCAAGGGGCTTCCGCAAAAATTGGCCGCCTCGGCCTGTGGTAAGTGCCTTGTCCCTGGGCTGCGTACGTTACAGCGAGGTGGGCGAGGGACAGTAGAAGGGGGCTTGACTGGGTTCCTGTTTAAACAAAACTAGATTCTCTGCCCCAGACCCAGGGAGGGAGGTAGCAAAGCATTCTACTGGGCGCACGTTTTGGAAATGTCTGTCCTGTATCTGTTGCACGGTGACCAGCTTGTGTAACCTTGGGTAGTTGGAATCTCAGTGGGGCTGGGATTATCCTCCCCATGGAAAACCTCTTCTGAAAAGACCTCGTTCCTGGAGCAATCTGCGCTTCACCAAAACCTCTCTGCTCAAATAAATGTTGCTCTTTAAGTGTCTCTGTGAGCTCCAAGGATAGGTAAATCTCTGGCAGTGCCCAGAGAAGAGATGACTCCATCTGATGCAGGGACATTACTCCAAAAATTTTCCATTCCATTTGGTTGTGGAATGTTAGTGCAGGACCCAGTGAGACACTCCCTATAGCTCATCACTGGGCACAGATCCTTAACAGAGCTGCTTAATTACCTGCATGCATCCAAGAAATTACCATCCTAGTTGAGCAAGTCATTGTCAATAAGTATCATTAGGATAAACTGGTTCCCTGGGAATGGGCTGATTAAGCTGATTCCCCAATTAAACCCTTCCCAATTAGGTGCAGGATGCTATGCTGAAGTGCTTCCCTGCGCACTGATTGAATGAGTGCATGTGCGTAGGGTCTTTGTAGGATGAGAGATGTCAGAGAATTGAATGCACGAAGGGAAATAGCTGGAGACTTTGCTGATTTTTAAAACAGATCTCAAATAAATGTAGTCTGTAAAATGTAATTAAATGCCTCCCATAAAAGCTGCAGCATTTTGGAGCCTTCAGGGGTTGCACCCTTTTACCCAGCACATCTCAGGCAATGCTGGCAACTGTTTAAAAACAACCAACCAACAACCTGGGCATATGGGAAAACTGTGGATGAGATAGTGAGTCCTTCAGCATAGTGTTAATGAGATCTGATTAAAATCTGTGTTCTCCTGACTACAGGAGAGATTCTTGTCTTGCATCTGTCTCTAATGGAGTATCAAGGAGACCTCCTTAATGTCCTCTGCTGCGGCTGTTCAGTTTTAACAAGACCCAAACTGGGATCCCCCTCAATCCCTTAGGAAGGATTAGAGGTCAGTATTGTCTGATGAGAGATGGAAGAGGAACGGAAACTCAGAGCACCTTAAACTATAGCTTGGGTTTTGCAGTCAGTCTGATGTGGGAATGGGCTGAGTTGTTGCACGTTCTCCCATCCGTTTGCCAACACACATTTAGCCATTCTACACTATGAAGTTTGGGAAGGAATATTTTTCGGGAGTGAGCAGCTGGAGTCGACTCCCCCACACCTTTCATTTCATGACCACCTGTTTTTTTCTCCCCTTTTCTCTGGCTGTTCCTCTCCTGGTTTCTCCACACAGAGATGGGACCACATGTCTGTTTGGTTCATGCCAGGCTCATCCGTATGGAAGCATTTCACCTGCAGTCCTGTTGCAGTACTTCCCCCGGGGGAAAGCATTTAAATGCAGGAGCTACTTTTCGTTCCCAGCAGCTAGTGCTGGCTGGACATCATTTGGAGAGCGGGGGCAATAAGGCAAATTCTCTTACACAAACCAGACAAATCAAAGGAAGCTGAATGTAGCTTCCTCTGTCTCACATGCCGTTTGCAGCTGCTCATCTAACAGCATAGCGTTTTCTTCTGCCTTCCACGTGCCGGATCCATGTGCGTCTGTGTCTCAAACTATGTAGAAAACTTTCCAGGAAGAGTCGGCAAAGAAACAGCAGCACTTCCGAACATCTGTTTGGGAAGCTGCCTTCAGTCCTCTGCTGATGTGCAGAGTACCTTTCCTTAATGAGAATGTGTGGTTTGTCAGGGGAGGATTACAATGCCAGATTGACATCTTTGACTCAGACCTGCTCCCTCAACGTAGCCTAAATGGGCTGTCTAGGTCTACCTAGTTTGCTTCCGTCATATTTATCTGGCACTCATTACTGCAGCATCTGAGTTACTCTCAATATTTAATGTATTTAAGCTCTCAACACCCTTGTGTGGCAGGAGAGCGCTACTATCCCGATATGACAGAGGATAAACTCAGTCTCTCTGTGCCTGATTGACTTTCCTGAGATCACACAGGAGGTCCGTGGCAGAACATGGAATGAATCCCAGGTCTCCTACAGCCAAGGCCCGTGTCCTAACCACTGGGCCATCCTTCCTCTCAACTTCAGTGTTCAGTATAAATGTGTTCTCACCTTCTGACGTTCAGAAACTGTTCCCAAATCAGCTCAGCGACCTCAGCCAACCATTTATAAAAATACAATCCCAGGCAAATAGTGTTCCGCAAACTGAGAATCTGAGAACCAGCTACAGCAGTTGGTTATAAGCTGCAATATCTAGATCTCATCGTGTGCTAGATTCCAGATACAAATCATCCTGATAGAGAATTTCAGTAGTAAATGTAGCACAGGTTTTGATGTAACTTCCCAAGGAACACTCAAGTTTTTGCCAGGAAGCTGAGAAACCAGATTAGCATTTGCTGTCTCTAAATTGCATCCAGTAACTGGAATTCAAGCATTAAGAGCCAAATTCGGATGCAGTTGAAATACATGGCAAAAACTTGCATGGATTATAGTGGAATGGAGATTTAGCCTGGGTATGTGATTAGGCAGGGCATTTCCTCTTGTTATTTCTAGAGGAAACATACACAGTGCTAACGGATATCCTTAGGTGGGTTTTTCATGTTCTTTGGTGAAAACAAGACCGGTGGAGAGGCGCGCAGCTGAGAAGAGAGAGAACGACAACCCACTTATCTGTTAATATGCTATTTTTTGTGTCTCTAAGCATTAAGTAATGATGCTGCTTTTCCATGCAGCAGGTCAAGTGCTTGTGTCCTGGGGAATTTAGTCTCTAAGGTGCCACAAGTGCTTCTACTCAAAGTAAAGTACCCTTCACCTCTTACATGCCCAGTGCTCTAATAAGAGGGGTTCCGGGAAGTTTCTGGCTTTGTGCAGTTGTCACCCAGAACAGTACAGTTTTATTACAGATGGCCTCTTTCATTCAGGTTTTATCCCAAAACACACAAGGAAATCCTCTCACTCAGCTTACTAAGGACAGTACATTAGGAAGCTCGGATGTATTGCTACAGACTGAGTAACCTCAGGGCTTGGCGACACTTGCAGCTATGGAGCGCTTTGAGTTAAACCAGCCTTCAGAGAGTGCCTAGTTTGCTTCCGTCATATTTATTTGGCACTCGTTACTGTAGCATCTGAGTTACTCTCAATAGTTAATGTATTTAAGCTCTCAACACCCTTGTGTGGCAGGAGAGCGCTACTATCCCGATATGACAGAGGATAAACTCAGTCTCTCTGTGCCTGATTGACTTTCGTGGGAAAGTGCTCCAGTGTGTCCACACTGACAGCTGCAAGTGCATTGCTGTGGCCACATTTGCAGCAGCATTGGGAGTGGTGGATTATGGGCAGCTATCCCAGCGTTCAAGTGGCAGCAACATGCTTTTCATATGAGAGGGGTGGGATGGAGTGTGTTGTGTGTGTATATGTGGAGGAGAGAGAGTGGATTTTTGGAGTGCTGTGTGTGTCATCACGCTATCTTGTAAGTTCAGACCCCCCTGCCAATCACTCAGTAAACGTTTGCTTTATTTGCTTTGCCTGGTAGCAGATAAGCAGCCGCTGTCTGAAACGGAGCTTTGAAAAGGCACTTCCACATTCCTGCAGCGATTTCACAACAAAGGGAAGAGAGGCCACTTGGCTTAAGGGGATTGTATTAGTCAGAGCGCTGTAACATAACTCCTCATCCACACTGACGCTGAAGCATATCACCCAATACGCAACAGCTGTTAATCCTCTCGCTGAGGTGGAGTACCAGGAGCGCTTTAGCTAGGAAATCAGAGCACTCTATGTGCCTTGCCAGTGTGGATGGGGAATAAGGTAGAGCTCTCTGGGAGGCTTTATTGCGGTATAAAGTACCAGTGTAACCAAGCCCTTAGCTTGTAGTGAACCTGAGGACATCACTTTCCTTCGGATGGTTATGTAAGGTGCATGCAACCCCCCCCCATGTTGAACTAAGCAGGCAGTTTCAGTAGAATAATTAAAAAGTTGTTCATAGCTAGATGTTAAGATAACACTGCTCTTGTCTGCTTGATTAACTTAAAAAGGCAAACTAATCTGTTCCCAGGATCGAAGTGTTTGGACTAAACAGCCCCATGGGTTAATTGATTTTTGTTTTATTGTTGCCTGTTGGGGTTGTAAGTTACTGCTTGGTAATATTAACATCTAATCCAATTGGATTAGATTTTTTTTCTTGGAATGGATCAGTGGCTTAGAATGTACCTAAGGGCAGGTTGCTGCTTTACTGCTATTCTACTGAGATGTATGGGGGAGGGGAAGACTTGGGGGGAAAAAAACATTTTTGCTTCTCACCAACACTGCGCTGGAGTAAGGTAAGCTTTTTTTTTTAACAGGCTTCGGTTTCCCCTGATCAGAAATAATTTAGAAGTGGATGATCTGTTTTGAAACTCCATTAATATGCGGCTGGCGTTCCCGTTAAGAATGAGTTCTCAGCGCCAGCCAGAATTATGAAAACATGGACTCAAAAACGGGTCGCAGTACATTGGCAAAAGACAAGAGAAAAGAAACATAAAGTCAGTATCCAGCGTGACTTTATCTCTGACTTCCTGTCCAGAGACTCTGAAGGCATTTTCTCTCACAGATGAACAGTGCTAAATGCCATAGGCCGAGCTCTTGTCCTGGCTTTATCCTTGTTCCACTTTTGCACTCACAACTCTGTGGGTGTGATTTGCAGCACCTGGCACTTGAATACCTCGTTTGTGGGTGCAGTTGAGTATTTCAGCGTCTAAATCCTATAAGTAGCATCTGCAATTTTGTGAGTGCAAAGCTGTGACAATTGTTTGAGGGTTAGGGCTGCCCCCCAAGAGAATAGTCCTGTACCTGAAAATCTTTTAACCTGAAAATGGGCCGTGGGGCACAGTAACCGCCCCTTGCAGGTACAGACCACCTGCCTGCAAATAAAGCAATTATTATTTGGTTGGGAACTCAAAGATTTCAGGTGGTTGGGGTTCTAGGTATAATGGAATGTGTGTGGGGGGTTTGAGTTTCATCCCAAACCTGCAGAATGCTCTCAAGAACGAAGGCTGCATGTGGGATCTACTGTCAACCAATTGAGGAGTTCAGGTAGGTTGGCTGTAACATGCTGTGTGTGTGCTGTGTCTGCTCTGCCTGCCCTGCCCATGTGACTTCTTCAGGGGGAAGAAGTGAAGAGGGGACCTTCCCTATTGGGTGCCCCCAAGATGTTGCTGCTTTTGCCAGTCACCACGTGGGGGAGGGAACTTCTGTCCATAGATGCTCCTAAATCTTTAGCATCTCTTGTGCTGCATTTCCATAAAAATCCAAGAAACCTGTCATTGTTTTGAAGGGGAATAATATCTGGTGAATTTATGCCAGGAATCAAGTTGATGCCTCTGGTGCTAACTCTCTAGCTTCTCTCTCTTCCTTCCCCCCTCCCCGCTTCCTGCTCTCAGGTTTTGTTGCCAGCTGCCAGCTTATTGCAATTAATGGATGTTAGACAAAACTGCTGTGATTTTCTCCAGTCCCAGCTGCATCCCACAAATTGCCTTGGAATTCGAGCCTTTGCAGATGTGCACACCTGCACTGAACTTCTGCAGCAGGCAAATGCCTATGCAGGTGAGCAAAACATCCTGGCTTATCCCAGCTACTTAATGTTTGATCCTAAGTATAAAGGATACTTTGAGCTGGAGCTATTACCAGCTCATACTTTTAATGTTTCCAAAGAACATGCAGTGGGCTTCTTTATTCAACTCTGCAGGGCTCTGATGTGTGATGGTCCTGCCAAAGATGGAGGCCCTTCAAAATAATGGAAGCTTTGGAGGTGAAATGAAGGACTTTAGTTTAATTTGTTATGGAAAATGCAGGCAGGTGTTGGGTGAATTATTTCTGTGTGTTCTTAAATCAGCAGTAGAAATACAGCTTGGTGGTGGTTCTTCTGGAAAAAACTTTATAGACCAGAGGCTGAATATCTTGTTTATCTGTCTTATCAAGCTTCTTTCTCTCTTGCTCCTCTTCTGCGAGCGTAGCCTTTCAAAGCATGTTGTAGTGGGACTCATCTGACTAACTCTTTGGAGATTTACATTACTCTGATGAGGGGGAAGCTGCTCTCATAGTTTTCTCAAATATTTATCCATAAGCTAACTGAAAAGCATGTCTACTCATCTTAGATGTGCCAGTATCTTGTCTTTCTATCTCTGTACCGCACCTCATACAGTGCAGTGTAATAAAGAGAACACAATCCTTAATCAGTCTCAATACATTTGATCTGTTTTATAGATACATTTTACACTTAAGATGAGAATTTGTTGTGGGAGAGGGTAGGGAGGGCTTGTTTAGTTTTTGTTTTATACTTGGAAGCAACCTTGGTCAGTAACCATTCATTGACCACAATGAGCAGTTGTGAATTTACTACTTTTACTTCTTGATACTACCTGCAACAGTTCTCTTGCAGACCGCATGAGCCCAAAGCTGTCTAGTCATGTTAGGCATCATGTTATCTACGAAGAACTCTCTTTAATCTAAATGAGCCAAGAAAAAGCTGAATATCTGGTCAGCTGAAAGCCAAACCCTAATGCAAGGTGCTCAGTCTCTGAGAAGATTTTTTTAACTTAAGTGGGAGTCAGTCTAGTTACAAAGTTGCTGTAGTAGTTTCTAGCCTCCCTGACTTTGGCAAGTTCTGATAACATCTGGTACCCCTTGGTATAATGTTCATCTACTAGGTAATGCCTGGTGGGATTAATCTCCAAGACTTGTAGTAGAGCTTGGATAGAGAGGTTGCCATTATTCGCAACCATGGCAACTGCTGTGGACCTATCGTTCAGAGTGAGCCAGGCTTTGTCTGTTCCTAACAGACTGTCCTTCTGCTCCACCTCAGCTAAATTTCACTTAACTGGTTCTAGGCTCTTTTGGGGGCCTTTGGCTGAGGAATGCTAGCTGCCTTCGGCTAGTTACTCAGCAGTGTCAGCCATGTTCATGGAGCAGTCTGAATTCCTCTCGTTTGGCAGCTGATATCCAACGACAACAACAAACCTGCACTAGTTTGATGTGCATTCTAGGAGCAGTTGTCTAAGCAAACAGGCATGAGGACCAATCCTGAGCTGGTGTAGGTTGTCAACAGTCCATTGACTTGGAAGGAAGTGTGACAACTGACACCCATGGAGGAAATGCCTCTTCAATTTAATGGCTGACTTAATTGTACAGTAACCTATCACAAAATACCGATTTCTTGATGACGTCTGTTTATACTTGCTGCTTGCTTTTCTGCCTGCCTGCGTCGTCCAGGAGAGTTGTTCCTGTATCTGTTAGCTGGTGCCTAAGGCAGAAACCCAAGTAGACCCAAGCGAGAATTCTCCATGCTCTTAACTCCCCCGCGCCTCCTTTCCCCCAGCAGATTTGCCTTGGAGCTTTTGCCTGCTGTGCTGTGCTTTGTGTAGGCAAAGTAGTGCTATTCTCCAAGTCCTTCCCCAATTGGGCTCCGCTCTCATGCTTCCTTTCCTCTGTGACATTTTGCCTGGCATTTATGGTTTTTAATCATATGGTGAGTAAGCTCTTCCACAACAAAAAAAAAAAAAATAAGGGGGCCACCAAATTCTCTGGCATTCTCCCTCCAATCCGGACAAAACCTTTCAGCCTCTCTTGTGGCATTATTCCCTGGAGAAAAACATACTCTGAAAGGAACGGGTCATTGTGTAGGGGTTTGTTTGTAATACCTCATTATCCTTGCTTCCCAGACGGGGTTTAATCTTTAACCTAACAAGTGGCAATTTCTGTATATATTTATTTGGTTGTTTGGCAATTAGAAGGCCTGCTTTTGTTGCTTTATTGGCCTTCATGAGTCCCTGTTAATACAGTAGCCTATATAATGTTAATGAAACTCCATTAATAAAAATGCCATTAAAATTCTTTGAGTTGTTTATGTAACAGCATTAAGTCGAGACAGAAATCAGAGACCCCCAAGGATTTCGTGAGCTCAGTTACTTGAAAATGCATAGTTTAAAAGGCTTTATTTTTAAAAATGGATTATTTAGGCAGGTGAAGTTGTCTTTATATGAGAGGGCAGACACTGTTAAATTTGTAAAATCAGGACATATTTTACATGCTTGTAACAAATAGCAAGGAATGAAATATTCAATGTCTACTGCCCAATCTCTGTTCTGTCTTGGCTGATATGTAGATTGCGTTATCAAGAGCACATACTTCGTGCTGGATCGAGTCTTGTACTATCCGCTGGTATAGGCACAACACGTCAGGGCCTGATTCTCATTTACACTAATGCCATTTGTGTGAAGGTACCCTAAAGTGGGTGCTGATTGTAATGTACACCCACCCTTATGCAGTCAGAGCATTTTATAAAGTGTCAGTGAGAATCAGGCTCATTAATGTCTGAGTTCAGCCAGAGAGTTTGCCCCATTAACTGGAGTAATAGTCCTTTGTGAGGACTGTTTCCTAGAGAACAGCAAGAGCAGAGTGAGTGGAAAAGGAGGAAATGTAAGGGAAGGCATTGCCACCTGTTCTCTGGGTTTGCTGTTACTTAACCCACATGGCACTGCGAGTGCAGAACAGAACACAGGATGCGACCCTCGGCCCAGTAAGCTCACCTCAGTGCTCATGGCTGGATATATCAGGCCAGGTCTACACTGGGAGTGAGGGGGCGACCTAAGATAAGCAAGTTCAGCTATGCGAATAGCGTAGCTGAGGTAGACGTATCTTAGGTTGACTTTTCTCAGCATCCACATGGCGATGCGTCGACCACTGCCACTCCCCTGTCAACTCCGCTTCCGCCTCTGGCGGTGGTGGAGTTCCGGAGTCAATGGGGAGAGCGCTCGGGAATCGATTTATTACCTCTGCACTTTGAAAGTTGCTGCTCCAAAGAGACTCCCCAAGAGTAAAGATTCATGTTGCCATATTTCAGCTAAAAGATAAATGGGGCTGTGTACAAGCAATAGGTGAGACTGTAATTGCCTCGGGTCAGGGGCTTTCTTTGTGTTCTCCTTTAAAGGACCACATGCATGATGGAAGATATACAAATTCTGTCAATTTACATAATAACATAAAGCACCAGCTCTCCTGCGAAACTTCATAATGGAATGGGCTGTGTAAAAGAGAGCCAGCTTGCTGTAGTACAGATATTTGTCCACAATAAAATTGTCTGCGAACAGATCTCTGCCTTTTTAAACAACAAATATCTAATTCTTTAATTATAAGGACCTGTGCCCTTCATTTATTTCTAATATGTAACTGAAAGCATTGTCAGATCTGAAGAGCGCTTTCAGAACTCTGCTGCTGCCAGGGAGATTGCTCCTGGTCTGATTTGTGGCACACTCACATTGTCGTTTTTTTATACAGTGCTCTCAAGGTCAGAATGGAGGCAGCTGGGGATCGTGGAAAGGGACTCGGGCCAGGGTGAATCCTATGAGTGTAGAGGAAGGGCCGGGGTAGGTAGATGGATAGGTGGTTGTTGGGGTCCATAGAATTTTGAGGATGAGGGTGACTAGGTTTATACTTATTGGTGATGGAGCCTGGGGTCCGTAAAAGGTTAAGTAGGCAGAAGAGAGTGATGGGGAGGTCACTGGTCAGGCAAGGTGGTGGAGGTAGAGACCAGCCTACAAGCCTGGAGTTACTGTTACGGGTGATTTTGACCCTGTGCATTTGGCTTGTTGGAGCAGGAGAAGACGATAGAAGTATTAGGTGTCAGCCAGGATTGGGGGTTAGTGAAACTGGTCCGGTGGCACAAGAGAGTGGTCAGGGTGGAGTGTGGCTGACAGCTTTTGATAGGTTATGGAATGCCTAGAAGTGGAGACAGAAGGTTAATGATTCTCCGTGCACTATTTAATCACCCCAAGCATCCTGAAATTTCAGCAGGATACTGTGTAATTCCTCACTTCCTGTGTGGCTGTCAGACAGCCACTGGGTTATACACGCCAGTGCTGATGAATCCCGTCAACAAGACTGGCACTAAGTTGTGTCAGGGTTTTTTTTTTTTGCTTAATACCTGGCAATGTTCAGAGCCTCCGTTCTACCTCTCTGAAAGCCAGCAGCATTCCTTAGCACAGAGCTGCCTTATTAACTCGGTCTCACCAACACCATTTCCTGCCTCACCATGTGGTTTTCTTTTTCGGGTTTCTCATCCAAGTACAGAACAAATCTAATGCTGCTTAGCTTGCGAGAGCAGACAAGGATCACATCCAGAGGTGGTCTGGTTGCAGGTTACCTGTTGGTCTAGAAAGGAGCTCTTCTTTCTGAATTGCCATTGGCAATCAGACCTGCTATTGGAGAAAAATAGGTAGCAAAACTACAGCATTTTATTGTTTTATGATTTGTTGCCATTAGTGAATGTGTCTCTGGGGCAGCATAAATGGTATTTCAAATAACATCAGGTTGCTTTAACCTGCTCTGAGAATATTTTCTAGTCTATTCCGCATTTAGAGTCCAGTGTAATCATATTGGTCTTGGGGGGTGAGCATTGCTGTAATAGTAACAATTCTCTGAACGCTGTAGTCCTTCTGTTGTCTGAAAACATGGATTTCATTATAATTTTCCTTTCCAACCTTTGATTTTTTGAACAGAGCAGCACTTTCCTGAGGTGATGCTAGGGGAAGAATTTCTTAGCCTTAGTCTGGACCAGGTTTGCAGTTTAATATCAAGTGACAAGCTCACTGTGTCTTCAGAAGAAAAGGTACAGTAAGTTCTGTAGTCATAGAGAATCTGTTTGGGAATGTTTTGAGTTTAGTCATTTTATTGGTAACTGGTCTCACGTTCTGTTGTCTTCGAGCCCTTTTTCCCAACAGTCCATCTGATCTCAAAAGGAGAGGAAAGGTATAACTCATAAGAATTCTAGAACTCTATCCACATATTCTATCACAATTTTCTTGATTATAAAAACCCAGTGTTTTATCCAGCTCCTCCCAGAGTAAGCAGCAAATTCCGTTTCTCTTTGGAACATAGGAATTGCTCTCTTCCACATGTGTAAAGCTCCTCTTCTAGACCCAAAGCTTGAGATATTTGACCTTAGGCCTTTTACTGGTCCAGGATGGGATGTTGCATGTTCTGCAATTCAGAACTGGGTAATTAGGGGAGGAGAGATCCAGCATTAGGAGGAAAATAAGAAAGCACTGTTCTCTGACATCATTTATTTTAAAAAAGAAAAAATAATGGTGTCTGCTACCATTTAGATGTTTGGAAAGTATTGGTAGGGCCCTACCAAATCATTGTCCATTTTGGTCAATTTCATGGTCATAGGATTTTAACAATCATAAATATCATGATTTCAGCTCTTCAAATCTGAAATTTCACAGTGTTGTGATGGTAGGGGTCCTGACCCAAAAAGGAGTTGGCGGAGGGGAGGTTGCAGTGTAATTTTTCAGGGTGGGGGTTTGTGGTTCTGTTCCTTCTGAGCTGGGCTGCAGGAGCAGCATAGAAGTAAGGGCTGCATGGTATGGTATTGCTGCCCTTACTTCTGTGCTGCTTCTAGTGGGGTACTGCCTTTAGAGCTGGGTGTCCAGCCACTGTTTCCAGCCGCCCAGCATTGAAGGCAGCACAGAAGTAAGGGTGGCAATATTTCAACGCCTTAAAATACCTTTGAGAACCCCCCACAACTCCCATTTGGGTCAGGATCCCCAATTTGAGAGAAACTGGTCTCCCCTGTGAAATCTGTATTGTATAGGTCAAAAGCGCACCCCTGTCCCCCGGCAGAGTCTGGCAGCGGGGTCAGGGATGAGGGCTTTGGGATGCAGGAGGAGCTTCAGGTTTGTAGGGGGGCTCAGGGCTGGGGCAGGGGATTGGGATGCTGGGGGGGCATGGTCTGGGATGGGTCCAGGAATGAGGGCTTTGGGGTGCAGGATGGTGCTCTGGGTTTTGTGGGGGGTCTCAGGGTTTGGGCAAGGGGTTGGGGTGCGGGCTTATTTCGGGTGGTTCCTGTGCAGCGGGGCTAAGGCAAGCTCCCTGCCTGCCCTTACATGGGCCAGAAGCAGCCAGCAGATCGGATGCTGGTAGATGGGGGGGGGGGGGGGGGGGGGGCAGGAGGCTCTGCGAGCTGCTCTCACCTGCTGCAGGCACCACCACCCCAACTCTCATTGGCTTCTTCCAGGGTGCAACGCGGTGCCAGGAGAGGTAGGGACCTGTCTTAGTGCCACAGCCCTGCCGACTGAACCTTTAACAGTCCAGTTGGCAGTGCTGACTGGAGCTATCAGAGTTCCTTTTCGACCAGGTCGTCATTCTAACTCACTCACATGCAAAATCTGAGCTATAGATACATAATGAATTTGTCACTGGGAAACTAACAGGGAAAAGCAAACAGTTATCCTGTACGTATGATTTTGCCACAAATTTGCTCTGCTTGTACAGAGCAGCTTGCACAGGGTTTTCCTAGGTCTTCCCACTGCTGTGTTGACACGTCTGTTGTGTTAATAAATAGCCTTTACTGTTCGTGTTCCCACGTTATGGAAAGCCAAACCTTCACTCTTCTGGACTTCATACAGTTGAAAACATAATTTTGTTGGTAGCTTTTGAAGTTAAGCATGCAAGACTAAAAGAAAATGTAAGCTGCACATTCAAAAAAGAAATTACTAACAGGCTAGAGATGCAAAAAGGATGGAATTAATGTAGACACGCAGGATATGTTCTGGCATCCAAAGAAAATTCCAAAAATTCAGGCCTTATTGACAGAATAGTCCAAAACATGTGTAAACTTCAGTATTATAGGCAGTAAAATTTCTCTGACCTTGCATATTCATCTCTTCCGATGTTCTCATTGTGTAGCTCAATGGTTCTCAAACTTTTGTACTCATGACCCCTTTCACATAGCAAGTCTGAGTGCGACAGCCCCTTATAAATTAAAAACACTTTTAAATATATGTAATACCATTATAAATGCTGGAAGCAAAGTGGGGTTTGGAGAGGAGGCTGACAGCTTGTGACAACCCCTCCCCCCCATGTAATAACCCCATGATGCCCTGAGAGGTCTCGAACCCCTGGGTTAGCAGATTATTTTTAAAAATAATTTTATGGAGTAAGTAGACTAATGTTTTAAATGCCATAGGGTTAAATTGTCATAACCAGATTTTATGAGAAGCAGTCACTTTTAAAGTAGGTTAAACTCTTCAGGGGTAAAGGAATAAGTTGAAATGCCTATTCTTGATTTGTCTTCTGTGTCTTCAGTGAACCGGTACATTCCATCTTCCAGAATAGATGGATGTGTTCTAGTCAGATATTTGTAGGCCCAAAATGTAACAGGGTATTGGGAGGCATTGCTTTTGGAATATTCTTGTCCCCAAAGTAATCCGTTTTGTTTGTATAAATGTAGTCAGCCTGAAGGGTTGTCGTCTTAGTACCTCTTCTGTACCTGGGTGCCTGTCTCCCTCCTTACTTTAACTGCAGACATCAGACATACAAAAAGGAATCTTTTTTCTTTTTTCTTATAAAATCAAGTTTGTTCAGACATAAAAATACTAGAAGCTAACCATGCATGGAACTGAGACTTTGCAGTAACCTGCAGAAGTGGTAACCCAGTCCCCCATTACTCTGTGCCTCCCAATGTTTAATGTATTGAACCTCACAACACCTGTGTGAGGTAGGGAAGTGCTGTTATACCCAATTTACAGAGGGCAGTGGCCCGAGGCAGAGACTAAGGTCACACAGGGTACGTCAACACAGCATTTTGGAGCACATGGGAGTGAGTCTCCCAGCTTGGGCTGATGGACTCACGTGAGCAGGGCTTTGCTATGGTGGCTCACGCTGGTGCTGGGGTCCTGAAGCCTGCCCCATCCCTAGACTTGGGCTGGGAAGCTGCTCGCTCACTCCAAAGTTCTGTGTTGCCAGTCCCATAGGGAGTCTGGCTGAACAGGGCATTGAACCCAAACCTCCTGTGTCTCGGGCTAACGTTTGCTTATTGATTCATCACTTCAAGCTAATATAAAATAACCCAGAGCTGTGAGCCCAGTCCTCTATGCACCTGCACCCCCTACCACACTGTGGAAGCTGGTGCAGAATTTGCCCTCAAAATCTGAGGTCATGAGAGATTTCTATACGGGAAAATGCCACGGCTCACTCTGTCTTCCCTCAAGCAGTGTGCACAGAGGTGATATTCCAGCCTTGTATAAAAGCTTTTTGGGCAGTCCCAGTCTCTTCCTACACTTTTTGTTACTCAGCAAGTCAGAGCTCCCCTTCTCCTGAACTCAAGGGCAGCACCTTGGTTTGGATAAGTGGCTCTCACTGAACTGAATGGAAGAGATGGGCTTTCTCACATCCAGGTTCTGTGGTGTGTAGCCTGAAAGTTTTGTCTCAAAGTCACAGGGGCTGTGCAAACAATGGAAGGGTCATGGCCATTCAGATTCTGTTGGGCTGGATGTGAAATGCTCTGGATGGTGAGTAGAGTCGTGCACTGAAATACAAAAACTGATCGGAACCTGGTAACAATTATAATTCTGCAGAACTGTGGAAACTGGCAACTTTTGAAATAAAAGAAGTTGGGGTTTTGGACTAAGATTTTTTCCTCTTAAAAAATTGAATTAAGTTATGTTGAGAGGTACACATTGTGAGTCTGAATTTTCCTGATTATCCAGAGAGTAGGGGGTAGCATGAGTATAAACTTCCTCCACACTACACCATCAGTGTTCTTTAATCTCATTTTGGATGGCTCGAGATAGCCATCAACTATTTTTGACTAAATTCTGACCAGTAGAATTGGTTCCCTCACATGAGCTTAATTTCTCCAAACTGGAAGCCTTGAACTTAACATGCCTGCCTCCCAGAAGGAACTAAGATACCTGTAAATGGTGGAACTGGTCATTTGGTGACTGCCTGGAAAGGTCAAAACTGGAAGGCATGTATGTAGTCATTACTGTGAGAGACACTTGAAATCTCTTAGGAGAGAGTGAGGATATTTTGTTAACCATAGATGGGAAGGGCAAAGGTGAGCTCTGGGATATTTCACATGTACTTAGAGGCCCACAGTGAATAAGTGCCAAATTTCACAGTTCTGGCTCGGGGGAAACATGAGAATTCTCTGTCAGTCCTGTTGCAAGGATCTGGATTGTATTACATAATCTCTCCAGCCCTGACCCCTTTCCCTACTCGGCAGGTTTTCTCTGGAAGGCCTTTTACCTTTCTTGATGGGTTTTTAGTCCTATTGTATCTGTTGTGGTTTCAGCTCCTTTTTGGATGGGCCTTTACTAACTGATCTTTGTTAACCAAATGTTGAACAATACAGACAGAATGAAATGCTCTTAAATACTCCACCAAACACCACTCTCTCTACCCAACAGTTGAGGTTTCAGTTTTATTTTTTTAACTACATCACAGCATGCATATTCTTCCAGGGTTCTATGGTGGTGTGTGTGTTCTATGGCGTGTTCTCCACTGCAGCTACTGCTATACGAAGGGTCTATTTACAGATTGTTTTGGGCCGAAAGTTTGGCCGCTTATCTGAACCTCTTTGATCTGGAATTGTGCTCAGACCTGGTTTCCTCACCAAATTTCCAACACGCCCCTTCTTTCACTCCTCTGGAAACAAAGGGGTTTTTTTTGTGGTGTTTGTATATATTTAGCTACTGTGCCTTGTTTCAGCTATCAGAGGCGGGTGAATATTAAGTACTGGAATAGCAGTCAGAATAGGAATTTGACTGCACTTCCATAGTTGTTTTTCAAGTTTTGGAAGGAGGTGATGAAGGGATTTAAATCTGATTTTAAGCACTGAATTAGCATATGATCCCAAAACATATGTGAGGCTGATCTGCCTGATCTTTCTTGTATTACAAATAATAAACCCTTGTGTGCTTATTTTTACGAATAATGCCCCGCATGAATGTCAAAAAGACTAATTAGGTTTTGTCTTCATTCCGCTACCTAACGTAACAGGTATGCGTGCTGGTGTGGGTGACCCGCTTCGCTTTGAGAATGTCATTGTCATTGATCATCTAATGATGAAACGGGATTTATCAAAGTGTGCAGCCCTGTTCTCTTGACACACATGATCAATGCTTGGGGAAATGTTTGTGCTCTACATATATGCAGCATTATGCCTCTTCATCTGTCTGTCTGCCTTATTACCTGCTAGAGCTCTTATCCCTGGTGCATCTTTGATCTCTTTCTTTAGATGCCACAAACTGATGCTTAGACCACTAAGCCTCTGGCTTTGATAATTATTGAGAGAGCACGTTCTCTTTTCTATGGTTAATTGCACTCTCTTTGCATAGGTCTTTGAAGCTGTTATATCTTGGATAAATTATGAGAAAGAGTCTCGCTTAGAACACATGGCTAAACTGATGGAGCATGTTCGTCTGCCCCTTTTGCCCAGAGATTATCTTGTACAGGTTAGTGCATTTAAAAACAAAATCCTCACAATAAAACTGAACTCCTTAGCCTATGCACTTGATTGAGCACTTCTGTTGTGGGTGGTTTGGCATTTGATCTTAGTCTGTGGCCAGTGACCAGAGTCAATACTTAACAGTGTGCCTTCAAACTGAGGGACCTAAAAGATAATTCAAGCACTGAAAACCCCTTTTCTCCCTGAACGTTTTTGGTATTCTACTGGGCAGAGCAAAAGGCAGTGGTGTGCACCCTAAAACTAGCACAAATGTGGAAATATGTATTTATTTTTTTTAAAAAAAGCATCCACTTATCTGTTTTTATAGCTGGTTAAATTAAGGCCCTGATTCTGAACTGAGCCATGCACATGGGATTCGTGCAGAATCCAGATGGAGGCTTCTGGGAATATATATACTTCAAGACCATACAGAATCCAGAAATGCTGCTATTAGGTATCATCTGGGTGCTATTATGTTTGCACTTCATAGTATTTTTTTTCTTGGATCATATTTGCACTTCAAGCTGTGGATGTGATCCCAGCTAGAGGAGACATATCCACTGTAGCTCTGATGGAGCTAGCATGCTAAAAATAGTTTAGCTGCAGTGGTATGAATGGTGGGAGGGGCTAGCTGCCCCAACTATGTATTTTTCTGACACCATAGGCATATATTCAGGGCAGCTAGCACTTCCCACCCCTTGTCACCATGGCTGTTCTCTATTTTTAGCATGCTGCTTCGATCAGAGCTGTTAAGCACTGGTGCTGGGCTGAATTTCCCAAAAGAAAAGATCAGCCTGCATGCTGTTGGACCACCTCTGTACCAGGACTGGTATATCAGTGTATATAAGTTAAATTTAGACTAGAGCCAGACTCTACACCACTGATTTCTCCTTCACTGAGAAGCCGACCTGCAAGGCCCCAGAGGACTTCTAGTGCTTGGCAGAGAGAGGACTGGTGTCGGAACAGGAAACCAGGTGTTGAGAGAAGAGGCAACAGTAATGCATGTTGTAGTTGCTATGTGTTTAGCTGGTTTTATGTCAAAAGCCTAAGCCTCCTCACCTCCAGTATCCCTCAAGCCTCCCTCTGTATACAGCTCAGCTGTTTGGGTGTGATGTGAGTGATGGTCAGGGGGTGGGACTCCACCCTCCTCAGCCAGAAGCTGCACTGTTGGTATAAAAATGCCAGTCGTTGTGTTTGAACTTGGGTGCAAAGTGATTCCTGTTGCTTCAGGAAAATCGGTGCCTTTCTACAGAAAGGATTTAGTTTCCAATATGAGGATGAGAGGGCAATCCTCACTGTTTGGATGCAGTTATGACTTCAGAACAGAGATACACGCGTAATCAGATTGTGAAAATCTGGTAAAACGCAAACTTGGAAGTAAACGTTGTGTGCCTTAGCAGGTCCTTACTGATAACTCAGAATTCTGCACACTGTTACAACTATTCTTTCTCACTATAGTACTTTTACAAAAAATGCCAATCTCTTTCCTATATTTTCTCTGAAAACTCCCTAGTAAATTCATCAATTCAAATAATCTTTATTGACATTCCCAGACAGTTGAAGAAGAAGCTTTAATCAAGAATAACAACACTTGTAAAGACTTCCTTATTGAGGCCATGAAATATCACTTGCTTCCTCTGGATCAAAGGCAATTGATAAAGAATCCTAGAACAAAACCAAGGACTCCAGTTAGCCTGCCAAAGGTAAGCTAAATTCCCTTCCAAAATAGAAAAAACTTACGAGGGAAGACGTAGGTCTTTTTTTATTGGTTTTGATATTGCTTCATTAGTGTCATCTTTCACCTTTGAATGGCTAGAGCTTGTTCTCTTAGTAGATTTCATTTGATTCCTAATTCTGTTGTTTCACTGGTTCTGATAGGGCCTGACCCAAAGCCTGCTGAAGTCAGCATGATAATGGCACATGCCCTGGAAATTCCCCATGCCAGGGGAATGCCCAGCTGAGGATGGGCTAGCCCAGCTAGCCTTCGATTCTTTTTGTTACCTGGGCAGAATAGGGACAAGAATGTGCCTTGCAGTCTCCTTAAAATTGGCTACTATCCTGGGAGCTTGGAGGGTAGCAAGTTGTCTCCTTGTCTTCAGAAATAGTGCTCGCATTTATCCTGGGAATTGCAGACAAGTGAGTTTAATTTCAGTGGGAGGGAAACTAGCTGAACTGACCATTGAAAAACAGGGTTAGACACATGCGTAATGAGAGCAGCAGCAGCAGTCCTATTAGATAGGAACTAGATAGAAGAAACTGGATAGAAGAGCTAGAAAACCTTCTGCACTGGGCCATGAGCCAGTCATTAACTGATGAGGGTTATGAAGATACTGTCTTTATGGGCAAGTAATTCCATAGTAGTCTACCACAGGGTTTTATTGCATCCTCCTCTTGTACTCTCCATAGTATCAGAGATATGATACTAGAGTAGACTGGTCCTGTGTTCCAGTTTCCCACTATCTGATTCTCAAAATATTTCATTCTAGACCACCAGAAGTGTTGCGGAGGCTACTGGTGGCCTCAGGACTATAGCTGAGATCTTTTGGTCCATGGGATAGGCAGGGGTTTATAGTGCTCAGTGTGTTGGCTGAGGCTTCTGCTGAGTGAAACATCATGGATATTGTGTAGTTGGAGAGGGCTGTGGTGCTTTGAGCTCTCATTAGTTCATCCGCATGTTGGAGGCAGAGCCTGATGTAGAAAAAGACAAACCAACAATCTTATCTGAAAACTGGCTCCTAGCAGATTCTGACCATTGACTAAAAATAGATGTGGCACAAGAAAAAATAACTGAGATTCCCCGTATTGATATGGGAGCTGTGCGTGGCTCTGTGTATCCATGTTCATTAATAAGAAAAAGATGAGAAGAAAAATGCTATCCCATCCCCAAAGCATACAGGTGACGTGGTGGTTTGCACAGAAAACTGTCACTGAAGTTATTTATGAGAATATCAGACTGTAAGATGTCAAATCACTTGCATATTCCTCCAGATATAAATCATATGAAGCTAGATTTTTGAGAGACCTTGTACCAGTTTCATCTCAGGAGGCAGTATTCAGATATGGATTTGCTGGATTGCGGATACTGTTAATTTTCAGTTCTATAGCACGTGCAGCATATTTGCCTACATATTGTGGTTCTTAATAGGAATTAATATACAGAATCTCCCTTTTGGGTTGTCACGGAGAGTGTCTCTCTGGCCTTTTCGGACTATGTGCCTGAATTATAGAACTGTAGAAATGAGAGGTGGACAAGATTTGAGGTCAACAAGTTCAGAGGTTCTCAACATTTTCTATACCACAACCCCCAAGTACGAAAGAAAAACCTACTATCTGGGTCCCCCACCTCTGCCTTCCATCTGGTCATGAAGAAAGGGAGGGATATTGTGATCCCGCTGGACTTTCCTCACTGAGAAACTATATGGTCCTGTCTATTGCCCCTACCCATGTGGAATTGTTTCCTGCTGTATAATCTCCACTGCTTTGTCAACTTCTCGTTTTAAATGTCTTAAGCTCCGTGACTTTCCTTGGGAGGCTAGTTCACAATTAGAAGGTTACCCTTGTTAGGAAGTGTGTTTTTAACTTTTTACCTCGTCACTTCAGTTTCATGCTATTGCTTCTACATTAAACAGTTCTACAGAGGTGTCTCTTTTTCCCTACTTTTTTATGCCCTGTAAATACTTCTAGACTTTTATCTAACCATCCCAGTCCACTCCAGTCCTTTGGGACTTGAACTCAGGACCTTTACGTATTAGGCTACATAGATTTTTCTCAGACACACGAGACTGGGATTTTATTTTTCCCCCATCACACTGTTTGTTCCAAGGCTCATTATCTTGGTGCCAACTCCTCAGCCTTCTAAAAACACGGTTATCTTGCATAATGCTCGCTCCTGCTGGCATGCTGTGCTGCAATAAGAGGAATAAATAGCTCTCTCGATAGCCGTAGAGAATTCAGAGCAATGCACAAATCAGACTGCTTGGAAACGGCGACTGTTTCAAAAGTCTGCCTGGGTTTCGCTGCAGCTTGGTTGCTATGGGCGGCCATCAGCTGCTGAGCTCTCGTCGGAAATGTTCCTGTGTTCCCAAATGCAACAGTCACTTGCAAGACACGTGTAGATTGGGGGCTTCAGAAAATGCATTGGGATTTGATTTTTTTCCTGTTGATCAAGATAAAGTTTACTAAGATCTATGCAATTTACACTTAAAATGCGCTGAATTCGTATCCGTGCATATGTTGCACCAGAGACTCCACCGGTTCTCAAACTGTAGGTCAGGACCCCAAAGTGGGTCACGACCCCATTTTAGTGATGTCACCAGGGTTGGCTTAGACTTGCTGAATCCTGAGCAGCACCACCTCTGGCTTCAGTACCCCCTCTTCCCCGGTATAGGATGGTGGGCTTTGGCCATGAGGCTCAGGCGGGCTCAGGCTTCGGTCCTTCCTCCTGGGATCATGTAGTAATTTTTGGTTTCAGAAGGGGATTGTGGTGCGGTGACATCTGAGAAACCCTGTAACGCTCTACAAATCCCCTGCACAGACATGGAGCTTTCTGGGGGAGTAGTTTCCAGCGTGGGTGGTGATCCACCTGGAGCACTTGAGTTTATTATCAGCATAACTATGAAAACAGCAAATAAGTGGTGGCCTGGCCATTTTGGTCTTCTCCACTTAGAGCCCTGGTGCTTGTGTGTGTCTGTGATGGGATGAGAAATGCTGTTGGTTTATGCATTACAAAGGTAAATGTGACAAGGCACTGCAATAAATAAATGGGGTGATGGGCTGCTGTATTAAGCAGGGCAGCCATGGGGGATAAACTTAAAGAAAGAATCTTCAGAGGTCATTTGAGAAAATTCTGTTAAGGTAGTCCTGGGTAGTAGGACATTCAGCCAGGAGTATGTCCGATTAGCCTTCAAATATGTATTTCCTGCCTTAAAGGGCAGTGATTTCCATTCCCTTTGGTTCTCTTTCCTTGGCAGGGTGGGAATGGGGGATTTCCTTGAATCTCTGGGTCTCTTTAGAACTCTTCTGCTGCAGTGGGAAAGGTTTTGAGGGTGAGTCCATGGGGAAATCCTTATTGCATAAGAACATGAGCTGCCATACTGGGTCATATCATGGTCCATCTTGCCCAGTATCCTGTCTTTGACAATAGGCCTCTTCGTAGTTCTGTACATTCCCTTTGTAGTTATGGTGTGATCCATCCATCTTCCATTCCCGGTTTCTGGTAGGCAGAGTTCTAGGGTTGCCCCAAGCATGGGGTTGAGTGACTGACTATTGATGGACCTATCTTCTGTGAATTTATCCCGGTCTTTTTTGAACCCAGTTATACTTTTGGCCTTTACGACATCCCATGCCAATGAGTTTCACAAGTTAGTTGTATGTTGTGCGGAAAAAGTTATTCCTATTGTTTGTATTAAACCTACTGCCTGTTAATTTAATTGGGTGACCCTGGATTAACGTATTGTGTGAAAAGCTAAAAAGCACTTCTCTATTCATTTTTTTCCTCACACTATTCATGATTTTATAGACCTTTATCATATCTTCCTACTAATCTTTAGTCTGTCCTCTTATGGAAGCTCTCCCATACCACTGATCATCTTTGTTGCCCTTCTCTGAATGTTTTCCAGTTCCACTATATCCTTTTTGAGATGGGATGACCAGAATTGGACTTAGTATTCAAGGTGTGGGTGCACCATGGATTTATACAATTGCAGTAAGATATTTTGTCTTTTTTTATACCTTTTCTAACAGTATATTGGGAACTATTAACCTTTTTTGACTGCTGCTGTGCGTTGAGCAGAACTGTCCATGGTGACTCCAACATCTTTCTTTCATGACAGCTAGTTTAGAAATCATCATTATATATGGATAGTTGGGATTATGTTTTCCAATATGCATTACTTGCCCTTAACAACGCTGAATTTCATCTACCATTTTGTTGCCCAGTCACCCAGTTTTGTGAAATCTCTCTAACTCACACTTTGTTTTGAACTAATTATTTTGAATAATTTTGCATTATTTGCAAACTTTGCCAGTTCTCTATTTACCCCCTTTCCAGATCATTAATGAAAATATTGAACAGCACAGGTCTCCATACAGATCCTTGGAGGATTTAGGAGAGGACTTTCCCTCTTACCCTGTGGCTACTTAGTTTCCATAGAAGCCTTTGGTGAAGGACTTTGTCAAGGCTTTCTGAAAATCCAAGTACACTATCTGACTTGATCACCGTTATTCCCATGCTTGTTGATGCTTTGAGAATTCAGATAAATTGGTGATGCATGACTTCCTTCTACACAAGCCATGTAAACTCTTTCCCCATGTTTACCTGTGTCTCTGATCATTCTCTTATTTACTATAATTCTGTTTATTTGCCCGGCACTGACACCTGGCTCATGGCCTGTAATTGCCAGGATCTCCTCTGGAGCCATTACGTTCGCTACCTTCCAGTCATGCGGGACAGTGGCCAATTTCAGTGATAGTTCTGCAATACTAACAACTCTGGTATTTAACCTGTCGTATGGGCATGGATCCCAGAGACCCAGTCCAACCAAAAGAGAGCACCTCTCTCTCATCAACTGTCCCTCAAGAACCATGTTGGTGCTTTGTCCCCTCTGCTGAGCAAGAGCCATCCGTGGGGACTTGAAAACATAGGGATTGCATTAGGATGAGGAAAAGGGCACAGTAATCCCACAGAGCAAGATTTCTTAAGGGGGACATATCTCATCTGCCAGAGGGGGAGAATGCAAAGAACTTTGGGCAGTCTTTGGGGCTGTGGAAGTTCTGCAGACCCAGTTGGGTTGCTTGAGGAATGACGATTGGTGGGATGGAGTACCCTGAAGCAAACCAAAAAACTATGTGCAGACCAGCATGGGTGAGGGGGAATCTTTTAGTGTGTGTTGAGGTCAGCATAAGCACAAAAGCCTGCTTTACTTGTACGTTTTTCCTCCCTAAACAGTATGTAATAAGCTGTACTCCTGAGTGTATAGGTCCTCTAGGGGCAGATTCTCAAAGGGCCCAACCCTTTTATGCCTTTGAAAATTCTCCCCTCCTCCTCCCCATAGGCAACCCCCCAGCTGACAATATAGCTCCCTTTGACTAGGTTTTGGTATCGGTTTTTATTTTGCAGGAGGCCACCCACTGTGTAAACAGTCCTTGACCTAAAGCCAGGGGTTTCCCTTCTCTTGTTTTTCCTTCCCAGGTAATGATTGTGGTTGGTGGGCAAGCACCCAAAGCCATCCGCAGTGTGGAGTGTTACGATTTTGAGGAGGATCGGTGGGAGCAGGTAGCTGAGCTTCCTTCCCGGAGATGCAGAGCAGGTAAGTGGAACATGTCCAGTAGCCTCCATCACTTTTCCACTAAATTCCTTAGGAGACAGAAGTGTATTCAGCCCCCCTCTGTTCCCAGCTCCCAACAGCTCTGCCTCCCACCAAGATCCAGGAGAAGGCTTCACTCTCCCAAATGGGCACAAACCCACCTCGCTCCCCACTATGCTGTTCCTTCCATCTCCTCTGGCTTGGCTTCACAGTGGGAGCCAACTTTCCCTGCTGGCTTTCAGTAAAGAGCTGGGAACAGAGATCATTCACTGGACTTGCATTTGGAAAGAGAAGGGATTTTTCCTAGCAAAGATGAGGTATGTGTGGTTGAAACGTGTTCCTCCTTGGAGATCTGACTGACCCTACCATCCAGAAGTGCCCTCCTGGTCCATTCTTTTCTCCCCGTCTCTGAGGCACCGTGAAATTATCTGGGTTCCATACCCACCTTGGAATTAACAGGTTTTCCTAGTTTAATATTGTGTGTGTTACATGCATTATTTCCTCTACAATCTATACCTTCTGTTGTTCAGATCTGATGGTCGTACACAGCAAGTAGATGCTAAACATTTGCAAATGTCCTATTATCCCTTATCTGTTATAAATACCAGCAAAGCCATCTTTTCCAAGCTACCTATAGGTGCGGTCGGATCTCTAAACCTAACTCCAGGCCTTAAGTCTCTCTCCCCTTCTAACAGGTGTGGTGTTTATGGCGGGCAACGTTTATGCTGTTGGGGGGTTTAACGGCTCTCTGAGAGTGCGCACTGTAGATGTGTATGACGGTGTGAAGGATCAGTGGACGTCAATTGCCAGCATGCAGGAACGACGAAGCACTTTGGGGGCGGCTGTGCTGAATGAGCTCCTCTATGCTGTGGGCGGATTTGATGGAAGCACTGGTATGTTACTGCACAAAAGCCAGGCAGCCAAATGAAATGGATATTGTACTCGTTCTGTGTTCTCCAGGTCTCTCACAAGGAGTGCAGAGTGCTGCTGGAGTGCAGTCCTTGAATGGCAAATTCCCTCACAGTAGGAAACAGCAGTTAGTTCCGAGCAGTTCTCTGCACTTACCTTGCTAGCATTGTGTTTTGATGTCTTGTGCTGCTTATTTTTTTCCTTTAGAAAATAAGAATTTATTCAACAAGAATCTGACACTTTAAAAGGAAATATTTCTAAAGCAAATGCCTTTGGTTTTTATAGGGATCTTGTTGCAAGACAAGTGATTCACTACTATTCTTTTTGTAAGTGACTATCCACAGACACAGCAAAAGTCCTGATTTGCTAGTAGATGTGGTTATTGAAGATGGGATTGGGAACTATGGGGATATTTTAAAGTGCTTGTTTCAGAGGCAGCTCTCTGTTGGAAAGTGTCGGTATTATTGTTGAGGTCTCTTTTTTTGCCATGAAATAATAGTTACGTTCGCTTGCAATTGTGCTCGAATGGTTCAGACTAGAGCTGAGCAAATAGTTCATTTCTAAAAACTCTCTGCCTCTTTCTTGAATGCGTTAATTGCTCTGAAATTCTTCCCTCTGATTGCTGCAAATATTTCATGAGCTGTAGTTTGCAGGTGAGCTGTTAAATGCAATTATTTTATACTGAAATTTTCAACTGTGTTGGTTAGTTTGGTTTTGTCAGAGGATCATATGGTCTTGTTTTCATTCCTGATGGGGTTAGATTAAAACTTCTCTCTTAGAACCAGTTTTCTGGTATAAATTCTTGTGATTGGCTTTCTGTACCTATTCTCTAGTATTCACTAAAAATTTCCTTTTTAGGCAAATGTTCTTTCCAGTAAACTGTTCACTTAGACAGTGATCACAAAATGCAGCACACATGCAGTCAGAGCAGCCTTGTTTAAGAATTTGAACATTAAGACAAAAATGTTCTGAAGTATTTGGCTAGCTCTAGCTCAAACCCCAGTTGGACCATCGTTTCAGACTGTTTTAAATGGTGATGGGTGAACTGGTTTGGATTAAACAAAAGCCTTCTCGGAACTTGTGTCAAGGTGAAATATTAGCTTGTCATTTCTCCCATCCCCTTCCTTGTCCTTCTATTTTGCACACTTCAGTGCTTCCAGGTTCTACCCAGGCCTGGAAGGGAAAGTGCTGAAGGAGACTGCTGTATTTCTGAGACCCATGTGCTTTAGAAAGTTCAGATAAGCATCCAGATTTTGGGTGTTTATGCAAAACTAACTCTGCCCTTCCCGAAGGGCTAGTTTACACAGGCGAATTTTACCAGTTACACTGGCATAGTTACTGTAATATAATTATATTGGGGGAACTCTGTGTGGACACTTCTTCTGGAATAGAAGAGACTTTTTAAACCCTTGCCCAGGTAACAAAAGCCAAGCCAAACCAAAGCATTCTTGTATCGGAATAAGAATGCCTGCCTCGCTGTTATCCCAGTGTAAGCAGGGTGGTTTCAGTTCACACCTTAGCTCATATTGGTATTACTTTGCACTGTTAACAAGCTCCCAGTTACCTTTACGAGCTTGTGATGAGCAAACCTCAGAAGGCTTAAAGCGACAGTTTTAAAAATCTTTGCATTGGACTGATTTTAATGCTGCTTGAAAGGAAATTCGTTGTTGGACTTCCCAGCTGAAGAGCTCGGGATCTAGGCCCCAGATCCAGTTTCTTCTTAGAAGTGGCAGCAGCCCCAGGACAGGGAGTCATCAGGTAAGGCTCAATAGCAATCTTCCTGGCTGCAAAAGGAGCAGCATTGATGGGCTGTTACCAACCTGCTTTTACTTGCCTAGCAGGAAAATGACCACGCAACTGCCATGGGAATTGAGAACCCTGGGGAACTTTAGTCCATGTCGCAGGGAAGATGCATCTCCTATGGGGGAGAACAGTACAATGCTCATCTTTTTAATTAGAAAACCTATGTATCCCCTTTTTAACTAGGTCTGGCATCAGTAGAGGCCTATAGCTATAAAACCAATGAGTGGTTTTTTGTGGCTCCCATGAACACAAGAAGAAGCAGTGTTGGAGTTGGAGTTGTGGAGGGTAAGAATAATAGCAGCCATTTCAGTCACTTGAATATTAACTATTTAAAATGAAAGCACAAGTGGTTAAAGTCTGAGTTCCTGCAGCGAAGGGGCAAGTGCTGTTCTCCAAACATTCCCTGCTGCCAGATAAGCACAGGAACAAGCCAGGCCAGCTTCTAAAAGCTGCGTTCTAGATGTATGTTCATGGGTAAAGATTTTTTTTTAATGTGACTAAATTGCTGCAGCTTTGAATAATGTCTTTGTTGTGCGGGCAAATTGTATGTTTTGCCATCCACATTATGCGGCACGGGATCTTGATATTGACGCTGGGCCTAACAGCAGTGGGCTACCTCTTTTGCTTTGCATGGGGTATTCTCATATTTTTTTGGTGAGACAATAAAGTTGTCTGAGACCTCTCTGGTCAGTGAAACAAGGCACTGTGAGGGTGTTTCTGTTGTGGTCAACAGCAAGCATTGTGATAGACAATGGCAACCGCAAGAGGAAGACATTTAGAAATCTGCTCGCCAAATTGAAGGCTGAAGCACAATTAAAATCCTGGCACTTTAGTTGGGTGGCACACTGCCAACAAAATCATATGATTCTGCAGTTTGCATCGGACTCACGTGTTGCATTGCCCATCCTGTGTTGTGCATAAATGGGGAATTTACAGTAACATATTTCAATACCATGCCAGTTCAGGGATGGGGCAGGGAAGGATAAGGGGTAGTTGCATTTGTTGAAACAGCCATCAGCATGAACATGTAAGTCTGAAAGTCCTGAGATCTGGTGCCAGGTGGGTTGATTTCATTTTACCTTGCTTAGAATCCAGGGGAACAATCACTTTAGAATAGGAACTTCTTTGCATTTTGTGGAACTTTGTGGCAGTGTTTTCAGTATGTAGCCCTAATTCTAGCGGGTTGTAGCTGTCTCCCATTAGTGTGATATGTAGCAAAAATGGGTTGGTGGAGTTAGCCCCCCAGTATGTTACAAACTCCAGTTCCTGGGATTGCAAATGGGCTGGTTTGGCCAGTAAATAGGAATGGATTGGAATATTTTTTCCTTTTTTTTTTTTTTTTTTTTAAATGGGAAGCAGAGGAGGAAAGGAACTGAAGTCAGTTTCTCTTTAAGTAGTGATAGAGCGGCTAAAATCTGCCTAACTACTTGTGGAGTTTAATAATAATTTCCTTATTTATTGGCATATTCATGTGCTTGTGATGTGCTTAGTAAACACTGATATCTATGAAAAGTCAAAGTTGGTCATACTCCGTTCAAGTGCTTAGCAGAGATTTAAGAAATGCTATGGTAACTTTTTCTTTTAAACAAGGCAAAACAAATGCCTGTGTAGGCCCTCTAGAGCAAAAATAGCCAAGCGTCTTGGAGTTGAACAGTTTTTAAATCAGCAGGAGTTGTTAATTGGTTTTAATCAATTAAAAACAATAAACAATTAATAATCAATAATTTGATCTAGGGCTTAAGCCACTGTCCAGAGTTAAACGATTACCCCCCCCCAAGTTCTTAGCAACAGAGACTGAAAATTATGACAATTGACCTGGTGCCTACAGTTATTGACTATCTAATAGTTGATGCAGACCAACAAATGTTACCTTGGTAAAGCATAGTCAGCACCCAAATGTTTCCTGATTTGATTTGTTAACCTAAAACATCAGCTGGGTGTTTCTAAGTGTATGAAATGTCTAGAGAGACACTAACAGGGGAGTGCAATTACCCAGACATTTGTGGAGGTGTAAGAAACTGACCTTGCCAGGGAAGTGTGATGGGACTGACTTTGACTTCACCTGTAGGAAGAAAAGCAGCGTGTCCCCCAAGACCCGAGTATAAGCAGGCTTATTAGCATTCATATTAAGCAGGATCCCGCTGGTGCCCGGGCCTTCACCACACTTAGTTGTGCTTAATTTGAGACTTGGTACAAAGGGCTTTTCGGGGGCCCTCTGTACTGGGGTGAGCTCAATACCCTATACTATTGAGATTAAAACAGAGGAGAATTAAATGTTTCACATGGTAAATCAGAGAAAGGTAGCAAGGCTTATAGGAGGGTGTTTAAAGTGAAACTAGGCAGGATCTATATATTGAAATGTATAGTACACTAAACAAAATGGCGTGCTCTCGCACACTCTCGACATCTGTGGCACACCTCTTAAAAAACCTGTAAATCTCCAGACCCCAGCAGTTACCCTCTGATGATAGTGCTCAGGAGCAGCATTGAGAAAGATGTGATGATAATCCCCACTAACAAAGTCACTACCAGAGTGACCCTCTGGAAGAACGCAGGTTTCTAGTGGCCCTTAGTATGAAACAGGATAGACGGAAGATATGACTGGGGCTGGTTCTGGTTCTCGTGAACCTTTTCCTTGCATGAGTCAACAGTTACTCATGTGCATGGTCACGTCGTCAGTGGAGCTGTGTCAGGGTTCGTGGTCGGGCCCCACTGTGTGTGATAACGCAGTGAGAAGGAAAATAGCCTGCATCCTCTTGGAGTTGTAAACAAGGCCGGCTCCAGGCACCAGCGGCAAGCATCGGAATTCCTGTCACTTACCAGGCGGCGCTCAGACCACTTTCAGCGACACTTAAGAGGGAAAAGCGACCTTCCCTCTGCTGCAGAAGTGTCGCTGAAAGCCGCTTTTCCCTCTTTGGCGGCACGCCTGCAGCAGGTCCGCGATCGTTCCTGTTGAGGCGCTTGAGCGGCACATAACGTAGAGCCGGCCCTGGTTGTAAAGCGATCAGGGAAAGAAGCTGGTGGAAAAGACCAGACTGATTGTAAAAATGGACAGCAGGAGGGTCACAGAGCAAAGAGGTGAGCGGCCCATTTAGGACCATGTTGTACCCTCGCAGAATGTAAGTGCTGTAATCCCGGTCACCTTAGGGGGGTTTTGGGCGAAGACAGAGGAGAGAATTTAATTATTTTGTTGACAGTGCTGCTCCAGGATGCATCCTCGTTAGATCCCAGTCTTTTTTTCATTTGTTGGGGATACCAATCGTACGCATGGCTCCTGGCATGCGTCAGCACAACACGAACAACATGATTCTAAACGCTCTGTCCAAAGGAGCAGACAATCTCGAGCTGCAGTTACATCAGCTTGCTTTTGACTGGCCAGGATTCTTCAAAATAGGGAGTTAGTGTTGAACTGTAACCTGTTGCTGTGGAGTAGCTTATTCTGTGTTTATCGCTTTCATGGCATCTTAAATATTGCACCATGTTTTCAAACCAGAAGGTGCTGCTGAGGGGAACATAATATAACTCTCTGTGTAAGACCACTGTGAGGTAAATATTAGCTCTGTTTTACGAAAGCAGAGAAATTGGAATGTTGTTCCCTAGGCAACATAATTAGCCAAATTCATGTTTGAATAGTGCCCTAAATGGGTGATACTTCTGCATAGTTCTGCCCCTTTTTACAGTGTATGTTACTCATAGGTGCCAACTTTCCCCAGCGCTGGTGGGTGCTCGTGCCCTTCCCGGCTCCACCCCTTCCCCACCTTCATTCCAGCCCCTTCCCCATAGTCTCCACCTCACCCCTTCCCCAAATCCCCGCCCTGGCCCTGCCTCCTCCCCTGAGGACATGGCAAGCCTGCGGTGGGGAGAGAAGCAGGATGTGGGGGCACATTCAGAGGAAGAGGCGGAGCAGAGGTGAGCTGGGGGGTGCAGGGCGGGGAGCTGCCAGTGGGTGCAGAGACCCACCGGTTTTTCACTCAAGCCCTGGAGCACCCACGGAGTCGGCGCCTATGGTTACACTAACTTAGTCTCTCTCTGAATCAGTTAGATTCATGCCCACTTATCAATATGTAGCTTGCAGTATATTGCCTTTATGCATCACCTCTGCATTTGGCTAAGTGAAGATAAGGGAGTATATATTAGCATAATGCACATAACAGAAAATCTAGCAACTGAATGGGAGGATATAGGGTAGGGTGGCCAGACAGCAAGTGTGAAAAATTGGGATGGGGGTGGGTAGTAATAGGAGACTATATAAGAAAAAGACCCCAAAATCAGGACTGTCCCTATAAAATCTGGACATTTGGTCACCCTAATCAAAGGATGTGTAAGGTTAAATTAGTTGAAAGCGTGCTTTAAATGGACACCTTCTCCTGCGTTCCTGGGGGTAGCAGCTTCAGCAATTTGATGTATAAGGATCTCTAAAGAGGGTGTGAGTAGGTCTGTGCGTGTACACACTACCTCGGAATCTGGTGCAGTGAATCACTTGGTAGAGCTGGTTTAGAACTCTGGCCTTCTGGGATCCCAGCCTCCTGCATTTCCCTGTGGAGGCAGTGTTAGCGTTAGCCACTTAAAAATGGCTCGTCAATTGTAAATATGCTCTAACTTGTGTAGTTGAGTGCCCTCCCCCCACACACACACCCAAAAAGAGAGACTTATCCAATGGCACCCCAGTCTCAGTTTAGGCCCTTCAGTAGTCTACACATGATGATGATGTACCCTGTTATCATCATCAGATGTGGAATGCACCCATTTCTCTCTGAGTCTGTGTTTTTCTTGCAGGTAAGCTGTATGCTGTCGGGGGTTATGATGGAGCATCACGTCAGTGCCTTAGTACTGTAGAACAGTATAATCCAGCTACAAATGAATGGACCTACGTCGCTGATATGAGCACTCGGCGCAGTGGTGCAGGTATCGATTGAGACACCTTTAAGTAAAGAAATCTCTGTTTCCTGCTTCTGAGAAGCATTTAATTGGATTTCCTTGGGTAGGTGTTTCATAGATCAAAATTCACCTGCAGCGAGTGTCCTAAAATCCAAGTTAAAGCTTAACGAGTGCTCCATCTCCACCCAGTTTCTAATGTGTGGACAGGCCAGAGGATTGTAGAATAAGGCCATGGTTACACTGGCACTTTATAGCGCTATAAAGCCCCTACGAGCGCTATAACCTACTCTCCGTCCACACTGGCAAGGCACTAATAGCGCTATAACCGCGGAGTTATAGCGCTATTATAAATCCACCTCCTCATGGGGAATAAGGGCTGTAGCGCACCTGCTGTAGCGCTACAGGAAGAATGTGGACACCCACTGCGTATTAATTGGCCTCCAGCCTGTCCCATAATTCCCGTTCGAGCCACTCTGGTCATCACTTGCAAACTCTTTTGTCCTGTCCTCAGGTGACCACACGTCAGACCCGCCCTTTAAAGTTCCAGGGAAATTTGAAAATCCCCTTCCTGTTTGCTCCAGCCAAGCGTGGCGTGCTCTCAGGGAACCCTTGCAAATGATCATTCTCATTGATCAGATTGATTGCGTGGCGTGGTCTCAGGGAATCCTTGCAGGTGATCATTCTCATTGATCTGATTGCGTGGCGTGGTCTCAGGGAATCGTTGCAGGTGATCATTCTGATTGATCATCATGACTCCACGTGCCATGCCTCCTCGCAATAGGCGATCCCCAGCATGGAGCAATAGTGAGGTGCTGGACCTCATCAGCTGCTGGGGGGAAGAGGCTGTTCAGTCTCAGCTGCGGTCTAGCCGCAGGAATTTTGACACCTATGGGCAGATATCACGGGCCTTGGCAGAAAGAGGCCATGAGCGGGACACTCTGCAGTGCCGTGTTAAGGTAAAGGAGCTTAGGAATGCGTATCGCAAAGCCCGCGAGGCAAACGGCCGCTCAGGGGCAGCCCCGGTGACTTGCAGATTTTATAAGGAGCTGCACGCAATACTTGGTGGTGATCCCACGGTCACTCCATCGACCACCACGGACACTTCCCAGCCCACCAGTGAAGGGGGGGGTGAGGAGGAGGACGAAGAGCAGGAGGATGAAGAAGAGGAGGAGGATGAGGACGAGGCAGCAGCGATCCAGGGCACGGAGGAGTCCCTGGACGCATGCAGCCAGGAGCTCTTCTCAACCCAGGAGGGCAGCCAGCCACAGCGTCCGGCGGTTGCAGGGGCCAGCTCAGCAGCGGATTGCGGAGGTAAAGCTGCTTTTCTATGGGGAAGGCTGGCAGCTTGGGGTGGAAAGGGATGAGGGGGGCATTCCACCTGGTGCTCTGTTCAAGCCAGGAGGAGGGCAGGAGGGCATGCAGCCAGGAGCTCTCCTCTAAAGCCAGGAGGAGGGCGGACAGCCACAGCGTCCGGCAGTTGCAGGGGCCAGCTCAGCAGTGCATTGCGGCGGTAAAGCTGCTTTTCTATGGGGAAGGCAGGCAGCTTGGGGGTGGAAGGGGATGCTTGCATGCTTGCCTACATGTGGAATAGTGCATTGATGTAGTCTATCACCTCGCGGTAGTCATCATCAGTAATCTCTTCAAAGGTCTCAAAAAGAGCACTTGCAATGCGCCTGCGCAGGTTTCCCGGGAGAGCCAGCGTGGTCCCCGTCACGGTCACTAGTCCCCGCCACTGTGCTACAATGGGTGGGGGGAGCATTGCTGCACATAGGCACGCTGCATATGGCCCTGGGCGGAAGCCGCATCTTAATAAAATCCCTTCCCTTTGCTCCTCAGTGACTCGAAGCAACGAGATATCTTCCAGGACAAACACCTACGGAGAATGTTGGAACAGTGTTCAGAGTAGGGCTCCTGCCACTTCCCGGCACTCCACACACCCCCCCACCCCCCGCCACAGCTTTTCAGGGCAGGGAAGAAATCCTTCCCCCTGCCTGCTGCTCACACTGTGGCTCCTGCAATGTACCGGCACTCCCCACCCCCTCCCCCGCCACAGCTTCTCAGGGCAGGGAAAAAATCATTTCCCTTGCCTCTGGAGTCCACTCACCATGGCAGGGGCTCCGTTGCTGTATCTGTGCTGTCTGCGGGACAGGCAAACGGGGAATGCGGGGGAATGATAGGCATGTCTGCTCTTTACAAGGGAACCACTGTGAAATGTATCTTTTTATTTTAGAAGGGTCGTCCTTCACCCCTTCGCCATTGCTCTTATCAACAGCTGAGAGGCTCAGGCGACTGAGGAAGCGGCCACGAAGGAGCAAAGAGGATCTTGTACAGCAAGTAATGCAACAGGCTGTAACGGAGAATCGAGTTGCACAGAGGTGGAGGGAGAATGAGAGCAAGTTGAGGGAGAAGGCGCGGAAGGAGAACGCGATTCACCGCCGGAAAAGCACCGACAAGCTGCTCTCATTACTGCAGCTTCAATTGCAGACTATGCAGCGGCTTGTCACCCTTCAGGAGGAGAAGCTCCGCACCCACCACCCCAATTATCGTTTGCCCCAACTCCCTTCCCCTTCCTTGCCTCTGTACCCTCCAGGCCAGTATCATCAGCCAAATGGCTATCACCATCCACAGCTGCCTCCAACCCCTCTGTCTTCACCGGACAACCCCCAGACCATTATCCACTGCAGTCTACCCCTAATAACATGCCTTACTGGCCACCGCAAATGGGGTTCGGGGGACATGGCCACTTTGAGGGCACTGGAGACTCAGAGACCCGGACATACTCCGATCTCTGACCCCACGACACCCCCATTGCACCTCCCCTGCCTTCCCCCTCACATGCATCACAATATTTTCTTTCAGCAACCGAAGTACCTGTTCAATAAATGAATTGTCTTCTTAATAAATGGGTTTTTTTATTAAGTGTACATACATTATTACAGGCTACAGAAAAGCAAATGCCTGTTCCTGTTAAAAGAATGCTCCCTCTCTCCCTCCATCTGCACCTCACTTCAGAACTGGCTTTCAGCCTCAAAATGCTCCCTCAAGGCTTCCCTGATCCTAACAGCCTCGCGCTGGTCCCCTCCATGAACCCTGCTCTCTGGCTGGGCATATGTGGCCTCCAGGCGTTGAACCTCAGAGGACCATGCCTGAGTGAAGCCTTCGCCCTTCCGCTCACAAAGATTATGTAGGGCACAGCATGCGGAAATAACCGCGGAGATACTACCCTCGCCCAAATCTAGCCTCCCATAAAGACAACGCCAGCGCGCCTTCAGATGCGCAAAAGCACACTCCGCAGTCATTCGACAACGGCTAAGCCTGTAGTTGAACCTTTCCTGACTGCTGTCCAGGCTCCCTGTGTACGGTTTCATGAGCCAGGGCATTAAAGGGTAAGCAGGGTCACCAAGAATCACTATGGGCATTTCCACTTCCCCCACGGGGATCCTCTGGTCTGGGAAAAAAGTCCCGGCTTGCAGCTTCATGAACAGGCCGGTGTTGCGGAAGATGCGTGCGTCATGCACCTTTCCAGACCAGCCAGCGTTAATGTCAGTAAAACGCCCACGGTGATCCACAAGTGCCTGGAGAACCATGGAGAAGTACCCCTTTCGGTTAACGTACTCCTCAGCTAGGTGGGCGGGCGCGAGAATGGGTATATGGGTCCCATCTATCGCCCCACCACAGTTAGGGAAACCCATTTCTTCAAAGCCAGCCACGATGTCATGCACGTTATCCAGAGTCACGATTTTTCGTAGCAGGATGTGATTGATGGCCCTGCACACTTGCATCAGCACAACTCCAACGGTCGACTTTCCAACCCCAAACTGGTTGGCCACCGATCGGTAGCTGTCTGGGGTAGCCAGCTTCCAGATCGCGATAGCCACCCGCTTCTCCACCGGGAGGGCAGCTCTCAGTCTGGTGTCCTTGCGCCGCAGGGCAGGGGCGAGTTCAGCACACAGTCCCATGAAAGTGGCTTTTCTCATTCGAAAGTTTTGCAGCCACTGCTCGTCGTCCCAGACTTGCATGACGATGCGATCCCACCACTCTGTGCTCGTTTCCCGTGCCCAGAAGCGGCGTTCAACAGCCGTGAGCATGTCCGTTAATGAGACAAGCAGCTTTGTGTCGAATGCATTCACCGCTTCGATCTCGTCTTCAGAATCATCACTGTCATCCTGCATGTCAAGGAATAACTCCACTGCACACAGAGATGTGCTGGCGACAGTCGTCAGCATGTCCCTCAGCAGTTCTGGATTCATTGCAGCACTCGACAATGGAAGACGGAGCGTGCCTTGCTGAAACCCTTGAAAGATGGCGCCGGAGGTGGAAGGAAACACAGGGATTGCTGGGATATGCCAAAAAGCATCATGGGTAGTTCAAACAGGATATAGAATGCCCCGCAAGTGACGCCCCCCCTACCACAAGCCATTGCGCCAGATCAGGAAGAGGTGTACTGTGGGATACCTGCCCTAATGCGCTGCTCTTAATGCCGTATTAACTGCCGCAAATGTGGCCATGCTATAGCGCTGGAGCAGCTCAGTGTGGACATACAATAGCGCTATTATTATTGCTGTATAAGGCGAGCGCTATAAGCAATAGCGCTATAATTTTGTAAGTGTAACCATACCCTAAGACAGGGAACAAGGAATTTATGTTCCGTTCTTGACTGCAATTGAATCGTCGTGTGGCTGTAGGCTACTCACACGACTTCAGTCCCTTTTCCTAGTCTGTTGGAATGGGGATGATGATGCTGAGCCACCATACATAAGTAGTTTGTATCCGTGGATGAAAGATGCTATAGAAATTTTATCATGGTGTAACACATGCAGTGGAAACTCACTTTTGCTGAATGGGACCATAGTGAAAATGTGTGTTAGAAGGTGAAGGTCCCACTCTGCTCCTACCACCAGAAACACACACTGAAGAGGGCCCAAAATCAGTCCTTACGTAGGGGCTTGCCTTTATTACTGGCTGAAATAATAACAGTGCATAAGCCTCCATGAGAATTTTCTCTGACTGTAGCACTCCTCTCTGACCCTGCCTCTAATTACCTCTGTCTCTGACGTGCCAACCCTTTAGTGCTCCTAGGTTGCAGTGACAAGAGTGAGTCAGCAAAGGAGTTTTACATTTCTATGAGCAGCCATTGAACCTGCCCTACCTTGACTTACAGGGAAATAGAGTGAATATCCCACACAGTCAGTCCATGGCAATGTGGAAGGAATACAGTTTCTCTGATATTCTGAACATGCTCTCAATTGCCTGCCAAATGCTGTTGTGATTTTTTTCTTTTCCTCAACTGGATTTGAGGTGCAACAAATTACGGCGGTTACCAAAACAGGCAGTGAATTTTCCTCTTCTCAGGGGAAAAAGCCAGTAATGGAATTCACTACTTAGAGCAATAAAAAGTGACTTGGTATATCTCTACTCCAATAAATAAAACATTCAGTGCCTCCAGCATCATTGGCTCAATGCTGCCATCTAGTGTTCTTTGGGAACAAGCTCTCCTGTATGCATGACAGTTGCAGTTTAATTTTGATTGCTAGCTGCAGGCCCTGTTCAGACTAAAAAATACATGTATTCTGGCAGTGCATCGGCAGGCCTCTTTCTGTGTACTAAGTCAACAGAAAAGAATCCCATTCATTCCTGGAAGGGATGTCCTCTCTTTGGGTCGGAGATACCCTGCATTAACGCAGGTGGAAGCCTACAGGCATTGCAGGTGCAAAGACAGTTTTAGGCTGGAAAGGACATTTCTAACTTTCCTCTCCTAATCTTATAATCTAAACAACTTTTACAACATATTTTTCAAATATTTAAAAGATGATTCAGAAAGTGTTGCAATTCCAGAGTGACTATTCCCAAGTGAAACATTTTCTCATTAGTTACAATTCTGCCCATTTCCCATGGTCTCCCAATAATCACGGTATCAGCAGATGCACGCTAGGCCAAATCCAGAGTTACTCCACTGAACCTGGAATTTGGAATAATAATGCTGATAGGTTTGCTCCTCTGGCGAGCAAAAGTTAAATACAGTATGTAATAGAGAGTTGCCATGGGCTAGGGCAATTTTGTTTGGCTGTTGACATATCTCTGTGTTGCTTTCTTCTGGTGGTCCAAACCATCTCAGGTGTGCAGTAGGGATTGGGGCATACATGTGAACGAGGCCCACTTGGCTAAAACTGAAGCCAGATAGGATAGAAATGTTGGTAGGTCAGGGACAGTACAGCTCCCACCTCTGTAGAGGTGATTGTCTGCCTTTTGTTACTCATGTTTGCAGTCCAGTTAATTTCTCTTCTCCTGTTTGCTTTTTCCCATCGGTTACTGCAGCACAACCTAAATCTAATGCAATGGCCAGTGCAGTCCCATTGACATCTATAGTTTATGGATCAGGCACCTAATTGAGCAAGTTGTTGGGGTGAAACACAAGAACACATTGAAAACCAGTGGGCCCATTGTTTAAGGTATAAATGTGCCTGCAGCTGAGTTCCTTTGGAAACTACCAATGGCGAAGAGGCATGTTACAGCTGTGCTCTGGGATCTGAACTTGCTGCTGTTTGGTTTGTAGTGGATTAAGATGGTGATGTTTTAATCTGTAATACCAAGAGACCTGCTTCCCTAAAACTGCTCCCCTCCCCATGTCACTGTACTACAGTTGCTAATCACTGGAGGCAGTTGAGCAGGGTCCTGCTTGGCTTGAGAGGAGTTTGCTAGCAGGGAGCTCTCTGAGGGGCTTTTGCCTTTAGAACTCCTACCCTTGCCCCAAACAACCTGTCTGTGTTGATATCTAGGGCATGGGAGTGTGGGCAGAGATGAGGGCTGGAGCCTGTGGCGAGTGCATTTTGGATCCATCTTTGTTTTAACAACATTCTGGCTGGTTTTGACTGGTCTTGATCCTGCTGCTGAGAGAGAGTTGCTGGATTCACATGGATTGTCAAAGGCACCGAAGACGGTGGCTCCCAGCCTCCGGTTGTGACCGCTGGTACAGTGCATGGGGCCGGCATACCCACTTCCCTTACAGGGTCAAGGCGTGAGGGCCTGTGAACACAGTGGCAGACAAGGAGAAGTCAGCTTAGCTGTCTATTCATGGCAGCTGCTGCTAGGTTAAGGTGAAGAGAGAAGAGCCCTGAACTGCTATCAAGGACTGATGCCACCAAATCACCAGGGCAGAGGCGGTGCTAGTCAATTGGGGCCCTATGCAGGAATATTTTGGAGGGATCCCTGCACAACACACTGGCTCTGGTTCGGGGGAGAAGAGAATGAAGCATCTAGGCAGTATGCTCGGGTGGAAGAGGGAGAGAAGAGGTCTCAGTAGCTGGGTCATTATGACCAGAGGGAGAAGGGAAGGTTGGTGCAAAAGATGTGAAATAGACCAGCAGACAGAGAAGCTGCAGGAACAGAAAAACTGGGAGAGGGGAAGAAATGAAGAGCAAAAAAAAACTGCGATTAACCTGTATTTGAAAAAGGCAAATACACATGAGGGAGAGAGCTAAATATACATTAATACCTTTCCACCGTGACTGCTCCTATACAGAAGTGTTGTAGCTGATGTTGTGCTGTTCCACAATCACGAATGGGAAGGGAGGTGTCCGGGAGACAGACACCCTCTCGCTCTTTCTCAAGGAGTGGTCCACATGATGGACATGACTAACCTAGCACACCAGACAGGCCTGTTAAGTTCACGGTGCTAAGGATGTGAAACGTCTGTCCCGTCTGGGTCTGGCTAATTCTGCTCTCTGCTTGGCAGGCGTCGGTGTTCTCAGTGGACAGCTGTATGCTACCGGAGGACACGATGGTCCGTTGGTGAGGAAGAGTGTGGAGGTTTATGATCCAGGAACAAATTCCTGGAAACAAGTTGCAGACATGAACATGTGTAGAAGAAATGCAGGTAACCACTGCTGGTGTTCTGTCTGTATCTTCATTTGTTCCTTCGGTCATGAGTGTATTTAATGGTACTGTGTGAACACGGTTAAAATGCAAGACTTTGAATGTACAGGGTCCTGTAATGAAGAAAAGATGGAGGGCAGGGGAGGGTGTAGTAGGATATAGTATCTAAACAAGGGTGGGCAAACTGCGGCCCATGGGCCACATGTGGCCTGCCGGCCGTTTCCATCTGGCCCGTGAGCTGGGGTCAGGCCGGCCTGCCGTGGGTCCCTGCGCTCCCGGCCGTGCCCCGGATTGTGTGTGGGGAGCTGCTCGGCCCCGCGCTTCCCGGCTGGGGGCTGGATGGAGCTCGGGGGCCAGGCCCACCCCGCGCTCCCGGGGCCGGGTGCAGCACGAAGAGCTGCTTGGCCCAGTGCTTCCCGGCCGAGGGCTGCGCAGGGAGCTGTGGGGCCCCGCGTTTCCTGGCCGGGTGGAGCGTGGGTAGCTGCTTGGCCCCGCGCTCCCTGGCTAGGGGGCGGGTGGAACACGGGGAGCCGTTGGGCCCCGCGCTCTGTGGCTGTGGGCCGGGAGGAGCGCAGGCCGCCACGGGGCCCTGCACTCCCTGGCCGGGGGCCCAGGTCAAAGAGCACCTTGCTGATTAAAGTAAGTGGCAGAGGAGGGGGGCGTGTAAGGTGGTGGGGTCCTGGGGGGGTGTGGTTAGGGTAGGGGGATCTCGGGACGGGGCAGTCAGGGACCAAAGAACAGGGCGGCTTAGATAGGTGGTGGGGTTCTGGGGCGGCAGTTAGAGTGGGGGGGTCTCCAGAGGGGGCAATCGGGACAAGGAGTGGGGGAGGGGGTTGGATGGGTCGAGGGTTCTGATGGGGGCAGTCAGGGGCCGGGAAGTGGGTGGGGATTGGATAAGGGTCAGGGTCAGGCTTCCCTACCCGGCCCTCCGCACAATTTTTAACCCCAGTGTAGCCCTTAGGCTAAAAAATTTGCCCACCCCGATCTAGAATGTAACAGTGTCCGTTTTATTCATAGGTGTGTGTGCTGTGAATGGGTTACTCTATGTGGTTGGAGGAGATGATGGTTCTTGCAATTTGGCCTCTGTAGAGTATTATAATCCTGTCACTGATAAATGGACGTTACTGCCAACGAATATGAGCACTGGAAGAAGTTATGCAGGTAAATAGTCAGGGGAAGAGGTGGGAACAACTGGGGATGTTCCAGCTCCCATATGTGTGTCCAGCTTCCTCTACCAGGTCAAGGAGTGTCTAGCCCTTAACCAGAGGACTGTGCCTCTTGGCCACTTGGTCTTTTCTTTTGATGCCCCCTCAAGGCTTCCATTGGAGATGATCTCGTCACAGAATTGGGGACGCCAGCTTTCTTTGCATGCCCTAGCTACTGGTCTTGTGCTGCAACAAGCACATGCTACAAAGCCCAACCCAGAAGTTGCTCCAAAGCTTATGTGAGGTCTGTTTGTCCATTCTCAACAGGTGTGGCTGTGATTCATAAACCATTGTGACACCTATTCCAGCTAATGTGAGGAGCAGCAGTGAAGTGAATCTTAACGGGTGTTCTCGAGGAGATGACAGACACCTGATTTAATCCATCTTATTACTGTTGAACTCCTAGTGTGGCAAGTGCTGCATTAAGAACTTCCCCTTCTGTGGATAGTGCAGTGATGTGCCAATCCCCAGGTGTTGCTTGTTGTTCTTGGTGCAATCAAACCTTGCTGAACAGCCAGTTTCCTGGGATAAACATTGGGCTTAAACTGATACCGGAGAGACTGAATTTCATGTGTGAAACAAAACGCTACTGTAGGGCATGTGAGTAAAAACCAATATACTGAATGTCTTCACTGCTGATACTTTGTACACACCTCGAGTTAAGCTATTTACTCACTGCTCCTGGAACTTACTACTGACAGTGGAATCTTCGAACGACCAACCATCAGAAATATACGGGACCAAGGTGCTGGCTTGTATTTAACACTGTCTCAGTCACGTATATATGTCACTGGACAACTGTATGTATCCCTAGCACACTTATGATTTGATTGGAGATGTACATTGAATGATTGTTTTGGTAGTCACACAGCTGCTTTTATAACCAGGAAAGGATGTGCTGGGCAGGGGCGTGCCCAGAGAAAGGTGAATACCCCACCACCCAAAGGGGGCTAATCCTACAGAAACATGCTGCTCTGGGGGGGCTTATTGCTCCCATAAAACATGTACTGTTCAAACTAAAAATCAAGGAAGAAGTCATGCCTTTGTGTCCTGCATTTCAAGGCCATTTCGGAACAGAGCATTTACACATAAGGGTGCATCTTAGTGAGTGATTAACACACCTGTATCCAGCTAAATAATCCTCCACCACCCAAGAAATTATTAAAAACCAAGATAAAATGCCTACAGTGTCTTAACACTTCCAGAAGAGGGAAATCTTATTCTTCAGGGTCATAGTTCTCGTTTTTAAAGTGTTTTCTGTGTTAAATGCTTTCTTCCAGCCATACCAAGTAGTGAGCAGGAGCCTTTATAAGATCCTTCCAAAAAGGGATTTTAAAAACAGTGAAAACTGGGCTCTGCTGTGACTTTAAATAATCTCACTTGTGCCAAAGTCCTGCTAGTATGTTTTCCCTTTAAAAGGATGGAGTCAACTTGCAAACTGTATGTGTGACTCCCAGCATAGTATACCGTGCTGATGGGAGTCATGACACACTTCTGGTTATCTACTGTAGTTAAATGTAACCCCAAAGGGTCCTGAAAGCTCGTTGAGAGACCCGCGGGGGCGGAGGGGGAATAAAAGATTTCTGTTGAGGGTTTTTTCCACCCTCATCTCATGTACCTGTGCATTTTACAGGACTTCTGGTAGAGTCAGTTTCACTGTTTTCCCTTATAGAGCCAATCAGGGCTTTCCTATATGGGGAAATAGACCTGCAGTATTATTCTGGCATAGCTATAGCAGTGCCAGACTCAGACACTTGAAGGTCAGAAGGGACCATCATGATCATCTAGTCTGACTTCTTGCAGATTGCAGGCCACAGAACCTCATGCACCCGCTCACTGTATTCCAGAATAAAAGTGACTTTTTCCAGTGTAGCTTATGTTGCTTCAGAGGCAGTTTTAGCTACACTGAAGAAGTTACTTGCATTACAATGTTCGCTTTGGGAGTTATACCACTATAGCTGTCAGAATATTTATACCGCTATAATTCTGCCAGTCTGTCGTCCTACGTAGACAAGCTTTCAGTATCTCCCTTGCTCTTAGAAACCTCCAACAGGGGAGTAGAAAAACCCTTCAAAATTGTTTTTAAATATAAAATCAGTCATGATGTGCTGATTTTAAATGGAGATTGATCAGGAAGTGGCATATTTTAAAATGCAGGGCTTGTCCCCATGGAGGCTTAGTGCATGGCAAACTGCAGTATAAATCTACACTGCACTAGCTTGCCATGTGCTAACTGGCTTGACATCAAAGTGCACCAAGGAAGTTCTAGTGCATGGGAGCAGGGTTCACATGGCCAGTTGGTGCATGGTAGATTTCCACCCTATCTTGTTGTGCGCTAAGTCTCCATATAGACAAGCCCAAGTAGACTTTAAAAATGCGAGTTGACAGTGTCCCTTTAATCTCAATGCCTGTGACTCAGCCCCATTGAGTTCAGTGGAAGCCCTGCATAGGCAGTGCATTTGATCCTCTGTAGGGAATGTTAAGTAGCATCCACTCGTTCTGTGTTGTAAAGCTACAAGTGAACTGTCCATTGGAATGACAGCACTGATATTAGAGAGACAAGGTGGGTGAGGTAGTATCGTTTATTGGAACAACTTCTGTTGGTGAGAGAGGCAAGCTTTTGAACCTCACCGAGGTCTGGGAAAGGTACTCGGAGTGTCCGAGCTGTATGCAAGGTGGAACAGATTGTTTAGCATCAGTACTTAGCACATCTTCCCAACGACTACAACGACACAGCATACAATATTGATATTTGGCAGCTGGGGTATTGTGGGCCAGGGGAGGAGGTTCTGGAAATAAGTCAAGAAAGCGAAGCGTCCCCTAAACCCTCCTCCACCCCTCACTCCATGCTCTACAGTCCATACATCTGAACAAAATCAACAACATGAGTGAAAAATAATGGTTTTGCCAGCTGATGTTTTACTACTGTGTATTGGCTCCATAACTTGCTCGCCAGGAGTCTGCTGTAAAGGCCAGTGAAGTTGATGGTAGTTGTTCCTTAGACTTCAGCGGGCTTTGGATCAGGCTTTAGGAGGAATCCTCACTAGCCATTATGCTTCAGCTTGGGGTAGTCTGTCCAGTACTACGTAAGATGAAGTAATCCTTAATTTAACTCCATAGCCTGTGGCAATGTCTTTTCTGAGTAGCTCTAGAACATCTCCCATGGGATTATAATGCACAAGACGAAAGGCTGAATCTCTCTAACTTCTCAAAGGTGCACTCATCTTTTGGGACAGTGGGGTTTGGTGTCTTACTGGTATTCTAAAATGGCATTTACACATACACGTGGCCTAAGGAAAACCACTAGCCCCCGGTGCATACCGGACATGGCTAGGACCCTGATATTTGGTCAGGAGTCACTAATTGTGTTTTCGTCTCCAAAGCTATTTCTTATTAATAGGAAATGATGCTTCTTTCCTTCCTTCTGTAATATTGCAGCGTTATGCAAGTCAAGTGACCTCGTTTTTCAGCTATGCAATATTAACATATGACAAGCCACTTGTAATCTCCCCTAAAAATGCTTTTGACGTTGTCTTACTGGATGTGTGGTCTAAGTTTGTATTAATTCTGAGCACCTGAGCCAGATCATTTCAAATGTTGCCTTTTTTAGGACTGAAAATGTAGCTTTAGAGCTAACAAATTTTAATGTAAATGTTTTTATAAGATAATTTTTAAGAATTTTTGGATTACTTTTTATTGTCCTTGATGACATTGTTCTATTCTGTATCGAATTCTCACACTCTAATGCAGTGCTCGCCAGTCGGGGTGCGCGTGTGAATTTGAACATTTTCTGCACAAGAAATTACAGCATTATAACTAAGGTGGGATAAATTCTTTGTTCGTGTGTTAATTCTAACACATTAAAAGGACACTGCTGGGTTCAACATTATGAATTTAAAATGATTTCATTACCTCAGTTGCTAAGAACAGCATAGATTAAATTTTTTTAAAAAAATTTAAACATCTACTTCAACTTTCTCCTTTTCTGCTGTCTATTTAATCTTTGCTGTTCACTCAGCTCAGACAAGGAAACTGGGCTGACCATAGTTAGTTTCATTTTCAGTCTCCCCCTGTGAACAGAATGCTGCAGTTGGTTGGGTTGTAATGTAGGCAGATGTTTGAGCCCAAACCTGCTGTACACAGTGGAGTCGCATCATATGTGCATTTAACTTGCACAAATTCAACTATGCGCTCGGCCAAAAAGAAGAGAGAGAAACAACAGTTTAAAAAGTGCAGTTGGTGGCCAGGACCCGAGAACGGCAGCGGACTGAGCTGCTCAGCCCACTGCCGGCCCCTGCTCAGCCCGCTGATGACCTGGGGTTCCGTTCACTCAGCTGGCAGCGTCCCGGCCTACCAGTGGCTTACCCCGATGGGCCAGGACAGCAACTGGTGGGGAAATGTTTGGCGAGGGAGAAACGGGGGATCAGGGGAGTAACCCCTGGGACCCTACCCCTGGGACCCTACCCCTAGCCTGGGACCCTCACACTCTACCCATTCCATCCCTTCCCACCTCAGCTGGGGTGGGCCAGGGCAGGATGTCTCTGGCCTGCCTGGAGCTGCTCCAGCAGGCTAGGCAGTGGAGCCGCAGACGCTTTAGAGGCTGCGGGGAGAGCAGTGTGGCCAGAAGAGGAGAGACTCTGGCCCCACCTCTTCCCTTCTGGATTCTGCTGGCTGTGCTGCCTCTCCTTGCCCCTCTGGGTTGAGGGTGGAGCTGTGTCCCACCTCTCCCCGTCTATACCCATTCATAAGCCCACCCCCTTCTCTGATGCTTCCCTTTTTTACTAAAAAAATTCATACCCCTGGGAATTGTAGTTAAGCCATCCTAAGCCCTGATGTGGATACCGCTAGGTCAATGGAAGAATTCTTCTGTCACCCTAGCTACCTCCTCTCAAGGAGTGGATTTACTATGATAACGGAAAGCTTGTAGCTGTGCCACTGTAATGCTTATAGTTTAGACGTACCCTTGGATTCCCTAAGGGTGACTCATTGGGGCCACAGTGAGTGAGGAAGCCGCCTTTGGATCTAGGATGTATACCCACAGTCTAACAGCTTTTCCTGCAGACAAATGCCTGTCAAGATGTTTACGCAGGACTGTACTTCTAAAATTTATGTGCAAATGCAAAGCCAATTCCAACATAATTGGTTGCCTTAAGTCTTTGGTTGTTTTGTAAAGTGAGTTTTGAATCAGCTCCATGTTTTCCATTTGGGACCAATAGGTAATTTGGGGGGGGATCAAAGCCAATTTTCTGTTTATTTTATCTGGATCCTTTTTCTATATAGAGTTGTAAAGCTCTTCAATTACCATAAAGACACTTGGCAACATTGCATGACAATGCAATGAAAGCTGACTACTGTTCTCTTGTCTGTGCTATTTGAAGACCAAGGTAAACCATTCAGCTATCTGTGATGCCTACTGATCAAACAGTAGCAATTGCTCAACAGCATACTCCATTTTGTGTTTTTAAACTTTGGAGGGATTCATGTCTAATGTCAGGGCAGTTGAGCCATTGATTTTTAACAGAGATCCTTAAAATGGGATGGGCACATAAATAATATCCATGTTAGAATAATCTGCTCCAAACTACATTTGGGAATATACTATGTATTATAGTACGGAACTGTAAGCTAAATGAATTCATTAATCTTTTCTGTTCTTATCTTTGGTTATGAGATTATTTTATGTCCCTCTACAGTGGCAAAAAGGAAATGTTAAGGTTTAATTTGTATGCTTTAGGTGTAAAATAATTTTAAAATAATGGGAAAGCGTGAAAGAGTTTACTGGATGGAGAGTTTTGTTTTTGTAAAACAGACTGTCAGGATAATGGCTGATGCTACGACACAGTCAATTGGTTGATTCCTTAAACCTGTCATTTTTTGCATAGGTGTCAAGGACCAAATCTCTTGTGAAATAATTCACTTGACGGATGATGATGTCGTCCATTTTGACAAACAACTTGAGAAATGGTTTTCATGGAAACACTTATAACTTTAACAGGAAATTACATTATAGTTTCCAATACACCTGCTTTCATTTGAATAAAAATTGACTAATGAAATTCCTCCTGGTCAATCTGATTTGTGACATTGAGACACAGATGTATTGAGGTGTGGGGATGGGATTTTATTTTTTTAATGCAGCATATTCAGGCTCTGATCTCGCAACTCGATCTGCACAAATGGATTCTTGCCACACCTGGAGCCCCATTACAGGATTGGGGCCACCGATTGATATAAAGAAACTCAATTGCTGTGGCGACTGAGAGTCCTGGAAATCGAACAAAGACTCCCATAGAATTCCCTCTGCAGTCCACAGAATTTTTTTCTCAATCATTTTACAAACGTTATTTCTGGTGTGTTTTGTGTGGTACATGCAGAAGCATTCTCCACTGAGAGGAAGAAGGAAAAATTTGAAAACATGTAACACGTTCGGAGTGATCTACCTGCTTCTTGCAGCATTGTCAGTGGTCACTGCCAGAGATCTGAAGCCTCCGTGTCTCAAGCTGGTTGGAGCAGAGGTTGCTCTCAGATCCTCCATTGTTATGTCCGCTGACGACAAGGTCAGGGACATGCTCCTTGGGATACATCTGCAGAGCTGCAGGTAGGACACAACCCCTGGCAATGCTGAGGATGGTTCTGCCTCCTCGGGCAAAGGGCCCTTCCTTCATAGGCTACTGCAGTGATCCTGAGTGCACAGGCTGCCCTCTTGCACTGTGTGCGCTGGTGCCAGGGTTTGGCCTGAACTGCACTGAGAGAATCTCAGCCAATCTGTTCGCAGTCGGTCTGTCTTATTTTCAGGCAGAGTTTGAGAATCATCCTAGAGGCACCAGTCGTTGTTGTCCTGCCTCTACCATCCCCTCTCACCCTTCCATCTTTTTCCTAATAAAAGAAAGATGTCCTTACTGTACTTGCATCACAGCACTTGGGTCACGTGCCTGTCTTGTGATCAGGGTGAACATTATAGTGGTTGGTTTTTCTAGGATGTGGTTTTGAAGTACATAGGCAGGGCTGTATTGAGTTTGTTCTTATTTTTTTAATGCAATTTTCATGGGCTGTCTATGGAGGATACTTCCTCCCATCACCAGTTTCCTTTCCTCCTCCTTAAGGGCCCCAGATCTTGGTGAATGGCCTTTCTCCTGAGGAGGAGTGGCTGGGATTTCCCTTTGAAACCTATTATTGGGGCAACTAGGCTGGCCAGAGGATTTTGAGCAGCATAAAGTGCTCACGTGCAGTGTGCTACCTCTCTCTAGTTACTGTACCCCTACATCACACCTAGCTCCTCTTAGAGTGGGGTCAGACCATGAGCTAATCAACCCTTGGAGCAGGTCCATGCAAAAACTCTAGTGAGTGAATCACACATAATCATTAATTTTGAACTATGTGTTTTACATTGGAGTGAGGGTTAGACCCGCCCCCCCAAAAAACACTTAGTGCTTTATAGCCACTTTCCATGAGAGAATGTGTGTTTAATCCACTATGACTTTAATTCCTCTCTGATTGTTCCTAGGCATTCTCTTGTTGGCAACTGCTTTGGATATACTTTGCTAGAACGAAGATACCGGTCAGTATTGGATGCATATGTTAATGCAGAACAGAAGCGAACCTAACAACATCCCCAAACTCCTCCATGGTTTTCTGGTAAGGAACTGAGTGTTGATTCAACCAAACTGAGTGTTGATTCAACCGAACTGAAACAAGTCCTTGGATCCTGTGGTATGGCCTAGAGACCTTGGTCCATAGATAGCATGTGTGCACATCTGCTGTCTGTTATCTTAATGCTTCCCGTGGGGCCATAGTGCTGGAAATAGGCACTTCATTGACATTCTCTGATGAACTCTTAGTCTGCTGTAAAGTTGGTTGAGCAACTCCCTGCTGGAAGCCATTGACATACCCTTCCATCTAATCAGATGCACCAGTCTTGATGCAACGTTGCTCTGTGCGAGAGGATAGGAGTGAAGGTAGGATTTTTGTGGGGGGGTTGGGGGAAGGTGGAGGGGATTGTGACTGTGGAAAAGTTACAGTGATCAGGAAAAGCATTTGGTCACTTGTCTGTAATTGTAATGAGGCAGCCGACCCACTCCAGTAATGGGTTAAAGGCAGCCCTGCAGAGGGCTGCGGCTGGGGAAAAACAGCAAAAATGCTGATTGGGGAAGCAGCCGCAGCTGGAGCCATGTCCCAGTCAGGGCCTCCCTGGCTGCTATAATATGGCTATGGGCCAGAATCTAGAACAGTCTCCCTCCAGTCTTAGAGGAAGAGGGATGTAGCTGCCTGCATGAGCAAAGGGTACTGAGAGTGGAGCAGTGCTGGGGAAAGGGCAGGCTGAGCTGGGGAGCTCGGGCCTAGCGACTTCCTAGGCTGTGGCCTGATAGGAGGGCCTAAGAAGCTACTGGGCTGCAGGGAAAGGCAGCAGGTCCAAACTCCCCTTGCCTATGATGACTGGCTTATACAGACTGCAGTCGGCCCCAGTGAAAGGGGGCTCGATGCTGACTGGCAGTAGCCAATAGGTTGGGGATAGAGAGTTGGGGGTTCCCTGGGGAGGGGAGACCCAGAGTGTAGGGGTATTGCCACGGGGTAGCACCCCCAGATAAAAGAGCATCGGGCGACACGGGGGCCAGCAGCAGGCGAGACACCGGCCTGCAGAGGGTGCTCCGAAGCTAGAAAGAGAGAATTCCTGGATGACCAGCAGGAGGCGCCACAAAGGGGGAGTCATCGCGCTGCTGCAGTAACCAAGGACTCAACGCGGAGCTCCTTTCTCAAACTAGTCCTCAGTAAAGTCTGGGAGGTTTTTGCCTGACAAAAGACTGATTTGACTCTAATTTAGGGTTTGACCCCCTGGTACCAAATCCTTGGTGGCTCCAGTATTTGAAATATGATGCGATTAGTCAGGAGGGCTTGGAGTAAAAAGGTTGTAGTTGGTCCTGTTTCTTTTCCTGCCAGGACAAATGTCCTCTTCCTTGAGGGAATGGAAGGGTGAGTAGAGAGAAGACACTGAACACTTTAAAACTGGAGGCACTGCCCATGCATAGAACAAACACCCTAGACAAGCAGTTGAGTGCAGACAGTTATTAATTAATGATTTCTATTGCAATGGCACCTAGGAGTCCCAGGCACGGACCAGGACCCCCTTATGCTAGGTCAGGGTGGGCAAACGTTTTGGCTTGAGGGCCACATGGGGGTTGTAAAATTGTACAGAGGGCCAGGTAGGGAAGGCTGTGCCTCCCGAAACAGCCTGGTCCCGCTCCCATCTGACCTCCACCCACTTCCCGTCCCCTGACTGCCCCCCTCAGAACCGTCAACCCGTCCAAACCCACCCCCTTTCCTTGTCCCCTGACCATCCTGTCTAGAGAGCCCCCCACACCCTGCCCCCTGTCTAAGTCCCCCTGCTCCTCATCCCATGACTGCACTCTCCTGAGATCCCCTGTCCTGACCCTAACTGCTCCCCCAGGACCCCACCCTCTGCCTAAGCGCCCCCCCGGTCCCCTGACTGCCCTGACCCCTATCCACACCCCCGTCCCCTGACTGCCCCCCTGGGACTCCCTGATCCCCTCCTCAGAACATTTTCCCCATCCAACCCCCACATCCCCACTTCTGGTCCTCTGACCTATCCCTCCCCCCCCGGGACCTCCTGCCCCTTTTCCAATCATCCTGGCCCCAGCCTCCTTACCACGCCACTCAGGGCAGCATGTCTGGCAGCCCAGCCAAAGCCAGACATGCTACCCTGCTCTCCTGCCGGAGCATGTAGCCCTGCCCCCAGAGTGCTGCCCATGTGGTGGTATGGCTCCGGGGGAGAGGGGACAACAGGGGAGTGGCTGGGGGCCGGGCAGGATGGTCCCACGGGCCGTAGTTTGCCCACCCCTGTGCTAGGTGCTGTACAAAGTTAGAACAGATTTTCACTTAGTTTCAAAATCCATAGGGTCTGTCCATGCTTAAATCAAATTCCTCTGGTAGAGATGTTTAAGATCCCTTTCTTCATCAGTTTAATACCCCTTCCTTCCTTCCTTCCTTCCGACTAGCGAGGGACGGATCCTAGGAATCTAAGCACAGGTTTCAGTGACGCACCTAACTCTGGTGACCCTTTTCCAAGGTAAGTGGGAGCTGTTAGACGCACGGCGTGGTGAAGAACTGAGGCTTGTTTCCTGTACCCAGTCTTCTCTAATAATGCTACAGACTATGGCACGTGCCCCTGCAGGGAGCATTCCATTCCCATCTGAAATTGGAGTAAACTTGATAGATCACCCAATAGGAGGTTCCAGCAATAGGGTGAAGAATTGAACCCCTCGTGGCAGCCGAGATCTGAGAAACGAGCAACATGATTCTTCATAAGTGAAGCACCCGAGACTTAATGACTGTTGCGTGACACTGCTGCACCCTACGTGTGGATTGTCAGCATGGGTGGATTTGTGTGAGGCTTTCAATTCACACTTATGCCACCAGAGGCCACCACACACCTAAACAAATGGGCAAAATATTCCAGACAGGAAAGCCATTTACAGGCTGAGCAGAGCTGGGATTGCCGGGCAATGCTCGGGTTCCAAGGGGAGTGGCTGCTTTGAGGAGTCCTGCTGAGATCAGAAGAAACTCCTCTATGGCTTTGCCGTGGTTTTTGCTCCTCTCCCAGGGTGAATCATGCTTGAGCTGGAGAGCCAGGGGGATAGTTTTAGTTTCTCCTTTGTGACCCTATCAGCTCTGTATTCCCAAGAGCCTGAGTCAGAGTTCCTTGTCTCCTTAGCGTTCTGACTCCCATTCCCTGGACTTTTTTTAACAGTAAGTTGCCAAGAATTGTTCAGTATTTAGCATATGCAATGCCCTGTCCATTCTGCATTTCCCCTGTTCTTGAGGATTTCCCTTGCACTTCCAGGTGCTCAGACTTGCTAGTCACTTGAGGATCTGGGGGCTCTTCGGTTCATCCAGCTCTGCCTGTGAATTGCTTTAGTAGCCTGGAATATTTTGCTGCGTGTTGGGTGTGTGCTGGCCTCTGGCAGTTGGTGCATGTCATCCTCTGCCGTTCCGTGGTGGTGTCACCCAATGATGTGCAGGCGCCAAGAATGTCATGGCGCCTATGGTGAGGCACTGTGGCCTGTTTGCAGAGAGAGGTGCTCATTACGTGTCATGACATGAGCTTTGCTTGCTCGCTGACACTTACAAGGAAGCATGCAGGCTCACTCCTCAGTCTGGGCAGGGTGTGGTCAGCTGGGGAGAATAAGTTCAGTTTATTTGTAAAAACGCCTGTTTCGGTGTGGCTGTGGAACATCTCCCATTCTCCCAGAGTGTATGCAGAGCTCCTGAAATACCACAGACAGTAGTGTAAATAGAGAGAATAGGATGCATGTGCAGAGGTAGTGAGGGGAAAGAAACTGCATGTTAAAGGGGAGAGTGAAAAGCTTTAAGTTCCAGTAGAGTCCTATGCACTATTGTAACCCCATGAAGTCAATGAGCAGATGCCTGTTGCCAAACCCATAGCTAACTTTGAAAAATCTCAGTCTAGCTGGATATCGCTATGAAAAAGCTACAGAGAGAGAATGTTAAGGTTGTAAACTCCAGCACGTAGAAGTTAGGAAATGCCATAACTAAGGGTGCCCCTGCCTTCTTTGTTGCAGAAGTTGGAAGATGTAGTTGAAGGAGTCAAGGGGATTGTAGGAAGAAAGAAGATGGTCTCCTGGCTAAGGCAGTGGAATACTGGACTCTATCCCGGCCTGTGTCACCGACTTCCTGTGTGATCCTGGGCGAGTTATTTAACCAGGAAGTTCCTACAGCTGCATAAAGATCCCCAAGAATGGAGAGAATCCTGGTGGCTTGGGAGCAGCTTGGACATCCAGTGCCCTGCACATACATTTTGTCTGAGAATTGGTAGCCACTTCCTTTTGGAAATATCGGCAATGTGTTAAAATGTTTCCTGTGCATATTTAAAAGATGACTTTTCATTGGCATGGGGCTCTTTATTTCAGCTTCATTTTAGTTCCAGTAGAAACACGATACCACACCTGCTTGGATGGTATTATTGCTTCATTCGATGTCTTGAAAAATTCCAACTTATGTAACCGCTTCTGTGTAATGGTGTTCAGTATTATACCTGGGCTGCAAAGGTAAAGGGTGTGACTCCTCTCCCACCTTGATTTGGGAAACTAGAACCTAAAAGAAGACACTCTGCTTTTATTATGTTTTTACAAGACTATTTCTAGCCATTTTGTTGTGAAGGTAGCCTTATGAGTTAGTGCAAACTGTAAGCTAATGTGAACAGACAGTTGGAGTTAATTTCTGCATCAGGGGGCCTGGAGGGACCTACTGATCCTCCTGAACATAGGTCTTTATGTAAAACAAGCCAGTTTGGTTTTGGGTTTATCTCAAAGAATTCTTTTAAGTCTCTTTATTGTATGATAAGGGTGGACAAAGATTATTTAGTATGAAGTAATCTCTTCAGGGCAGGGACCATCTGTAATATTATCTAAATCTAGTATTAATGAACTATTTCTTAGATCATTTAGATTGTGATCTTTTCTTTGTTCTGTGTCTAACACAGGCCCTATCCCATGGTTGGAGACATCAGTTGCTACTGAATGCACATAATAATAGTAATAAAAAGAGATTCATTAAGTTTGGAAGGGTGGATAAAAAAACCCCAAACTTTTTCTATAAGTTTTCCCAAAAAAATCAGCCTGGTTCTGATTTTACGATGGCAAAGGAGTGGAAGAATGATGTAAAACCTAAAATGGACCTTTCATGAGAGATGGTGAAAACACCTTTTAATATCAAAAAGATCTTTGTGCTCAGGATGAGAATAGAGAGGAGGGTCTCCATCTGGCTGGAGGAGTGAAGGGGAGAAAAGAAAAAGCCTTTTCTAGAAACGAAAGGTTTTTCTTTGAAGTCCCTGCAGCTAAATCTAAGGTGCCCCCCCTTTGGCCCAGATACAGGACCGATCCCTTGTGTTTCCAAGTAGACATGGCTGAATATCACTGGGAGTGGTTTAAGAGGGGATAGTTTTCTGGCATGAGAACCACTGTGGAAATTACCATGGCTGCCCATGATGAAGAAATCTCCTCTTTTGTCTAGAGCTTTCAGTCGGGGGTTGGTGTGGAGGTTGTGTGGGGGATGGTTAAAGGTGGGAGATCAGGGTTAGTGATGTTCAGTGGATTAGTTCCATCATCATCTTGGGACTGATTCTCTCAGGTTGTATAGTCCTAGTCAGGTAGCTTCTAGTGTGTGTTCGTATACTTACGGGGGTCCCCTGGCAGTGAAGCTTGGTAGAAGAGGTATTGGGGGCAGGTTGTGTGCATTATGCAGAGCCTGCTGTGTGTGAGAGATCTCTGGTGATAGCAGGGTAGAACTGGAGAAAGTGCTCCAAAATGCACTCCCTTTCCCCTGCCTCTGGGAGCTGTGTTTAGCCATTGGGTCTCCTCTTGATTCCTGGCTTTTTGGGCTACTGCTAGGCAGCTTTGACTCTATGTACAGCAACCAGGTAATATGTTGTCCCTTTACATGCAGCGCAGGGCCTGGACACTGCAAACACCTGTGCATTCAATGATGGGACTGTACAGTGCATTACACCCAGAGCACTCAAATATAGAAACCATTAGAGACTTGCAATCACCCAGTAAACCACTGTGGGTAGGGATGTGGGTTCCTTTGTCTTCCTCTACAATTAGTTCCCTTATTCTAAACATTAAGAAAACTTCCAGCACCAGAGACAGCCTCCTACGCCTGTCGTGTCAGCAACTTTCCGTGGCAACTTTCCACCTCAGAATTTCAGTGTCCCACAGGGACTGACAAACCCTTTATGAAGCTACATCCTCCACTAACCTGCTGCACTCTCGTTATTGCTGCTATTTGGAGGAGGAAGGAAGGTCCTGGAGGTGAGGCGGGGGAGTTGGGAGACTCCTGAGGTGAGGCTGTGGGGTGAAGTGGGGAGAGGTGATTTGTGTCTGGGGGATTCCGAAGGGATGCAGGGGAGTGTTTGGCAGCAAGAAGCAGGTTTTAGGCGAACCTGCTTGTCCCTTCCCCCAAGTTGTCACCTGAGCATACCTCTCCATCTCTTTCTCCTTATGCAACGCATAAAGCACCCTCCCATTCACAATGATGAATGTAGGGGCCCCCTTCTGGGCTCTGAGAGCGCCTGTCTTTTCCCGTGACTGTTTCATGTGCTGGAGCGCCCTGGCTCTTCTAAATCATGAATATTGTGCAGCTCCTCATTTCAATAGAACTCCTTGGGTGAGACGCTTTAAGTGCCCAGAAATGCACTCTGTCACAGCTTTACTAACTTACCTTGGAATCTCCCGTTAATGCCTTATGAATTACTTTTTGGAAGAATATATTTAACACAGGCCATGCTTAAACTGCAATAAAATAAGAGAAATCGGAAAAGATCCATGTTCTGGAAGCATCGAGACATTTTTGGAGCTAAGTTTTCAGGAAGGCAGCTTCCCTTTTGTGGTCATAACTGGAACCTGCGACAACTGTGCATGTATTTTTCACGCACAGTGGAGTTGTGATCTCTGGGTATTCGTGTCTCTAACAATCTAATTACTTATACCAAGGGAGCGTGTGATTCTATGGCTATAACTCCCCTCCTCCTGCTGTCTGGGAAACCCTTAGTTAACTCGCAGCTAATAGTTGATTAGGGTGCTGTAAGAATAATAATGATTAATAATCATACAGGAAGCTTATTTAACGCTTCCCCTCTGTGGCGACTGTGATTCAGAAACTGTTCGCATATGAATGCTGCCAGAAGGAAGTGACCCCTGCCTGGTGTTCTGAGGGAGGTGACTGCCACCGGACTTCATCTATCTCATTAGGAGCAGATTCCTAGCATGACAAATAGACCTTGGACACGAGAACATCACCCTGGCAATCGTTCTGCGCTGGATGATGCAGCCATGCGAAAAACCGATTAGGAAACATGCTCCATGCTAGAATGAGCCGACACCCGGGATGAAAGTGGTCCATTGTGCTCAGTTCTGATCATACCGACTGTTAAAGGAAAACCACTAGATGCGCCCAGGATAGCGAGTGACGCCTTACCTAGAGCATAGAGTGTGTTCAAGAGTGGGTGGTCTAGGTTACGGCACTACCTGCTGCACTGGTTCTACAGCATGTTCTCACCTGTCATGTTAAGATGAACAGCAGCAGGTGTCAGAACACCCAACAGCAGCTGTGGCTCCTGTTTTGAGTAGGTGTCACACCGGTTTATGAACCACTGTCACACCTGTTACGAGAGGATCTGCATATAAGATAAGCCTTATCGGAGAGATCTGCAGGGAATCTCCTGACTGAAGCTTTTTAGAGGCTGTCAGACTATCCAGGGCCAGTTGCAGGGGTGATGGATAGAAACACCCACAGGCCCAAGCCGTAACAGTACTGCCAAGCAGGGAGGGGTATGATCTGTGTTGGCGCATGTTCCCTTAGCTGGTAATGGCAGCTAATGCATCCTCCCATCGGATAATGGAGCAAGGGGAGGCTCCAGGGGACAGCATGGAGGAGGAACGAGAGAACAGTGAAAGGTGGGGATGCCGCTCCCGGGGTGAGAGCACACACGAGATGGGAGAATAAGACACACATCAAGGGAGGCAGAGGTGCCCTCCTGTGAGCAGAAGGGGAGAGGCTATAAGAGAAGCAGGGATGCTGGCAGGAGAGTAGAGGTACAGCAGAGAGAGAAGACTGGGGAGGGCCCAATGCAACAGAAGAATTGGGAGCAAGGGGAAGAGGCCATGTGGCATGGCACAAGGTAAGGGAGATGTAGAGGAAAGAGCTCAGGGGTGTGAAAGCAGGGCCTGAAAGAGGAGAGAGAGGATTCTGACAGGGCACCTGGATGTGAGAGTGGATATCCCTGTGGCAAACTTCTGTGCCTTCCTTTGTCCTCAGAGCTATCGAGTGTACTGGTGCGTATATGTACATGCATGCTAATGGGCTTTTTCAGTTGTTTTACTAAAAGTAAAAATCCTTAAATACGAACTAACAATACAGGGCATTACGGGTAGGAAAGTCTGGATATTGCTATTTTTATGATCTGTTGCACTCAGGATCCATATTTAAATTGTCCCCCAGGAACAAAGATTCAATTAGATTTTTCCTAAATTTGCTTAAAATGGCGTAAGGGGAAACGAATAATAAACGCCTCCTTCCCCCCCTGCCGCCCCCACTGATCTGTACTGCGTTTAGCTGAGTGTAGAGAGATGAAAAAGTGAAAACAGTTGAAATGTGCTAGAATATCATGAGATAAAAAGAGGCAGGACGCCTGGGCAATCGGATTTGATTTTGATTATTGAAAAAGCGAGTGAATGTTGTGGAGAAAATAACACAGGTTTTGGGTCCCCAGAGATTAGCGATACTGAAGTGATGAACTAGTATAAATTCATGAGGGAGCGACAGACCCAAGGGGATGATGAGGGAATCATTCTTCGGCTGCCCCCTACATCTCTCTGCAGGCCACATGAACCTTGTAACAGGCCCTGCTTATTGTTACGTGGTCGGTTTATCTATCCCCTCACCTCCCAGGAACAGGCAAGTACGGAGTGGATGGGAGAGAGAATGAAGGGGTGAAGAATTGGCTCCACCTCCCCTCCCCCACCAATTGTCAGCCAGTACAATTTGTTTGTAATTTGTCTGATAGATGTCAGCAGCTTAGTTCCATCCCCAGATTAAGGAGGAAGGAAGGAAAGGAATGCATCTCTGAACCACAGTGCCTCCTGGGTTGGTGCTGTTTATGTACCATGACAGCTGGATTAAAGAATTTTGGGCCCCAGTGCACTATGGGAATTACCCCTGCCCCTTTTTGCTCAGATTTGGTCCTGCTGCCCGCCCTGCCATGGCAGAGGGGTGTCCAGGCCAACCCTGAGCAGCATTGCAACCAGGTGCACACATCCAAGTAATTTTAACTTAGCAGTATTGCACGTCTGTGTGTGTTATGGTATGTCTTTTATAAAGCACTCAGCAGTATGCCAAACTACACCTTAATCCAGAAACCTGAGAATAGAAAACCGTTTGTCCAAGTCTAAGATAAAAACAATGGTAGTGACTCCCTCCCTGCTGCACAGACAGGTGGTAGGGTTGTCACTCTGACACAGTTCACATGACTAGCTATGGTTCTGCTTCTCTTTTGTACTCAGGAATGCAGTTTTCACACATTCCATCTCCATGCGGGGTACTGGTAACTTTGGCTTGGTAGCTTTTGTTGTGTGTATCAATTCAGATGACATTCTCAGTTGGGCATGTGATTAGGTTTTATAATCAGATTTCCCATGTGTTGCCACACGTGTTTCTCTTTGAAAGGCCCATGTAGTTTTTCTTATCTAATTAATTCTGTGGTTGCTTGTGTATGTAGCAGTTTGAGTCAACAATGGCCAAATGTGTGCTCCATGTCGCTCAGTCAGAATGCAGTCACTCCAACACTGCCTTAGCAACCACTCCAATGAAAATCTCACTTGAATGAGTAGCAGTGAGTAGAAAGCTTGGTACTAAGCTGATGGATTCTGCTTTAGGCTGTTTCATGCAGAATGTCTGACTCTGAGATCAGCACAGCCAAGTAAATCAAAGCTGGTTGGTGGAATTCATCTGCTGCATAATGTGTCTGCATCAAAATATTACTCTAGTCTTTGAAAACATATGAATTGGGACTTGGCTTTTCTCTTTGTGGCAAAGGGAAATAATAAATGTGTGCATTAGTCCTATCTTCTGCATAGAAAGTAGAGAGGGAGGTACGTTAGCTCAGACTTTCCCGCACTATCTTCCAGCCGCTTGGTGCATAAGTTAGACTCTGACGTGGTTAGAACAGATGTAATTAGATCTAGGGGACGGAGTGTGGAAGGGATCTAACTTACCCCACCATATGCCTCACTTCTTAATTAAACCCAACATACCCACAAGCTCAGAGATCAAAGTAGGCCATTGTGGGTGACTAAAAAGAAACTGTCAAATGTTTACAGTGCTCAAACATGCTGTTCAAAACTGAAGCACTTGCAGAGAACGGAGGCCATGAGAGGCTGGATCTTAGTTCCCTTGGTAGTCTGCGGTCAAACAGGAGCAGCAAATTCTTAAAATCAGTTTGTCTAAATACCACCCTATGCCTCCACACACTTAGCCTCTATTCAGTGAACCCTTTTACCGTGTGTTACTTGGGCACCGACTCTGAGACTGTTTTGAAACACAGCTCAAGATTTTTGCATTGCTTATTTCTGGGATAGCTTGATTAGTTGTTTGTTAACTTGCCTGAATATTGTAAGCAAAGATGGGCCTGAACCAGAATCTTGAATTCAAACACCTACAAACTCTGGAGAAATTTAGATCCAGGACAGCACTTTGAGGCAGCTCCCTACATGTATAAAGGACCAAACTAAATCCTGGGATCCAAACACACCAACCTTAAAACAGTTCACATCCAATTTGCATTCTGTGGCTTTGGCCTATTTGTAATTGTCAAGCAAGCTGTAATTAGTGCCTCAGCGTATGACTCAACCAACGAGAGCAATGACAAATAGATTGAGGGACTCCGTGGCCTAAATCCAAGATGTCAGCTTGTGGTTGGTCTCTGTGGATGTGTCTACACTGCAGTGTAAACCCAGGCTTTGGATTCAGGCTCACGCTTAGCCCACTTTCTGTCTACACACAAATTGCACTAACCCAGAGCTCAGACCTACGGTGCTAGTATCTCGAGGGCGAGGACGGTCTGAAACTGAGTCAGGCTGGAGCCTAGGATTCAAGCTTTATTGTGCTGCAGCATAGACATATACCCCCTTTAGATTTGTGCTCTGGGAGTCCACCAAAAGTGTCCCACAATCCTATGGGCCAATTTTTGACCTGTGGACAGGCAAGTTTCCCCACACTGCACCATGAACACAGGGCTAGATTGGCCTCATTTTGGAAGGGCGCTCGAAAGTCTGGGATACAGGTGGCTGGACTTGTGCCCACATAATGCAGCATAGACATTGGGGTTGGGGCCCAGGATTCAGAAATCCTAATCTTTGGTTAGGAATGAGTGTAAATGCTCAAGCCTTAGGTTAACAAGCTCAGGGTCTGCTCACTTGTGTTCTACTCAGCCCTGTGTGACCGTGCAAGGATGCTGGGAAGGTACAAGATATTCCCTGGCAGAGGGGTTGGACAGCATCCCACTGGGAGTATAGTCTTTGCTCCATTTTGTCCCTGAAAAGGGTTTGGTGGGGTGAATTATTGGAGGAGCTATGGTCTTAACCACCCAGGAGAGTTAGCATGCGCGCGCTCAATCCGGAATGAAAACCCAGAGAATCCCCAGGAGGAATTCTGGCTGACTTGTGTTTTGGGGATTCTAGCCACGACATGGCCCCCTGTATCCCCAGCCAGCAGAGTGTGTTGGGTCTTGTCCATTGTATTGTTCTTCGGGACAGATGGGGAGGAATTGAAAACTCCGGGACAGCAGAGTTCTTACAGCCCTGAATACTGGAATAAGTTGTCTTCAGCCGCATGTAACAAAATGATGTTTTAGTTTGAGTGTTTGCATGACCCCTTCAGTGCCCTGTACCTCCAAGGAGGCAGCACTCCTGTGGCCTCTGTGTGCACTGTATGCTTTTCACTCAACTGTTCATGCATTGTGTTAGATTTGATAAATGACATGACCCAATAAGTGCCTTGGGCATGGCACTCAAAAGACTGATGACTAAGCAGCAGACAACAGTTGACTTTGGTACCCATTCTTCTTTGCTCTGCATTGAAGGCATTTACATCTGGGTTTCCCTTGTTTTGATGTTGGTTCTCTCCTAGGATCCTGGAAATTGGATCTCTTGTGAACCTGCCTGGATCTATTGAATATGAACAAATGTACTCATTATTTCATACCTTTTTTATTCCAAACCTTATTTCCTAGAAACATTCTCTATTGCTGAGAGCAAGATTATGCCCCAGCAGTACTGTTTAGCTTCTCAAGTACTCTAGAGTGCATAATATTCTTTGCCCAACTTTGAATGAGGATGATCATCAACTAGTGTCGCTTAGGAGCTCATAACTGCTTTTTAAATTGTTTTGATCTTTCTGAATAGATATTTAATGGTTGAATGTGGAAAAAATCCCCAATAATTAAGAAAAGATGAAGTCCATAATTTATTAGGCCCCAATCCTTCAAGGTGCTGCATGCCCACCGGTCCCTTTGACCCTTGCAGGATCAAGCCTCTGGAGGACTTGCAGCAAGTACTGAGTATTATATAGCGTATCTGACATCCTCCCACTGGCAGAATTGCTTCTGGGGGTGTCTGATGCAGGCCGAACAAGGGACTGGAAGAACCTTGTATAGAGCACTCCACTGTGAAACCTGGAGCTTCATTGGAGCTCTGCACATTCTGTTACCACTGTAGGGAGATTAACATAATCAGTTAGAAACAAAACATGTAATTGACCTGGTGGTATAGCACAAAAATTATACAGTCAACCACCATGAATGAATTTGTGATGAGCAACAGATGAATTTAATATACTCATCACTTATTAAGCCATGATGTCTTCTAGAAAGAATTTTCCCTTGTGTGAAACAATAAAAACAAAAAAGGCAACAGGATAGCTGAGAGGGGGAGCCCAGTATAAAATAATTGGTGAAGCTCAGATTTTTACTAGAGTGATAACCGCATAGACCACAGGAGTGGGGTCTTATTTTTGAAAAATAATTGCCTAGCTCACTGAGTCCCAATGATTCTGTTTTTTCTGTTTATTCATTGTGCCCTGTATTATTTGAGTTTGAGGTTTTGGCTGAATTCCTGCTACAATACATTCTTAAGGTTTTCTTTTATTATCATAAAATAGAAGTTTGCCCATTGGCACTGGTTAAGCTGCATATTGCTGGTAATACACACAGTAACAGTTTTATCGTGTTTCCAGATGTTTGGTACTAATCCTCAATGTGATTCTTGTCTGGTTACTTAGATTCATAAAGGCATTTCATTACCACTTTAGACAGTGTTCATTTTTGCCTATTTTGTCAGTACCTTTAATGGATGCATTTTATGTTCAGAAACATGCTTGTACAGATTTAAATGGACAGATCTGCTTGGATATTTTGACCAAAAATCGTCTTGATCTATGTGACTTTCTGGCGAATCTATTTTATTGTCGTGAATATGAGTCATGCAAAAAACATCATTTTTCACAATTCCACAGATTTCCTCTTCCGTCGATAGGCAGGTTCATGAGACTATCTGGGTAAGATCCCACCTTATATTGGATTCTTTAGTGATCTCACTACCGTTAAACTTTTAACATTATAACTTTTTATAAAGCATAAACCACTGTAGTATACAATCAAGTCTGCACTAATGACCACTCCTGCTAAGTAATGCCTTGTATTGTGACCCCTTTAAAGAATTTCTGAAGTTTCCAGTCCAATTATGATTTCAATGGCATTGATACCTTGATAGTTAAGGTTTAGCCTTTAGTGAGCTCATCTCTAATTAGCTGAAATGTTCTTGCTGGCTCCCAAATGGTCACTGAAGAAAGAGTTCAATATATTTAATTTCACTCTATTGTTCACTTTGAGCCTGATCTTGAAATCAATGGCAAAACTCCCATGGACTTCAGTGCCCCATATCAGGGACAAATTCAGACCTCATATGCTTGTGCAGAGCTCCCCTTGAAGTCAGTGAGAATAACTGAGGTCAGGGTTTAGAGCTTGATCCAATGCTCATTAAAATCAATGGAGAGACTCCAGTTGAGTTCAGTGGGTTTTGGCTCAGGTCTTTAGACTCTAACCTCTTTGGGTTAGGGGACCTTGTCTGTCTATATGAGCGTTACATGTAGCTATGGCATTTTAAATAACTAATAATGATTCTCTGTAGATAGGGCAGCAGATACATTGTTAATGATGGGTGGAATGCATCTGTCTGGGTGTAAGATGGGAGTGTGAAGTTGTCTCTTGCTGCAGACAGAGGTATCCCTGTATGGACACAGACTTACCAAGCAGTTCCTCCCTCAACCATTGGGGCAGTTTGCTCATCACTAATATCGTGCTCAACTTCAGTTCAATGTCTGTTAGCTGCCACTTCAAAGCAATTGTCAGCCATGTCCAGAACGCTCAGGCAGAAGTAGTAGCAGATGACCTTTAAAAATAATCCTGTCTGCCAGTCTAATTCAGGAGAAATTTATCCTGTTGCAAGAAGCTGTCTGGGGCTTGAAAGTACATAAAAGATGTGCAGTGCATAAGCCATACAAGCATTAGCAACACAGAGCTCCAGTGTCTCCATTAAATAGGCCAAGTGGTATCTGCATGTCTTTATTTAATTCCTCTCCTTTGCCTGTTGTATTCATAGTGTGGCAGGGGGAATATTTCAGCTTTTTCATGCCAAGCCTGTACTGCAGTATCTCACCTCAAGGTGAAGTGACACCAATCTCCGCCTCTTGACTAAAATTTGCTTCATCAGTAAGCTTAAATGTAGCATTTATTACTTAAAAATAACTTGGTGATGTAAATAAATATTAATTGTTGGTATTCACTGCTTAACCCTTTTACCCCCACCTATTTTCTGTAACAATTAAGTAACATTCTTACTGAGTCTTACAAAATCCTCCTCTAAAGTGGAGCCTACTTGTATCACCAGCTGCTGCCTTTCACGCTCTAAAAGACTGTCAGGGATCGAGCCCCGCATACCAACAGACCCCTTGCCCCAGTGCGTGAGACTCTTCAGTACAGTTTTGCTATACAGATTAGTGGTCATTGCTGTATGAGTGGTGCAACCATCCTTAAATGTGCACTTGATGGACTTACCAAAAAGAAGAAAAAAAAGGCTGTACATGAATAATGTGCCCTTTATAAAGGGCCACGAAGTCAGTCAAGTCTGAATTTTCCCATAAGGTCAGATTTAAAGATGCTTTTTCTCAAATGGGGCTGTTTCTATGCCACGTCTGCTTTCTGCCCTCAGCTGGCTAGGCTTTAAGGATTTTTTGTTATAGTAAGAAAATTCTCCTCCCTCTATCAGTTCTTGTATTCATAATAGCTGAACTCTTTCCACTCAAAATGCACCCTCAGGCAGAGAACAGGCCTAAAAATATCAGCCAAACTGTGCAAGTGGCAGAAAGTTCTGCATGACTGAAAGTAGAGGGTTTAAAATGGAAACTATTATGCAACCTTAGTTATAATGGTTGCTATCCCTCCACCTAGAATACAGTTTTCTAATGTATTGTTCTGCTGAGGTGAGATGATATATACACACATAGGTGCTGATATTATTTAATAATACATTGCATTTATGTGGCACCTTTCATTATGATGGATCCCAAAGCCTTTATGAACTGGTATACAAATCAGAACCCAAAGCCTTTATGAACAAGACCCCAAAGCCTTTATGAACTGGTATACAAATCCTACTATAAAAGGAACATTTTAGCCACCACCAAAATGCAGTCATCTATGGAACCTTGCAGCTATTTAGAGTCCCCACAGGTCAGCTGCCATTAAAATGTGCTGGAGTTTTCCTATTAACGTCAGTGGGGATTTGGATTGGGTTCCAACAGCAGAGAGCAAAGGGCAGGAACAATATATGCACATAAATAATAGCACAGGGAAGGAACTGAGGAGAATACTGTCTCTAATTTAAACTGCAGGTAGCCTATACCTTAGGAATCACTAATGTCTGTCTAGTGCTACTATCCCATTTACATAGGCACAATGCAATCTTAGCATATGTGCAATGTGCCTGAGGTGTCACATGACCAGGAATTTGGTCTGCTGCTTGGATCATTAGCTGCCCAGCTCGGCCAGGGCACTGACAGGTAGTGTGATGTGACCACCATTAGTTGGTTAGTTTAATTCTGGAATTCAGAACCTGGTAGTCAGAACCCCAGTGGGTTTTCATACAGTGTCAGGGAGTCACTCCCATCTTGATAGTCCCATATTGCTAAATGGGAGTGTGGCCCCGGGGTGATTGCTCACATCATGGAAAAGGCTGAGAACTCCTGACTGAATTAATTAGCTATTTTTTATTGCATTGCATAGGCCTGCCCATCCCAAGTGTCTTTGGGCACTTTTACAAATGCTTATAGTATACACAAACCAAGGTTAAAACTTGGTAGGTTTCTTTTTATAAATAAAAATATAGAAACTAGCCCCCTCCCCCATTTTTCACTATTTTTGAATGTCGTTGTCAGCTGTGCATGGTTTGTCGTGCAGGAATTCAGTAAAAGCGTGTGGCGAGGAAAAGGTAACCAAGTTCCAGCTTTCTGAGACAGTGACCCAGCTGTGTGGTGGTACAACCAGATTCTGCCCACCTTGTTCATGTTGAATAGCAACGGGACTCCTCGAGGAGCAAAGTACTACACCCCTCCTCCCCCAAGAGTATCAGAATCTGGCCCAATAAGAGAGCAAGTTGTAAAAGTAGTTCATGTCGCGCTAGGCTGGTTGCTAATCATCATTACTTTTTGTTATTAAGTATTCTTCTTCTTTGAGTGCTTGCTCATGTCGAGTTCATTGTAGGAATCTCCACTTGAGCGGTTGTCGGAGACTTCTGCCTTCGTGGTATCTGCAGGGACGGCTGTGGCACCCTCTGGAGTGTCATGCTCATGGCACAGTATATCAGACGCCACCATCCTTATGCCCTTAGTTCCTTCTTACTGCCTGTGGTGGTTAGTCCGAGCGCCTCTCTCCCTTGCTTCGTTAGTTGTGGTTCTTGCCTCATTAAGAGCTCTTCAGCCTTAAGTTTTTGTAAATAGTTTTAGTTGTTTTTTCTAGTTAGGTAGTGGTTATTAGTTAATAGAGTCTCCAGTGGGACTTTGCCCCAGGCATGGCATACCTCAGTTCCCTGGGTTCAAACCTTGCATGGACTGTAACAGGCCGATGCCTGTTAGTGATCCTCACAGCAGCTGTCTCAAGTGCTTGGAGGAATTCACACATCAAGGAGAAGTGCCGTACGTGTAAGAACTTTGGGCCATAACTGAGAAAGAGCAGGATATTAGACTCTGAGCCCTTCTCATGGAGTCAGCCCTTTGCCCAGTGTCTGAGTCCTCCCGCCAGGAATCGGCGAGTACCTCGGCATCAGTGCATAGTGCACCCCCAGTAATGGGCTCCGCCAGGCATCGATTGAATTCCCTAAGGCGGCCCAGAAGCACAGCTCCATGGAACCAGGCAAAACAACCCAGGGCCTTTGGGCAAGGGACCTTATTCGGCCTGCCCGGCCACCCTGAGCTACGAGGTCTCACCTCTCCATCTGAAACTGAGCCCCTCAAAAGATCTGTTACCGACTTGAGGGAGCAGTTTGGAGCAGAGCCCCCATCGGCACTGGCACATGCCCAGGCCTCCCCAGCGTGACAGGAGAAGAGACCTCTGCTGGCGCAGCAGGGGCAACAGGAAACAGCAAAGACTCCCCGGGAGGCCAAGCCAGTCGCCGCACCCTCTGGGACGGGAGTGGGGTAGCAAAGCGCTGTCGATCCTACGAGACAAAACAGTGCTCCCCACTCCTACGTCGCAAATCCCTGGAGGCCTGGTTTGGCCTCCTGCCCAGATCCCACAGGCATGATTGGAGTTCCAACACCGCATCGGCCATGATATCTCAGCAGTGGTACCAAGGACAGTGGCCAGCCCATGGCCTTACCGGGGCTCGTGGGGAGGGCCAGTCATGGCTATGCCCCCTTCTCAGCGATCTTTGGCTGCCACCTTGGAGTAACAGCAGACAGCACCGGTGACCCACATGGCACTGGAGGGAAGAAGCCACAGATCCTCCTCCACTAATCTTGTCATCCTCCTCATTCCCAGTCGAGGCAGGGGCGGGCCCTTCAAGAGCTAGCCCACCCAATGACTTCAAGAAGCATGACTCTCTGTTCTGGAGAGTGCCGGATAATCTGGTGGAGGAGACGGCTGAGCAGATTGACTTCATTCAATGTTCTCTTCGCTTCCACCCCGGCCTGCCTCACCTTGCCAAGGCTCTGTGGCAAACTCCCTTGTCTATCCCTCCCACTTCCAAGAGGTCAGAGGAAAAAAATACTTTGTCCCAGCTAAATATTTGAATATTTATACTCCCACCCACTCCAGGCTCATTAGTCAATGAAAAGAGCAAACAGCTCCGTTCCACTTCTATTTCCAAGAATAAAGAGGCCAAAAGACTGGATTTCTTTGGGAGAAAAATTTACTTGACCGCCAGCCTACAATTCCAGGTGGCAAACCACCAGGCTCTCCTGGGCAGGTACAACTTTAATTTGAGGGATACCCTCCGCAAGTTCCAGGAGTCCTTCCCACAGGGGTTAGCCCAGGAGTTCGGCACTCTGGTTGAGGAAGGCGCTGCGGTGGCCCAGTGCTCCATACAAATGGTGGACCTGAGGCTTGGGTAGTCCTGTTGGAGGAGGTCATGACCCGTAGCTCATGGCTACAAATGGTGGGCTTCTCACAGGAAACAGACTTCAATCCAAGACCACCCGTTCGGTGGGGTTGGTCTCTTCTCCAAGCAGATGGCCGCCAACTATTTTTTTGCAGGATCAGCAGCCAACCTAACAATGAGTTTTATGACTTTGCTGGTGTTCCCTTCATCTTGAAGCAAAGACTGTACCTATGCAATGAGTTGCATACCATCATCTAATCAAGCTTTAGGTCATTCCACGCAGTGAATATGAATAAGGTGTGGGATGCCAAATGCCAAATAACTCTTCACCTAGATTCCAAGATACATGTTGAGATTGTCTGACAATTTGCCATTATTCTGAGTCTGCCTAAATGTGAATCTTTCAGGTACAAATTCTCAGGTGAGTAATATAATTGTAGATTCTTAACATTTATTACCAATTCAGAATATATCATTTTTGTATAACCCTGGTTCTTGTCTTTGAATGATTTACTAATGATAACTCCAATTCATAATGCTCAGAGTACACAGGAATTATATTTTAATGAAACACACAAAATTACCATCATATATCAATGGTTTTTAAAAGTGTTAAAATTATATTTTGATTTCTAGCTACTTTTGGTGGAAGATTATTATAAGAATTCTTAAACAGAGCATGCAAGAGATTGCCAACATTCTGATATTACTAAATATTGCCACTAGCCAAGCACTGTCTTAACAAGGAAGAGGATAAGATTAATGAGTCATATGATAATGAAGGTGTAAGTGAGGGAGATGAGTGCTATGCCCGGAGGCTTATGAAGTATTTCGAGTGAGGCTACAATTGTATGACTGAGATATACACAATGATATTTTTATCGTTACGTGCTATAAAAACACCAACAATTTAAGTCTCAATGAATAAAATATTATCCGATGGGGTTCGTTCGTTCTGAGGGGAAGGACTATAGGAGTGGAAAACACCCTAGAGTGGACTACATGTACTGACAATCTCAATCTCTGGAGTGCCACAGTTATCTAGCTCTCTGTCTTTACCTTTGGGGGTCATATTTTTGACTCTCGATACTCAGTTATGTCTCCTGGTGGGGAGCTCTCTAAGACAATTGTTCACTGCCCGAGCCACTTGTGTGGAGGACTTCTTGCTTCAACTCCCTCATTAGGAACAAGGTCACAAAAAGGGGGTAGGGACAGGTCATGCCTCCCAAGCCAATGATTGCCAACCGTGTGGGGCTGGTGCATCATGGATCCGATGACATAGCTCCAGCAGAGGTGGTGTCTCTCTGAAGAGCAGTCTCTCCAGTGCTGCTTCTGGATTGATGCAGCTTTGCAATGACTCGTACTCATGACAGTAGCATAAAAGCCAAAGTCCAGCCTAGTGTGATGAAATGGTCAGTATCTATTGCCTTATGTAGTAAGGGTCCAGTCTTTCAGGGCCCCCAAAACTACATGCATGCATCTTCTGTGCCATATTGATGGAAGCTATCCAGAGTGAGATGTGAACAAGACAGTCAGAAATGCAGGGCTAGAATGAAGAAGACATGAGGTGTGGAGAAGCAGATCTGAGAGTCATCAGGATAGAAATAATTGGATTAATTGAACATGTGGTTAGAGAGGAGGAGGAGGAAGAAGAGGGGAGGCAAAGAAAAGATCTCTGTGGGATTTCAACAGGAAGGGAAAGAGGCCATGAGAAAATGTCAAAGGAAAGATCAGAAAGGCAGAAAGAGAATCAGGAAAGACAACGGTACAGATGTCAAGGGAGGCCAGGATGTTGGAGGAGGAAATCAGCAGTCCCAAAGGCCATAGAAAGGTCATGGGAGGATGGGGATGAAGCACAAGCCTGAATTTTGGTCAGGAAGAAGTCACTGAAGTGTTTGGTGAGAGTGACTTCACCAAGTTGGCAAGGGCAGAAACTAGACTGGGGTGGATCAAGGATAGATAGAAGCAGAGACAGCAGCTGTAGATAAGTCTGTTCAATGGGTGTAGAGTTGAAGGGAAGGAGCGGGATGAGACAGTAGCTGGAGAGACTGGGTTAGTTTTTTGAGGATGGGGATACTAGCATGTATTTGTATGATGTGGAAAAGCAGCCAAATGGGGGAGAAGAGGCTGAACATGAAGGAAGTGAATGAGGTCAGCAGCTGTGAAGTGGTGGAGTGGCTGGAAGCAGGTGAGAGATCTTGGGGTCACTAAGTGGTATAAATGAGGAAAGAGTGAAAGGAGGAGAGGTGACAGTGGAGGGGAGAAGCCATTTTCCCTCTTGAAAGTTGATGAAATCCTGGGCAAAGAGCAAAAGTAATGAGGGATTGGAAGAATGCTGGAGGAGGAAGTTGAAGGATGCTGATAAGCAATTAGTGTGTAGGTGTGAGACTCAGTGAGGGAGGAAAGTCAAGGTCTGTAGCAGGGAAAATGGTGTTGAAAATGGAGAGGATGACTTTGTAATTGAAGAAGTCCAGCTGTCCCTGGAATTCTTGCTGAGGCATTCAAGGAAATAATTTGGGTGTATTTGGTTCATCAGCTGTTAAGAAATAAGTCTTCACATGCTTTCAGTCTCCAAAAGATCGCACTTCTACTAATTCCAAAGTTTGTGAAGAACTACTTAATATTTGGTGGGAATACAACCCTGAAGGCTGAGGAGAGGTGGAAAGAAAGACAGATTTGGAGTGTGATCCTGCTCAACAAGTATGATCCTTGACACAGGGTTAGTCAAGCCACAGTAAAGTCCTTTATAAAGACTGATTTGTTCTATGCCTCAACTTTTCCACCACAAGATGGCATCAGTATGTAGTAGCAGAGCCAACAGGAAGGATTCCAATAAAACCCCAGCTTGGAAAGGAGGATCGAAGTGAAACAAGTCCATTTTTTATTCATTTGTTATTTAAAAAATGTTATTAGCCACTATTCCTTATAAAACTATATTTTCAAGGATCTTATTTTTAAAGCATAAAATTAGCACTTCCCAAATTAGTATAGGATGGCTGCTGATTGCAATATTAGATGAATGAACACAATTTTGCCTGTATATTAACTGTCAGTTGTTTGGTTATTTGGGATAAAGACAGTTTTAGGCTGCAGGAGGGCTAGGAAAGAGTCTATATGGGTCCACTGCTTTTCCTGTGAGCTGACACTTTTATATCATATACTGTACTTCTAATTCTTCTCTAATTTGTTTCTACAGATCTTTATTCTAATTGATTTTATTGAAGTCCTCGGTATTTTATCCCCAATGAATAAAATCTTGTGGTCCTTACATATTTTTTTCTGTGCTTAATCAGGTAAAACTCCCTTTTGGCCTGATATTGCCTAGAAGAATCCCTTTGAAATAAAAACCACCCCAACTCCTCATTAATCTAAGTAAGGTACCTATCTTGCTTAGATCTGACATGAATTCACTTTCTTTTGTAGCATTGTCTAGTAATTGCAGAATTGTACATTCCTCTTTGGCTTCTCTTCCCAGAGACTGCAGACATGTCTCCTCCAACTTTTTGGATAAAGATTCTTGAAATCCTGTATAATACTTCAATGGAATGTGCTCACCACACTGGTTCCTCTCCACCGTCCCTCCTGCTCTAGGAACCACATCTGTCCAAGGACTGCAGCCATACCACACACACTGCTCCCCTTCTGGGAGACCTGCAGTTCTCTGTTCAGCCACTTCCCTTAGTGGTTACTACAGCAGATTGTCTGGCCACTTCCTCGTGGCCCCAGCATCCTCTTTGCCCAGGGCCTCAGCATGTAAACCCCACTAGCGAGCCAGGAGCTGTCTCTTGCTCCCCGTGGCTCCTGCTCTCAGCACTGCTCTGTCCAGGGTGCTGACAGTTCTCTTAGTGGTCTAGAGAGACAGCCCTTCCTTCCTGGGCTCCTAGCAGAGAGCTGCCTTCCTCTGCCCTGCAGTTCCCTTTTTATATGGGCCTGCTTGGCCTTGATTGGCTGCTCCTCACAGACCTTCACTGATTGGCTGCCTCCGCAGCCTCCCTAGGCTGCTTTTAACCCTTTTCTGTCAGCGAGGGGCAGCTGCTCCATCACCATTACCCTATTTCTATGATATTTTATTAGGTGGCTAATGCTTGTACAATATTCCAAAATGTCTGTTTCCATATATAGGGCTAAAATGTTGGCCTCTGTTAATAATTGATGTCCTCAGGTTTCATTTGCTTTTCATGACTCCTAGGCACAAATGAGTTTGACTGCTGCCAGTTTTCAAAAATGTCACATTGGCAGAATTTAACTCCTAGCATCACAGGATTATACACCATGCCAAGGGATGGTGCCTTATGAACCATTACCTACACCTTCCTCTTGTTTTGCATTTTTTAATGTATGGCCACCAACAGACTATTCTTTTACATGCCGGTTGTCCCTAACCTCACTGCTAATGGACTCCTCCCACTGTTTTAATGGGAGGCATGGAATCCATGATTTTTTTAAAAAATCAATGGTATTGTGTGCATAGTATAAATGGTTGGGACCATGGGACGGTGAATCTTTCCACAGTCCCATCTAGCACAGTATCTGGACTTCAGCAATAGCAAATGCATAATGCCCCACAGGAAAGCAATCCTAACCTTTCAGCCAATTGTCCAATAAAATGCAAGTTCTTTCCAGCCCCCCCTTTGCAGTTATCAGTTTATGCCCCAGAGCATCAAGTGCTTTATAAGTGGTGTCGTAACCATAACCATGGAGCTTGCTCTTGCATGCTCTTCACACAAAGAACTACCACTGAAGTCAATGGGAGTTTCAGACACCAAGGTCTTCCAGGATTGGACCTGGTAGTATTGTTCAGGAAATTATCCAGCTGCTTTAAACAAAAACCCACTTCGTTTGATTTTAATGAGCCACTACTTGGCGATGGGGAAGTTGGGGGGTGGGAGGAAAATAGTTTTTGTACTTAAATGTAAAGAGCAAGATCAGAGTTTAGTCTGGTTTCTCCAAAACATGCCTACCCTTCGTAACATTCATACCCTGCCTCCTCTGTGACTTTTGTCCAGACAGACTCTGATAAACCTCTAAACCTATTTGCATTGCTAACTGAGCAGGTGAATTACAAGAGGGCATTGCCTTACTCTGAAGCATTAGACTAGATGGTCTAATGGTCTGCTGTAGCACAAACTATTACATTCACAACTCTTCATTATGGGTGAGAAGCTCTGCAGTTCAGAGGTCCAGGGCTTTCTATACTTCCATCTAATCTGTTTGTTTATACTATGCTTAGCAGCATGGTGCAATCTGAACCCACATTAAAGGCTTAAATAGTGCATAGGGCTTTGGGTGGATTCTGTGCAGGGGTGAATTTCACCCTGTTGTCAGTGGTTTGCACTAAGAGTGGAGTAAACCCTCATTTTATTTGCTCTACAAAGCAATGACTGTGACTTTATTTTTGAAAATTGCCTCTCATGACCTCTGCCCTTTTCACCCCCAGACTTTTGCTAAGCAGCCACCAGCGCACGAATTCATTACCTTCCATTTCTTCCCAGTGAGCTGCATAAATCATTTATTGTCCTACTCCTGCCTATCCGAGTTGCTCTGAAATTCTATTGCCTTTGCCTTTTAAGTTGACAATGACTTGCCCCTGCAGTTGGTGCCATTATCTGTTCTTTATCACCTTGCTACACTGTTCTTTTTCCAGACCACTGACACAAAACGTGAATAAAACCAGCCCTAATAGAGATCTTGGTGACTTTCTCCAAGTCATTATCCTCCAGCCCAAACTGCAGCTGTCACAAGTAATGTCTAGCAATATGAATGTCAAAGGAGAGCTAGCCCAAATTCTGTCCTTAGCTGCAGTGGGGTAAAGCTGGACCATCGCAAGTAGTAGAGTTACTCGGGGTTGGAGCCCGGTGGGAGGTGTAATGGTTAAAATGGGGGGGCAGGGAGGTAGGACAACTTGGTTCTGTCACTAGCTCCCTGTGGAGCTGTTCTCGATAGGCCTTCGCCCGAGGAAGAAGTGGTGTGACGCTTTCTGGACCCAGAATGATGACTGAAGAGGAATTTTGCCAGACTCAGCTGTTTCTGAGCCGCCTGCATTGCAGAGGCAGGGTGCAGGCAGGACCATAATTTGGATTGGTGCAGCCTGTTCTGAAAAGTGTAGTTGTTCCCCTCTTCTGGCCAGTGTAGAGGGAACTGGAGCCGTGGTCCTGTCTCCTCTATGCCCCATTCCTCCAGAAACATTGGATAGTTTTTCCATGTACTTTCCTTTTTCTTCAAAATTCTGGGTTGGGTCAGTCTGCTCTTGGAGTTTTGTCAAACTGCGGATGTTCTATGTCCTTCGTGGTCTCTTGAGTTTGATCCTTTAGCATTTCCATTGGGACAGTGTTTGTTTCTGGCATCTGTCCCCTCTCTTGTGAGGGAGAGCATTTTCTTGCATTGTTTTTGTCACAGTACAGGGCAACTGCAATTGTATTCCTCCTCCATGGTCCAGCAGGGGCACCTGCTTCAGGTGTCCAGCTCCTCTAGCCATCACCTCTCTGGGGCACAGATACCTCTCTCTGTCTCTTCCCCCCCCCTTCCCTCCTTCTTCTTTCCCCTGATGGAGGTATTTTCAGTCCTACCTCCCTGTCCTTGTTGACATTGTGATAGCCCAGAAAGCCAGGCTGCCTAAGCAGGCCAGCGTGTCTGCTTTTCGTTATCTTCCAAGGCTATAAACAGGGTAATTGCCCACTGTTTTCAGTTACCACACAGCTCTTTCTAAGGTAGCACATTTTATTTTAACGTGAAAGCATTACAGAGAAAACATATTAAAAACAATAGAAGAATGTACATGCATGCTAATAAGCTTACCAGTTGTCACCTCCTTCCATTCCAATCTCCACAAGGGCTCTGGTTGGTGTTGGTCCTTCCAACCCTTCCCTGCCGCTTGGACTGAAGGTTCTGTCCATTTTCTGGATCAGAAAGACAGTGTGATGTCCACACACTGGACAGGAAAGGTTTAACCTCAGACTGCAGGCTGAGGAAGCCACAGCCCCTCACCCCTGCTGAGCATGCTCCGACTGGAACTTCAGTATTAAAGGGAGTAGCCCAGGTTGCCCAGCTCAGTTTGCTTGGACTGTGGAGGAGAGAAGATGTTGCAAGCTCCCAGCTGGGAGCTGATGGAGGCCAGCCATGCTGAGACCAGGCAAATAGCCAGCAGGCTGTGGAAGCCAGTGAGGAGGGCAAGTCATCAGGAGCTTCACCTGCCAACTACCCTGAAGACCCAGAGGACCTGCGGACTACAGAGTGGGAAGACAGGGTAGGAGGTAGCCCAAGGGAACCAGACTGATCCATTTGTGGAACTAGGAACTGCCTCGGGCTGTTTCAGAAGGATCTCCACTGACCCGTGGTAGGTACGCTCACCACTGAGAGGGACCTGGTGGAGTAGGGAGGGCCTGGATTTGCCCACACCTGGCTGCCAGCCCACCCCTGGTGGGCAACCCACCCTCCTCAGGCTGTTAAGCCTACACATAGGGGCAACCCCACTGACTCTGGCCACTAGACCACACCATCCAGCTTATAAGGCAACCCTATTGAATCTGGCTGCTAGGCCACACTGCCCCACATATAAGGGCAATGTAATTGACCCTGATCATTAGGCCATACTGCCCTGAGGAAAAGGGTGGTCCTTTGGAGTCAGCCATGGGGCTCTAACGCCCCCCTCCAAGCCTCAGGGGTGATAGGGTATACCTTCTCCACTACAGCCTGGGTTTAAATGATTTATCCCAAAGTCCTTTTGCTGTCTGTTGGCCTCTAGAGAATCAAGTTTGAAACAGTATAGGTGAGCCTCCTCAGGAACTGTCCAGGATGTGGAACCTCTCCAAAGGTGTTACAACTTGAGTGACTTTGCCTAATCACTCTCCACTGTTTTTAGTTCCTGGAGGGCAGTGATTACCCTCCCCCCATGGAATTACATACAATCCCTGGCCCGCAACAATAGGCAAACGTAAGTCCGTAAGAGCTCCCAGAGATATTGCAGGAAATTGCCATCTCTGTCAGTTTTAACCAATACCTCTTCTGTCCTGTGGCTTTCTCCTTAGATCGCAGAAAGACTCGATAACTCTTATTATCCCCCTTTTGTTTGAAATGTACCGAAAACAGTCCTATTATTTGTCTCAACCTTTCATTCTCCACTTAAACTTTTCTCATCATTTGTACACAGTGAATCATTATATAATCTCTCCAAGCCTCCCAAGTCCTGAGAGTTGACACCTTCTGTGTGCACTTAACCATTTTTACTCTTTCAAGTTCAAGCCCTTTTCTTTTCAAGCCTTAATCTTTTTATTGTACATATTTGTCCTTTCTACCTTTAAAGACAGGAGACAGTGAAAATCAGAAAGAAGTTGATATAATAGCAAACCCGAGATTTTTAGATATCAAAGCCTTTGACAGAATACCTGCAGGACACCAGAGCTTGCTATAGGATAGAAGTACTTCCAACTGCTCTGCATTTACAGCAGTATTGTATCAGATTTTAAACACAGAATCTGGCAGTTTTTACTTTATTTTTTTTTTTTTGCAGAAGTATTATCTTGGAACTTTGATAGTGAATGCCACGTGCTTCAGCAGAATTTTGTTTGAGTAGAAGGATTTTTTTTCTTTTAATGGCAACATTCCTCTTTTCATAAAACAAAAGTGTCTTCCAATCAGTGGGCCACTATACCTAGCCACCACCCTTTCTTATTGCTCTTAATCAAGATTGCTCCTTCCCATTTTGAAAACAATTGCTGCTTTCTGAGTAGCCAAGGACATTCATGCTTGAACTGCTGAAATATCAAAACACACTGCTGTGTACTGTCATCTCTTCAAATGTGCAACATAAAATGTGAGCAATTGAAACTTGGCTGAAATCTTGGACAGTAGGGCTGGAATTGAAAGGAAGCAATGACATACTTTCCTCTACAGTGATGGACTGTGTCAACTTGTATCCCAATTTTTTTTCTCTCTATCCAACTGTTTCTCTTGGATAGAGAAAACTTGTGATCTAGAAAAATCTGTTCTGAAATGGAAAAGATACAGAAAACGGCAACAAAATAGCAGAAGAAAGTCAATGTAGATAAATACAAAGTAAGGCATATTGAAAAACATAATCCCAATTATACATACAAAATGATGGGGTCTAAATTAGCATTTACTACTCAAGAAAGGAATCTTGGAGTCATTGTGGATAGTTCTCTGAAAACATCTGCTCATTTTGCAGTGGTAGACAAAAACAAGCTAATAACTTCAGGAATCATTAGGAAAGGGATAGCTAATAAGACAGTAAATATCATAGTGCCGCTATATAAATCCATGGTACGCCCACACCTTGAATACTGCATGCAATTCTTGTTGCCCAATATCATAAAAGCTATATTAGAAATGGAAAAGGTACATAGAAGGGCAAGAAAAATGATTAAGGGTATGGAACAGCTTCCATTTGAAGAGAGATTAAAAAGATGGACTGTTCAGATTGCAAAAGAGATGATGAAGAGGGACTATGATAGAGGTCTATAAAATTATGAATGGTGTGGAGAAAGTAAATAAGGAAGCGTTATTTATCCCTTCACATAACACAAGAACTAGGGGTCACTCAATGAAATTAAAAGGCATTCAGTTTAAAACATACTTCTTCACGGATGCACAGTCAACGTGTGGAACTCATTGCCAGGGGATATTGTGAAGGCCAAAAGTATTACTGGGTTAAAAAAATTAGATTTATTCATGGAGGATAGGTCCATCAATGGCTATTGGTCAGGGATGCAACCCCATGCCTCTGACTGCTAGATGCTGGGCCTGCAAGACAGAGAATGAATCACTTGATGGATCTCCTGTTCTGTTCTGTTCTGTTCATTCCCTTTGAAGCATCTGGCACTGGCAGCTGTCAGAAGACAGGATCCTGGCCTAGGGTTGGTCTGACCCAATATGTCTGTTCCTATGTCTTCATGTTTTATTTTTTACAAGTGGAATTAGTGAAGGGTAGGGATTGAGCCCAAATATCTATGCTCCATACCCAATTCCATAACAGAGCTACACAAGTCCCCTGTCTAGTCAGGTTAAGAAGCAGCCGGTATGCGCTTACCTGGAATATCTTTCCAGATGTACAGTACTTCATTTGACAGTACAATTTATACACATCCAGAGGTAAATTAGACATAATATTGCCCTGTTTGCAGAACTTGTATTGCCACATGCCAACACCATGTATCTAGAAACATTCTCTGTGAATTAACTTCCTAAAATATCATCAGGGTTGCACATGGTGTGAAGCAGGATAGATATTTAGTACTCAGTTTCTTGACACTAGCAATTTTGCTAAAAATATTTTTTTCTCTCAGATTTTTTCATTTAAATTAAAACTAACTCATCTTGGTACTCATGAGTTACAGACAGCACTTTCTAGGCCCCAGCAAACTCATGAAATGATCCCTTTGTAGTGAAGCTGCTTTGGGCGTGGAAAGCATTGAACAGGCAGGATTGATCAGTCGAGCCTATGACAATGAACAGGATCTTAAGAGAAGGCCGACGGAGGAACATGTGACTGCACAGCAGCTGAGAACTGTGCCTGGACAACAAGGTTGATAGTGTTGCTGTTGAGCTGAAAAAATATGCACACAGCATTGCCGTGCTCCATAAAAGGAACAGAGCTATAGGAGATGAAGAGCCAGTGTTTGGATCCGTATTTAACGGTGAATCAAAGCTAGGGGTTGTGTTCTGATTCCATGGTGCAAAATATTATGAGCTGCTCCCATCACTAACTAACTAGAAATAGGCACTGCATGATGTTTGGATCTAATCTGAAACTAGCCAGAGGAAGCAAGTTGGGATCTGAGGCAAAGATGCTGAAATTCAAAGGGGTTTGGAGAGAAGATTTTGGTTTGGTCCATCTCTAAAAGGAAGATAGTTCTTGAAATTAGAATCTTGAATTGTGTGATCATAATTTGCAATAAAGCAACCAACCAGAGAAATAATTGCATTTTAGAGGTTGATAGTCAAGAGGTTCTATGATGTGAAGTGCTATACTAGAGAAGCATGGACAAGATGATAGCTATAAGATTAACACAGGCAGTTTTAACACAGTATTTGCCATGAGACTTATCATATCTTGAAGCACCTTTTCTGGGCTGGAAGAAAATTTGTTGTTTTTTATTCCAGAGATCAGGGTGCCTGATTTGGACTCCGATCATGCTAGAAACTAACCTAGGCTCATTGGACATAAAACTGCACACACATTGAGGGTCATACTGCAAGAACAAAGACCTTCCACTCTATTAATACTGCACTACCACGTGATTTTGCAGAAGACAGTACTGATTATGTGAAATTGCTGTTTGATGATGAATAAGAGAAACTATGTAAACAAATAGGGGGATGTTATGATGCTAGTCATGAAGTTCTTTGTACAGCTTACTACTTTTGCCTTTGGAGCACCATTAAACCAAGGAACTGATACATGCTTGGAAATACTTTTGTCTTGACTTTAACATTATTTTTTAAAGGTTCAGCAATTTTTGAGAGATTATTATTGGGATTTCCCTCTTCTTATTCTGTGTTCAAATTAACCCGAGACTGGGTAAATGAAATAAAATTACTAGAGGAAGGGCAATATTTTCAAAAGCCTCTAAGTCCCATTTTCAAAAGTGAGTTAGGCACTGAGGAACCTAAGTCCAAGACTAAGACTCAGATCCTCGGAGATATTTAGGCTCCTAGCTCCCACTGATTTCACTGATTTAGGTGCCTAACTCCTCTCTGACAAGAGATCCCTAAAGTGCAATTACTTCTCACTTTAGTTTCTTTACTTCAAATTAGGATCATGCAATACAAGATTCTAACTTCTTGATAGTTCAAAAATGATTTTAACCTTTAAAAATCTGAAAGTAAGTCACTTTTAAAAGCGGGACTTGGGATCTTAGTCCACTAAACTGCATTTGAAAACTTAATCCAGAAACATTCTAGGTGGCTGTATGAACTCCCCAATGCTATTCAGCCTCCTGCCAGGCCACTGTAGTTATCCCTTATCTCAGCACAGTGAGCCGCCTTTCCTTCTGCATCTGTTGCTAATCGACTTCCCTCTCCCCACCCCCCCGTCAGCTCAAGTCTCAGAGGTCTCCAAGTCAACAGGTCCACTCTAGGCTTGATGAAGTTTTTGTGTTTTGTAAAAGCAGAACATGTAGTGAGGCTGGGGTGGCCTCCTTGGATTTGTAGCGTGCACAGAACAGGCAACAGATGCTGATTTATTTTGTGAACCAAAACCTAATTAAGTTTGAAGCAGTCCCACAGGCCTGGAAAACTCAGATTTATGGATTCCAGTGATCACTAATGTCAGATTTTAAAGTGGTAGAACATGTTTTTCACTGAAGTTACTGAGAGACCAATACTGACCCTCCTTGACCTAAAGGAAGTAGGCAATTCTCTGTATCTGAAGGATCCCTAATTAGTAACAATGGAGCATTCTGTATGTTCCCATGTCATAACTATGACTTGTGCCTTGTCACATCCTATTTGAGTCCTGACAGGAGCAGAATGCTGAGCTGCTTGTTGAGCAAATACACAGTGTGTAGATTTTAACCAGGTCCATTTAGTAAGTGTCTAAAGGAGATAAAGCTGCTGCTGAAGTGTTTTTGGAAGAGGCCTGTCAGATTATATTGTGGACTTTGCACAACATATTATCACCACTGTTTCTTCTTAGCGGGTATCTTTTGTTTTCAATTGCACTGAGCCATTACTTTATTCTTATCAAAATGTCTGCTCTGCACCTCACTTTAACTGAAGAATCAACATGTGACCTTCACTTTTCTTCTTCTCTGGGCTTCCAGAGGGTCCAGCAAAGGGAAGTAAACATGAAAGCTCAGTCCCAAGAAAATATGGATAAAATAGTGGATATGAATTTCTCTCTGTATAGCTAAGGGGGAACAATGTTCTCGCATCCCGAGTGCAGGAGAAAACCTATGCTGGAGAAGAGAGAGGCATTTGCCAGTAATGTGGGATATTCTGCAGTCACTAAACTGGGAATTCTTAAAGCACTTCCCCACGGTTCACTGTGACAGATGTAGCAATTTCCTGCCTATTCTTGGGAGACTTTATTAAGTTTAGGTAGCACTGGGGTCCACTGTATTGAATGAATGGTTTATTTGTTACCGTAGGCCGGAATAGTATGTAACCTCTTTGGGCATAGGGTTGCTAACTGCAGAAAACCAAACACCCTTGTCCTGAGGCCCCATCCCCATTAACTCCATCCCCCCTCCCTCCGTGGTTCACTTTCCCCCATTCCTGCTCATTTTCACCAGACTGGGGCAAGGGGTTGGAGTGTGAGAGGGGGGTGAGAGCTCCCGCTGTGGGTGAGGGCTCTGGGATGGAACGAGAAATGAGGGGGTCCGGGTGCAGGAGGGTTGGGATGCAGAGAGGTGAGGGCTCTGGCTGGCATTGTGGGAACTGGGGTGGGGCTGGGGATGGGGGTTTTGGGGTGGAGGAGGGGGATCTGGGCTGGGGCAGGGGTTTGGGGTATGGGAGGGTTAGGGGTGGGAGTTTTGGTGTGGGTGGGGGCTCAGGGCTGGGAAAGGGGGTTGGGATTTAGTAGGGGGTTTGGGGAGCTCTTACCTCGGGTAGCTCCCAAAAGTGGCTGGCAAGTCCTCATTCCTGCACCTAGGAACTGGATATGCTGGCCGCTTCCAGGAGCCATGCAGAGAGCGGGCTGGCAAGGAGCCTGCCTTAGCCTTTCTGTACCATCAACCAGACTTTCAACGGCCTGGTCAGCGGTGCTGAGTGGAGCCGCCAGGGTACCCTTTGACCAGGTGTTCCAGTCGAAAACCAGATGCCTGGCAACCCTATCTGGGCAGATGTGACAGATATGAGAGCTGGTGGTTCAAAGGACTATACTGAACAATTGTGCCAGAGAAGAATAGACTCCTGGAACAGAAAGTATTAAGCCAGTTCCCTGGAGAATTCTGGGGACACTTGAATGCAAATTCCCTACTTACAGTTATGCAGAAACTCCAGCCTGCGTAGTGGGCCCTGCTCTGCTGATTCTCTATTAAATGACACCAAGATCAAAGGCGCAAACTGTATAAAGGAAAGACTCAACTAGTTACGGTTGTGCTGCTTCTGAATCTGACATAGGTATGAACTTGGGTAACCATGGTACCCGTGGTCAGGAGGGAGAGAGAGATGATGGCCAAGGAGCTTGGAGCCTATAGCGGATGCTCCTAATCAACCATAAGGCAGGTTATACAGCTGCAGTTGCCCTGAACTGACATTCTTATCTAAACATAAAGGTCTCACTAACTTGGGATAACTTTTGGTGCAATTGCAGGAAAAGCTAATATCCGCTTCCACCACAGCTGGGTAGATGGGTAGATTGGCCTGTTTTCAGAGGTGTCAAGCATCATTGAAGTCAAAACCATGCCACGTGTTTAGGGTTGTAAATATATAGTCAGGATGCCTGACTCTAGGTACTTTTTTAAATATTGATGGTCTCCTTCAGCCTAACTCATCAGCTAATCCATCTAGAAAGACAAATGATATACATTTTAATTTGTTAAGCTTAATTTCTTTCCTCTCCCTCGCTATTTACTAGTTTGACATTTCTTTGGTGTCTGGCCTAGTGGTAGAACAGATGCAGTATGTAGCACAGACAGGACCTTAGCTATATTCTTTAACCAAGCTAAAACTTGGATGTACTTGGATGTGGTAAAGGCTATTACCTGGTTCAGGAATGTAGTCAAGTCTTATCTATGTTGCTAACTAAAACTGTGTGGTAACTTGGGCAAGGCACTTGCAGGCCTTCACTGGATCTCTTGAACGCATTGTGGCTGTAATGTAGGCAACCTACATATGTATCGGGAGTTGGTACAAAAGGGCAGCATCCTTCTACTTACAGGCCTTGTCTACACTACTGGCTGGATCGACACATAGAGATCGATCTATTGGGGATCGATTTATCGCGTCTTGTCAGAACGTGATAAATCGATCCCCAGAGCCACTCCGGAACTCCAGCTTGCCAAAAGGCACAAGGCAGAGTCGACGGGGTAGCCCGCTGCCACCGTGAGGATGGCAGGTAAGTCAACCTAAGATGCGTCGACGTCAGCTACGCTATTCACGTAGCTGAAGTTGCATATCTCAGGTCGAGCCCCCCTGCTAGTGTAGACCAGGCCATAGGCACTTCAGGTGTGTGTGTTTTTGAGCGTTAAATCACAGGCTCTCTAGTGATTAAATATATTTTATAGAAGTAAGGTGGCCTATTCTTTCCATGTACCAATCAATAAGATTGAATCAATGATTCATATACCCCCCGCAACCATTCTCTCTTGTGTACCAGAGTGCCTTTAAGTGAAATATGGTCTGGAAATGGGCTGCCTGCCAGCAGCTGTGTTTTAAAGCAGGCCTGTCACCTGTAAGATATGAAATGCTGGAGAAAGAAACTGCCATTTATAATGGGAAATCTTTGAAAGGGGAATACGCTCAGCCGTGCAGACAACCCTTTCTACTGAGACTTTAAGATTGTTCAGCAGTTATGAGCTTTTTATAGCTAGTCAAATTTCTTCACCCATCTGCTTGTCTGGTTATGAAAACGTATCCCCGAGGTGCACTTGTTCCATTTCACCAGTGTTAACATAAAGTAAAATAAAAAGCCTACAGACCTTGCCCACTGGTTTATTCATCTGAGTCCATTTCTAACGAACTGTGGCTTTTTTAAAATGAACACAGACACATCTCGATGTAAATGTAGCTCCCTGCTACCAGTTCCAGCACTATAGTCAAGAAGTTGTGTTCATTAATGGAAAATGTAAAGAGAATACACTCAAAACCATAATAAACCTAATGGAAGGTTTTCAAAGGGGAACTACCCATTCAAGTTACAGCATGTTGCCTTTTTTGAACAATTAATTTTGCCTTAATTACATTCTCCCAAGAAGGATAGGTAAAGAAAGAGGCAAATGGGTCAGTAATATTAATGGCTTGCTTTAGTCCAAGATGTTTAAGTGCCAATTAGTAAGATGGGGCACAAACAAAAAGAGGCACTGCAATTATTTGAATTAAGTTTTGAAGAGTAAGATGGGAAATGTCAAGAAACATGATTATGCCTGTGTGAGTACATGCAGACATCCACAAGCACACACTTGTGTTTGCTGTCCAGAGGCAACTGGGGCTATGAACCCACCAGCCATCTGTACAGTACCATGGGTCCTATCTTCACTGTGCATATAAGGATCGTGCAAGCCTTTGCTGATAGCCTGCTTGTTGGTGGTGGGGATTGAACCTGGGACAGTTGGAGCTAAATGCATGAGCTGCTACTGGATGAGCAAAAGTCCTGTGTCTCATAGTGAAGGCTGTAGGAGACTCAATTTCAAAATGGTCTCGGTGCTACTAGACAGTGTAATAGAGGAAGGTCAGGGAGCTGTGGTAGAGTGCTTGAGGGGAGATATGTAAGCTCAGAGCTAATTGAGGCGTGGCTCCCTGTGGACTAAGGAAGGTTGCAGGTTGATTGGAACACCTGCAATCAATTAAGGCCCTGCTAAGAACCTAATAAAACCCCCTGCTTCAGGCAGACAGGGGAGGAGGATAGGAGTTGGAGCAGTGAGCAGTTTGGAACCAAGACCACCCAGACCCTAGGTAAAGAGACACTTGACCTGTGTAGAGAGAGGGCAGAAAGCCCCACAAACTGAAGGGTAGGAGAGGGAAGTAGCCCAGGGGAAGGAATAGTTACTTCAGGTAGTTTTACCACTATCCTCAGGGCCCCTGGGCTGGGACCCGGAGTAGAGGGTGGGCCTGGGTCCCTCCCTCTCCACTCCCCCTCCTCTAGGATACTAGTGGGGCAGTTAATACCCTATTCAGGGGCAAGAAATAGCTCCCTGAATCCCCCACAAGAAGAGAAAGCATGGGACCCATCATAACAGTGCCAGAAATTTGCCACAACGGGAACAGAGCACCGCACTACACATCATGTACCTAGCCAGCAGTTCGCTTCCAGAATCTTGTGCCTTTTGTCTTTCTTCACTTATGGGACAGGGAGAATCTCCAAGAAGATCGTGTGGACAGTCTTCTTCAGCATGCTTCTGAGTTCCCTGAAGTCATCTACTATTGGATCGATGTCCTGTGATACCATGTCATTAGTGCCGATATGGACCACCACCAGTGGATCCTTTCCTGTCAATGTCAAACACCTATCCAGTCTTAGCATGATGTTTTGCATCTTGGTTCTGGGAAGGCAACACACTGTCCTGTTGTCTGCCTGTCTCCTGGAGAACATTCCTTTGATTCTTCTGAGTATTAAATCCGCAGCAAGGATCATCTGTTTTCCTTGGAGAGCTGGAGAACTCTTTGTGGACAAGCTCAATTTTTCTTACAGCTTGGGCTAAGCTGCCATCTATATGTGTGTCTACTATATCTTTCTGTTCCCTTGGACCCTGGGTGGTATTTTCCACAATTTCCATGTTGGCATTAAGAACCTCTCATGCTTTCTTTAAATAACACTTTGGATAATCATGTTCCACATCCTACATTTCCTTGTGGTTTTATTAAGCTACAATATACTTCTGATCCCAAACTGTTGTGCAGTTTGTACACTGTTAATCAGTTGCCACATTTCACTCCAGAGATCTCTGTGTTTCAGTGGCTGGCAAAGCGATTGTTTGAAAAGCACTTTGGGACCCTTCAGGATGAAATACAAATAAACGTATGACTGTGAATGCAAGATGATACCGTTTAGTCTTCATCTTGTGAAGAAGTCTTGGTGTGTGACATAGTCATTCAGATGCTGCTCCTGAGACAGTGAATTTTTAGGTACTAGTACAAGCCATCAAACATATAACAATAGATGTCAATATCATAGTATGTCAACTTACCCATTCTCCCCAAACAAAACCATCCTCATTTCCCTTCAATAAACCACCCCTCATAAAATAATGGTTGAAGAAACAGCTTTATCTCGAGTAGTTGATGCTTGGTACTGTTATTTGCAATCTCTGGCATGCTCTCTCTCTCTGCGGGGCATATCTTAGAAAGCTATCCCTGTGCTTTAGCTGTTTGTTTATCAGATGAAGATTAACGTAGTGTGCATAAAAAGCATGTTTATTTATAGGATTGTGACTAATGTAGTGTGTACATTCTACTTCAGTAAACATTAATGATTATTCCTCTGCGTGCGTCTATGTGAGTGAATAGCCTGGTATATTATTTCCACAAGACAAACTACGGAGGTACAGTGGTGAGGTGAGTTAATTTCAATCCCACCATGGGATTGCATGTATAGTGCACATTATTGGGGCTAGAAGCCAATTTTTCAACAGGGAATAATGACTCGTGGTACTGTGATGTTTATTGAAATTAACTGGGGTCGGCATTATAGCAGCAGGATGAAAATAACAGAGTAGAATCGGGTGCTATACTGTGCCTTTCATATTCACAGTATCCCCACGTGCCTGACAAACAATAAGTTAAATACTGAGTGGGCAGAGACCGTGAAGACAGTTGTGCCAGCCTTAATCAAAGAAGAGGAAGCTATGAGAGAGTGAAAGGAGGACAACAAAATAATAATGTAGGCTTAGACATAACCCACTTCATCTCCATATCTGGTCCCCATTAGCACAGCAGTGGAGTGCCTCACAGTCTTTAATGTAGTTATCCTGTAGCACTATCAGCATTTTACAGAGGTCCTCCAAAGTCATATCTACATTGTGGTATATTTATTGTCAGCAAACTCATATTCTCCTCTAGCCACCAATTCTGCCCCTGCAACAAGTCCTGCCAAATCTGGACCTTCAAGAAGCCTAAAGTGGAATTTGCAAAATAATTGGCATCATGGGTAAGCAAAGAGCCAGAATGAAAAAGCAAATATAATGCCCCCCCCACGTGTACTTTAATACATATTCTTTAGCTGTACTTATACATGCCAGTACTTTGTAATCCATTATATTCATAAGCATGTTATAGTATGTCTTTGTAAAAGCAATAAAATATTTGGGGCCAAATCGCATCACCCTTGCTGATACGGACTAGTACCTTACTCCTGAAGTGGTCCCAAAGTGCTACTGCAATAGCAACCGTGCTGGAATCAGGCAGGAGGAGGCAGCAAAACACAACTGGCAATGCTGTGGAAGGAAATACCGTGAGCTAAATGGGAGTTCTGAATAAAATATCATCGCGTGCAGTTATTCTTTTACCTTGCATCAGAATGGATAGAATGAAGACGGCTTTGAAAGAGAATCCCTCTCAGTTCAGCACCTGGCTTTCATCAGCACTGAGCAGATTCCTGAATGCTTATGTACCCAGACTTCAAGCCCACAGTCTAATGGTTCCCAAGCAAGAATGCTGCCGTCCAAATTGTTCTGAGGCTTTCCTTTATCTTGAAAATTCCCTTTACACCTATCCTGTTACATGGTCCCCTTGCTGGGTTTGAATTCTGTCAGCAGTTTTGTGTGTGGCCACTAACTTCATCTAAGTGCCAGAACACAGCTCTGTGGGAGTGTTTTTTTGTTCTGTCAGTCAGGTACAGAATCTGCACTGTTAAAAAAGGAGCAAGAGCTGCCGGTGTGTATTTATAAAAAACACAGGTAGACCCTCACCTCAAACCATAAGAGAATAAATAATTAATAGGCCCTATGCATAACCCTCAGCTTTACTAGTGTCTCTGAATGTGCCATTTCAAAAAATCCATATTAGTTGCTCAAGACCAATCATTAAAGTCTAGGATCATAAAGAGGAACTGCTTCATGAGTCAACTACCACCCGAGTAGGACTTTCATGGATCATTCCTCGCCAGACTTGTATACTGTGGAATTACAGCAGGTCCACTGTGGGTGGGTGGAGTGAAAGGGGATGGTTGCTGCGGCTGAAGGATATGCACAAATTGTACCAGATCATCCCAGTTCTGCTGGGGCGTATTCTGAGCTGGTATCTAGGAGAGAGATGAGGGCTGGAATAGTGGCTACCCCTACCCACACCTTGTTTGAACATTTTTGGGCGCTTAGATTTGCCTAACTGTATATTTCTCTGGCCTATCCCTTGCCTTTCCCATTCTCAATTGCCGTAATCTGCACCAGCTTTGCAGAATTTTCCAAAGAGTGCAATGGATACAGGTCTATGCACATCCCCACTTCAGTGCTTAAATGTTGTTGTAAAGGCCCGCCTTCTCACCAGCTTGTACTTCATCCTGATTGGTTCAAGTCACTCTAGCCTCTGGAGACAAGTTGGAAAACACACCTGGGCCCTTTCTTGTGGGAAACTTTGTACTTGTGTAACCTACCAAGGACAAAAGACACTTTCTATGGGGCATGCTGGTCAATATTCCTGAAATAGCTACTTTACCAGGTCCTGGATTCTTCTGTGTAGCATTACCACATGTCAATATTTTTCTCTAAGTTTATCTGTCATAAAAAAAGTTCCCCTTTGAAGTTATGTACTAATAAATCAGCTTCTTAATACAGCCTTAGTGACAATATAGTGTTGTTGGCTAACAGGCCATCTATACGTTCTACACTGTAGTGATCCTTAACTTGGAATAAATAGATATACCAAATGAGAAATTTACTTACCATTTCACTGGAACTGACCCTGCCACATTTGTGCTCACCTTGGTTAGAGCTCTCATCATTTCTGTAGCGAACACAAACCCTTGCCTCGAAGGGAGTACTTCAAAGTTTATATGGCATGGAGTATATTGTGCTTGACCTGGCACGGTATGGTACACAAGGGCATTTTAAGGATGTCAGGGCACAGAGAAAGAAACATGCTGCACTTGGACTCTTGGTCTTGGCTACTTTCTGTCAGTTAGCCTAATGGAAAATGCATACAAATCTTTATTATTGGCTAGGCGCAGCTAGTCACAGGGAAAGACATGGTAGGCAAAAGTCTTTAATTGGAGAGCACTAAGAAAGGCAACTTGCTTTGGTCAATATGATAGCACAACTAACCAGGATTTAATGTTTGTAGAGATGAAAAGTTTATAAAATATAATGACATTACTTCTTATGGTATTACCCAATGTTTTAGTTGAGTGATTTGTACCAGTGGAGAGGAGAGGCATCTGTAAGGAGAATAAGAGGCACTCGGAGGGTGGGGTTAATTTTGTTGTATTTGCGAGAGGATAGAATGAATAAAGTCCTTGTGTAGAGCCCATGGTAATCCTTCCTGTGGAATTTTTTATCGGGAAATCGCTGCTTGCTGGCTGCAATATGGTGAAATCCAAATGCAAAACCATTTGCTCTTTGGGATTAGTTTTGATCCAAGGATGAAAATCAGCCTCTGCCTGGTCACAGATAGGAAGAATACCACCAGAAGCAAGAAATCCCCTGGATTCCTCAGATCCGTTTAAAGACTGGCATCCCCACCGTCACTGATCTGGCATGAGCAGTCATTTCCTATAGCAACCAGACAATACTCTTGCAGTCTTAAACAATCTAATCTCTTTAGGTGGGTTTAGAAGAACTCAAACATAGCACTAATCTTGGAGGAAATAAAACAGCATGGCAACTGAGTGTTATTCACGTATTGTGTTCTGCTTAGCCTGATGATAAAAAAATAGAGAATAGTGCAGCAACCAATAAACCTCTTAGGGCCCAGAGTAGCTTCCCTATGTTGACTGCACTGTACCCCTGTTCTGCTTACCGTCCCTCAGACATGTGCTGTTTCTAAATACAAACAATATGAAATGCTGGCATTTCTATTACATGAACCCAAAGATTGCAGACATTAGGTCGAACCTGCTCTCCCACATTTGCGGAACGCTCTGAGATCCCAAGAAGAAAGGTGCTATGTGTGGGAAGGACATTAGTATTAAATGCGTCCTCTTAAACCTTCATCTAGGTGGCAATGTGGAACCGGTCAAGTATTTTTCAGTATGAAAGATTAATAAATATTAAATGTTTGTGTTGCTAATTAGAGAGGCTGGGAAGTTCCCTGGGTAACTTATCATAGGTGCTGACTGTTTTGAGGAGATAGCTATGTAGAAAAGCATGAGTGGCCTTTGGAAGGCTTGTTAGCTGTTTACGTCAGGAAGCATTCACTTTTGCTTGGTGATGGTGACCACATCTCGTCTCTTGCTACTATTCATGACCTTACAGCTTGTTTTAAAATCTTTTAACATAGAGGAATGAGCCCAGAACTAATCCCACATGTATTAGCACGCAAGTAAATACGAGATCTGGCAGACCTGTCACTCCCGAGAATGTCCTAGACTTTGCCGCACTGGCTGCCATGGGGACGGGCAGTGGGGTGAGGGGGAGGGTCTGCAAGGTTTCCTGTTTGCCTAGCATGAGATGACTATGTCCATTCTAACACTATTTTAGGATCCATTTAGAAGCAGTGCCTGCAGCAGTCACTTTATTGCTAGCTCCTGGATGCCTGTTTGCTTGACTACCACTTTTCAATTATTAGCAAAATAACACCTAAAAAGTATACAACTGTTCCACAGGGGCACATTGAAATGATGAATGCACAATTCACCATCCCAGCCAGCTCTATCTCATTTCCACATGCTTATCTGCTGCAGCGTGTTGGCTATGCGCTTTGTTGCAGCGTGGGTGCGCCCCCAAGATAAACGTTGTCTCCTGTGAGTTTCCCCTCTCAAATCTGTGCAGCAACATATTTGATATTTTCTAGTTAGAGTAGCACAAAGTCATCTAAGATTAGGTGTTTCATTACTTGAGTTACGCTGGGGAAATACAATGCTTAATGGCTTTGTCTCTGTTAGACTAATGCTATCCGACTGGCCTATGTAACATGACCCATAGCAATACTGCCAAATTCGCAGCCTACTAACATTTTCTTTATATTGGTGCATCCTTATACTCTACTCACAGATGTGCAAGAGGGCACCATGTTGCTATTTTCATGATGAAAATGGTATCATTTTGTGACCTCCTCCCCAACAAAAAAAAAAAATAAAAAAAAAATGAACCCTACACAATGAACTAGAAAATTACAGTCCCATCTTCAAGAATCAAATCCCAATTGACTAGGAAGAAACTGGAACTAAAGAACTCCTGCTGCATGCTACTTTTCCCCCACCCCTCCCGCCTCTTGGCCTGGCTCTTTCCCTCTTTTCCAGGAGACCCTACCACCCTGGCCAGACGATGGAGCCCTACACGGCGCTGGTTGAGCCCCCATCACCCTTCTGTTAGTCACCTTTATGCACTAGCTGGCCTTTTGGCCAAGCTTATTGGCAGCCTGGAGAAAACAGCTCTTCCTGTGTGAGCCTCTCAATTTATTTTCCACGGGCCCTTGGACATGAGAATTTGTGGAGGTTCCAAGACTTTGGAGAGCGCAGAAAGTGTTTGTTTATTTATGCAGGTGTGAACGGATGGCCCTTAAATGTTGTTGCTATAGTAAGCAGGGTGAAAAGCTGGGAAGCCTTCATAGCTCAGCAGCAGGCCTGTAAAAGCCAGGCTTGCCTCAGCTTCCAAGACTGGCTATAGGACCAGCAAGGAGCGTAAGCTGGTGTCTCGGACCTGCCATGGCCCCGAGCTGAGCTGGCAGGAAATCACACACTGACTTCCTGCTCCCAGCTGTCCGCTGAGTAAGGATGTGGTCTGATAACAGAGTGTGCAAGACTGTGCCCAGGTTGGCTGAGAGCATGGAGTGGGGGACATGCTCTGTGATCTACCTGGAATGGGATGCATGTCAATGTTAGCATGCCAAAGAATTATCCACAGCCCAAAAGGAAGGTGAGGCTTTAATCCAAGCTGCAAGGGAAGGAGAGGGCAGGTAGCTGAGCATCCAGGTGCCTGATGGATGTAGAATTCCTTTTAGGCATCTGGGATTTTTTTGCCATGTTCCTGCTGACTGCTCTTTGCAATAACACTAGGGCTCTCTATAGGCTAATAAAGACAGTGGAATAGAATTGTGTGTGGAAGCAATTCCTGGGTGAATACCTGCCTCCTCTAAGGTTGTAAGAGATTGGGACCCACCCAGCTGAGAAGGGAGCCTGCCCTGAATCTGGCTAAGAAGAACAGAGGGATGGCTAGAGGGACTAGTCATTGGTAAGAATATTTGCTAAGTGGCTATAAAGACACCTGTTTCTTGTGGAATACTCTCACGTCCTCGCTCTAATGCCATCCCAACGACAGAGGGCTGTCACCTTGCTCGCTCCTCAGTTACTACTGAACTTCTGTTTAAGGGCTCCATGGAAGAGTGAGAGTAGAACTTTAGCATGCATGAGACTGGAGCTTCTGCATATCTAGTTATCCCACTCTAATCTACCTTAAGACTGCTAAGGCCCCCTCCCCCCCGTTCTGTTATGAATTAAGCTGTATTATTTGCAGGATATTAGAAAGCGACAAGCTGGATGAAGTAATGTCTTTTTATTGGACCAACTTCTGGTGATGAAAGAGACAAGCTTTCGAACTCTACAGATCTCTTCTTCAGTTTTGCATGAAGCTGTGTTGGTCAGTCTTCTCCTCCTGGTTGATGGATTTCCGTAATACTTTTTCTTCTCCTCCCACCAGCGAGTGACTGTGTATGCTCAATGATAGAACTGCCAACGTGCTAAAAACTGAACACCCCAACCCTACCTCTTTGCCAAGGCCCTGCCCCTTCCCTGGGGCCCTGCCCCCTCCCACCTCAGTGGCTCACTCTCTCCCTGCTCCCCTCTCCACTCACTTTCACTGGGCTGGGGTGCAGAGGGAATGTGGGCTTTGAGGTGGGGCTGGGATGAGGGGTTTGGAGTGCAGGATTCAGAATGTGGGAGGAGGTTGGGGTGTATGTGGGGGAGTACAGGCTCTTGGTTGGGAGTGGGGTGCAGGATAGGGGCTCCAGGCTGTGGGATGGGGCAGAGAAGTTCAGGGTGTGGGAGGGGGCTCGGTTGAAGTAGGAGACTGAGGTGTAGGGGGGATGAGGGTACCATCTAGGGGGTGAAGGGGCTCTGGGTTTGAGGGGAGGGCTCATGGTTGGGCTGTGGGCTTAACTCCAGTGACTCCCAGTCAGTGGCAGGGCTAAAGCAGGCTTCCTGCCTGTCTTGAGTTTGGGTTGCACCCCGGCAGCACAGAGCAGGTCTGGCGCTCAGGCTGGGCAGGGGAAAGAGGCTCTTGCCTGCAAGTACTGCACAGAGCTCCATGCCCCCGACTCCAACCCCGGCTAGGAGCCAGATGTGCTGGCCACTTCTGCGGCGCAGCACGGAGCCAGGTCTGGTAGGGTCTAGCCTGCCTCAGCGCTGCACCACCACTGACCGGACTTTTAAGGGCCTGGTCGTAGGGTGACCAGACAGCAAATGTGAAAAATCGTGACAGGAGATGGGGAATGAAGGAATCTATATAGGAAAACGACCCGAAAATCAGGCTTGTCCCTATAAAATTGGGACATCTGGTCACCCTAACTGGTCAGCGGTGCTGACAGGAGTCACCACGGTCCCTTTTCGACTGGGTGTTTCAGTCAAAAAAACGAACACTTGGTTGCCCTAGTCAAGGAAGACCGAGGGCTCTTGACATTGTCTCCCCTTGCCTATTCAATTGACCGTCTCAGTAGCTTGACCCGCCCCGCCCCCCAAGCACTTTTTCCCCAATATATAGTTTTGCTGTAGCCATGTTGGTCTAGGACAGGCATAGGCAACCTATGGCACGGGTGCCGAAGGTGGCACACGAGCTGATTTTCAGTGGCACTCACGCTACCTGGGTCGTGGCCACTGGTCCGGGGGGGGGCTCTGCATTTTAATGTAATTTCAAACGAAGCTTCTTAAACATTTAAAAAACCGTATTTACTTTACATACAACAATAGCTTAGTTATCTAGTACAGCCTTATAGACAGAGATCATTTAAAAATGTTAGCATGTATTACTGGCATGCGAAAGCTTAAATTAGAGTGAATAAATGAAGACTTGGCACACCACATCTGAAAGGTTGCTGACCCCTGGTCTAGGATATCAGAGACACCACTTGGGTCAGGTAACAGCTTTTATTAGACCAATTTCTGTTGGTGAGAGACACAAGCCTGAGAGAGCAGCATTTGGTCCACTAAAAGCTATTATCTCACCAGATTTTTTTTTTTCTCTACACCATGTTTGGAAATTTTTAAGGACTAAGGAAGGATAGACTTTTCAAAAGTGCCAGAGTCCATAGGACTTACTTGTAATCCTACGTCATGTAGTAGCTTTGGAAAATCCATCTTAACTCAGGTCCGGCCGTCTTCAAGCCCATAGCATGCCATAAATAAAGTGAAAAGCTTGGGACATGCTTAGCTCTCTGTAACCTACATGAGCCACTCCTGTCTCTTTTACATAGCTCCTGCTTTACATAACCAAAAAAACCCAACAAACCCCTTACACATAAGTTGCGGCAAGGCTGTGGCCCGCGTAGCGTCGTCATACTCACATAGGGTTCACACCTTGCTGTAGAGAGTTTATGATCCTGAGGGCATGGCTACACTTGCAGATGTAGAGCACTGTGAGTTAAACCAGCCTTCAGAGAGCACAGTAGGGAACGTGCTGCAGTCTGTCCACACTGAGAGCTGCAAGCACACTGGCGTGGCCACATGTGTGGCACTTGCAGCGGCACTGGGAGCAGCGCAATATGGGCCGCTAGCCAAGTGTCTGCAACATGCTTTTCAAATGCGGGGGTTGGGGTGGAGTGTGACAGGGAGTGTGTTGTGTGTGTATATGGCGGGGGAGGGGAGAGAAAGAGAGCGAGTGGGTTTTTGGGGTGCTGAGTGTGTGTCAGCACACTGTCTTGTATGTTAAGACACCCCCGCCCCCGTACGCCTACCCTGGCCCTTCTCTCAAAGCAAGCAACATTTCTCAGGATTGGTTGCTTTGCTTTGGAGCAGACAAGCC